>CAWUFW010003655.1:0-1200000 GCA_963921515.1 Calotriton arnoldi | reverse complement strand
GATGTTTTCAGTGATGTAATTTGAGATGTCATCAGTGATGTCACTGACCATGTCATGAGTGATGTAATATGTGAGGTCATAAGCAGTGTATTGCGGGGGCATAAGTTATAGTTAGCTCAGGTAACTATCCTGCTGTGTCGGACTTACTGGAGGTAACAGGAGGGCTTCTGGGCCCCCAGGAACCCTCAGCATTCAAAAGGACTTCATCCCCCAACCAGCAGTGTGACAGGAGGTGCACTTGCAGAATGGTGGAGAAAGGGGGCGTGGCCTATGAACACCTCTCAGCAAACTATAACTGCTGAATTTCATTGGTTTTGACCGAGTGAAACTTGAACCTAACTATAAAGTCTCTGTAACCTTTGGTTTTTTCAGTCAATTTCTAAGGTTTTTTTAATTACATTTCCTAACTATAACGTCTTTGTAGCCCTTGTTTTTTTCAGTGAATTTCTAAGGTTTTTTAAATGCTGATTCCTAACTATAACATCCCTTTAACCTTTTTTTTCAGAGAATTTCGAAGGTATTTCTAATTTTATTTCCTAACTGTAACTTGAAAACTTTGAGAGTGGGTGTGCAAGTCTCTGTATAGGTTGCTGAATGGGTGTGTGAGTGGCTGTATAGGTCTGTGAGTGAGTGAGTGAGTGAGTGAGTGTATAATGTCTGAATAATTATGTATGAGTAGTGCATGGGTGATTGTATTATTGCATAGGTAGTGCCTGTGTGATTCTATGAGTGCAATTATGGAATAAGTTACCATTCGCTATTAGAAAGGCTGGTTTACTTATCAACTTCAGAAAGGACCTAAAAACATGGCTTTTTCAAAACTAATTGCTTCAGCTGGGGCTACCTCTGTCTCTGCGCCAAGACACCGCTGGGTATTCGTGCGCTCAATAAATTTTATTAACATTAACATTAACATTGCCAAGGACACACTGCGAATACCAGGTGTTTTAGACAAAGTGTAAAACACATATATAGACATATTTTACATAAAGTTTCAGTGTAGCTATTTAGTAAGATACTAATTTAACTTTTCCCTTTGTGTTCATTTGTCAAAATAAATACATCAAAAATGCATTTTCCTTCTTTACAGCAACACCAGAGGTTGCAATGACATCAGTAGTCATGAATACAAATGACAAAGTGCAAATCAGATATCTAGACATATTTTACACAAAGTTTGAGTCTAGCTGTTTAGTAACATATTGGTTTAACTTTATTTTAACAACATACTAGAAAATAACAGTTTCAAAAATAATTTTCAATCTGATCTCACGAATACAACATAACTACCGAACAAACATCAAACTATCCATTGCTACCCAAATTCATGGGGAATCAAAAACTGCTGCAAAACAATTGCAATGCACAATGTGTGACAAGACCCTCTCTAGAGGGATGAACAAAAAATATTCATGTGGGATGACGTCCATCTTATATTATCTTAAAACCTATCATAGAAAACGTCTCCAACTGGCCATCTACCAGAGGGAAGCTGGAGGACCATCTACATCAGTGGCAGCGGCAACAATACCCAGCCAGAAAGTCCCTTCAGAGGTGGACACTACTATAACGGATATGGCTCCCGAGTTTTCAAGAATGGCCACCTATTGCATGGACTGTAGTATTGTTATAAGTGCTGGTGAGCAGTCTGTTATAGCTATTCACAATGCTGCAAAAATTATACATGCTAATTTTTTCTCCTTTTTTATATTTTTTGCACATTTCTCAGTGCACATTTTTCGAATTCCTCCTGTCCCAGTTGCCATTTTTGTTACCATAAAAAAGAACAACATTTTTTTCAAACTTTACAAATGCACTAAAATAAAATGTAGAAAATAAAAACAAAACAGAAAATCATGTCACAGAGAATTAAAGGAATATCATTGGATAATACACTTTTCAACTAAAAAAATAAGAAGAACAAGCCCATTTATCTCCCTTGAACATTCTTTAAGAGGAGTTTATAGTGGGTAGATTTGTGCAATGCACAATATATCCCAAGACATTGTCAGGGGGAACAAATAAAAAAAAATGTTGTGGGACTATGTTCATGCTTTACCATCTAAAAACATATATAGCAATAGTGTAAAAGCAGCAAGAAGGCAACGCAAGGCTGAAGGACCCTCAACTTCAATAGCGACCGCAACAACACCGGGGCAGAGAGTCCCTTCAGAGGTCCAATCTCAACTTCAAGATTTGGCTCCACAGTTTTCCTAGATGGCATCATACTGCATGGATTGTGGAGTTGTAGTGAGTGCTGCAGAGCAGTCCATAACAGCCCTTCGCAATGCTGCAAAGAGTCATAAATGTTGATGCTTTTTTAATTTTTGGACCCTCATAGTTTTTCTACATTAGCAGGCATTTTATTAACCTACAAAAGGGGTATCTAATATCTAAGTGGTCTTCATTTTACTATCTTCTAATTTATGGTAACACTCCTTACATATACCTTGCCGTATGGACAAGTCAAAGAATTCCTCTACAAATAAATACACAGCTAACTTTTGCCAGTTATCATTATTTACTTTTTCACTTTTTAAATACAAGTCAACAGTCTGTGTTTGAATCTTCTAGTGAGTGTGTCGACAACATATACAAACATACTCTGTTTTTTGAGACCACACTGTCTTAAATTTTGTAATCTTTTTTCAAAACTATCAACTGTAATATCTGTGTCCTGTTCTGCAACTCCTCCTCTTAACAGCTCTTCATTTTCTCTAGAATCCTGCTCAAGACCAAAGAATCGAAACTGCACATCATCACAAACCTTTTCTACGTCTGCCAGAGTACCATGCAAAAGTGCTCTATTCATTTCTCCTAAACATAAAGCAGGTGTTTTTACATAGTACAGCCTCCTAACTAAAGTTTGCATTGTTGAGTAATGTACAGCTAACATCCTGAAATGATGAAAGGTTGTTTGGTATACTTTCTTTGAGAAACAAGCTAGTGAGTGGCCCTGACAATTTGCATGCTTTCTAATCTTGCAAGGATCCAATCCTTATAAAGTACTAATATTGTGTTTTAAATTTTGCCTTGGAAAGATATGTAGGAATTTCCTTAATATATCAATGGATTGCTATCAAATATTACAAACACTACTACACTTCCATTTGGATACAGACACCTGACTCTGCCTTCCTTGTACCTGTTCTCCAATAACTTGTTCTACATTTATAGGTACCATCACCTCTTATGCTATAGGAGTGCCATTCTTCATTTCATAACATTGTCCTCTGTAATCAATAGCATGAACTAATCTATTATCCTGGAGATGGCTTTCTTCATTAAAGAAAGAGTCTGTACCAGACGTATGTATGCATTCTCCACTAAAAACTATACATAAGTTACTTCTCTTCACTAATCTTTTTTTCTGGCTGTGTCTCCTCATGCACAGCACCATTTTGTCAAAAGTCTTCATTCTATTTATAATCAAAATGAAAAGCTTCCTCTTCAAAGCAATGGCCATATCAACTACTCTCTCAACCCTTTCTTTCTGTTTCAGTGCCTCTCTCCTTCTTCTATATTTTTTCATAGTTCTCAGTAGATTACTCTACTGCAAAACATCCTGGCTCTGATTTCCTTAAACTGCTTCTGTCTCCTGGTTAAAGTGTGTCCATCTTTGTTACATTCGTTTCTGTTCTTGTTATATACATTTTGTCCATTGTTAATCTTTCTCATAGTTTGAATTTTTTTTTCATTATTTAATAATCTTTGGAAATGTCCACATATATTTTTAAGAAATGACTTTGTGCTCTTACCAATAGCACTTTTTTTGTTCACCACTTTTGCTTCATTTTGCCCATTTGAGTCTCAGTTCTGCATAGATACTGTAGTTACTTCTGTTCCTTTTTCCTCCGAGTTTTTGTAGGCATTCTGCCTGTAATTATGCAGATATTGTTCTGTTAAAAAAAAACGATATTTAAATTTTTTTCCTAGCCAATATACCAACTACTTCACTACTGGCTAACAAATAATGTAAAAACAGTTTTTATGTTATGTTGCAGTTTTAAATCTACAAATGAACCGACCAACATAACTACAAGCACTTACTTCAATGTACCAAACCCAAACCAAAACACAAAACTTAATTTATTAGTTACCTTTAATACTATAGCACCCTCTCCTACAACACACCTGCACCATATCTTAGTTCTCACTTATACACAGTAAAAGATCACTTTATCCCTTATGTACTCAATTTTTAAAATAAACATCAACCAAAGTGTAAAAGTACATAAAGTGTCTCAATACTGTAAATCCCAAAACACACAAGAGATTTTTATGTGCCTCTCTACCACTGTGTCACTGGTACGTTTAGTGTTTCAATACTTTTCTACTTAGATGTGTCAGATTAAAATTTTGAGAAACACTGCATATACAAATCTGCACATTAATCTGTATCACAGCATACAGCTCATTAATTTACATGTAAACAGTGTGTGACAGGTTACATATATAATTCACCAGATGGTTCTAAAAGAGTACTTATTACTCACTAAAACTTGTAAATACATGTGTTTTTAGTTGAGTACAACAATACTCCCTGGATGATTGGATGAGTGCATAGATAGTGCCTAGGTGATTCTCTCAGAATATAAGTAGTGTCTGCATGATTCCCTGAGGAACTACATCAGTGGTTCCATATCTGCATAGTTAGTGCCTGTGTATTCACAGGACTATATTGCTACTATCTGGGTGATTGGATGAACACATGGGTATTGCCTACGTAGTTCAATGAGTACATATTTAGTGCCTGCATGATTGGAAGAGTGCATGTGTTGTGCCTGGGTGATTGAATAGGTCTAGATATCACACTTGATATATAATTGCATACATGGCTCTCTAAGAGCATACATTGCTCTGTTACTCAGTGTGCACATGCATCACTAAATTTCTAAAACTGAAAACAACAATTCTCACTTTTTCAAAGCACAAAACCTTTTCTTAATGGCATACTACATCATTTTGCAAATATTTCTTGTGTCTTTAAAACATATATTCAGCATTACTCAAAGAAAAGTTACACGCTGAGTGAAGCTAGCACAAGAACTCTCAAGAGACATTCTGCACTATTAACCCTCCTCAATTTTACACATAGCATGTTTAAAGAAATATACCACCCTCAGCATA
Organism: Calotriton arnoldi; assembly: GCA_963921515.1. NCBI lineage: Eukaryota > Metazoa > Chordata > Amphibia > Caudata > Salamandridae > Calotriton > Calotriton arnoldi. The sequence goes on along the minus strand of CAWUFW010003655.1, from coordinate 1,194,870 downwards.
TACATGAAGTTTTCAACAGCCTTAAAGAACATAGATCACCGACTAAACATATATATGTTTTCTTAATAGATACACCTTCAGGCCATCTTTCCAAAAATATATAGTTCTCAAGAGTCTCAAGAGTCTCATCGTACATATAACTATCTACAACTACAAAAACCATATCTCACCATCTAAGTATTCATTCATTCATTGAGAACTTTATTTCGCATTAAAATGCATACAAGTACATAAAATTTCATTACAAGCAGTTATTAATACATTAACTCATCCTTTTGATACCAAATAATTCATAACCACACATAAAATACTTTACAATATTATACAAATATCTATATAATATAACGCATCCAAGATAAATTGATATCAATGGTTTAAAAGATAAATATCATATATACTACACTAAATAATAAAATGTATATTCCATGGGTGCACAATATAAATAAGCACATCCCCCCATTTGCGCTACATACTAACCATCTAACATATCTATTTCTCCTTATACTATCAGAACTTGGTGATGCCTAGTTAGGCTTACTCATAGAGTGACAGCCCTTCTAGTTTTTAGGGCCTCTTGCAAAAATGCCACCATCGCAAAATACACAAATGGCGTTTCAATTGTTGAAGAACTAAAAGTGCTGAGGTGTGATTACTTAAAACTAAACTTTCGCAGTAATGGTGCAATACACTTTTTCCTCTCTATTTCATAAAAAGCACAAAAAAATAAAATATGTGAAATTGTTTGTTTCGATAAAGCATCACATGGACACACGGGAGATGGTTTAATGAGTGTGTATTTGCTGGGTAACCCAACATTAAAGGGATATAATTTAAACGAAATCTTGTCAATATGTATTGATGGTGGGACTTCACAACAAAGGAAAGGTTTGGAAGATGTCCCAGGCAACACAGGTGGTAATGCCTGATAAGAAATTACTGTACATTTTGCTATATTCCTTTCCCATCTAGCATGATTACTTTTAGCTAAAAAAAGAACTTTCAATCTCGATTTAGGATAGTTTTCGCAGCTAATAGGAGTTTCGTAAAGTTCTTCCAGGCCCTTAGAGATGAAAGTCTGTCTAACATAGGTTAGCCAGGGAATAGTTGCAGCATGAACAAGCTTCATAATATCCCTTATAATCTGCTGGTTAAGTTGGACCTCTTTTCTTTCCCATATCGTTAGCCACAGCAATAACGGGGCCATTTTGATGCTATCACTGATGTATGGCAAACCTAATTCTTTATGCTCAATAAAATTGGAGCACGAACCCGGAAAAGACAGTAGCCTTTTGACAAACTTGTCTTCTATATTTTGTAGTGCTTTGACTTGTGCAGTGCCCCATATTGCTGCCCCATATGTGGCTATAGATATGGTTTTTGCTAGGTACATTTTAATCATTTCCTGGATTGGTTTACTACCTAAATTGTTTGCAAATTTAAAAAGTGCGGCTATGCTTTTCGACATTAGATTTACTATATTTATTACCATCTCTTTCCATTTTAATTTGGAATCAAACAGGATGCCTAAATAAGCAAATTCATCAACATGTTCTATACTTTTACCCTCTATGTGGAACCTCATTGTTCTTTTGTTGTCCCCACCCATTGCCAACATAAAGGTCTTTGTTTTACATACATCATCATCATAAAAACTTTATTTCGATCATATAGATCTTAAAAGTACATGGCACCTCACAAAAATACTACAATAAAAGACATATGAGTCATAAAATACAATATATACAATAAAAGTATAAAAGCAATTCATACAATACATTTGACGCGCCTAATCCAAGGGAGCATGCCAGTATTTGGCCAGGCAAAATACAATTGTCCTGCTTGTATCAGTAGACAAGATTCTCAACACCTCCAGATAGTGTCTGGGACCAACCAATCTGCACAATGGGATGATCCACTTGCCCCTCAGGTTTTGATAGTAGGGGCAAAAAAAAGCAAGTGGACTATAGATTCTGTACTGTCTTTACAAGATGGGCAGAGGTTGTCCGAGAAAACATTACAGTTACGGCTCCGTTTACTGCAAAACAATTTGGTTGGCAGAGTCTTATAACGAAATTGTATAGATATTTTGCGAGCCAGAGGAGAAACGATTTCATCAATTGTTTCTTCATAGCTGGCAGTGGGCTTAAAATCTAAAAAATCCCTAGTCAAGGTACCCACCAGATTAGGTGTTTCCTTCTCCACAATTGTTTCCCAATAAATCAATTTGGCCCTAGCCTTTGATATTAAGGATATACTTTCAGGATTTGACCAATAAGCCTCTAGCCCTAATCGCTGGAGTAGACCTCTAATAGAAATAAACCAGAAGATCAAGGTTACCTGGGGATGGTGCAAAAGGCCAATCATTTCTGCTCGATATGAAGCTAGCTCTTCAATGGACCACAAGCGATGCCAGAACATTAATAATTTATAATCAAGCTTTTAAGCCAGTTGTCTCTGGGCAAAATCCTGGTATAAATGGGTCAAAAGAGTGCTAAGAGGTAAGTTTAAAAGAGATCTTAAAAAGCTATTTTCTACAGCGATAAGACAGTTTGTATTCACACTACACCACAGTTCCGCCCCATATAGAGTAGGCCTGGGCGGTAAATTCCGTTCCGCTCGCGGAATTTGCGAAATTTGGGTAATTTCGCGTTCCGCGGAGAACGCGAAATTGCCAAAAATTCCGCGATCCCCGGCTTTGCGGAGTTTTTGCTTGTTCGCGCTTTCAAAATGCGTGTTCGCGAGATATTTCTCCCCGAACACGCAAACAGCGTTCGCGAACAGGAAAAAAGCATCGCGAACGGGCGGAACAAGCATTTTCCGCGTGTTCGCGGAACTTTTGCGTGCTCGCGGAGATTTTTTACCATTTCGCTGAGCTTTGCGTAGCGCGACTACGCAAATTCCGCCCACCCCTAATATAGAGCCCCCCCTAGAGTTTTGACGTTATAGATTTCCAGTGCGGGAGCCACTTTCCTAGACACCGTTTTTTTCAGTATTTTGGAAACATGGGCAGACTGCTGGATTAACATCAACTTTACTTTGTCATTATGGGGTGCCCAATTTAGGGTAGGTGTGAGGCGGATACCCAAATAATCGAAAGCCGATACTTGCTCCAAAAAGGTGCTTCCTACAATCAAGCGTCTTTTATTGGGTTTTGCGTTTCATTTGGCAAACACCATGTATTTGGTTTTGGCCTCATTTAACACCAAACCCCGCTCGTTACGAAACCTTAAAAAGTCATTCAACAATAATTGGAGACCTTGGGGGGTTTAGAAATTAGTAGGGTATCGTCTGCAAAGAGGAGCGCTGGTACTCTTTTCTCACCTATTTTAGGGGCATCACACCCATCCCTATCCAGAAAATCAACCATCCCATTAATAAAAAGTGAGAAATGGGTGGGCCCGAGCACACATCCCTGCCTCACACCGCGTTTGATTGGGAATTGCTCTGTTAATTATATGTTCGTACCCCATCTCACTTGAGCAGCATTTGATGTGTGCAATTTAATTAGAATTTCCAGGAGGTTGTGTGGTAGGCCCATCTCTTTCAACACTCTCCTGAGAGTGGCTCGGGGTACTAGGTTGAATGCAGACGGAGATCAACAAAGGCCACATATAATTTCCCACCTTTAATAGTCACTTCCTTCCAATACAAACAGAGGAAGCGAAAAGCCTGGTCCACCGTGCTAATATTAGCACGGAAACCAGCTTGGTAGTCACTTAAAATACTGGACTCTGTGATCCAGTCCTGGATTTTCACCAAAACCTGCTTGCAAAAAACCTTCTGGAGAGAGTCAATATGACTTATGGGTCTGTAACTAGCAGGATCAGCTCTATCGCCCTTCTTGTAAATGGGCACTATTTCAGCCAGTTTCCACGATGGTGGGATACCAATACCCAATGTGATAGCATTCGTTAACATATTAATGTACAAGCACCAGACAGTTGGATCCTCCCTGTACAGGTCATTTGGGATTCTATCAGGGCCGGGAGCTCTAGCGGGGACTAATGAGTGAATTGCAGCTTGTGTTTCTTCCAAAGAGAAAACTAGAGCATCTTCCGCTCATTAGTAGGCCTAACCCCCCCCGCCCCCTTTCTATAGGGTCTTCTACCTCTGGGTTGTCCACTGTATAGAGACGTTCAAAATGGGACACCCATTCTTCAGGCTATACGATGAACTCCAGTACAGTCCTTTTACCATTAAGCCAGTGGGCCGCCTTTTTCCAAAAGGTCTTTGCATCTCTAGCTGTTAATGCCCTGTGTAGAGAGGACCATAGGGAATCTTCCCAGTTTCTCTTAGCTAGCTTTATAGCTTGCCTATATCTAGCTCTGCAAGCCACTATCTTGGGCGCATGTTAGATTTTACTGCCCGTACCAAATCCCCCTTGGATTTCCTAAATTCCTTGTTATACCATGCTACATGTGGATCACTTCTCGGCTGTTGCTTGTCTTTATCCAGATGGTGCTCCATACACGATTTACCCAACAGATCTCTAATCTCATTATACAGGAATTCGTGCCAGACGCCCAGTTCCCTGGATACTACATCTTCGGGCTTTTGGGCCATCTCTTCCACCGCCAAACAAACCTTGCCTTTGACTGTTTCCAAGGTCCTGGGGTTGTCCTCCACCCAGTTCCATCTAATTGTCTTCTGGTAATTAGAGATAGATAAGTCACCCAAATCCGACCTACTCTTGATACCTGGTTCAAGTTCACCCTGGATTGTGAGGGTGAGAATAAGGGCGTTATGATCACTGCCTTTTCTTCTGGCTACTGACATGTCATAGACAGAGAGCCAAAGTTCATTAGCTACCAGATGGTAGTCAATTCTGCTGGCGTGGCCGGGTCTGTTAAAAGTGAATTTGCCCAATAAATCGGATTTGGTTCTCCCATTTGTGCTCTCAGGTCATGCTGGAGGGTGAGGGCCAACACCTGACCTCCTCTCTTTCTCCATCTAACTGAGGGGAGATCAAGCTGAGGGATTTGACAATTGCAATCCCACTCCTCTGTCAGATCTAGCGGGGCAAAGAGAAATGGTTCGAAGGTACAGTAAAAGTCGCCGGCTACCAATGCTGGTATGTTATCAGGGAGTTCAGACAAAGCAATGTCTAGAGTACGAAGGGTGCTGGTTTCCTCATGGCCCTGAGCGACTCTATTATAGACATTAAAGATCCTGATTTTCCAACCACAGTGGAGAGCCAGATCGTCTACTAAAATGTCTTGGGAATCTACGTGGACCTTCTTGACTCTAGAGCCCAGAGCGTTTTTGACCCAGATTGCTAAACCTCCTGAGGACCTCCCCCGCTCTTTCCTAGTGGCACTTATGCCATATGAAGAAAACCCATTATTGTAGGGGGTATATAGGCTCCAGGTTTTTTGGAATAGGATCACATCATGCAGATCCACAAAGATACACCACTCGGGATCTGCTAACAATTTGGTGATCCCAGCCACATTCCAAACCAGGACCTTCAAAAGTCTATAAGGAATTTTGTTGTTACTTCTGGCAGTACCAGGAATGCTAGGACCCCTTTACCTCACTCGTGGGGGGATTGACTGTCCCTGCCTTCCTTGAGCCCACATATGGTAACTCGCAGTTTACCTCTGAATTTCAGGCCAACCTAGGGAGAATGCATGCTTCTGGCTGGTACGTAATCTCATTGTGCCTGACAACCCCTGGATTGTCGTCTAGTGATGACAATCCACCTAGCTGGGGTAGTCATCCCTGCCTTCAGGCATCACCAGAATTTGTATGGGGCCCCCTTTGCAAGGCACCCATGTAGCGGGGCGTGACTATCCCTTCTGGTAATCTATATCTGATGGTAATTGAAGTGTTAGCAGAAGGGATTGTGCGAGAGTCGATTGACATAAGGCCATCGACTATAGCCATATGGGAGAAGCTAACTTTGATCACACCATTTGGCATCCCCGGGAATGATAATCTTTCAACAAACTTGATGTCATCTCTTATGATTGAGTGACAATGATGGGTAGTCCTAAACCAGTAAATTACCTTGTTCTTGAGCGAATCAAGATCTTCGTACCCCTTCCTTTCGGATTTGGGTACCTCTACTAGATATATTTCTGCTTTACTCCCCTGGTGGTCCGATCTACTGTAGACACCATCCTTCATGATCCCCTTTCAAGATAATCCCCCTGGACCATACACAGTGTCACACCTTTCAATTGGTAGAGCATCTCCCCTTACTCTCTCTTTACTCCCCCACCCTGCACTGGAGAGAATTCCTTGGTAGTGCAAGGTTATTGGTCTGAATGTCGTGGAAAATGCAACCACTGGAGGGGGGTGGGTGGGATATTAGAGAAGGGACGAAGATCGGGGGCGCAATATATTGATCTAGCGTCAGCTTTGCTAGATGTACCCGGACACGTATCAGCAGCTCCCTTGGGTACACTAGTCAGGGGTTCTGGGCTAATCTCTACTTGAGCGATTTTGTCACATTTTGTCCTCCCCTTTAAATTGACAACCTCTAGCCTCAGCGAAGCTACCTCATCTTTCAGGAACTCGATAATTGTTTTTAGGGCCTGTAATTCGTCAACATAGGCTTTACAGTTATCACCAGAGCCAACAGACCCACCCTCTGGAACCCCAGTCTCCTCCACTGCAAGTACCTCAAATCTATTGTGGCATTCTACTTGAATAGCATGCGCCTCAGCTGAGTGGCCCTGTGACTCGCTGGGAGGTAAAGAGGAATCTAATTCAATCTCGGGGACAATAAACCCACTACTGGGGCCTTTCCCTGTATTTTTGGAGGAGTTTTTAAACATCGAGAGTATATGTTAAGCCGACTTTTTGGCCGGAGGGAGAACAGGCGAGAGGACAGTTGAGACCCCATGATTAGGGGCTGGGCTGGAGGAACTTCTATTTTGGGGGGAGGACTGGGGTTCCCCTAGAAAGGCTATTTCGTGGCATTCGGTAATTAGAGACTCAATCCTATCCATAACTTCATTACAAACAGTACCCATAGCCATCTTTCTCAGGCAGGACGTGCCCTGAGCCTTATCCTGTCCCTTTCTCTTTCCCATGGTTATATGAGTCTATTGCAAACACTCCAAGAGCACCTGTTAGTGAAACTAAATTCAGCATGGAACAGGGATGAACAATTCTTGTGACAACAATAAGCCTAAAAAAAGTAAAAGAATAAGAACAGATCAATAAAACAACCTCAAACCAAAGCTCAAAGTTCAAACAAGGGCCACAATGAAAGTACAACCCCCCTTACCCGAGTCCAAACCACACAGTAGAAAGGAGTCTCTTTTCTTGATGGTAAAATACCTGTGGGGCTCGAAGGGTTTGCGTGAAGAGCTCTCGCAATGGACCACTGTTTAGAGTGGTGGATTAGTACCTTTCAAGCTTGAGGCATACCGGTGCTCTGAAAAAACAAGCTGTCCTGGACCAGCCGACCAAAGCCAAGGGGTGTGGCCAAACCCTGCCTCTTCCTGTCACTGACGGGCGCAGGACAGGCCCGCCCTTGGCCTGAGCTTCACCCGCGCGCGTCCCGCGCTGTGGGGGGAGAGGCTGCGCTATAAGCACGATGACCATGCCTCCCCCTCACCATCAGCACTGTGGAGAAGAGGTACCCTGGGACAGGGACTCCCACCAGGGTTGTATGCGGCCCCCGACAAGCAAAGCGTCCCGCAAAACATTTTACATACACATCCAAGTCCGCCATAAAGACCGAGTAGGTCGCTATGGAGTTTTTGAAAGGCCATGTGCGTTCTAGCCCTCAGAACCGCATCATCTGCATATAGCAGAATTGGAAGAGGTGTAGAGGCGGCATGAGGAACAGCCTTGCTTTTATCAATCAGAACCCTGTTTAAACTGTTGGTGTATAATGAAAATAGGAATGGGGCAAGGATGCAACCCTGCCTTATGCCTCTCTCGATTTTAAAAGGTTTGGTGCACTCCCCATGCCTCCCATAACGCACTAATCACTACTGCCTCAACATATATTTGTCTTATAAATATAATTCTCCCTGCATCAATTCCCATAGCCTCCATGATGGACCATAATTTGCTGTGGGCCACGCAGTCAAAAGCCGCTGATAGGTTCATGGAGGCCACATAGAGTTGACCTTTCTTTGCTATGGCATATTTAGAAGCTAATAAGGGTAAGTTGAGACACTGATCAAGTGTCCCCCTGCCCTTCCTAAAACCATGTTGTACTTCCACTAGAATATTTTTTTCCTCCTCCCAATCTTCCAGCCGATTAAGCAAAAGTCTGCCCATTAATTTTGCGAGCTGTCAGTTAATGAGATAGGGTGGTAATTAGCTGGATTTACACCATCCCCCTTCTTATAAAGCGGAATAATCACTGATTGCTTCCAGGAGGTCAATGGGCCTGTTTTTAATCATTGCATTTAATACTATAGTGAGCAGGGGTACCAAGAAAGGTTTGTTTGCAAGAAAAAAATCCACCGGGACCCCATCCGGACCAGCCACTTTCAGGGTGGAAGACTGGGACAGAGCAAGCTCAATTTCTTTAAATTCAAACTTCAACATGGGAGTACATGGGAGTATCACTTTGGCCTATATCATGGACCTCCACATTGATGTTTCCCCTCTTTTGAAAGATGGTCTGGAAATAGGTTACCCAAGTTTCCTCATCAATATGAGAGTCCAATGATCGCCCACCCTTCTCCTGGAGAAAGGGGGAGCTAACCACTTCCCAAAATACTTTGAACAGCCGCCTTAAACTGAACTCAGACAAGACGGAAGTCCTCATCCTGGGCTCATCACCCTCCACCTGGGACGACTCCTGGTGGCCCCCGGCCCTGGGCACCGCACCCAAGCCAACGGACCACGCACGCAACCTGGGCTTCATCCTGGACTCCTCCCTATCAATGACCAAACAAGTCAACGCCGTCTCATCTTCATGCTTCAACACCCTGCGCATGCTCCGCAAGATCTTCAGATGGATCCCCACTGAAACCAGGAAGACCGTCACCCAGGCACTCGTCACCAGCCGACTGGACTATGGGAACACCCTCTACGCCGGAACCACAGCCAAACTTCAAAAGAGACTCCAGCGCATCCAGAACGCCTCCGCACGACTCATCCTGGACATCCCCCGACACAGCCACATCACCGTACACCTGAAAGACCTGCACTGGCTCCCCGTCAGCAAGAGAATCACGTTCAGACTCCTCACCCACGCACACAAGGCCCTCCACGACCTGGGCCCAAAGTACCTCAACGACCGCATGTCCTTCTACACGCCCACACGCCAGCTACGATCAACCAGCCACGCCTCGCCACCGTACCACGCATCCGCAGAACCACCGCCGGAGGAAGATCCTTCTCCTACCTGGCGGCCAAGACCTGGAACTCCTCCCCACTCACCTTCGGCGAACCCAGGACCATCTCGCCTTCAGGAAGCAGCTCAAGACCTGGCTGTTCGAGCAGTAACTTACCCCCTCCCCCAGCGCCTTGAGACCCTCCCGGGTGAGTAGCGCGCTCTATAAATGCCGTGATTGATTGATTGATTGATCCCTAGAAGTTGAAGCTTGCCGTAAATTCTCCCAAGCTTCTTATTTAAGCTGATTCTTTCTTTTTTCACTAGCTAACTTATATACTGCCCTACAATTACTTATTAGAAGTTTAGCTGCAGCTTGGAAGCAGTTCTTATCAAACCACCGCATTGTAGGCCGGGTCTTTTTAGGGATTGAGCAGGTTGATTGAAGTCTCGTACATTCCAAAATTCTTTCGAATGCTTCAGTTATCTGTTGATCATTGGCTTGAGGGTCTAAGCACAAGAAAACCTCATTTTTGTTAATAGTTATAATCTCGGCAACTTAAGTATTTACCTCGACTTTATCCCATCTTAAAGTATATCCGTTCTTTCTTTGAAGGGTTGGTTTAGGGACACATACATCACTCCTTGTCTTATGCTCTCCCCATGAGTAACTATATGTAATTAGTGCATGGTCACTAAAACCCATCCTCTTAACCTTTGGTTTATTTAAATTTCTGCCATAGCCCTCAGAGGAAATTATATAGTCAATAGCTGAAAAGGACCCTGCCCTATAAAAGGTAGGATCCAGTTCACATGTACTTAAGTTTATCTCATTTCTGATTTCGTGTTGCCAAAAAACCAATCAGTTGTTTAAGGCATTACCATAACTTACATGGCTAAAATGGATAATTGCCTCACCATTGTGATCTATTACCCCGCATAAACGGGGCTCAACTCTAAGGTATCTATTTACGTTAAAGTCACCCATCCAAATAATTTGTAGGGGTTTAGGATGGTGATAAATCAAATCCTCCATAATTCTTCCACGATCCTCTGCCACTGAGGATGGGTTTAAAAAGTTATATTGTAATAATTTATTATCAATAAATCACTACTTTTGTGACCTTTTACGACTAGTATATGGAAATAGGGTAAGTTGTTCCAAAACTTCTCTATTTTGAACACGACCGTATTCTCGATTAGTGTTAAAATGCCACCCTTTGCTCTGCCCCTTATTGATGGAAGTGCTGGGGTTTGAAATGAGCGATAACCATTCAGATTTATAGGGTCTTCCTCCCATGTTTCTTGGAAACAACTAATGTGGGAGTTTGCCCATTCCTTATACCATTCGTTATTGTCCTTTTTATTATTATACACAGCTATATTCCACATGAGGAATGTGATGTAATTTCCTCCTAATCTAAGCATGGTTTACTTTGAGTGAGTAAATCCTACCTTGCCCATAGCTACTTCAGGCCTCTGTATTGCAAATTCTACAACATTTTGCTCTAATAAATGCTTTGCTGGATAACCCCCTTTGCCAACTATCTGATTTACAGAGTGGGTATCCTGATTGGGAGATGCAAGTCAGTCGCAACTATTTAAGTTCTCCAATACGGCTTATCTATTTCGGTGGGTATGCCTAATGTTTCCCTCTGTGGTGGCCAGGTTAGTCTGCCGATTTCACTAATAGATTGCTTATCAGTCATATATGTGTAGGGACGAGGTGGTTTGTAGAAAAACCCAGTGGAACAGTGTAAATCCAAGAGGGCAGTGTTGAAGCTGAGGGGAGTTGACTTAGTAGGTCACCAACCATTTGTGAGTTGTCAAAATTAAGTACTATGCAATCGCCCTGTATTGTTTTTGGCACGGGCCCACCCATGGAATTCTTCTGGCCATAATCAAATGGTCCTGTATGGGATAGCCAGCTCTGGCAAACCTGGTTAACTAGTGCCGTGCTTTATCCATAAGTTGGCCCATGGATTCTTGTTGATTTTCTCTTAGGACCGGAACATTTACCATTATTAAAAATGAATGGGCATGCAGCTGGAAGTAGGTTTAGATAATGAGCTTTATTTTCCCTCCCAATAATACCCACATGTGGGCTCTGCTTCAAAGGCATTTGTGCCCCACTCTCAAGCAGTCTACTTCTACCCCCCCATCCAAAGATTAGTACCATGCGGCCCTACGGACATTGGCGCTTCATTTGATGGCCCCTCATTGATATTTATACTCTGTGTTAAAATCAATCTATGTTTTGTGTTAACAGTACAAATTAGTTCTGTCCTACCCTGATCTCTAGGGGATATATGTTGTGGACCTACATTCGAGGAAGGATTCAGATCCAATGTCGTAGGGGGCTGCATCGATTGATAAAGTGGGACAATCTTCTCTCGAAGCAGCTGACTTAACAGAAAGCAATTCTTGCAATATCCGCTCTATAGCAGCCAGGCGCAGAATAATGGGCTGTAATAGCTGTTCAAAATTATCACAAATTTTATCACGTATTTCGGCCCAGTTCATGATCGAGAGTGAAGAACCATTGGATTTATCTTGTGAATTAGGAATAGAGTTTGTCGATAAAGTCTTTCTCGCTCTTTTTGAGTAAATGGGAGGAAGATCTTTAGTGGGACTTCTTTTCCTTTTAGCGGTAGGGTTAATGACTGTGGAGGTTATGAGACTGGAGCTTGACTTTGTAGAAGTGGCTGACTCGGGATTGAGAACTTTCAAAACCTCCTCTGGAGTAATCACTGCCTGGGCCACAGTATCAGACATCACAAGGGGCCCATTCTCGCCAGACCCGCCTCCCAATGAAAGTCTTTTTTCAGTCAGAGCAATCTCCTTTGCAATAGCTGTTGTCGCTTTCACTAAAAAAGAGTCTAAAGATGTTATAGTTACCCCCTCCGAGGCTGGCAGGTTTATCTTCTTCTTTCCCATCTTTAATCCAGGGTTGAATTACAAATGTGATTCCAGGCGTTAGAGGGGGGGCCCAGCCCAGCCTCCTCCGGGCTTCGACGGGCATGGGCGGGCCCGCCCTTGGCCCGGGCTTCGCCCGTGCACATCCTGCGCTGCAGGCAAATCCGGCAGAATGCAGCAGTGGGTGGAGGTGTGGTTCCTCCCCAACAGTGCAGGTCAACAGTGCATGGCACTCCTCCCAGGCATTATAGTAGGCAAATACAGTCTCGGGGGGCACTGCACACTTTTATGCGCAAATCCAGCAGAATGCAGCAGGGGGTGGTGGGAGGTGTGGTTCCTTCCCAGCGGTGTGGGTCAACAGTGTGCGGCTCTCCTCCCAGGCGTTATGTCAGGCAAGTACTGGTCATATAAGTTAAAAAGCACATTGACAAACACTTCCTAATACATACCTAACAAGTACTACTACTTTATAATTCATATACAGATGCAGCACATTTTCTTATCTTTTATTTCTGACTACACTACTCCTATTTAATAATGTGACTAAAACTACCAGAATTCTCGGAATGCAAATAATATAGATGTATCTATTCTGCACATAATTCTTAGACATTCAAAACATTGTCATTTTTAAAGGCATTGCTCAATGTAATTTTCAACAGTACTAACATCTTAAACACATCCCCGCTGCCAGATACAGTTCATCTGATATATTTTTTTTCACATCACTGTGATACTCTTTTTAATCAAACTCCCATATACATCTTCATTTCTAATCTACGTTTTTCAAATAATTAAAAAGTCATATACATACCAGTGAATTGAGTTCATAGATTATATTGTTGTTTTAGCTCTTTCTGGATAGTTTTGACACTGTTAAGATTTGTAAAAACTAAGCACAAGAATGGTACACCACTCTCGTAGAAAGCAACTATAAAATGGCAACTTCTTCAACTTTCCACTCTATGATCATGAGAAAGGCAGCAAATTAAATTGTGTCTTTCATTTTAGAATACTGCATCTCCACTTGTGAATGATTGAGCATCTGTTAATTCTTCTCTGTTTCAAAACGAAGTTCCTGTCTCCGCGTGTTCGTGATGTTTTCGCGATTATCGCGGAGTTATCACAAAAAGTGGAAGTCCAAATGATATTTTGCTTCAGTTTTTTCTATTTAAATACTGAACAACAGTTTATTACATAGTCCTGAGTTGAAAATTAAAGTTTGCCATTACTTAAATTGTGTCATAACTCCTCAACTTTTAAAAAATATTCTGTCTCTTTTTTTTTTTTTTTTTTTGAGAGTTTTATATAGCGCTGGCTAGACCCAGAGGTATCAGAGCGCTTTACATGAGAAGATAATATAACGCAAACATGGCATACGAATAGATAAAAAGATAAAGAAACAACGTGTGAAATATACAAAAACAAAATAAATATACAGGAGCAAGAGCTATACACTTCAAGTAACTAGGTATATGATGTTCAGGGGAAGGACAGATAATACAGAACAAAATGTAACATGGTGATTGGAGATCAGGTGCAGGTCACAGGTTAGGACCCCCAATGATAATTGGGCCAAACAAGGCATATAAGTAGATAAAAGATAATGATAACAACTTGTGAGATATACAAATCAAGTAGATAAACAAATCAAACAGTTAGATAAACGAATCAAATAGATAAACAGGGGCAGGAGCTATACATGAAATGGACAAATATTACTGAATTAATATAACATGGTGAGATTGGAGGTTGAGTGCAGGTCGCAGGTTAGGATCCCCAATAATAATTGAGGAGGTGGATTTTGAGGTCTTTTTGAAGCTGAAATAGGAGGGGTTGCAGCGCAGGTTTTTGGGAGGGCATTCCAGATGATAGGGGCATTCCCAGAGAAGGAGCGTGATTGTGTGGCTTTCTTTTTATGCAGTGGTGGTATAAGGAGGAGGGAGTTGGTGCTTCTCAGGGGACGTGTGGTGCCCGCAATGAGGAGTTTCTTGGAGAGGTACTGTGGAGTGTTTTGGTGGAGGAGTTTATGAGTGATGCAGGCAGTTTTGTATGCAGATCTGCCTTCAATAGGGAGCCATTTAAGAGATTTGAGAGCCGGGGATATGTGATCGAAGCGTTTGCAGTCTGTAATGAGCCTGGCGGCCAGGTTGAGCACAGCTTTGATTGGAGCAAGGTGGACCTTGGGGATTCCGTTGAGGATAGCGTTACCATAATCAATACGTGAAAGAACAAGTGGCTGAACTACAAGTTTAAAATCATCGTTGGGTATAAAGGGTTTGATTTTCTTGAGGTGACGGAGAGTGAGGAGGGCTCCTTTAGCAGAGTTTTTGATGTGGACGTTAGGGGTTAGGGTGTTGTCGATAGAAATACCAAGAGATTTGACGGAGTTGGACAAGGTGAATGAGCAGTTGAGTGCGTTAAGGTCAGAGATCCATGTTTGAACGGGGAGCGGGTTGTTTTTAGGGGAGAAGAGAATGATTTCAGTTTTATTAGGGTTAAGTTTGAGATGATTGGAGTGGAACCAGGTTTGGATTTTGGTGAGGGTGTTGTTCAGGTGTAAGATGTCGGCATGAGTTTTAATCTTGTAATAGATTTGGGTGTCATCGGTGTAGAGGTGGTAGTTGATGCCTGCTTGTTTAAGAATGAGGGTGAGGGGTTCCATAAAGAGGTTAAAGAGGGAGGGAGAGAGAGAGAATAGACCCTTGGGGGACTCCAAGGGAGACAGGAGTGGGGTTAGAGAGACAGTTTTGAATTTTGATTTGCTGAGTTCGGTGTTGTAGGTAGGAGACGAACCATTTGTAGGCAGTATCATTGAGGCCGAAACGGGTCCTAAGCACATTGAGTAGGGCTGAATGGTTGACTGTATCGAACGCTGCGGAGAGATCAAGGAGGATAAGAAGACAGGTCTCGCCATTATCAAGTGAGTGGTGGATGTCATCGACGACATTGAGCATCGCCGTTTCGGTGCTGCAGCCTTTCCTGAAGCCTGATTGAAAGGGATCAAGTAGGTTGAAGTTTTCGATGTGTTTGTCTAGTTGTAGTAGGACACATTTTTCAAGGACCTTTGAGAGAAGTGGGAGGTTAGTGATGGGGCGGAGATTGTTTAGGTCATTGGGGTCAGCATAGGGGTTTTTGATTATGGGAGAGATTTGTCCAAGTTGAAGGGAGGTGGGGACACAGCCAGTGGAGAGAGAGGTGTTGATGATTGTGGTCCAGTATGGGGTGATGATGTGCTTAAGGGCAGGGACAAGGTTAGAGGGTAAGGGGTCTTTTGTGTGGGAGGACGGTTTAAGATTACCAATTATATTAAGGACTTCTAGCTCAGTCACGGGGAGGAAGTTGAGCAGGGAGGCATTGTTCTTTAATTGTGAGTTAGGGGAGTTGGTTTCCGGAGAGGTAGCAGGGTCAGTTGGTCGAGGGGATGTGGGGTAGGCATTCGAGGTGAGGACGGGTTTGCATTGGGAGTTTGAGGGGAGCTGTGTGGAGCGGAAGGATTGATCAATTTTGGCTATTTTTTCTGAGAAGAAGTGGGAAATTTCTTCACATCTAGCTGAGGAGGCGGTCAGATTAGGAGGTGCGGGGGAAGTTTGGTTATGAATGATTTTGAAGAGTTCCCTAGGTCTGTTTTTGGCATGATCAAGTTGAGTGCGGAAGAAGGAGGCCTTTTCCTTGAAGATGTGTTTTTGTACGTGGATCTAGCATGTCTGAGGAGTGCAAGATGGGCGGGAGAGGGATGGTGTCTCCAGGTTCTTTCCGATAGTCTGAGTGACCGTCTTTCGTTATTAAGCTCGGTATTAAACCAAGAGTTGGAGGGGTGGTTCTTTGGTTTTTGAGTTTGGGCGGGGCTAGTTGGTCAAGGATACCAGTGACAGTATTGTTAAAGTGTTCAGTGAGCTCATTGGCATTTTGTGAGGGGGAATGAGAAGAAGTTGAGCTTGGAGTTTAGACTCAAGAACACCCGGGGGATATGTTTTAGATTTCTGGTCAGTTTCTTAGGTCTGTTAATTTTGGAGGTGGGGAGATTTGCATTGGTAGCAATGGTGAACAGTATAAGGTGATGGTCGGACCAGTCAATGGGGACGATATTGGTCACAGAGGCCAGATCTTCGTTGGAAAGAATGGCGTCAAGGATGGCTCCTTTGGTGTGTGTCGGGGACAGGCATAGTTGTTTGAGTTCATTGATCTCAAGTAGATTGGTGAGGAGGGGGATAGTGGGATCATCGGTATCGTTCCAATGGAGGTTGAGATCCCCAAGAAAGAGATTTTTGAGTTGGATAATGAGGATTGTGTCAGGAGCTCAGATAAGTCCTCGATGAAGGGCTGGGGGGCCCGGAGGGCGATGGATGTTGTGTAGACGAATTGGGTGGGAGTTTTGGGTTGTCAGTTCAGCTTCCAGGTATTCGCAGGAGGAGTAGCCAGAATTATTGACAAGGGATAGCTGAAGTTCATTTTTAAAGATACTGGCTAGACCACCCCCAACTCTGTCAGGTCTATCTTTTCTCAGAATAGAGTATCCCGGGGGAGAGTAGGTCAAGTATGCTCGTTGAGTGGTCTTTGAGCCAGGTTTCTGTGAGGAATGCAATGTCAATGGATTCACTCAGGATAGTTTCCGAAATTTCCGTGGCATGTTGGACTGCGGAGCGACAGTTGACAAGCATACATGTAAGTGGTGTGGGGTTGCATATGGTGGGTGGGCAAGTGTGGATCGACGTGAGTTGAGGCGGTGGTCTGGGGGAAGTGGGGGAGGAGGGGATTCTATTAGTCCCTAAGATAATAGGGATGTGGGAGTAGGGAAGTGGAGAATTGGTGGTTGGTAAGCTAGGAAGGTAAGAGTTGCATAGGTCGGAGAGGTCGGACGGGGAGAGATGGTTCGAGGTGCGGTGAGGTCTATGTATACGGCAGCGGAGAGGAGTCGATCTCCAATGATTGTGTTTGGTGTTAGGGATTTTCAGGGGGAATTTTTGGGGGGAATTTTTGGGCAGGGCTGGGTGGGGGTTTTATGGTGAGGGAGGGTTCTGGAGCTGTGGGAGATAAAGTCTTTCCTGAGTTGAGAGAATTTAGTAATCAAATTAGATAGGTCAAGTTCAATGTTGTGTAGGCTCTGGGCAATTAAGGTGAGGGGAGGTATCGAGGGGGTGGTCTGGGTTAGTTACGGAGGGTGGATTGATGTGTGTGGGTGGAGATAGGGAAGTGAGTGTGGAATGAGGGGTGACGGGGCTGTTGGGTGTGAGGGGTTCGGTAATCAAATTGGATAGGACACGTTCAGTGTTATGTAGGCTTGTGTCAATTGGGGTGGAGGGGGGTACTGAAAGGGCATGGGCGGGGTGTAGGGAAAGATCTGGGTTAGTTGCAGAGGGTAGACTGATGTGAGAGAGGGGCGATAGGGTAGATGGCAGGGGTTCAGTAATCAATTTAGATAGGTCGAGTTCACTGTTGTGTAGGTTTGGGGCAATTAGGGTAAGGGGAGGAATTGAAGGGGCGGGGGAAGGGAATGATCTAGGGGTAGGGAGTGATCTGGGTTAGTTGTGGAGGGTGGACTGAGGTGTGAGGGGGAGATGGGGTAGTGGGTGTGGAGTGAGGGGTGTCGGTGCTGTAAGGTGTGGGGGTTGGGCTAGGTTAGACATGAGGTTAAGAACTTCAGGAGATGTGGTCAGAGAGGATAAAAGGGCATAGAGTGAGTGGAGAGCGGATATATTGGGGTGGGGGGTTGTGTATTTATCGGGGTTGGGATAAAGGATTGGGAGGTGGAGTTAGGAGGGCCTGAAGGGGCAGGATAGGAGGGGTGGGGAGGAGAAGAGGGTGTACGGGATGGGTAGGAGGAGGGGGTGAGGAGTTGTGTTAGGGGATTGAAGGGCAAGGACGGTGGAGTACGTGAGTAGTTGGGTAGGGGGAGAGGTTGTGGGGTCAGGCAGAGGCGGGGTTGTGGGAGGGGAATGATAAGTAGATGGTAGGGATTGGGGGCAACCGTTTTTAGTGGAGGGGTCCGAGGAGTGTGAGTTCAGGGTGTTAGGTGGAGAGAGGAAAATTAGAGGGGGATGAGAAATAGGTAATGTTGGTTGGGGGATGCCATTTGCTGTAGTGAGGTCCAGGGAGGGTGATGGTGAAGTCGATTGTTGGAGGATGGTGTTAGCTGGATGGTTGCGGGTGGAGGTGAAGTGAGGGGGAAGGGGGGAGGGAGCGGTTGGAGGGGTGTTATTCAGTAGGGGAGAAGGAGTGTTAGGCGCTGAGTGGTCAAGGTGGAGAGACATAATGCTGAAGTGGTGTTCGAAGATGGAAAGGTGGGATACCGTGGCTTGTATGAGGATGTTACCTGTTTTGAAGATGGAGATATCAATATCACCAAGAAAGGCTGGGGAGGGAGTGGTGGATATTTTGAATCCATATGGTATTTTGATTGATTTAGAGATTGGGAGGTGTTGTAGGAAGATGCTTTTCCATTTGGAAGGACGTTTGGAGTAAAATATGTAGTTGGTTATAATGGGGGAGGTGAGGCTGAGGTAGTTATCAACAATGAGTGTTTCAGGGTTACGGATAAGGAGTTTATGTTTGAAGTTTTTCTTTGCATGTTTGGAGAGATTGGGGGGGTATAGAATGGTCCATGAGTTGGGGCCATGTTTGGAGAGAGTAGGGTCCTGGGGGTGATGGTCCGTGCTGTGAGGGGGCATGTTGGGTAGACGTGAGAGGGAGAGAGAGTGGAGAGAGGGAAGATTAAGGAGATGGGGGGTAGAGGAGGAGATGAGGATTGGGAACCAAGGGGGGCACTGGGAGAGTGGGGGGTAGAAATATAGGGGCTATACAAGGAATAGGGTAGACAGGCGAGGAATTATAATGGCAAAATGGAGCAGATCAAATAGCTAAACAAATTATATCGACAACATGGAGCAGCTTAAATAGATAAACACGATAAATACGGTGATTCCTCAGAGATGATGTCTCAGGTCTGAGGGTAGTCCTATAACTCTTTCCCTGTATAAATCCTCTCTGTGAGGTAGTCCTATGTCCCTTTCAATAAGCAGTATGGCGATTGGTCCTTTCTTCCTGTTTGTAGAATGAAGTGATGCGTAGTCCTCTGTTTCTTTCCATATATCTGTGTAGGGTGATTTAGTCCTTTCTCTGTTTCCGTTTATGTGGTTTTACCTGCCATTTTGAAGAGGGGATCAGACGATGGTCCCCAATAGAGCCCAAAATGGGGTTCCTGTGCTACCAACCGCAGTCATCAAAAATGATTAATTACACATATGCATCATGCCCTATAGAGCCCAATTATACACAATTATGTAGTAGGCCCATAGGTTCAGCACTAGCTCCCTCGGCCAACGGGGGCAGCCATTTAAGGCAGTTCACAATTAGTATGACTCAGTTTAGAGTTGAAGAGCGGGATCGGGTAGTCGGCCAGATGCAGGCACTTACACCTAAGGAGATCCTCCTGCCTGAGGAGAGTGGGCTTAAGGTGCTAGGGGTGTGCACTCAGTAAAGACCATCCACGTTTGGGAGGGAGGCAGGAGTGGCAGCGGGCCTGGAAGCAGACAGGCCATAGCCCATGTAGCGTAGGCACTCTCAGCGTCGGCCGTAGACGGGTGCAGGAAATCTCAGAGATTAGCGGGCCGAGTCTAGTGTTTGTTCTGGTTGGCGGATACCAACTCGACGTGGTGTCACTAGAGAGGGTCGATTTGTAGAGGCAGGGGGTGGGGGGTGAGTCCTTCAACCTGGGCTACCTGCTTAAAAACTGTATTCGCCATCTTGCGGAAACAAAGGCAGCCGTATCGCCGCCATTTTAAACTAAACTGGCGGGTTATAGCGATAAATTAGAATTATCCGGATATCGGCCTCGATCGGGTCGAGGGGTTTTAATAAGCCACAGTGGATAACGCGGTGGACTGGCACAGCGCCGGCGAAGCTGGGAGCTGCGTGTAACAGGGGGCAGCTCAAATTCCTTGGGCTCCGTCGATCATCGAGCCTGGCCTCTGACCAGGCAAAACAAAGCTGCAAGGACCTCCGTACCAGCGGAGCTGCCGGGAGGAGACTACAGGAGGCACGGTCTGTTGTTCAGCCTCGAGGGTGAGGGCGTGGGAGCGGTCGTCAAAGTGTAGCCGACGCTGCCATGGTAGTTCCAGGGGCAGGCTCCGGCCAAATGAGGAATCAGGGAATACTCGGTTAATCCGAGCCGGCAATCACTGTCGGGCAGTCGAGTTCCATTTAGAGCAGCGAGCAGGCTGCCAAATGGTGCCAGAGAGCAGACGGCGTCAGCGAATCGCAGCCCCTTCAGCAGGAGAGAGGGGGGCACGGCAGAGCTCCGGAGACTCAAGGATAATCTTTAACACCCTTCCCTCCCAGTACACTCTTAGCTCAGTGTACCTAGCAACCCAGTGGAACCAGTAGGTCACAAGTTCACAGCACATTCTAGAAGGAACATGAAACTTCCAAGATAAAGCAGGTGTGGTTTACCCCACAGATTCAAAAGCATATCCCTGTCTGTATTACATTTCTTTTTTTAAACAGCCAATAATAGGACTTGTTGCTAAGGCATCCAACATACTACCTAATTTTATTTACTTTCATGCTGACAGCATCCAATGAAATACATATATATATATTTTTTAAAACACCTTCATTTTAAATGCTTTTCATTTGGAAAACTACCTCATTCAGCTCCAGCCTTCTCCTGACTGCTATTGCTCCTTCACTTCAAAATGCTTAGATTGTGGATTGTGGGCTAAAGAGGCTGCAAAAAAGAAAGGTATAGGCGGGACTTGGGTTTGCCAAATGTGGAGATTACCTGGTTTGGCCAGAGAGGGTTAAAGTTTCATCAGTTGCTGGCTTTGGTTAAATCCATTGTGTATTCCCAAGCCCCTCACCTCATGATTGTGCACTGTGGTGGCAATGGCCTAGGCATATTGACTGGGGTAGGGCTGTAAATTAAATGAAAGAAACCTTTGCACAACTGATGTCGCTTTTCTCTTACACTGTCTTGGGGTACTCTAATATATGCCAAAGACAGAAATGGAAGTGGTCAAATCAATTCTGTCCACAGATTGACAAAGCCAGAAAACATGTTAATAAAACTGTTTCTCCTTTCCTCAGAGACCTTAACATGGGCTGTATCTATAACAACAATCTGCGTTTTGACATGCATGGAATTTTTGGAAATGATGGAGTGCACTTTACAGATGAAGGCAACAGGGTGTTTCTAAGTAACCTGAAACTATGCATCCGGTCTTATGAGTAGCTGTCATAGACACACAATCAACACAAAGGATCTTGTCAGAGCCACCCTAGCACACGAAATGTTGTTAATTTACATTAAAAAGATCCTTTTTTTCCGTTTTTGGGAATCTTCACGACAACGTCGCTATGGTCGCGGATACTTCTCGAGAGAATGGAAAACAAAAGCTGACATTCAATGGCCACCAGCACATCCAAAATATATAAGTTAAAAAAATCCATTCTAAACATTGAGCTACATATATTACTATACACATGCTTTTTTACAAACATGTTTAAACTCATGTTTTGGTACTAAGTTTCTTTAAAATCCATCTTTAAGACATATTTTCCGTTTTTGTGGTTATTCAAGAGTTGCAACAACGCTGTTAACCGCGGCGATCGCGTCTTTTCCATAAAGTGAAAAACACATATATGCACACATATTACAGTATTTTACACTCTAGGGTTTTATTATTGTACACTTCAAAATCATGTTTTTCTAGTGTATTTCTAGAACCACCATCTCTCAAACCTATTTGCCATTTTCGCAGTGAGGCAGGAGATTACAATGACATCAGTAATCACGATCCCCATGGATACAGCACAAAAGCGGAATGCAAAAGCCGGAATTCAATAGCCACTACCAAAATTAATAAATTCTGACTACATAAAAAATTCTAATCATCACACTAGATATCTCACTATCTAAATAACTCTAAAAAACATTTATCAGAATCTCAATATCTCTATAACAGTGTGTATTAATGAATCACTGATCTATTTTTTTTTATATTTCCACCAATATTCGCAATGACGTCGTGACGGTACATGGGGGCTGCGCTGGCAATCGCGGCATCATCGCAAATATCGCATGTGATTAAAAAAATCAATTTTGGACACATAACTTGTGTCACTAACACACACATTTCTCAAACATGGGGTCAGAGTATCTCCACCCTGACCCCTTATGTTAGCTTTTATACACATTTTCAGCCCCTGGAACCATTCCCGGAAGATAAAATGGCGGCCGCATCTTTCTGTTCAGGCTGCGTCCAGCCAATCACAGCATTCTTGTTCATGGGTGCATTTGCGATTAATCGCAAGACCACCACGAAATATCAATGGCCAGAGATATATCTATAATTTTTGGCTTAAATTTCTCAAAAACTACTGGACAGATTTGCACCAAATAACAAAAGGCACAATCTGTGTAACAACATCTAGCTTTCTGCCAAATCTGGTGGAATTCCATCCCGCGGTTCGGGCTGTAGGTTCATCAATGCGTTCCTATGGAAATTAACATTACAAACACACCCGTTTTTCACACCCCTATTTCTCGGTTCCCATTGCACAGATCACTCCCAAACTTTCCATGACACACAGAACCTACTTTGACACTTTTAAGGGGAAAATTTCATAAAGATTAGTCCAACAACGCCAAAGTTATAGGCAAGTCAAAAAAAATATTTCCAATGTAAAGTAGGTCCTAACTATAACTACCTACTGGTGACCGCCAGTAGGTAGTTATAGATAGGACCAACTTTTCCCATACACAAAGCAAAACAGGAGGTCTGAAGGCAAACTGTCAGGGGGAAAAGTGCGCCCAGCATGCCAGGTCTAACACTGTCCCATAGGATAATATTGGAGTTACCTTATTCCTTTTAATAAGCTGTAATTTTCAAATGGGAACAGGTAACCAGTTCATGTTGGTGCCTTTGGGATTGCAATGAAAAATCCTCTCTCCTGATAACATCGGATTTTAAATTACATTTTTGAAAATGCTACTTCTAGAAAGTTGGCATTTTTCTGCGTGAAACATTTAGTGCCTGTAGCCTATCCTTGTGTCACATGAATGGGTGTAGCTGACAGTTGGACTATGTGCATTTCTCCTAGACAGCCACACACAATGGAGAGCTTTGATGTGACTGGATGGGCAATCACTTGCAGGATGGGATGGTGGAGCTGGGCACAGCCCTTCTTACATTTGAATAGGCTGTGTGCTGCCTCCACATAAAGGGGTGCATACTCCCTGCTGTTAGTCTGTAACGAGGATAAGGGAGGAAGGATACCTGTGTACTTCAAACGGAAACCTCTAGAAGCTTCTCCCACATTCCAGAGGAAGGGCACCGGGTATAAATATTGGACCTCAGACAAAGGCTCTTCACTACACTTCAGGACCCGTGAAGACTCTACCAGGAAGAAGACTGCTGTGCTTCTGAAAGGACTTCCACTCTGCTAGATTGTTGCCCTGCTGGACTACTGCCTTGCTGGACTGTTGCATTGCTGGATTGCTCACCTGGTGTCCTCCTGCTTGAGTCATAGGGATTGGACTTGCATCTGAACCCAAGACTCCCAGAGTTACTCCAAGGGCTAGTCTGCTGACATCCTGTTCAGAGCCACAGAGACATAACAGGCTCCCAAGCACCTGAACCAGCACCCAGATCCAACTGGAGCAAGGTCCTGACCCCCAAATGCTGCCCTTCATGTGTTGAACCCTTGGTGTGGCCTCAGAGAAGCTAAATTGAAGTTTTTGGTTCTTCACAATTGCAAATGATCCCTTTGTCGCCAAAACCTTGTCACTCACACAGCCCACCAACTTGAAGTCCTGTCAGCCTGACTGTTTACGTTACGGCATCGCCCACTCATGGAGAGGACCATCCTGAAACACCAGCTTGACCGTTCACGAGGACAAGAGGATCTTCATGCTCCAGCAACACCTGTCTGCGATGCCAGGCCAGCTCTTCTCTGTCATGGTTGCCAGGAGCATCTCTAAGGCCAGTGGGTTAGTGGATCCAATCCAGCGATGTGGCAAGCAGCATCAGAGCACTACAGGTAGAGAATATTGGCTTCAATATTTCTGTAGTCGCTATCGTCCTGGACGTTAACTGTGAACTGCTGTGATTGATGTAGGGTACGTGTGCACTGCTGTGCTTGGAAGTATAGTGTAGTAAAAGGCGACAGGAGTATAACCCATAGGCCAGGTTGAGATCTGGGTAAGTAAGCAAGAACTAACAACAATGTCTCAACCGGTATCATTGAGGAAGGCAAATATATATGCATGTACAAGACATTACAAAAGGAAAAGGGAGACTCGTGATAAGTTTTTAGAAAGTGCTCATGGCATCATGTATTTAAAGTAACAAATTATACACAACAGTTATATCAGGACTGTGGGCATAAATTGCAATGGCAACCCAAAAGGACTTGGTGCACTATTGTGCTCGTGACACACAAGGTGACGGCGCAAGTGACAAGTGAGAGAGCAGCGGAAGGCGCAATGTGACAAGGTGAAAAATATATATACAGAAATACAAATACGAGAAAAAGAAGACCAAAATAAAACAGAGAAAAGGCACTACATGTACCTACCAAATGGTGATGTGAAGAAGACGCAGGAACACAGAGGCAATGAAGAGCCCTTGATCTGAGATATTTCAAATTCCTGCTGTCGACGCACAAGTATTTAAATTTTAAAGGCTACCATGATAAGTGCCTGATGGTTGTATCTCTAAGAAAGTAAAAGAAAATGTATTAAAAACAAGGAGCGACCTAGTGCGTAGACACTAAAGATTTGTAGGGAATAAGCACCAGTACCAGAGAAATAATATGAATATATACAGGCACCAAAAAAGTGGCATGACATTGAGGTCATAATAGTTAAAGAAAAAGAAAAAACTGTGTCCAAGTGAAGGACGGCTTGCTGGCTGGGCAATAGAAGAGGATGGCAGTGAAAGGCATGTAACAATAAACCTATCGAAGGAGAGCAGACCCACTTGGCAAGCTTCATGATCAAAAACATGAAAACCTGGTGAAGTAGTAAGATTAAAAAATTACAAAGCGGTCTCCTGAATATATGCGCAGAAGCGCCAATTATACCAAAGGTATAAATAAAACAGTGACGCGCTGCAATTTAAATACTTGTGCGTCGACAGCAGGAATTTGAAATATCTCAGATCAAGGGCTCTTCATTGCCTCTGTGTTCCTGCGTCTTCTTCACATCACCATTTGGTAGGTACATGTAGTGCCTTTTCTCTGTTTTATTTTGGTCTTCTTTTTCTCGTATTTGTAACGCTCAAAGGTTTCTCCAATCATGTGCTGTTACTTAGGCCCTGGACTAACTGTTACTTGTTTACTTGGACACTATGAGCTACGCTTAGGGTGAACTGTATAGACCCACTAGTGACAATAGCTCCTGACACCGTTGTTGCTATTAATTAACAACTGATACTGATCTATTTTGATTTACATATCTATTTACAGACCAAATGCTCACTGGACATTACATTACAAAATATGTATAAGATTGTTAATGTCTGCCCTTTTTATATATATATATATATTTATATTTTTATATTTCCATGTTTTTTCCTCCCTCTATTCTTGTCTTCAACCCCTACTCTTCCGCCCCCCATTTTCTTTTTCCCTTCACCCTATTTTGTCTGTTTTTAATTCAACTTGAAGTGACATATTGTCGACCATGAATTTCCATTTTTGTTTTGTATTTTTCCCACCCCCATTAGGTTTCCTTTCTTGTGTTTAGAGTCACCTTCTAATGAAATAACCTTTGCCTTTGTATATAGTTTCTCTCTCGTTTTTAAAGTAAAAGCATATTGTGTGAATACACCATATGTATATATATTTTTATACTTATGTTTTCTTTTATGTATTATAACTTTCAGCCCTGAAGAAGTTCATTTTATGTATGAACGAAACGCGTTGGCTGGAATTTGCACATTTTGATATTGAAAATAAAGGATTGATAAACCACTATACAAAATGAACATTTGGATTTATTGAAGAAAACTCTTTGGTAGTGCACCGCTCCACTATTTTCACAATTATGAAGATGTTGTTCAGTTAAAGGGTACTGAAGGGGTGGGGAAGACAGTTCCACATAGGAATCATACTCTGTTTTCTTTTTCAGATCTCCTTCTCCGCAGTTCTTTTCACTTAACCCTTTATTTTGCCTGGCCACTCCAATAGTCTGTGCCACAATGGCAAGCAGACTTGTTGGTGCCTGAAAGTGGACTTCTGTATCATCGTTCAAGCCCTGAGGAACTTCACAAGCACTGTGACATTCATGCTGCATCGACAACCGTCCTCGACACTTCCTTGATCCATGCGGCCCCCCTCCACCGCGAATGGGACTCTTTGCGCTGGACTGAGCAAATAGCATTTAAGCTGGACTAACCTGGTCCCTGTATCTGACCCACACTCCATTGTGGTTGGCCTGAAGTTGTGACTTTCTGCTGGTCTTGCATGGCCCAATACCCACGAGAGGCGCTTTGGGCTTTTTGGTGCTATTTTCACAGAAATCTTTAAAAATACATATCTCCAGATCTACTGACTGACATTTTTTTGTTTTGTTCTTGTTTTATTTATTAAAATCTACTCTTTTTTTCTAAACTGGTGTGGGATCTTTTTGTGGTGTGGTTTCACTGTGTTACTGTTTGAAGTGTTGCACAAATACGTTACACATTGCCTCTGAGTTAAGCCTGCCTGCTCTGTTCCAAGCTACCCGAGGATTGAGCACAGGTTAATTTAGGGTTTGCTTGTGCCTTCACCCTTTCAAGGATTGTGGTTCCTGCTTGAGAATGGTTTAACCCCCCTCAACCAGTAACCCAATTTCTTATACCTCTTGAGAACAGAAACTGCTGCCTCAACCTTCACCACCACCATCCACCAAATGGCAGTGCTCGGGAAGACTAATCAGTAGCTCCTCTCAACAAACAGCCCAAATTGAATTTCTTAAGGAGTCTTGTCTCCTTTTTCCCCACTTCAGTGTCTGGGTCTCCTCCCTCCAGCTTTAGGAATGTCAGCAATACACTTCCACTGTCTGGGAAAACAACCTCACATCCATCTTGTGCACAGAAACAGCATGCATTTGTAATGCAATAGTCTCGCATTTACGAGAGTTTGAGATATTGGCATTGTAAATGACATTGCCTTTTATTTATGTGTAGGTTTTAAAAACAGATAAATAAAAGGCATTGTCATTTACAATGCCAATAGCTTAAACTCTCGCAAATGCGAGACCTATTGCATTGCAAATGCTTGTTTATTGTTTGTCTACTTCCTGTATTGGGCCTGAGGTGGGTGGTATGTATTTGCACGTCTGCCATTATTGAAGGTCGAACGTGAGTAAAAAAAAAATAAAGGGGCGCGGCCACAAGGAATATTATGCTTGGCGTGCTGCGCTGTATAAAAAATTTAATTTAAAAAAAAAAAAAAAAGGCTTTTGGCGAGCTGCGCTATAAGAAAGTGGTGTGGCCTCCATGATTGAAGCTGAGGGAGGGGGCAGCTGCAGCCGAAGAGAGGGAGCGAACTGGGAGGAGGAGGAGGAGGCAGCTGCAGTGAGCTACACCGATGAAAAGAAAAGCGCGTCTTGCTGAAGTCTATTTCTTTCAATATTGGAAGCTTTTGGTAAGCAGTGCAGCATGCCGCCTGTGGACCCCTGCTTACGAAAAGATTACAGTATTCAAAAATTGGCGAGCAGTGCCTTTCTTTTTTTCATCGCGGCTCGCCGTAGTCTATTTTTCTCAATATTGTAAGATTTTGCTAAGCTGCGCGGTGCAGCGCACCACCTGTAGCACGCTGCTTACTAAAAGCTTTCAATATCGAAAGAATTGACTTTAGCGAGGGGGGCCTTTCTTTTCTTCATCACAGCTCCTTGAAGTCTATTTTTTCAATATAGTAAGATTTTGCTAAGCAGCGCAGCACGCCGCCTGTGGCAAGCAAAGCGGGCGATGTTGCAGGAAAGCATATTGTGCCTGCAGTAGGAGAAAATCTTAAAGAAAATAGTGCTCACAGACTGTAAATAAAACATGCGTGTAACAACACAAGTAAAAGGGCCAGTCCTCAGGGGAGGTTGCAAATGTAGAAAAGGCGGTACTAAGGAGGGACTAACAAGCCTATTAACAAATCAGAAGCCAACATTTACAAAGGACAATGACACAAGCCAATAAGAAATATGGGCGGAGAGTGGACGGAGCTTCAAGTCCATACCTGAATACAGCATGTATCGAAGAGACAGCGCAAGCGCTGCCTAAGCAAGACCTAAAAAGGGGCTCCCAAAATGAAACCATCAGGCTTCCAGTTCACTGGTTCACTCATGTGTCATTTGCACATTTGTATTTTGCACACGAACTTCAACTACGAAATTGAGGACGAACATTATCCGGTATTAACTCGCACATAGTTCACTTTCCTTTTTGGTTTTAGATGTATATCGCCAATTTTCCAGACTGGTGCAAAGAACTGAATTATTATTAGTATGGGCCAAGAGCTTCCACATAATTACTGGGAAGCAGCCAGTTGACATTTCTATATTCTGGATTTAAATGTGCTGACTTGGCATCAGATACACAAGGTTCAAGGTCTTATGTAATAAGATCAAATGATTTTTTTTTTTTTACTTTTTTACAAATTTAAAATGTAAATAGGAATATTTGTCACATTGATGATTTTAAGTTAAAATTGTAATGGTTTTAATTAACTATACACAATAAAAAATTCTTTCTTTCTTTTTTCATACACACAATCCATGGCCAACACTGTCACAGGCTCACCAATAACATTCTCTTGGGATGTTAGCAATAGGATATGGGTTAGCGCATATGAGCATAACTTTGCACAAGGGGGCCAGCAGGCCACCACTCCAGTGACACAGATGAAAAGGTTCTGGTCACAACCATTGATTCATTAAATCAAGTATGCTGCCACCACTTCTCTACATGCTAAACCCATGACAGGGATAGTCATCTTCTGTCATTTAAACAAGGGCATGCTTAGTGCACCCATTATTGTCAAAGGACAGGTCAGGAACTCACTCATGTAAAAGGGCATTCCTAGGCCTTCACACTCACACCAGTTTAGCATGAGGCTTGGACCAAAATCAAAATTCAGGTTACCTGATATGAACAGTCGGGCACTCTGGAGTGGGAAACAGAACAGTACACAATTCTGGGGACATTCCCATCCCAGCAATGTTCTTCCATTGGTGTAGTTTTTTCCTCAGACATGCTGGGAAACATACTTTTCTTTTAAAGCCGGCTTCTATATAATAAAACAGAAAGTTAGAGTGAATAAATCATTTTGTTTTTGTACACAGTAAAAATATTTTTCTACTCATGTAGCCCCTACACCTACATACAGGTTTTAGATGAGACTGTTCCCTCCGGGGACCATCATGGAAAGGTACTTCCTCCTGCCTTTCAGATGAGTAGATGTTATGCATTTCTAGGCTTGCACACTATGTGCAAATTGTTTGTGAATATCCTTAAGCTTCTGTGTTTGTTGATGTTCACTGCAGTACTCATGGCCACACAGGTCCTCTAGACAGACTGGCTGAAATATTAATTCTCACCTTAAGTGCAAGCATAGGGTAATTACACCATACTGGCAAGTGGAGTTATTTATGCACCCTAATGGATCTTAGGTGCCCTACAAATATTGCGAGTCAAGTCTTTAATGAGGCATGAATTATAGATGATCGTTACTTTTTAATATCTGACAATTATTTTGATTAAACATAATATAGAAGAAACAAGAACGCTGTGGGTCTAAGTAAATACCAACTTAAGAGCCTTATTGTATAACAGAAATATATGCCCAGAATTTAGACTTACACATAGTGGGAAAATGAACAAATTACACCAACTGTGTTAAGGCGCATTTTATCGTTAAACCTCAATGGTATCTCCATGAGCCTAAAGTTCCTTTGGGATGTGGGATGTTCAGATATTTTCATATTAGCTTGCTCCTTTTAAGAGTAGTGGAGTGAAATATTACTATAACTAGCGGAATTAATTTTATTGTCACCTGAGAACTTGATTGAACTGCTTAAACTGCACCTACAACTATTTAGGATTAATGGGGACATTAAACATGCATTTTTAACTTTCTTCTAGCAGAATGAGGAAATAGGTACGTTTATGAAGCCGCATTTATGATCAGGAAATAATGTTTCACTTTTTCAAAAAGGAAAGGCTTAATTTCACAACAAATTCTTTAAATATGAACAGGCCATAGTGTACTGCTCTTACCTTTAAATATTTTATTACAGTTTTACGAAACCAATACATACCAATCTATAATGAGAGACTTCGGTGTTAAAATATATTCCTCCCGCATTAATAGTGATGAGATTGTGGAGGGTGAGTACAGAGGTGGACTACAGCACACAATACCAAAAAAAATTCAGTCTGCAGACTCAGGCAATATTTTCTGACAAATTTTGGGTCAAAGGCCAATGCTTGAAAAAAGCTTGGTTTAAACTTTGATATACTGATGCATGGGGCAATTCAAGTGAAAACACGTTTATTTCCCATACCTCATTTTTCATAGTCACGTCACTATGTTTTCCATCAGCTCAAACAATCTGTTCTTTACCACTGTTCATGGGATTCGCCTGGGGTTTTGATTACCAAACAAGCTTACTCCTCCTCACGATGCCAATAAATGCTCAGACACAAGGCCAATTTATAGATAGACAATTGACTTATATGTGTAAAGAGTAGTAACTTACACTTCTGTACGTTACACCACATTTTTACAAGTTGAAATACACAGCCATATGTCAGTGTAATAAGACGGTGTAACTTACTGGTTTGTAATTGATGCACTCTCATGTTTTCTCTGTAGTTTCAACAATGTGCATTCTCTGAGTCAGAGCAGTAGTCAGTGATATCCAATGGAGATGTGGTTCATGCCCACTCAGGAATATGCTTTTGAGTATCTACTTGCATTTGTAAGTGCAGTTTCAAAACGAACCTGCTCACTTTAAGTTACAACTGGAATATCCAGACGAAATTGTTGATAAAGTCTGGAAAGGAGCCCCAAACCCTCACGCCCCTTTCATTAGGGTACAGGGAAAGGAAGGGAATGTATTTTTAAAATAGTTTAGCTGAGGCAAGTGGGTGTTTCCCAATGTAATTTAAAAATATGACAATTTTCCTAACTCTAAAATGGAATAATTTGCTCAGGGTATCAAATATACAAGCTAAGAACTAGGAAAACAGGTGTAAGTGTATTTTTTAGTGAATCCCATTCATTTCAGACTGCACCTTACAACAGTTTTAAGCTATGCGTTTTTGAAAAATTGTAATTACCAAATACCCCAAATAGATGCAATATAATAACAGACATAGGTATAACTTTCAAGAGCCATACCACTGGAATTATGCGACAGTGGAGGATCAAATTATATGACAGGGATGACTTAATTAGGCTGCACTAAATTGCAAATTATGTGACATAAAGAGGCACATTTTGCGATAGCATTGCTCCATTTTATATCATTTTTACACATTTTAATACTATCTGGGTAAAGGTTTCACCTCATTAGTACTAGTTTATCACCCAAACACAGCAACAAGCAACTGAAAGGTGATTAACCATCCTTTCCAATGAGCTTCCAAAGCTCAGCAACATGTGCAGCCACGTTTTTAGTAGCCCCTAGTTAAAGTTTAATTACACCTGCGTAATCCTGCGTAATAGCCGGCACGGAATTGCTGAAATTATGCCATTGAACCAGGTAATTTCAAGTTCATTCGGGTAAAAATCCCAACTTCGAGCTCGGAAACAAGGCAAACGAACAGAATGTCAAATACGAGTGGCTGTTGTTCGCTGCACTTTTGTTTTTTGTGCTGTTATTAGTGAAAAATGTGTCCTTGTGTCGAAAATGAATGCGTGCTAACTATTGTGCTAAATCCTAGATTTGTATTTTGAGTAATTTTGCATAATTGTATTGATATTTTGCATAATTAGGTCAAAGAAAATCATGCGCATTTTGCACACCCCTACTTTTGGTAAATTGTGATTCATTTGAGTTAGAACAAAAATTATGCAGCAGATGACGAATTATGTGGCAAATGCAGCCAATCCATAATTATGAGGAAACCACAGGAGGCTCGTGTAATTGCGCAGGACCTCATAGGTTATATCTATTTTAATAAATCTAGCTGACATTTCTTATGTCCCAAAGCTATTCATGCTATAAAGGCTGATCTCCATGCAATAGGAAGTTTTGCATTCGAAGGTGCCTGTCCTAGCAACTGCTATCTCCAAAACTCCTCTTTTTGGATACAGGGATGTAGAAAACCGCTTGTGCGGAGAGAATGTGTGATCCCAGTGAGACTCTTTACAGGGAAGATAATTGATTGGTTGAACGCAGCTCTCGGCTGTGACTGCAGGCGGCCATGTCATGTTTTCCAGTAACAACAAAACCAAAAATACACAATAGAAGTTCACATTTATTCTGGGAATAGCCTTGCTGTGAGTAACCAGGTCCTGAAGCTGGTGTCAGCCCAGTGCACAGACATGAGGCAAGCCAGTAAGTAAACCTCAGCTGTCTGCTATGCGAGAGTCCGATGACTAAACATGAGAATGCATTGTGCAGCACAAACCCCCAGCTCCCCGGGAGCAATGGGATCTTGTCAGCAGCCTTATTTTTCAGGACGCACTTGATAGCCCCCAGCTGCGTCTAATCAGCGACACCTGTTCGTGCTCATTAACCCTTTCAGCGCGGCCTTGATAATTTATGAGACAGTTGATAGCGCTCCTCACACATGCTTTTGTGCTGGCTGCATTATTACACGAGGCTGAAATAAATATCG
Organism: Calotriton arnoldi; assembly: GCA_963921515.1. Lineage (NCBI taxonomy): Eukaryota > Metazoa > Chordata > Amphibia > Caudata > Salamandridae > Calotriton > Calotriton arnoldi. Next base: position 1,161,882 of record CAWUFW010003655.1, on the reverse strand, counting down.
GCGGGAATACTCTGCGTGTTATTTGATGACGCTGCAGGTGAGACTATTGGAGTTCTCAATGTGTGCTTTTGTTTACACTGCAACTAGTTTTATCTGTGTAAGTTTTAATAAAGAACACCCGTATACAAAGTACTAATTAACAGTGCAGTTTTTATAAGCTCTCTGCTTGTAGACTGCTGCAAAGCGCTTTCCAGTTAGCGAGGCGCACATACTCTTCGAGAAACGACTCGTATGCAGGGTTGGGCTTTTTTGGGTCACTCGTAGATTTCAGTTCATGCAGGGCCTAGAGATAGATTCGACTGTGTGCTAATCTTGTATAATAAATACAAATAATAATACATTTGCTAACAGAGGGGCTTTGGGTCAGACTCTCCGAAGCCCTTCTATGTTGGAGAGGTGTGGCGCAGCTGCCAGAGCGGCTGACTCCGGAACGCGTGGTTCACGGTTCGATCCCCGCGCCGGCAGCAGCTCTGCTCATCTCCTGTGACTCTGGACAACAGCTCACTTAATTTCACCGAAGGCCACCAGCGCATTGAAACCCTTACGGGGCGCTTAACAAAGACGGATTTGGAGTGCTATTCATTCCTTGGCTCAAGCACCATATTAGCCCACGCGTCAGCATGCAGAATGGGCAAATGGGTACCAACCTTTTTGAGAGACGGCATTCTGTTTGTTCACTGTAGAACACAGTCTATCCAGAATGGACAACCAACACATGCGGAAAGATGACTCTTGGCGACTGAAAAGGGAATGTATGTCATAGGGCTACCCTCTGCTGTCTCCATGTCCCTCACTCAACACATTATTGGGGTTCACCTTGAAAAGAGGGGCAGCAGCCTCTCCCAAAGCAGGCAGCGCTCAGTCGCCCAGCATCCCCTTCCGCCTCCTTCTCCCAAACTAGCAGTGTGACTGACTTGACAGCCACGTCAGTTCTTTCTGCTTTATGTGTCCCAGCCTCCCTGACGCCACTGCTCCAAACGTAATACACCAGAAACATATTAGTTAATGAGTGTCTGCAGCACTTGAGCCCCCACAGAGGTCCCTGCCTGCAGTTTCCTGGCTCCCCATGAGGGGCTGCCTAAGGGCAGCTAAAATAGTGGCAGCCTCCCCTCCTCCTCATGCCTGTGCCTACTGTGATACTCATGCTGCTGCACTAAGGGGATGGCTGCATTTTGACGAGGGAAGCACAGCAAGACACAGAAAATAATGATGGCACTCAGCATCGCAAAAGATATGGCACAGAGGTGCAACCTTCTTGCGTGTGTAAAGCCAAGTTACCCTTGTGGACACAAGTGATCACAAATCCCTCGTCTCTGCAATGAGGTGGCATCCACATCTACAGTTTCTGGTATCCTGTGAAGATGTTAAACACCACCACAAATAGTGTAGAGTGAAGAATTTAATAAAGTACTGTGGTATACAGAAACGTCCCATCCATCAGATCAGCCAGCTGCTAACACCTCAATTCCATTCTAAAGCCTTTAACATTCCAATAGATTCACCATTCTTAGAATCTCATGTCATACATTCTGCATGTTAACTAGATGACAATCAAGATACCACATAGCCATTATCAAAGGGCATTTCTTTATCTAGCTGCTTGTCTTGAATTTTCATTCTGATTAACATCTGATTAGACTTAGTCAATTGGACTACCAGGGCTTATGGCAGTGGGAGAGCCACAGCTGGTCACTCTAGTATGTTTGACACAGACTCACTGTAGATACTCTTTCGAAGCCAATGAGAATGCAGGGTTAAAAGCCTGAGTTATGGAGGGTGGTAGCAGATAATCTGGCACGACTCTGGAAGATTTATCCTCCACACTTTTTTTTTTTATTGAGCATGTATACACATCAAATTAAGCATGGATAAAATTCATATCACAATATTAAAAAATATGTCTTAAAACCCAAATCAAAAAAAGTGCTAGTGCTTCACAGAACAATTGATTGACAACAAAAACAGTGCTGGTGAAAAAATGTGCATGTCCTAAGACTCCCTGCTCTCTTCGCGTATTCTTCTTCAAATTGTTTAGTTCTTAACATTTTAGTCCGCCAATTCTAAAGCAATGGAAGCAGTTGTGTCCTCCAATTTTGTATTATTAAGGAGAGAGCCATCGTGAATGAGATTGAGATTAAATACTGTTCATAATTATTTAGTTTCCGATCCTTTTTAGAAGTCCCAAATAACATCAAACTTGCCTCTATTTCGATCCTAGACTTCAAACTTCTACTTATAACAGAAATTAACTCTTTCCAAAAGTTTACCAGTTTTGTGGACTCAAAGAATGTATGAAGCCAATTCCCCTTCCGATGACAGCAAAAACATTGATCCGTTACTGAGGGGAACATTTTATGCAGGGCTTGAGGTGTGTAATATGCTGTCCATTGGGACAGGAATGACATCCTTTTAAAGTTTGCCGCTCTTAAGGTTTTGTGCCCCATTTCAGCGATTAACGGGCAATCTTCTTTCGAAAAACTACATTGTGTTTTGTCGAAGATATTACCCCTATAATCCACTGTCAATTCCTGGGTCGGGTAATTACAGAGCAGACTAGACCAATTGCCGGTGCCTATAAGTTTGCTCCTAATTAATGTCCGCCATGCTGGATGTTCTTCTAGGCTTGTTATTTGTGCATTAGTGTTTAAAAAATGAGTCATCTGCCCAAAACCCAAGAAAAGCCTACTACAGTGCCCCTCAAACTGTAATAAAATCTCTTCCCATGTAATACAGTTACCCCTCACTCTAAAATCGCTCAGCTCCCTAAATCCTTTGGCATTCCATAGTCCTATTACTCCCCTAGATAGGTTTAACCCAAAAAAATTACACTCCTGTAAGTTAAGGAAGCCAAAGCCTGCTGTCATCAAACAAGTTCTAAAAAGAAGTTCCATCCTATAGCTCAACTCATGAATGAATTTATAGCAAGTTTTTTTGGCAATTTTGCGGTTTTTATAAAAGCTGGGAGATTTATTATAGACTCCTGGATCATTCTATTTAAGAAAAAAGTTTCCAACACCTCTTTGCCATCCACAAGTCATGGTAAAATATCTAGTAATACTGCCTGATAATATATTTGAAAGTTGGGTAGTGCTAAACCTCTCTGAGTTTTATCAAGTTGTAAGATTGAATATTTCACCCTAGGGGCATTCTTGCTCCAAACAAAGCGTCTCATCAGAGAGTCCAGTTGCTGAAAAAACAGCTGTTAACTCCATTGGGTACATTATTGAATAAAAAAAGAAATAATGGTAATATGGACATCTTGATCACAGAGACCCTTCCTATCAATGTTAATGGAAGAACAAACCATCCCATCTTTCCAAAAGTGCTTGTGCCTTTTTTAGCATCTGTACATAATTTAATTGAAAAAGCTGATCATAATTTTTCACCACATATATATCCAAATATCGAATCGGTCACTGTAAACTAGCCTGCTGCTGTAGACAGATAGGCAGATTCTCTACTAAAGTGTTAAATAAAAGGATTTCTGCCTTGTTTTCATTCATCTTATACCTGCCTATATTGGTAAATGCTTTGATCAAGTCAAAAACTCGTTGTATATTGGCTTCATCTGCTTTTAAATACAGAATAATATAATCTGCAAATAGCTTTATTTTGGGCATGCCTACTATGGGTGTATGTGTGGAAGAATTTCCTTTGAATCTTAAAGGCCAGTGGCTCAATAAAAAGAGCAAATAAAATAGGAGTGAGGGGGCATCCTTGCTGAGTCCCTCTCCTAATTGTAAGAGAGCCTCTAACTTTAGAATTAATCACTATTCTGGCCTGTGCCCCTTGATAAAGTTCCCTAATCATAATTCTAAACTGCAATGGGAATCCAAATTGGCGCAGGCTATACAGAAGAGCATCCCAATTCACAATATCAAATGCCTTCTCGGCGTCCAGCATTATTATTGCTGCAGCGTTTTGATTACACGAGAAAAAATCAACTGCCTGAATTTAAAAGTTAGTATTTGAAGTCATTAGTCATTTGGCTGCAATTCCACTCTGGTCCTTGTGTATTCATAGCTGAGCAACAGGGATAATCCTAGCTGCCCAGACCTTAGTCAATAATTTATAATCTGAATTTAACAGACTTATTGGCCAATATGAGCTAGCTTTTGTCGCATGTTTATCCTTTTTTTAAAAAGCTGACTATTGTGGATTCTATAAAAGTCTAGGGAATCCCTTCTCCTTCCAATATCTCATTAAATAACTCTAGTAAAAAAGGTACTAAATCCTTTGCGAAAGTCTCATAAAATACTTTCGGGAAACCATCATTCCCGCAGGCCTTTGCATTTGGCATTTTTTGGAGAGCTTCTTCCATCTCAGCGACCATTAGCCACAATTGCCCCCTGATGGGTTCTTGACAAACTAGGTAGGTGCATAGTACTATAATATTGCTCAATATCAGAGGCTGTAGCTACATAATTATTCTCATATGTTTTACTATAATGCTGTAAAAAGACTAGTGAATTGGTCTCAGGATCCTCTATTTTCTCCTATTACCTGGTTGTCCTGTTTAATTCGAGCGGCCCAGGCAAGGTGCTTTCCAATTTGCTGATTTTCTTCATACATTTGTTGTTGCCGTTGAGCTCTTTATTTCCTTAAGCACGAAAAATAATATTTTGTTTAGCCATTTCTAACTCTTGCTTAGCCACATCAAGACCCCCTATTTTGATGCAGGCTTCTGTGGCTACACTCACTGCTGATTGTCATTTATTTATTCGTACCTCTCGCTGTTTGTTCTGACTAGCCTTATATGAGATAATATACCCACGTACCATGACTTTAAAAGCCTCCCATACTGAGAAGCCTGATGCTGTTTTAGAGTTCACCCAGAAAAATTCTCATATGAATTCCTTCATGTCTAATAACCATTCCTAATTAGAAAGCAGAGACCTGTCAAGCTGCCATCTGGGCCTCTCCTTTATACCTACATCTAACTCAATAGAAATTGAGATTGCAGAGTAAAAAAGAAATCCAAAAAAGATGCTGTTTTAAAACGCTGGGAATAACAGGTGTATTGGCCTACTCCAGGGTTATCCTCCCACCAATGATGAATTGAAAGTCTGATTCCATCGTAGTAGAAAGTTTCTTGGTTTTTGGTTTAAGTTATTTTTGTGCACGATTTGATGTATCAAGAGATAGGTTCTGGATATAATTAAAGTATCCTCCTAAAATGAAGGACCCTACTGCGGCCATGGCAATATTATGCAGCACTGGAACTCCCTGAGCCAAAACATTTACCCAGAGCCATGTACCTATGGGATCTCTAATCACATCTATTATGTCCCAGTCAACTCTATTACTCAGATATATTGCAACCTCCCTCGTTGCTAATCCCAAAGATGCAAATAATGCTTGGGAATACTGCTTTGGAATATAGATTTTTGGTCCATTATTTTTCATGTGGGTCTCTTGTAGAAAGATCACTTCCGGGCTGAATGATATCAGCCATCTTATCAGCCCCTCCATATTTATCACGATTTATAATTCCATTGGCATTACAGGATATCACCTTGAAATTTCGCATTTCATAAATTGAATTACCATTTTATCAGTCTTACTCCTCTCCCCTCTCAGCCCAGCTCTGTTCTGGCAAAACCAAACTAGTTAGGTTGAGCTAACCGCACAACACTTATATACCTTTTCTTTTTAGTGCTAGTGACCCCCCAACCCACCTCACCCCAAACCCCCTAGTGCTACTCCCCTTATCTGACCTCCCCTTCACCCCCACCCCAACTCCATCAGAGGAAGAGGAAGGCCCATGTCCCTCTCCCTCAGCCCACCCTTGAGAATGTGGTGCCCTGACATGGCACCTGGATGCTCTCACATGGCTCCACCCCCTGATTTTTTTCTGATTCACTCTAGAATACCCTTCTACAAATTGCTCTGTCCTAAATGTTAAGTTCAAATGTGCAAATGTCACTCCTGACTAATAAAACAGAAAACATTTTGCAACCATATATACCATCATATACCATCGAAAGCTTACACATTTCCCCCTCTATTTATCATCCATAATTTCACTATAACTATAGCGGCGGAGGGGAAGATCAGCTAATACAGAAGACGTCTTACATAAATGTACAAAAGAAGATACATTTAAGCATTTAAAAAGCATTTGCTTAAGATATTGCATCACAACCATCTAAACCAAATACTTTTAGTTTCTTTCCCCTTATCTTTTTTCACTCTTTATTTTTAAATTCATGTACAAAGTGCTACTCTACTAAAGTGACTAGTGCTTAGAAGCTTGTAAAAAGTGGCTACAGCAAAAAGTGACTAGTGCATACCATCTTAACAATACACTTCAGTATCTCAGTTCACACTCCCTGATGCCTTTCAGATTTAGCTTTAATTCACCCCCACCCATGCCTAACGATTTCCTTCCTTCATCACTTTCTGCAAAACCTCTTGGGCTTCCTCCAGGGTAACACAAAGGAAAAATTGTCCTTTAATAACATTTTAAGCTTAGATTTTTGAACAATAGACACCTGTGCGCCAGCATAAACTGACCAATAAGACTTAGGAAATCCCTACACCGGCGAGCTGCAAATGCCGACATATCTGAGAATACTCTAACTTGTGACCTGTCAGTTAACAAAAAATATTTTTTGTGTTCGACTTTGGAGAAAATACCCTCCTTTATACGATAATCCGCAAAATTTACAATTATTGTCCATGGGTATTTAGCATTAGATGAGCGTTGTGCAGGGACCCGATGAGCCTGCATTATTGTAAGATCTGCAGGGGCTTTTTCCAGTATGTGTTCTTTTATCATTGTTTCCGTGTACAACAATGGGTTTGCATGTCCATTAATGAGTTCATTTTCCTCTGGAATTCCTACAAAGCACAAGTTTGATCTTCTTCCATAGTTCTCCATTTCGTCCACCCTTATTTGCGAGGCCTGTAATTTTTTCTGAAGAACATCGATATCCTTGTCCCAACGAAGTGAGTGATCCTCCAAATCCGAAGCTCTCTGCTCAATCTCTTTGATTCACTCTGGAATTTGTTGCACCATTTCCTCTATCTTATCCAACCTATGGTGGACTTAGGCAATTTCCTTCGCATGAGCGGTCTTACATTCTCAAATCTTGTCTAAAATAGATCCAAAGGATTGCTGAAACTGATGGATTGAAGGTTGACTAGGATCGACTAGAGCAGTGCCATACAACGCCCCTTGCATCAATTATGTAGTTGAATGATTTCAGACTGTGATGCTTCCATGTTAGTATATGTTAGTATATGTTCAATGTTAGTATATGGTTCCTGTCCAGTCTTGCCAGGAATCAAATTTGCTGGCTGGGCTGATACACTATTTGATGATAAGAAATCTTCTGCAACTAATGTTGCACCAAGATCAGATGTCAATGACGATCTTGTTTCTCCAGGACCTTCTGTGCATGCACTCATACTCTCCAATCCCACTTTTCGATTTTGTAAAAATAGGGGATAGTCCTTAAACTCTTTGCCAGCCTCTTTAATAGATTTTTCCTTTTCATCCTGGTCCTAGTTGTTTCAAGTTGACAATCCTTTCCCCCAGGTCCTCTACTATCCTGTAGCGGAGAACTGAGTACAGCATTCATGTTATCAGCAATAGAAACAGGAGCAGCAGTACCTATGAGAGGTGCGGCCATCACAGGGGTGGCAGATACATCTGAAAACACTGGAGATACCAACTCCATATTGCTCCCTGACGAATTGTCTATATTTAAGGATTTTTTTCCCTTCTTGCAGTAAGAATGCGAGTTTGTGCTGCCTTCCTTTTTGCCTTTTGATTAAGCAGTGTAGATTTCATAACTTGAGCACCCGCTTCCCTCAAGTTCATCTGTCACATGCTCTTCATGCTGAGACTAAGAGGAATCACTTTTTTTTTAGCAGCAGCAGCGGGACTCCCGTTGCAGTTAGAGCAGTTAGTGCAATAATAGTTCCTTCAAAACAAGGAGAAGCGAGGGTGAACAGAGTGCCTATGCAGAGACCCTCTACTGTGAAGTGTTAGCCTGCCGCAGTGACTCCTCAATGCAGAAACCCCCCCCCCCCTTACCTCAGTGAGGCATCTGCCGGCCCCCACCTCATCCCTCACACTGGTGCATGTCATTGTTGTCTAGATCTCCTCAAGCATGCCGGACCACCTTTCCACCTTTACTCTGCAGCGCCGGCAAAATCCATCCTGGACTGACTCTGTGGCTGCTCTCGCTGCACCACAATGCGAGGGAGGAAATTCGTATCGCCTAGACTTTTCTTTCCCCCCCTCTCCACGCTGCTACAGCTACAGCAAAGGATCCAACTACGATGATCCTATGCTGTATCTTGTGTCCCTCGCTTCTCCAGTGTCTTTGACTTGGAAGCCAAATCGAATGCATAGGACTTGACCTGTAGTGAGGGGGTGGAGACCGGAGCGCTCAGCAGTGAGTCATGCGGGCAGCTCCCTCACTGCCTATCAACCACACTTCTCACAATCTAACCACCCTCTTTAGAACTCTATAGATGACAGACTTCCGGCTGGTGGAAACTTATCTAGGTTTCTGAAGGCGCAGAAGGAGCCCTACCAGCGATAGCTGTCAATCAGCCACAATATGTAGGGTGCTGCACTGCCTGCCACCATGTTTGGTCATGAAGGACATCATAGAAAATGGCTGATTGACAGTAAGTTGTGTGTTACAAAAATCACAAGGAGAACTCTTTATGTGGATACTGACATTGGACACTAACTTTGAGAGCACTTTTCCAGTAGCCATATTAAATGGTGGAGGCTCTATCGTATGACATGGGCACTGGTGTATTTTCCGCCAGCGTTTACCCTGTCCAAGTGGTTCATTTGATGACAAATGTATTCACTTTCTTTGAGAGCCATGCCACCCACGCAGAATCCTGTAGTCATGAGATATTTTTCTCTGCCTCTTTAACAGGGCATAATGAGTCTCCTCTGTCTCAGACACAAATTCCAACATGAAAGAATATGAAGGTGCAAGAGCAGGACTCCTATTCCCTCCACAAATGAATCTAGGAGCCCCCTTACAAGATGGCTGTTAATTAGGGCGGGATGGCTGTCTGTGGACTACTGACTTCTTTGAATGTCTCCTTCCCAGCCATCACAAATTTCCAGGCCCAGAATGGGGAATAACACACGAGACCCAGCGCTACCAAATCCATTACCACATATGATTCCTTTCACTTTTTTATGCACAATTTCCAAAAGCTTTCAGCAGGTGGAAACACACACTGTCAAACTTTTGTTTTTACCAGTTGCATTCCTGCACCCTCTAAAACTTGGAATTGTGCATGGTGGTATCTCCTGCAGAGATACTACTGCTCTTCACAACTCAAATTTGAACCCTAGATGGCTAACATCTTTTCTCTGCAATGCCTCAAAACGCATGCCTTTTCTTTTATTGCAAGTGCTTTTTTTCACCAAGACATGAGAACAACATTAAATAGAAAAGGATTCCAAAGACCACATTTCGGTTCCTCTGCTAACTAGCCGGAAGGTGAGCTGAAGGTTACCATTCATCATTCAAGCTGAACATTCTTAGAAGTATGGTGGTCTCTACGGAATGGAAAACTGACTGAAAGGAAGCGAACTCTGCAAAGTATATCCCCTTATATCAAGCGGGGATTACACAGATCACTAATACTTCCAGAATATCTACATTTTAACCACCGAAGGACATTCCTCTTTCGGATAGCATAATTGGCTGGCGGTCCCTTATCTCGTTTTACTAGTCTCTAGTTACATTGTGCAGATGGGGCGTCTTGGAGGACGCCATGATTAAGTTTTGCAAAAAAATTGGACCCTCGGGTATTAGTCCTGAATACTCATTGTATCAGATGCAGTTAAATACCAAAAATGAGCTAGACTTTATCTTATTTTTTTTGGGGGGGAGGTGGGGGCGTGGGGGAGGGAGCGGTGGAAGTGCAGCTCCTTCAATGGTGGGCTAAACACCCCTTGTCTGCAATCCAAAACGGAAGTCCATAGATTTCACTACCTACCAGTCTAAATATTTTTTAAAAAGTGGTTTCGTGCATCACTTTTCTTGTAAAGTTCCCCAAAAATTTCCTAACGTAGTTTACAAAATCAAATACAAGGCGAACTCCTTAAGGAAAAGGTTTTAAAATACATATGCTAATTGATCTAAAGTAAATAGATAACTCTTGCATCAAAGCGCCGTCCAAAATAAAGAAATCAATTCAATGAATTCAAGCAATGAGAATGTAAATACAAGTATTTAAAACAAAAACAAAAAAATCACCAATCAGCTCGTGTGGTGTGCTTAATAACAACTGAACCACTTCTGTGACACATTTGCACTTAAATAACAGTCCTGGTCATACTATGCATTGGTCCCAATTTTACTGAAAGCGTTATATGGAACTGGAATAGGACGATTTGGATCCAATCTAAATCAAATTCATTTTTTGCAACAGGTAAAAATGGTGGAAATAGATTGTGAATCAATTGCAAAAAAAGTCTCATGCATCTATTGCTAAAACGCTATTTTCCACATGTAATAGTGTTTTAAACACACGTAATTCATTCCAAGAACACCCCTTCTTAAAATAATTGAGCGGCAGTGATTTTCGGTGCTTAAGTAACAAGAAATTTACAAAAAATGCTTTTTTTTCATTAAACCAAGGGGCTGATTTAAAGTTTGGCAAACAGGTTACTCATCACAAATGTGACAGATATCCCCTCCTCCTTATTACAAGGCTATAATGCACATGTAATATAGCGAGCGAGATATCCCTCAATTTGTGACTCAGTATCCCATTTAGCAAACTCTAAATAAGGTGCCCCTGCTGGCTCCGGTGGGGGAGGTGGGGGGGGGGCTCCCGACTCTCAGGGTTTCAGGGTCATTAATTCTTTATTTTTCAGAAGCAAACTCATTCTTAGTGGCTGCTTCAAAAATGGCGACTGTGCAGGACACTTTAAGTGAATTTTTCAAACCTTTTATTGTAAAATGTGGAGCCCCGACTAGGTGATGCACTGACCGCTGCTTCCTTCCCTTCCATTACTGAATTTCTGGCCTTGGCCCTATGTGGGGGAGTGGTGTGGAGTGTAAATAACAGCCAGTGCCACTGGAATTATGTGACAGGGTAGGGACAGATTATGTGGTAGGGTTGAATAATTTATGCAGGAAAAAAAAGCAAATTATGTGGTGTAATGCGGCCCATTTTGTGATAGCATTGCTCCATTATTTTGTAATTTATATACTTGTTAACACTGTCTGGGCATATTTTGTTTAAACCTGCAGATTATGCGGCAGATGATGGATTATGTGGCAAATGTGGCAAATCCATAATTATGCGAAAATGCTGCCGCAGCTCAATCCCATAGTTCTGGTGGTTCTGATATTAACTAATAAGGGCCACATTACGATGCCGGTCGGACCGCCCCTCCGACCGCCATGGCCGCGATCCAATTCCGTCCGCTGAGGCCGGGAAAGTTGCCCCCGACGTATCACGATTCAACAGCTGCAACCGTGGTGGTCTCATCTACGGCAGTGCTCATATCCCCAAATATGTTGCTCCAAGTGCATACAAGCTCAAAGGAAACATGGGATTTGTACACACATGCATGACATATGTGGGGATATGCTTTGTGCTGCATGTACCCCATTGCTGAAGTGTGGCAATCTGTGCACAGTCCAGTCAATTTGGATACATACCACCTACAGACTTACCTGCATTCCGGCATCGAGAGGCTCGTAGTCTTCGGGTTCAGCTGCTATGCTGTAGGGGGGACCTGGTGAAAGGGATCCACGCTGGATACTGTTGGGGAGAAGTGGATTTGGGTGACTATGCACTCCAAATCATTTGTTACCGATGAGTTGAGGAAGCTGGTCGGACCGCTATGGTCGGCTCGTCGGAAATGCACTTCATCAGCCGGATGGTGGTCGGAACTCCCCCTACAGCTCTATAGCTGCTGCTTTTCTCCGACCACCATCTCAGTAGTCGGAGAAAAGCTGTCGGAGTCGGCGGACTTCCAGTGGTCAGACAGACTGCATCCAGCATACATCATAATTCTGCGGTTGGACCGACCGTTTCCGATGAGATTGCGGCAGTCCTACAGATGGTGACAAGGCCGCAGATGCCAGTCCGACCAGAATAGTAATGAGGCCCTAAGAAAGTCCCTGTAGCCCAGGATGAGCCACCCTCATATGATATGGACTGTGATGAGAAAACATAGAGCTCAAAGGGCTAGAGATCCAAAACATCAGTTTTAGAAAATAAAGGAATTTCTTTTGCTTAGTTAGCAAATTCAAGTTTAGACCCATCCTCCATTTTCTATTTCTACAAAAAGACCCTTTCATGCCCAGTCAGTCACGGCTGTCCTCCTCTTACACATGTGCCAGTTCTATAATGAAAGAAACAGTTTTGGGGCTTACTGTCCCTGAAGTGCAGCCATAAATTCCTAACTTGACTGCTGCTGGTTTGGGTAGTGGAATTGGATTATTTTCAGGGTTCCCAGTTAAGTATCTCACTCCACAGAGTAATCCCAGCGCACCTTTGCAGAAAGGGAGAGCAGAGCGTTACGTGCAACAAGAATAAACAGCAAAGTCGCTGTTCTTGATGAGTGTGAAAGACAAGGAATTTACTGCCAAACACCACAGAAACCCCAATTTGAAATACTAACAGGATGTTGTCAACCAGTGTTCCTTTGGTTTAACTCAAGTAAAGAGAAACAGCTGTTTTCACTTAGATATCTGGGCACACTCCATACAAACTGTCACCGTTCTTAGCAGAAAAACAACTACTTAAAAAAAAAAATAACACTGTTGCTTTGTCTTTTAGGCCTCATAGAGTATATATCTGACTCCTTATATCTCTTATAAGGTAGATGAAAAGAGTATTCTCCTTCTAACCCTTTAGCTGCTAGGCGTTTCCCCCCGTGCTAAGCTTTTTTTGGCTATTTGGGGTAGTTCGCATTTAGGCCCCCGTAACATTTTGTCCACAAAAGGTATCCACGCTAAATTTGCATCCTTTTTTCCAACATCCTGAGGATTCTAAAGGTACCCAGGGTTTGTAAATTCCCCTGGAGGGGACCGAGAAATAAGCCAAAAAAACTGCTAAATTTTGTTTTTGGGGGGGAAAAGTGCTGCAGAAGAAAGCATCTAGTTTTTTCCCTGCAAATGGTATCAACAAAGGTTTGCGGTGCTCAAGTCACCATGTTCCCTGCTTTCAGAAACAGGCAGACATTTGTTAGAAAGCTCTGACATCTGATTGCTAAATTTCTTTCCACACAGCATTCTCTCAAGTCTCCCAATAAATCTGGTGCCTCACTTGTTTTTGTAGGCCTAGTGTCCGCGACAGGAAACTGCCCAAAACGCAATGTGGACACATCACATTTTCCCCTGAAAACTCACCCTTTTTTTGCAATGTGCCTAGCTTTGGATTTTGGACGTTTACTCAGCCGGCACCTGGGGAAACCTAGAAAACCTGTACATTTTTGAAAACTAGACACCCAGGGTAAACCAGGATGGGGTGACTTGTGTGGCATTCACCAGGGTTTGTTACCCAGACTCCCTTGCAAACCTCAAAATTTGGCAAAAAAAGCACATTTTCCTCACATTTCTGTGATGGAAAGTTCTGGAATCTGCAGGGAGCAACACATTTCCTTCCACCCAGCATTCCCCCAGTCTCCCAATAAAAATGGTACTGCACTCGTTTGGGTAGGCTTAGTGCCCGTGACAGGCAACTGCCCAAAACGCAACTTGGACACAGTGCATTTTTCCACTGAAAACGGACCCTTTTTTTGCAATGTGCCTAACTGTGGATTTTGGACCCTAGCTCAGCCGGCAACTAGGGAAATCTAGCAATCCTGTACATTTTTTTAAAATAGACACCCAGGGGAATCTAGGATGGGGTGACTTGTGTGGCTCCTACTAAGTTCTGTTACCTAGAATCCCTTGCAAACCTCAAACTGTATAAAACAAACACATTTTTCTTATATTTCTGTGATGAAAAGCTCTGGAATCTGAGGGGAGCCACACATTTCTTTCCAAACAGCATTCTCCCAAGTCTCCCGATAAAAATGGTACCTCATTTGTTTGGGTAGGCCTAGTGCTAGACACTCAGGGAAATCCAGGATGGGGTGACTTGTGTGGCTCTCACCAGGGTCTGTTACTCTAGAATCGTTTGCAAACCTTAAAATTAGGCAAACAAAACACATTTTCTTCACATTTCTGTGATGGAAAGTTCTGGAATCTGCAGGGAGCCACAAATTTCCATCCACCCAGCATTCCCCCAGTCTCCCGATAAAAATGGTACCTCACGTGTGTGGGTAGGTCTTGTGCCCACGACAGGAAACAGCTCAAAATGTATTGTGGAGAAAAATATGGTCTCCCGAGTAAAATTATACCTCACTTGTGTGGGTGGGCCAAGTGCATGTGGCAGGGAAGGGCCAAAAATGTGTAGAGATTGAGGGGATATCACAGCAAGCTGATTAGCACAATTATTTTCGACGTTTTTAGACTGACTCTGCTTTAGGCACCCACACAAGTGAGGTATCTTTTATTCAGAAGATCGAGGGGGACAATGGGTAGTAGGAAATTTGTACTGGTGCAGTGATCCTACACAGAAATGTTAAAAAAAATATGATTTTTTAGCTAAATTAGAGGTTTGCAGGGGATTCTGGGTAAGAAAACTTTGGGAGATCCACGTAAGCCAGACATCCTTGGACTACCCCAGGTGTCTAGTTTTCTGAAATGTCTGGGTTTGGTAGGTTTCCCTAGATAGCCGCCGAGCCCGGGACCAAAATCGCAGGTGCCACCCTGGCAAAACCAGGTCATTTTCTGATGGATAATTTTGATGTCGCCATAATACGGTTTGGGCCCTTCCCTATAGCAGGCACTTGGCCCAACCACACAAGTGAGGAACCATTTGTATCGGGAGACCTGGGGGAATGCTGTGTGGTAGAAAATTTGTGGCGGCAGGGTGATCCCACAACTTTCCCACAGAAATGTGAGGAAAATGTGATTTTTATAAGCAAAATATGAGGTTTGCAGGGGATTCTGGTTAAGAAAACTTTGGAGGATTCACACAAGCCACACCTCCCTGGACTCTCCCACTAGTTTTCAGAAATGTCTGGGTTTGGTAGGTTCTCCTAGATGGCTGCCGATCCCGGGACCAAAAATGCAGGTGCCCCCTTGCAAAACCAGGTAATTTTGTGATAGATTATTTTCATGTCTCCACAATATGTTTTGGGTCCTTCCCTGTTGCAGGCACTTGGCTCACCCACACAAGTGAGGTACCATTTTTATCGGGGGCAGAAAGACTGGGCCCATTTTTTAGGGGGGCAGTGGGGACATCGGGAATCTCCTTCAGAGTAGCACCCACCTCTGCACAAAGAAAAAATAGTCCATGGTGCCTAGTGGGCTTGCCCCCAGGGGGGAAAGACAGACAGACTGTGTCCATTTTTTTGGGGTGGTGAGGGCATTGGCATGCCAATTCTGGGCAGCCCCCACCCCTACACTAAGGAAAAAAATAATCCTTGGTGCCTAGTAGGCTTTCTGCCCCCGGGGGGCAGATAGGGGGCTATTGCCTCACCTGCCCACTAGGGGAGGCGAAAAGACTTCAGTTCCCATTTATGTGGGGTGGGGGCATGGCTGTGCCCATTATGGGCAGCCCCCACCCTTCTTTTATTAAAAAAAATCCCTGTTGTCTTGTGGGCTTTCTGCCCCCCAGAGGCAGATTGGAAATAATAATCCCCCATCTGCCTCCCGGGGGGGCAGAAAGTCTGTCCCATTTGTGTTTGGGGAGTGGGGACATTGGCATGGCCATTTTGGGCAGCCTCCCCTACATATTTCCCGGGGGGGCAAAGCGATGGTTATAACCCATATCTGCCTCCCGGGGGGTCAGAAAGACTATCTCTTTGTGTTTGGGGGTGGGTACATTGGCATGCCCATTTTGGGCAACCCCCACCCATACTTATTTTTAAAAAAATCCCAGGTTCCTAGTGGGCTTTCTGCCCCCTCAGGGGGGCAGATCGGGGGCTATTGCCCCCATCTGCCCCCAGGGGGGGCAGAAAGACTGTGCCTATTTCTGGGTGGGTAGGGGCATCACAATGCCCATGCAGGCTAGCCCCGCCTCAATTTACATATAAAATATGAATCCCTGGTTCCTAGTGGTCTTTCTGCCCCCTTTGGGGGGGGATTAGGGGCTATCGCCCTCCATCTGCTCCCCGGGGGGGACAAAGACTGAATATGCACAAAAACATTAAGGGGGAGCAAAAGCACCTGCCCAAGGGGCTACTCCCTATCTCCCTGGTGTCTAGTGGTGGATCCCTGCTTTTGGAGATCACCCTCCTGCGGCGATCCCAAAGCAGGGATCCACTAGGAAAGGGGAGATTTTCTCCTTTCCAGTGATACCTCTCCCGCGTGTTTCTGTGCTCAAAATATTTTAAGGCTCATGAACCTTTGATTCTGCACTACTCACATGATCACTAATGTCAAGACAAAACCAAGTTGTGTCACCTACTGTTTAGTAGTCAGCAGGGCCTTGGAATGGTTAAATTCACATGTCACATCATAACTGTGTTGGCTAAAATGGTTAATAGATGTCATGTATACTTACTAATCTAACTGGCTGCAACTCAGGACATGGTATGACCTGTGTATCAGAAGTAAATGTCTGCTTAGCATGTGCCTTACCACTGAAATCTATCAACACCTTAATCTCTACCTATTACTTTCCCCTTCTAGGTTTTACTAACTGTGCCACAAGATTTGAAGGTAGATATCACACTTCCAACAATAACAATGTTCTCCATTTCCCAACAGGTCTACCGGCCTGAACAAGTGGCCACAGCTCTGCCAACGAAGAGACCCACACTGCAACCCAGGAGTAAGCCGACATTGAGGAGGACAGTCCTGGACATCTTGACATGGACGATGGTGCTGGTTCATCTGGTCAGGCTGGCAACACAGCAACAGTGGGTGTCATTAGGCCGACTACACCTCTCCCCAGCTGCAAAAACTCAGCCACCAGTAGTCCCCCCAACCTGTGTACCTACCACAGTATCTCATTTGCACCCCAGTCCTCGCTACTGATTTCACTGTCACCACCCCTGCAATAGAAGAGCCAGGATCCAGTGGGGTGTTGCTACCTGTGCAAAGGGCACAGGTTCTTGGGGGTAGGGGTGGTGTGAGGGCATCTGTGAGCCAGCGGAGTGAGGCCACTGGGGCCACTCACACCCATCTAACATCAACCACGTCTTAGGAGCATACCATCAGTCCCAAGACAAGATGGACCAGATACACAGGGAGATGAAGTAGGTGCAAAGGGACATACACACGGAGTTGGCAGCCCACAACACCAACATGGGTTCTCTCATTGGGGTGCTGCTGGACATTAACACAACTCTGGCCAGGAATTTTCTACCACCATCCACCTATTCCTGCCGTGCCCCATCATCAGGCCCCTCAACATCTGCTGCAGCCACAGGAAGGGAGGCCCTGCCAGAGGAAGAACCAACAGCAGACACACCAGGTCCTGCATCTGTGGATCCCCCCACACTGAAAAGCCGGGACGCCCACGCAAATTTCCAGTCTGCTCGGATGGCAAGGCTAATACCACCACAAGCAAGAAACGTCTGGCCTAATTTCCCCCAATGTGTGACACAAATTCACTTTGTGGACTATTTCTAGACCCATAGTACTTTTGGATGGCAATAGTATCTTGGACATTGGACTCTAAACAATGTGGCATCTACAACTATGGTTTCATTCCCTATGACTGACTCCTCCACTTTTTGGTTTCCCGGTTTTATTTTTTCACAATGTTTATTTCTCCATGTTCACTTAAATAAATGCATTAGTCTGAAACTCGTTGACTGCTGTAGTATGTTTCAAATCTAGAACACCACATATGTACTCCAATCTGAACTTAACAATTCCAGTTTGCTTGTGTAAGAAAGGATATTTTACATGTACACAGTGTTTAGCTCGGGTTAACAACCATGTCTCAACAAAACATACAAACAAGTGTGTTGTCCAATACCATCTTAAATCCATCTAAAAAACAATGGACTGTCATGATGTCAGTTACAAACCATATCAAGCATTACACATATAGTCTGTGCTAAAGAACACACTTAAAGTCCCAGACCACACCTACATAGAAGGGAGGGATACACCTGACAAATTACAATTGGTTAGGCCATGTAGCATTGACCAATGTCATTTGCTGGAGCCATATAACCTACCTCACAGAAATAATCCCACATCAATTACCCCAATAGACAACTACATGGCAGTACTACACTTTTGATATCAAACCATCATTCCAATACATTGTTCCACTATCTGGTAGAATGTCACCACCAAATGTCAATGGCGTGCCACTAGAGGTATGTCCCACGATGATGAGACACATCAACAGCTACATACACATTACCCACAATGAGGATTTAGGCAATGTGAAGGGAGCTTTGCATGAATAGGCTCCACTACCACATGTGGTTGGAGTTTAAACGGGCATTAATATTGCATTAAGTCCAACACATGACAAGAAACAAGTCCAATGGATTCCTCAGAACTCCCATCCAATCACTGTGCAAGCTGTCTTGGTACAGGATTTGTACACCCAAAGTCTGTGTGTGTCAGGAGCAAGACCACTGACCTGGTTAGTGTGACTACTCTCCCCCTGCGCAGCCCCACCACTAAGTGCTGCCCCCTGAGCACTCTTTATGCAGGGTGTTCGAGGCCCTCTCCACCCACAGGCTCCTGCCTGCGCCTCATCCCTGGTGGTCCAGTGGGAGAGCACTCTGCTCTTCTGCTGTTCTGCCTCAGCCTCTCTTTGCCTCTTTCCTTTTGTGCCCTCTTTTTCTCTTTCCTTTGTTTTACCCTTCTGTCATTTTTCACTTTTTCACTTCTCACTCTCCTCACTCTTTTCACTCTTTCCTTTGTTTTCCTTCATTTTCCCCCTGCTGCTGCCCCCGTGACCCCTCCCCGTTCAGTGTGACCTTCCTGCTTCTACCTCCCGGCTGACTCGCCCTCCCCCTGATCCCAACTTAGTAGTGGCTCCTGCGTGGCCAGCCGCTGTCACGCCAAAGGCAAGCCCATCTGCACCAGTCTGCGACCCGACTGTGACCAGCGCCAGGGACCCTGGTCCTCTGACCCGCCACCGCTACACCTCCAGCACCCTCCACGATCTCAACCCTGGACGCAACCACAACTGCCAGCTCTCAATGCCGAACAACATCCACGGCCCTCTCTCTTATCTACACTGCTGCCACACCTTCACCCGCCTCCGTACCCCAGCAGCATCTCCCAACCTACCGGACATCACCGCTCACAAACCACTCAACTGCATCCTCCTCAACGTATGTTCCCTTCACAAGCATGCCATAGAAATCTGGGACCTCCTCAACACCTACTCGCCTGATGTCGCCTTTCTCACAGAAACCTGGACCAATGCCAACTCTGCACTAACCCTGGGTGGAGCTAGCAGAGTTGCTTAGTGAAATGGGGTGTTAATTGTATAGGAAGTGATGGTGTCTGACTACTTCTGCGTGTAATATGTTGGTTTGAAAGCTTGCGCTGTGCAAAAGGTAGGGGAAAAAACCCTGCAACCCCTAAATTGTGGAGGATCAAATCCTGCACGTAACTGTAACCCAAGATCCTATGCACACGCTATGAGTGTTTTATGACAGTTCTTCATGTAATTGGAGCACAAATGTTGATAAAGTCTCATAAAGTCTTTTCTTTGTCTTTTATTCAAACAACCAAAAGCATCCAGCCAACACATGTTTCGTCGCTTTGGGGAAATACCCCCCTGACTTCTTCAGGGCTGTTTGGGTCTTCGTATTTTTATTGAGTGATCACTCCGCCAGTTTTAATTCCGACCCGGCTGGTCAATTGTTTGTATCCTCAGTATTCAAGTAAAAAATTAAAGTAAACTCCAACGGTCGTGATAAAACCTAAATGTAAAGATGATCGGTGGTTAATCCGTGCTGATATGTGAGTAGGACGTATCCCTTCAGCAAAATGTATTGCTTGATCTAAAGTGAGTACGCTGTGATCAAAATCGGCGCCGGCTGTGCGTTCTGTTCTGGATAAGCAGAGTTGTACTCCGTGGAATTTCACGGAGTTACTGAAAACTCTGTGAAATACCGTGGAGGTCCATGGCCTGGCGGCGTTACCTGCACTGTAACATTGCCCCCTGCACCCTCCCTGCCCCCATACCCCCTGCTAAGTAAGGCCTGACCAACCTTTCCTGTCCTCCTGAGCCTCCTCCTTGGTGGGTGGGTATGGCAGTGCCGGCTGTCCATGGCAGTGCAGCCCGGCCGTCAGTCTCTTAGCTGCAGCCCGCCACTGCCTTCCTTCCTCGCTCCCTCATGCTCCTGCTGCTGGCTGCACTCGGCTTCTGCTGCTCCAGCTCGGAGAATTCAATTAACAGGAAGAACTGCAGTGCGCATGGTGTATTGCGTGAAGGCATTCCTGACCCTATCATGGGAGGTCAGGCCTGCCTTCACGCAATACACCATGCGCACTGCAGTTCTTCCTGCTGATTGAATTCTTTGAGCTGGAGCAGCTGAAGCCGAGTGCAGCCAGCAGCAGGAGCAGGACACCATTTGGGAGCCACAGGTAAGTCCTAGACCGCTGTCCTCGGCACCGGTAAACTGCGCTCTGCTGCGAGTGCGGAGTTTTTGAAAACTTTGCACTCCAAACGGAGTGTGAAGTTCTAAAACTCTGCCAACTCCGCTGGTGAAGCGGAGTTAACTTCCCCCCCTTACTCTGCACCCAACATCGCCACTGCCATTCCTGACGGATACAATATCTTGCACAAGGACCGCCCCATCCATTCAGGAGGAGGTATCGCCATCATTCACTAAAGCACCCTCCGCATGACCACCCACCCAGACGACACAATGACCCTCATAGAGCACCTCTACTTCCAGATCCATACCAAACCCAAAACGACTCTCAGCGGAACCCTCATCTACAGGCTGCCCGGCCCCCATGCTCCCTTTTCCGACGTTATCATCGACCTCATTGCACCCCACACCCTCGCATCCACAGACTACATCCTACCTAGAGACCTAAACTTCCACCTGGATAACCACGACGACTCAAACATCGCCTCCGTCCTAGAGAACCTTGCCAACATAGGACTGAAACAACTAGTCACCGCCCCCACACACACAGCGGAACACACACTCTATCCCGTCTTCACCGGAGAAAACAGCATCTCCTACAGCCACACCACTGAACTCCTCTGGACAGATCACCACTGCATCCACATCTCCTTCAAAAAACCCACCATACACAAGCACGCCCACCGCCTCCCCGCCAAAGCTGGAAAAAAGTCACTGAAGACCAGCCCACCTCCACCCTTGTCAGCACCCCACCACCAACTACGTCAGATGCAAACATCGCAACAGCAACCTCCACCGTTGGATCACAAACTGCGCTGACACACTCACCCATTCAAGAAAGTCACCGGAAGACACATCAAGAAAGCAAGCTGGTTCACCCCTGCACTCCAAGAATCCAGACGCTCCTGCAGATGACTCGAAAAGACACGAAGGAACAACAAAACCACAAGAAATCCCTCCAAGACAGAATCCTCACCAACGCACACACCAAAGAACTATTCTCCATCATCAAGGAATTCGCTAAATCCTGCAGTGAAACAACAGACGTCCCACCCTCCCAAGAGCCCTGCAACAGACTGAGCACCTTCTTCCACCACAAGATCAAGATGATCTATGACAACTTCAACAACCAAGACCTCTCACCACTCCAGTTCCCCCCTCATGCAATGTCACCCAACAGACCCTGCTCAAATGGATACCGCTCACAACAGAAAACACATTGAAGACCATGAAAAGCATCCATTCCGGAGCACCCTCAGACCCCTGCCCACACCACATCTTCCACACAGCCACCTCTACCATCGCACCCGAACAACGTTAGGCGATCAACTGCTCCTTCGAGACCACCACCTTTCTCGATGACTGGAAGCACGCTGAAGTCAACCCCCTCCTTAAGAAACCGTACGCAGACCCGACGGACCTCAAGAACTTCAGGCCCATCTCACTGCTTCCCTTCACAGCCAAGGTATTCGAAAAGGCCATCAACACCTAGCTAGCAAACTTCATCGAAGCTAACAACATCCTGGACATCTCCCAATCCGGATTCTGACGCAATCACAGCATCGAGACCGCCCTACTCACCGCCACCGACGACATCTGCTGCCTCTTCGACCAGGGCGAAACAGCAGCCCTCATCCTCTTGGACCTCTCTGCTGCATTCAACACCATCTCCCACTGTACCCTAGTCACCAGACTCCATGACGCCGGCATCCGTGGCATCACTGGCAGAACACAGCAGGTCAGACTCCCTCCCTACCTCTCGGAACCAACATTGGCCAACAGTGGAGTGCCCCAGGGCTCCTCCCTCAGCCCCACCCTCTTCAACGTCTACATGGCCCCCCTCGCAACCATCCTCAGGAACCACAGGCTCAATATTGTCTCATATGCCAAAGTCACCCAGCTGATCCTCTCCCTCACCAACAAACCCAACATCATCAGACACAACCTTCAAGAAGGGATGAATGCCGTCGCCACCTGGATGGAGAACAGCTGCCTGAAACTCAACTCAGAAAAGACAGAAGTCCTCATCCTTGGCTCCACCCTCTCCACATGGAATGACTCCTGGTGGCCCTCCGCCCTCAGAAATCCCCCCACCCTGACAGACCATGCATGAAACCTCAGCATCATACTAGACTCATTGCTCACAATGAACCGCCAGATCAAAGCCGTCTCCTTGACCTGCTTGAACACCCTCTGCATGCTTCGAAAGACCTTCAGATGGATGCCAATGGAATCCAGAAAAACTGTCATGCAAGCACTCATCAGCAGCAGACTGGACACCGAAAACGCTCTCTACGCTGGAATCAACAACAAAGTCCTTTGCAAACTCCAGACTGTCCAGAACGCCGCAGCCAGACTGAGCCTCGACATTCCCGGTCACAGTCACATCACCCAACAACTCCGCGCTCTCCACTGGCTTCCAGTCGAAAGAAGAATAACCTTCAAACTCCTCACCCATGCATACAAGGCCCTACACAACACCAGACCCGCATACCTGAACAGCCGCCTCTCCTTCCACGCACCCAAAAGACACCTCTGATCAGCCCAGCTCTCACTGGCCACCGTCCCACATATCAGCAAGACTAGAACAGGAGGAAAGTCCTTCTCCTACCTCACAGTCAAAGCCTGGAACACCCTCCCCCTCCACCTCCGGCAATCTCTCACATTGCCCCAGTTCTGCAAGAATCTCAATACCTGGCTTTTTGGGTGACCCCAGCACTCAACGGAGCCCCCACCCTCCCCTCTCCCCCCAGAGCCTTGAGACCCTCACTCGTGAGTAGTTGCGCTTTGCCAACCCCTATTGATTGATTGATTGATTGATCAGTCCCAGGAACAAGCCAAGTCGACCTTGTACTTCCAAACAAACCATACATATGCAATAATTCACATAGTCAGTATCTGGAGAGCACAGTCTTGGCCAAAAATCTTTGATAAACAATGCTACGAAAACTGAAGTCCCATGTGTCAAAACCTCGTTTTAAATACACCTTTGCCTACTAGTTTCCCAAGCTTGCCCTTCCTTTCATTTTAGCTTAACATACTTATCTCATCATCATAACAAGAGCTGCTTTAACAGTCACAGTAATGTAAGGTCAAGAAATACTTACACCTATGAGAATAAGTTGTTGATGAGATCCTGGTGCAAGTCCACTCCTTCTTTTTCACCACTATCATCTTCATTTGGCATTTTATGGTCCTCATCCGGTGGCTCATCATAGTCTCCATGCTCTGCGATGTAAGGGATGTTCCATCGCAAGGCGATGTTGTGGAGCATGCAGGAGGCCACTGCAATTTGGCATACCTTACCGAGTGGGTAGAGAAGGGCTCCACCTGTTTTGTCCAAACATCTAAATCTGGCCTTCAGGAGCCCAAAAGCCCTCTCCACTGGCCGCCGTGTTCTTCCATTGGTCTCATTGAAGCAGACTCCACTTGGAGTTGTTGGATTCCTCAGTGGTGTCAACAACCTTGATCTGTTGGGATACGCTGAGTCACCGACATGGAAGTTAGTCATATAAGAGGAAAATTGAGTCACACAATTCGAGAATATACTACTTGAGATTACCCTTACAGAGTTAGGACAGTTCATACTTACCAACAAGCCAGGCTCTCTCTGGTAGGAGTTGTGACATCAGCTGGGATATGGTGCTGTTCCTTAGTACAAAGGAATCCTGGGCAGATCCTGAGAACCAAGCGCAGATGTTTGAGATGTACAAATCCGCTAGGCAAACAACTTGCATGTTGATTGAGTGGATGTGCTTCCTGTTATGGTAAGCTTGTTCCCTGTCGTGTGGTGGTACCAAAGCTATATGGGTGGCATTAATGGATCCAATCACATGTGGCATGCGAGCAAATCCATAAAACTCTGCCTTCACATTTGCCAAATCCTCACATCTGGGGAACTAGATGTAGCTATCAATGTGTTGCATCAAAGAAGAAAGGACTACACTTAGCATACCACTGAACATTGGTTGTGACATACCACAAGATATTGCCACTGTGTACTGGAATGAACCAATGGCAAAAAATGCATTGCTGCCAGTAGTTGCACTATTGGTGGGATACATGTTCGATTTGTGTTGTGAGGCAGGAGATCAGGCTCCAACTGATGACATAAATCACTATTCAGGCAAAACATTTTAATTACATCCCTTTCTTCCATGGTCTGTAGTTCTGGAAATGGGCAGTACACTGGAAGCTGCCTCTTCTCCCCCTTCATGGTACCTATGTGTGAAGTGACAACATATCAGTACAATGGTCACAGTAACATATGTGCAGTTTCAATAAACAAATCATGTGACACAACATAACTGGTGAACTATTTAATATACATATGTAACATGTTAGTAGTTTCCTGTCTAACATCTATCAATAATCCACACTGTGCACTTTACATGTGTTTGTAACATTGATGTGCAAATATTGCCTCACAAAGGCGATATTTACATCTTTTAATTTCTTGTTTGATAATTTTAGGGCAAAATGCCATCAACGGCAGTATACACTGCACATCGCTAATCTAGTGATAAAGCTCAGTAACACACAACACAGAGGCTGAGTTTCAAGGAAATTACATGGCTGTGGATCCCATGTCAACATATAACCCCTTCATATGAGTGGTGGTGATGCATTTAAATTAAAAAATCCACTACTTTCAACAATTCACATGGCGTCTGCCTGGCCTCGCTCTTGGGACAATCTGACTGTGACGCCTCCAGCAGAAGTCGTACATACAGTGGGTGGTGCACCCCACGACGGACACAACCATAGGCTAATGTAGATTGTGACGGTAGTGGGTCAATGGATGTGTTTGTCTATGCTGAATACCATGTATATGGCAAACATATACGCTGCAGTTTCAAGAATAGCTCACTTTGCAACAGATACTGCTTCCACCAACACCTCCTCCACTTCACCTGCTATTTGCCACCTCTGGGAGCACTCATGGGATGCCAAAAAGTGGAGAGGGACTATCAAAGTGTGAAGAACACCTCTTGTAATCTTGACAAACTTTTATTCAAGATCAAGTATGACAGCTTCATTGCCACCTCAGCTGCTCTCGCCTCAGCTGACTTGACCAGCATCGCGTTACACACCCAACATTCCAACGCCTGTTGGAATGTTGGCAAATACCAAACATAGGAGATGAGGGGGAGAAGGAGCGAGGG
Organism: Calotriton arnoldi; assembly: GCA_963921515.1. NCBI lineage: Eukaryota > Metazoa > Chordata > Amphibia > Caudata > Salamandridae > Calotriton > Calotriton arnoldi. The sequence continues at coordinate 1,136,121 of CAWUFW010003655.1, read as the reverse complement.
AAAGGAGCAGGGAACGGGACAACAAGAATAGCAATGAATGATTATAGCACTTCTCCCTCCTATAAAACATGTCATAACGAAAGGAACAGGACATGGGAGAACAAGGATAACATTAAATTATTACAACTTTTCTCCCTCCTATAAAGCATGTCATAACATAGATCAAATTGAACATGGTACTGTGGAAACGGAATAGGCAATCATATGGCATAAAGGAAAGCAGCATACAGTAATAGGTTACTACATTTCCATATTAGTTACAACTGTAGTCTTTGTGCCACTTAGGGACATTGCGAGGTCTAATAACCCTGGGGATACTTCTATGAGGAGAATCATCATCAGGAAAACCTAAAGGAGCTTCCCTTTCCAAATGTGAGTAACATCGTGTTACTCTGTTCTTCCATCCTCTAATACCACTACATTTTTCTTAACCATAGCACTTTTCATGGTTTTGGAGAACTGAGAGCCCCCCTTCTGTCGTGACACAGGAAGTTTTGATTACAACCAAATCGCCTACCTTCCAGTTCGCTTCCTTGGTACCATGTTTAAAATTATATATTTTCCTGTACTCTTCTTGATGCAGTTTCACCTGTTTGCTCATTTCCTCTCTATCTACCCATTTGGGTTCACCGCCCCCAAGCCAATTAGGTGAAATTTTTGTTCTGGGTAGCCTACCCTTGAGTGCTAAAAAAGGAGACACTTGGGTAATTGAATTTGGTGTGGTACGACCAAAGCATATTTTGAAGAAATTTGTCTGCAGGTCAACCAGACACATACACCAGTTGTAAACACCCTTTGATCATGCGATTAACATGTTCTACTAAGCCATTTGCCCTGGGACAGTATAATGCAGTCTTAAGATGTTGTATAGACATCTTCTTGAGGAATTCACACATTTCCTCCGAAGTGAACTGAACACCATTATCTGTTATGATGGTGCTAGTCACTCCTACTGTCATAAATGCATAAGTGAGGAAATTTATCAGGGATGTGATGTTGATATTCCCCACTCTCCGGGTCATAATCCAGTGGGAATTGTAATCCTCCAGAACCAGCATAAATTTTCCAGCCCACATGGGAACCTTCAAAGGACCAATAATATCAAGGCCGAGTTTGTCCCATGGTTTGGTAGGTACCCTTATCGGTGACAACGGGTCATCTCTAGTATATTTGGTTTTATCACTCATAGCACAGATTAAGCACTCTTTAACTTTAGCTACCACAATCATATCCATCCTAGGGAACCAGTTTGTGGCTCTAACCTTGGATTTAGTAAGACTCCTCCCAGGTGGCATTCATGAGCTAGTTCTGCTATCCTGCCCCAAAAGTCTTTGGGGGGGGGTTCTAGTCTTTACCCTCTCATGACCTGATTCTTGACTATGCCTAATATATTGCATACAGCCCAGAAATCCTTTAGCTCAATGTCCAGGTTGCCTGGTTTGATCGACCAACCTTGGATAATTTTCTCCTTCACTAGTTTTAGAGACAGATCTCTGTCCAGGTCTTCTTCCTATTCTTCTCTTGAGATACCAGGGACCCTCCACTAGCCCCATTAGATCCACAACATTATTACCATATCCCTCTTCCCCTTCGCAGGGTAATCTAGAGAGGCAATTCCTTGAGCCAGGCACATACTCAATTTTGAAGTTGTATCCTTCCACATCAATGAGCCACTTTGCAATACGGGGAGTGGTAATCTCTCTTCCTTTAGATGAAAAGATGTACACCAGGGGTTTGTGGTCTGTATGAAGAGTAAAAGGCAAACCCCATAAGAAAAGCTTAAAATGGCCAATGGCCCAACAACACGCTAAAGCTTCACGCTAGACTGTGGAATAGTTGCACTCCGCATCTTTTAAAGCTCTTGAAGCAAACACAACAATTCTTTCTTTTCCTTCAACTATCTGCGTTAATGATGCGCCTAAGCCACTCCCACTAGCATCAGCTGTCAAAATGGTTTTCCTGCTGGTGTCAAAGTTCCCAAGAGATGGTGCTTCAATAATAGCTTTCTTGGTAGCATTGAAGGAACCTTGGCAATCCGAACCCCAATGTAACTGAACTCCTTTTTTTAACAAGGACCTCAACAGCGCAGTTAAATCAGCAAATATTTTTACATATTTAGTCATGTATTCAAACAATCCAAGAAACAATTTAAGTTCTGTTTTGTTTATGGGAGGGGGTGCTTCCCTCACTGCCTTAACTAAATCAAATTTAGGTTTAACCCCGTGCTTCGAAATAGTATGACCTAAATAGTCAACAGACCACACCGATTTGACATTTATCCATTTTGATTGTTAAGCCTGCCACCTTAAGCGCCCTCAACACTTCTTTTCATGTGGAGTTGTGTTTTTCTTCTGAAACTCCATAAATCAGAATATCATCTTGGAAACACAGAACATCTTTTATACCTTCCAAAACTTTCTGCATTACTCTTTGAAAAATAGTCGCTGACGATGCCAGGCCGAACTTCATTCTGCAAAACCTATAGGCCCCAAAAGGTGTAATAAAGGATGTTAAAGATCTAGATTCAGGATGCAGCTCAATCTGATGGTATGCAGAGGAAAGGTCTATGACACTAAAGCAGTTAGCTTCCCCTATCACACTAATCATTTCTTTTATGGGGGGAAGAGGAAATCTGTTCACCCAAATGTTAGCATTAAGGTCTCTCAAATCCACACAGAACCGTAAACCTCTGCCCCCTGACTTCTGGGTTACCACTATCGGAGCCATCCATAAGGTGCTTTCAACAGGTTCAATAATGCCTTGTGAAGCCAATTTATTTAATTCCTCTTTAAGAAGATCTTGCATTAAATGCAGAATAGGTCTTACTTTATGTACCACCGGAACAGCATTAGTTTTCACCTTAATCCTGTGCGGAAAATTCTTTAAGAACCCTAACTTCTCAGAAAAAACTTCGGGGCATTCCTTATACACATTAACACACCCACTTCTCTCCTCTACCATCAGAACAGGTTCAGAGTTGTTGGGATCAAGTCTGATTACCAAATCTTTTTGGTGAGTCCAGCCCAATAAACTGGAACCTTTCTTTGTTAAATAAACTTTTCCTATGGTAGTGCGGTCCTTGAAAGAGATTTGCATATTTAACATCCCCACTAAGGGTATGGAGTCCCTATTGTACCCGCATGGTTCAATGTCCTGTTTAATTTCATAGCCTTTTCCTTGAAACCTTTCTTTAAAACTGTAATAATCAATTAAAGTATAGGGTGAACATGAATCTGCATAGACCTTCATTTTTACTCCATCCAATGTAATATCACAAGTGGGGTAGTTGTACTCCATTTCTGTTTCACACTCTGCAACTTGGCTTATAACCTGGAAAACATACTTGCACTCCCCCTCCCCACATCACAAATGCAATGTACATTTTTCTTATCTACATTAAGATTCTTGCACAATCTGGCGAAGTGCCCCCTCTTGTTGCATTTCCTACATACCAAGGTACGTGCAGGGCAACCCAGACTATTAGCTAAGTGGTTGTAGTTACCACCGGGAAAACACCTCATTCTCTCTCTTCTTTCCTCACCATTTTTTTGTTAAATTGGTCAACGCCTTTCTTTTCTTCGCCAATCTCACTTGTGGGTGCGTCTGGGCTAGACTGATTCTTTAATATATGTATTGTGTCTGAAATGTCACTTTGCTTCATTTCCCTTATGCATTCTGCTGTGTGTTCAACACTCTTTGCGAGTTCCACCAAATCCTTTATATGGGGATTGCCGGTTAGAAGTTTTTCTTGAATTTTAGGATTATTAGTATATCTGACTACTTGGTCTCTGATGAGGGAATCACTCAAGGATCCAAATTTACATAAATTCGCCATTCCCCTTAATACAGCTATGTAACTTGTAACCTTCTCATTTTTCCCCTGTACTCTGCAGAAAAAGGTATGCCTTTCTAATTTTGCATCTATTCTTTGACCAAAATGTTTTCCAACTTGCGAAGGGTTGACGCATAAACATCTTCTTGAGCCTCCTCCCCCCCAGAATCACTGTCAGAACTTGATAAATTTTCATACTCTTTTCTTCATTGAATACCTATGTTATGTAATAAAAATGTGTTGCTTCCTGAGAAAGGAACATTTCTCACCCCCTATCGCTATAAGATAGGAAATAAATAATTTTTCCTATTCTTTCCAGGGAATGGTTGGTTCCCCAACCTCATCAAGAAATGGAGGAGGCTGGGAAATATGTGTTGCATCCATTTTCATGCAGAAGGAACAAAAAAAGACCTAGATAAAAACAAGAAACAATAAATGATGATATGGTGCCACAGATTCCCAACCTTCCTGCGTGTACCCTCTACGCTATACACTATAACCCTGGCTAATAGGGGTTAGTGAGAAAGGAAACTACCTAAAGATAACTAGCGCCGTGATATCCCAATGGGATGAATGTTGCGCTTTATAAATAAATAAAGATTCCTGTTTAACAACACAAGCAATGTAGAATGTATCCAACTCTCTTTTTTCTAGAATCCATAAGGTTTTCTGCCAGAACCGGGTGTGGTACACCACCAATATAGAGTAGAACAGTAGTATAGGGATGCTGTACCATAAGTGAAAAGGCTCCAAGCAAAAGCTGTGCCTGTCAGCGATGCAGTGCTTCCGTACCTCCAAGCATTCCAATAGAAAAAAACATGTGACAGGCTTGAATCCAAAAGCTGTGCCCGTCAGCGTTACAGGGCTACCATCCCTCTGCAGCACACCACTGTGTAGTGGAGCGTGACAGGCTATTGCAAAAGCTGTGCCTGTCAGCGTTGTCGTGATTCACCCCCGACATCAACCTCGAAACCCTATACGCCTTTAAGAAGCTGTGCCCGTAAGCGAGACAGGTGTGGCTGTGTCGGCCGCACGTAAACACCCTGCGAGCTTGCACCTTTAAGGAAAGCTCTGCCTGTCAGTGTGACATGCCACTTGAACTGTGATTGGACACGGCATCCTGAACTTTGCCAACACCCAGTGAGCTCTCCTTGCAACACCTCCAGTCCCGGAAGCAACTCTCTTCTTGAGGAAGCACCTCTGTATACCCAGCAGCAAAGACATGCCCGTGACAGAACTTGAACAACGTGAACGGAACTTGGCCGAGTAACAAGTGAGTGCTGTCCTTTCCAAAATGTATGCCTTACTAATGCTTTGCCATTAACTACAGCCAGCAAAAGTGTGAGGTTTTCCTTTAATATCAACTGAAGTGGTCCTACACAAATCCAGTACTTAGCTGTACTGTTGACAATTAACCCCCAAAATAATCCAGCAGAAAAAAAGGTGAGATATGATTAAAGTCAGTTCCCCTTAACGAGCGGATGATCACGTTATTAAAAACGTTCTGAGGCAATCCCCCCACTGTTGCTCTCCTCACCTTTAGCTGTGGCCACAAGTTAATTACTTTGATGGGGAAGACTGGTGCCATTAAGTACTTGATGGGGGTGAAGCCATCACTGTTGCCCTTAGCGCAGCAATCGTCGTCAGTATTAAAGTATGAAGAACACTGCTTGTAATCGTGACAGACTTTTATTTAAGATCAAGTATGACAGCTTCATTGCCACCTCAGCTGCTCTCAACTCAGCTGACTCGACCAGCATCACATTGCACACCCAACATTTGAGCCACCATTGGAATGTTGGTAAATACCAAACACAGGAGGGGAGGGGGAGAAAGAGTGAGGGAAGGAACAGGGCACAGGAGAACAAGGATATCATTGAATTATTACAACAGTGACAGTGCCTTCTCTGCAGAAGAACTGAAAATGCTAGCAGACAAGGTCCACTCCTGGTATGGCCGGCTCTATAGCTCACAAGAGGAACAGGACAACGTATATAACTCTGTGTACCTCAAACCTTGCCTTGTCCACAGGCTACATTGTGCCCCTGAGTCACATTATAGGTCTATATGGTGTTGTATCATTTGTAGTTCACTACATAGTACAATCATGTTCTTGATTGTTGAGCACTATACATTGTGGTTGTGACAGTTCCATTGTTTGGGGAAAAATATGAAAAGTGCTGGACTCCATGTTGGGTGTATGTAGCCATCTATGCATTCATACATTTAATGCTACCTATGATATTGTTACAACTCTGATGATGCCAAATACAAAAACATGTGCATATCCTTAGCAGCATGAGGACTGTATTTACTCTGTCAAGAGCAGATGAGGATGATGTCAGCAATGTATCTAGCCACACATTTCACTTGGCCTACATTTGTGCTCCCAAAAACGTTGTCTGGGAGGTACCAATATATCATAGACCCATTCAGGGTGCCACCCACCACTGAGCTTTATTTAGTGGATGTCCACAAGCTGACCTTTGTGATGGGAAATGTTGGTAATGTGCTGGACATGGGACATCTGTATGCTCAGCCTGCAGAGAGCAAGGCCTGACAATGAGCTGTGGCCAGTCAGAAACATGTCCCCGGCTGGGGCAGGGTGTCTGTGGCAATATAACTGATAAAGAACAGTTTGAGAGGGACCTCTTAACCCAAAGGGACAGGGATCTGTATTAAACTGAAAAGTCAAAAAGTATTCCCTTTGATGTCCAACCTCACCGTGGGTCACATTCAATCAAATTTCAAATAACATACAGTCTAAAACTCAATCACAACTCATACAAACAACCCGCAGTCAAATATAGTGCCACAGGATTGTTAAATGTATCAAATATTTAATATAAATATATTTTTCACAAAAGATCAAGAAGCATAAAATATAATTTTGTAATTCATATGCATAAAATTCAATTAAGCAGAAAGATAAAAACATATTCATTAAAACATTATTAAACTATTTCACCATAATTAAAAATCCACAACACAAATAAAGAAGAGAGAATAAGAAAATACACTTTGTCATTAATTCATCTGCTAGTTTGTGTAAGTAATCAATACAGGCACATGATCAGTACAGTACTTTCTGTTGAGAGATACAAACAGGTTCCAAAGATGCAAAGATGAGCCACACGATCAATAATTGAGAGAAGTCGGTCCCGTGCTCTCCATGCCACTGGAGTCAAGGTATCCAGGCTGATGAGGGGTGAAACCCTGAAACCGGTCCTAGGATGCCTGTTTCCAGTCCAGGGCGGACCTGGCCTGGCTAATGAGGGGTGTTACCCCAAAACCAGTCCCAGGATGCTTGTTTCCGGTCCAGGGAAGACTTGGCTTGGCAGTTCGGGCTGGACTGTTCCCATGAGGCACAGGGTCAAGACTGATTTGCATATAGCTTGGTCTGAACTGGGGTGGCGAAGAGAGCTAAAGAATGATGATGGATTCAACCCAGATCTGTGACTGGGGGTGAGTGTCTGAAAAGTTTCAGCGCTCCGTCCATCCTCTCCTTGTGTTTGCTCTGTTTGCAATATACAACAATTGATGCTTGCACAGTACAGGCCCAATTAAAAAGTTCACACACTAACAGTCCAGATCATTGCTTAGATAAGATGAGATGTTGGTTAGGTGAATCAGCAGCTACCATACATTCAACCAAACCAGAGTGGACTTACTATGGTATTTTGATGGCATTACTGAGACAGTCTCACATATTACAAAATGTGTCCTGTGAGGCTAGTACATGGCACACATACTAAATAAGCTGTAGAATTGTGTAGCCTCAAGGAGTAGACATGTCCACTCCACTCCAGTGAGCATCCTCTCAATGGCACACATGGCAGGTCAGTCACAGTGGGAAAGTTGAAGTCTGTTGGCCACACCCTGATACCAGTCTCTCTGGACTATAGGCCTAAAGTCAATGTGCCTGCCTTTACAGATGGGTGTCAAATTTTTCCTAAAGTTGTGCAGCCTGCTAAAGGTCACAAGGTTTTATCAGGTTTCAACGTAGCTCACCTCACAGTATATGTAGCTCACCCCTGGGGTACTTCATGTGAGTGGGGTACATTTGTGATTTAGGGACATGAAGTTCTCAAAAGAAAACTTCCTCTGATAGCCCAAAAGAGTTTGGGCCATTCAAGGAGGACCTTTATACCATCTACCCTATTTAGAGTAAAACCTGGCTGTAAGGGACAGGAAAAAAAATAATGACCCTGTCACCATGAGAGAAAATTCCCAGTTTGTGGGACCATTAGTTTTTTTTGTTTTTCAAAAATAAATTCCTGCTTTGAGAGTTTGTTTTTGCAAAACAGACATTTATTTAAAGGTTTGTTAGCCAGCCATGATGTTTGACTGTATTGTCCTTTAAATGTGTCGTGCATAGACTGGAATTGTCATGACAGCAGTTCGTATAGAGTTGTGCACAAGGCCAGCGGACAACACAAAATTTGGAGGGCGGAGGTCACTCAGACATCAAAGGTATTATCCTCCACCATCCTGATGTAGTTAGCTCCGTACGTGAAACTTAGGCCCATAGTTTTTCTTACTTCTGTCATGCGATTGGAATTAAGCCTCTCAATTATACTGTGTTGGTCACTTGACACTGGGCCCTGTGCAATTGTTTCTATTTTGATAAAATCACCCTAAATATTGGATGGCTCTGTGTTACTGGGATGCAACATTTCCATTTCTGTGTTTTTGCTTTCACAAATCACTGTTCTCAGGTGTTTTAGTCTGATTTGTTTAATTGAAGTGAACCAGATTTAACAATTCCAGAATGCACTGATTTGCTGCAGATAAAGGGGTATTCTTATAACAGGAAGCCTTTTGGTAATGCTATATTTGGCCTTGTACATTCTTATGGCTTTGTGGAGTAACAGTGAGTATGCAGCTTTAGAAGAGTAAACAGGGTTAACTAGTCTTGCAATCATCTTTTTCATTAGTCACATCTGCAGCTAAATGTAAAGGAGTAGGAGCATTTGTAAAGAACGAGACAGCTTCACAAAGGGCTTCCCAAGTAGCTATGTCTGGGCACACAGTTTAATGGAGTGGCATTCTGTGCCATTTCTGTCAAAATAACTTGGAAACATTCAAACATTTGGGACTTTTAGACCTAAAAGTTAGCACCTGCATCTAATCCAGTTTTAGCACCTCATGTACAAAATCCTTTTTATGAGTTGGAAATTTTGGAATAAGGACTTTTGCGATTGTATCTGAATTAGAAATAGGAGGGTTCATGTAAGGGGATTCCGCCCTTCCTTTTCCAATTCAGAAAGTAATTTATTGGTTGTTTATTACTACATTTGCTGTCATAGACCGCTGAGGAGCTAACAACCCCTGAGTTGGGATGGTAACTCATTTGCAAAGGTGAAGGGATCCCCTTAGGACAGGATGTTGGCAACCTCAGGGGGAAAGACGTTTTCTAAAAACTGCTAGCCAAACAATGCAGAATTTCTACTATTTAGCCAGCGGCCGGGTGGATAGTGAAGTTTTTCAGCTATTTGCACGGCTGTCAGTAGAATAGCAGAGAATCTCTGCTATTCATTCTGCCAGCCGGACAGCTCAAAATCTCTACTATTTAGTAAGCAGCTAGGTAAATATTTAGGTTTTCCTGCTATTTGCACAGCTGCCGGACAAACAGTGCAGATGTTTGTCTGCTGTTTGCATGTCCACTAGCTGTACAGTACAGAATATGTACTGTTTAATCAGCGGCTGAGAATATAGTGATGTTATCCTGCTATTTGCATGGCTGCCAGCCAGTACTACAGCCCAAAATCTCTACTATTTAGTCAGCATCCAGGTAAATATCTATATTTGATCTGCTATATGTATGGCCATCAGCCGGACAGCACAGAATCTCCATTATTTAGCCAGTGACCGGGCAAATAGTGAACTTTTTCTGCTATTTACATGCCCGCCGACCAAATAGTGTAGAATTACTACTATTTAGCCAGTTATCGCGTAAATAATGACGTTTTTCTGCTATTTGCATGGCCACCTGCCAAACAATGAAGAATCTCTACTATTAAGCCAGCAGCCAGGTAAATACTGATGTTTTTCTGCTATTTGAATGGCTGCTAGCCGATTAGTGCAGAATTTCTATTACTTAGCCAGCAGCTCGGTAAATAGTGACATTTTTCTGCTATTTGCATGGCCATCGGCCAAACAATGCAGAATCTCCATTATTTAGCCAGCGGGGAGGTAAATAGTGACGTTTCTCTGCTATTTTCAAGGCTGCAAGTCAAATAGTAAATCATTTCTACTATTTAGTAACCCGGAGCAGGCGTAGTGCCTCTACGCAAAGTTCCACGGAGTTGGAAAACAACTCCGTGGAACTTTGCTCTGCTCTGCGCCCTCCCCTCTCCCCCCTCCCAAAGTAATTATAAAGTAATAAAAAAGGCACTTACCTGCCGTGGCTGCCTCCTCCTTGCCATGGTCGCTCTCCTTCCTCGTCCTCGCCGTCCTTCTTCTTAGATAACCCCTATCTTGTACATCTTGGACGTACAGGGGTGGGGTTATCATTGAAGAAGGACAGCGATAATAGAATGATCACAAGTGGCAGAAAGGCAGAGAGAATGTGGTGCAGTAGTCATGTCTTCATTCCCACTCTCCTGGTATGCCTCTTCTGTTTTTTAAGACAGATTATTAAATACTTCAAAACTTCAAAGAGCAGACTCTATGTTCAGTCATTTAAACTAAAGCTACATAGAAATAAGTCTTACTAGAGTTGCCCACAGTAATGTAAGCATCTATAGACTATACTTAAAAAGATATGCATAAAAACGTTATACAGTTAGAAAGACAAAGGGGGTACACGTTTTCTGTGTCTTTCTCCATTTGTTCCCTCCTTTGTCTCTCCTCCCTTAACTCTCCAGACGCACGTGCTGTCCTCTTCCCCTTCACTGTCACTGCTCTCTTGCTCTCTCACATTTTCCTTCTCAGTTTCCACTTATGGAGAGTGCGTCAACTCCATGCTACACTCAGTAAAATCATGACGTGCTGAAGACTTGCCTCCCTCTTCTGTCCCTCCCACTACTCTTTTCTTCTAAGACAATTAGTTCTCTCCCTCCAAAAATGACATGACAATCTCCTATCCCCTGCACACATGGTGCAGTTTCAGGGTATGGGTTAGCAGCTTCTTGACTCACATGTCCCCAATCCACGGATTAACCATCTGGACCACCTTCCCAGTTTAATGAACATTCTTTAAGGAGCCCCAGTCCGCTGCACCTCTAAATTCTCTCCCTCAGAAGAGGCTCCACTGATCACTGCAACTGTCAGCCACAATAGCCTTACCCACTCACCCACCCTGCCAGCACCTGCAGAGATCTTACCAGCACATTCATTATTTCCCTTGGCACATTGGATTGAAAGCTCATACACATCGATTTATGCTCGTGCCTTTCTGCTGTCTCACATCTCTTTCAATGAACCTGTCATCTTTTTTCACATTCTAAACCCTTCTTTCTCTCTCTGGGCCTGGTATGTTCACTAATATTAAAATGTGCCAAGGGAAATGAGCATTGGGAAGGCCAACAGCTCTACTACTGGCCATCAAAGGCCAGATCCATTGGCTTTACCAAAGCATGTTTAATCTTGCAGGGGCTGCATGGAGTGCATCAGCCCCCAAGCAAATAAAACAAAAAAACAGTAAGTCTCCTGGGTCATTGACTCCATGACCCCAGGAGATTTTAGCAAATTCAAAAAGCTCTATGCTCCTCAGCTGGAGTGCAAGTCCCTCATGTGGTTGTTTTTATTACTGTGTTTTATAGACTGAAAAATCTTAAAAGAAAGACTCAAAGACATGTTGGTTTTATTTTTTTTTAAACATTCCTCTGACTCTTTCTTTTAACATTTTGCAGCCTACAAAATACAATAATAAAATCTATCTTGAAAAGAAAATTCACCAGTTGCAGTTATCTCAAGTGACTATAACTTGTGCCCTAAAGTAACTATAATTCGCCACCCTGCCATGCACAGTGTTGTCATCAATGGTGTCATTTCATATGTTGCAGTGATGTTATCAATGATGTCATAGAACATGTCAGCAGTGGGAGGTCATAAGCAGTATATGACGAGGACGCGAGTCATAGGTTAATTTAGGGGCACAAGTTATAGTTACTTAAGATAACCATAATTGGATGAATTTCAGTGCTTTTGTTCATTTAAAACTGCAAGTTTTAACTGACGTTTTCACCTAACTATAACTTCCTTTAAACCTTTGTTTTTTTCAGTAAATTACTTGGGAATTTTTAATATAAAGTAATATTTTATTACCAAATGTAACGTCAACCCTATGCCGCACACAGGGACCAGGCTCTGCTACCAAACCCTCACAGGCAGCCAACCCGCGTGCACAGCGGTATGGGATTGGCCGCAGCCAACCATCTGTGGGCAGCCAACCCCACACCCTGCCCGTCCTTCAGCCAGGCCCTGCACCCAACACCCCACTTGTGCCCAGCTCCCTCCGAGGCGTAGAAGCCATGTACAACAAAGGGTTGAACACTGGGCCTGGCACCCAAACCCCTACTATTGTGTGCAGCTGAATATAAAGGGTGTCATTTTCTGTAAGGCAGACCTACTGACTTTGCCAAAAGGTCAGAACACCAAAATATAAATAAAAAGGCCCTATTGGCTTTAAAAAAGTGTCAGGATATCAACATATATAAAACATATATATTGTCTTAGTCGTTTAATGATCATTAACTATAATAAAAAAGTATATTTCATTAATTCAGACAGTGCTATGTTTAATAAAAGTGATAGTCATAATAAATGTAATAACGTTTTATTTAAAAAAGCATCAATATGTCTTTGAGTCTTTTTCTGAACAATTTTCCAAGCAACAAAGTGCAGCCATAGGACCAACAACAGTGGGGTTCTAAACTCCAGCTGAAGACCTCTGAGCTCCACCTAAGATTGATTTTCAAAACTATGGCAATCTATCTTGGGGTCATGGATTTAATGACCCAGAAGACTTACTGTGTTATTTATAATGCTGCTGGGGGTCTGCTGTACTCACTCCAGCCCCCAACAACATTAAATAAAAGTTTGATGGTTTCTCTGTGCCGAATAGGGGTACCACTAGCATCCAAAATTGTAAACAAATAGTCTTGGAAGGCATTATGGGTGCTTTGTGGCTGAAGCAGTGAATACTAAATGAACTTCTCCTGCCGCTCATTTATAATTCTTTTTTTTCTCTGTTTTAAAAAAAAAAAAATGTGGGTGCTCCAGTGCCCTCCTGGGGCACCCACACCTTTTTTCATATTGGGGGTTTTGGGTGGAGCACCAGAGCCCCTAAAGCCATGGCCAGCTTCCCAGCCACCACTGTGGCGAGAGCTGGCCACTTTGTAATTTTTTGGTGGGTGCCACGGTGCACCCACAATCTTCACTTTGTTGGGTGCCACGGGGGGAGCCCACCACCACCACAGCCTTAGCCAGCTCCCTGCCAGGACCATATTGGGCACTGATGGGAGCCGGCACCATTCCTTTCCTCTTGCCTGGACTGGAGCAGCATGTTACACTGCTCCCACCGGGCAGGAGCAAAGATTTGTTTTCTGCCCGGGAGAGTGTGGGCAGGGTATGCCCGCACCCTCCCAGGTAGAAAACAGCAGTGTCCTGGGGATGAGGTCCCCAGAGCCCTGCAGCTGGATCAGGCCCTAGGGGATGGGATCCCCAGGGGTCAAACATCGGCTCCGGGAGGTGGGACCCACGCAGGCCACCTTCCCTTTTGTAAATTACTGACCTTGGGGATGGGGGTCCCTGAGGTCTGTTTAAGGCTCTGTGATTGCGGCCGTGCACCCCCTCCCTCAAAAATGAATGCAGCCTTGGTGGATGAGGTCCCCAGGACCAATAAAAGGCTCAGGGAGTGGGGGGGGCACATGCCCCCTCCCCTTTTGTAAATTACCGGCCCTAGGGGACAGGGTGCCCAATGCCTGTTTAAGGCTCAGGGATGGGGGCTGCATGCCTCCCTCCTCCCTCCTCTTCAATGCGACCCCAGGGGATGTGATTCTCCGGGCCTGAAAAAAGCTCAGGAGTGGGACCACATGCCCTGTTCCCATTATCAATAAATATGTGCTGCCCCAGTGTCTTGGGCTATGCCGGGGGGGGGGGAGGGGGGGTTTATAGCGCTGGAGCCTGCACTATTTTTTTTTGTTTGTTTCACCACAGATTTGTGGATTCGCCTGAAAAATGTGTCTAGAGATACATAGCACTGGTTGGTCCAACAATGGTGAGCACTAAAGAGTTTCAAAGAAAGAGTCAACATGCAGTACACTTACCACAATACATCTGGGCAAATTGTGTGCTGGTGTGCCCCTTTAGGTATATATTGGATATATTGTTGGCTGAAATTGTGAGTTCTGTAAAGTACGAACTCTGTCAATGACATTTGAATATTGTTAGGCATACAATTGGCTGATGGAAATGATCAATATCTTTTTTATTCTCATAACAATTCTGTCAAAATCACAAATTTAGCACAGTAAAAAAATCCACAGCAAAAGTTAGACACTTTGAGAAGTGCCTAACATCCAGGGAAGCAGGGGTGTGGAAATGGACTACCTACACACTCTTGATATGATCTCTACTAAACGGTTGTCGCCATCTAATAGATCCAATGACACTTTTTTGTGCACAATACATTTCCATTTAACTATGGTTTCTCCTATTGCACTTTGGTGATCTGGTCCTACTTGAATGTTATATAATGCTCGACATGTGGTCAGTAGCACTGCTATGTTAATCAAAAAATCCAATATTGTTGTTATGTTGCAGACTTGACAAAGTCTTTGTGGACAAAACACATGCTAGCTCTTTCTGAAGCAACTGATATCTATGCATCTACTCTGACTGCTAGGAATCAAGACCAATTAAATCTACTAGGAATTACTCTATGTTGCATGGCATTGGTATTCATGAAAGAACTGTTCTTGATTATTATTGTTTGTGCTCCAATATGATTGTCTTGTGTGACGGTTGTTTCCATTTCTCATACAAAACCCTTATGTAGCAGGCTGTCAGTTTGGGGACCACACCTACATTACAATATTTACTTATATTTCATGCCAAATGGAGAATATAATTTAATCCCATATTCTTTTTTCTGGGATGAGCTCTGTAGTGCCTTGCGAGTTACAAATGATGAACCCTTTTGGCTCCTGAGGGACTCCGCAGAACTGTGACGTAAGTGTTAGAGAGCAATACATTTAAAGCTGGTTTAAAATGCTGAGTTTGCAGTTACACACAGATGAATAAATACATTTAAAACTTAGCTCCATGTGTGGCGTAGTCATTGGGGGGGTACCCTGGCTGGGGAAGACACTACAACGAGAGATGAATTAGGAGATAAGTAACCTGAAGATGGACAGTGCTCTCCCAGAGAGTTTGCTGTGGTCCAAGCAAACTGCTTGTGCATGCCACGTGTGTTGCAGTTGCAGTATGTAACCGACGCTTAATGCATGTGGAGTCAAAGCGCAACTCCAGCCACTGTAGAGAAGTTAAAAACAACAAAAGCATTGCAAAGAAATCCACATATCGGTAATTGAGAACCTAATGGTCAGATTGTACATCAAGGTACCATGCTGCTAAGCAATATACAGTCATACATAATACAGAGCATTAACGCTAAAGGTAGATACAATCAGGTTTTCAAAGAGCAGCTATTAATAATCACAAGTTGCAAGATAACGATACAAGTTGAATGTGATGAAGACAAAGTGCACGCAAAGATATATCAAAGAATAAAACAGTTATTTACTCACCCAAACCTGAGTAAAGTGAGCCAGTACGACCTCAGTGCCAGGCACCGCAACCCAGACCAAGCACAGGGGTTTTGTTTGACAGACATGCGACTTCACCAAAGACTCTGGAATAGTCTTTGGAATAGTGAAAAGCTGCTTTTCCAATGGCGGCAAAGACAAGGCTGTCATTTCAAAAGTCATCAAGGATGATCCAGAGGCCAGCACACCTCATAGCTTTAGAGATGGCTCACACAAACTGCTTTAAGATGAACCACCGAGGGAGCCGGAGAGAGCTCCACCCTCAATATCAACCACTCCCTGAAATGCTTACAACGCTGCCTCTTTCCTGAACCCACCACCACTGTTCGATACCGCCAGAAAGCTAAATATTGGTGATAGATGGACTGCTTGGATAGAGACATTCTATGATTTCATTGATGCACTTGAATAGAAGGATAACAAAAAGATTATCAAGTACCTCAAAACTCTTGCTAGTGATGGCATAAAAGAAGTTATAAAGAAACTGCAGTGAGCTGACTAAAATGTCACATATCATCAGATTAAAGGAGTGTTGAATCTCAAGTTTAATCCAATGCCAAATGTTGATTACGAATGATACATATCCAACCAAGAATGCCAGAAAGTTGCTGAAACCATTGATGAATTTGTGGAGAGACTCAACACACTCGTCAGACATTGTAAGTTCAATGAATTTCATTATGAAGAAGCTAGGCATCTCAGAGTTATTGACGGATGCTTGTCAGATTCATTCAGATGATGAATGCTGAGAGGAACTCTTTATCTGGAGCAAGTGTTAATGACTGCGAGAGCTGAAGAGCATGCTGATAAACAAACTGCTGACAGAGGCCGGAAGTGCCCAGAACAAATCTGTCATGAGTGTAAAAAGTAAGCCAAAACAAAAGACTGAAGGACACAAAGTGACTGTTATGTCTTAACGTGTTTTATCACTGCATTTCTCCCTTACCCTTTCTTCCCCTCCTCCCTTCCTTCTCCACATTCTTTCCTGCATATCCTTAGAACGTGGGCTCGTGCTTGGAACGTTCATGTTGAGCGTTCGGGCATTGGTTGGTTAAACAGTTTTTCTTTATTGTGTATGTACGAGGCATTAAGGCTCGAGGTGAAGCCTCTCCTGCTACCATACCTGGAGTCTTCATTATTCCTCACCCTGGATACAACACCTGTTGTGGAGATGACGGATGGGATCAGAGACACGAGCTGTGAGGACACAGTGAGGTGTGCTTCTGCAGTGAAGTCGGCTGCGCTTATTCTGTGAGCTGCTTCTCTGCTCTCCACGTGATCCTGGTTGCCTGCTGCCGGTGTCCTGCGCAGTGAGTGTTCTGCGTGGGTGTTGCCCTCTGTGGCTGGAGGGCGAGACTGACTTTGAAGGTGTACCTCACTATCTACCCACCTCATAGGCGGGGCTAGGGAATCTCCTCTTCATGTGAGGAGCAAGACACCCGGCGTTCCAAGCCTCGCTTTGGTTTAGGCTGCCATTTTAAGTTACATTGCAAAACCTTTTGCTTGTGCGTTCCAGCACCGGTGGCAGCCATTTTACATGGTTTGAAATTAAAGGAACTTTACCTCAGAAATAAAGGTCTGCATTGTCTTTTAAAGGACTCTTTGGGACATAAACATTTATTCTCAAGGGCAGAAACCTTAGTTTTACACTAATTGTTTTTTTCCTCTTGCTACAAGAAGCTAGGAAAGTGTGAACATGCAGTTAGTCCATCCTTTGGAGTTTTTACAAACAAAAGGTGAACCACCTGTACCCTGGAAAAGATGGAAGGATGAGTTTTTGACATATTTAATGGTGATTGATGGTGATAGAATGCCAATTATGAGGAAAAAAAGTATTCTTTTGCATTCTCTAGGTTCTGAAGGACAGGAAGTCTTCAGATCTTTGCCTAAAATTGAGAAAGAAAACGAGGATGAAGCATTAAATAAATTTGATGAAGCTCTTTTGAGGCTAGATGCTCGTTTTAAGCCCACTATCAGTACTACACTTGAGAGGTATCATTTTTATACGAGGAGACAGAAAGAAGGAGAATCTTTTGATGAGTTTTTAACTGCACTGAGAAGTCTATCCAACACTTGCAATTTTGGCAACACAACTAATGAAATGATACGTGAACAGCTCATGGTTAACACTAACAATAAACTTATCCAAGAACATTTATGGATCATGAGCGATTCCACCATGGATGAAGTGGTGGCTTCAGCTAAAGCCATAGAACAATCCATGAACTGGGTGAAGGAAGTAAATGAATCTCAACTTGGTAAGAAGGAGAATGAAGTTTGTGCAGTTGCAGGAAAATTTGTGAAGAATGAAAGTCAGAAGGGTGGGCATAAGGACAACAAGACATATTGCTTTAGATGTGGTGATCCTAACCTTTTTGCATCTTCAAGGAATTGTCCGGCACTTAACAAAATGTGCAATAATTGCAATCGAAAAGGCCATTTTTCAAAGATGTGCAGGGATGCTAAAAGACATCCTCGGCATCGTGTGGCACAAGTATTTGATGGCACGTCTTTGAAAGATTTGGAATTGAACGATGGGGTGGTGGAAGAAAGAAATTTAGTGTTAATGGTGCATGGTGAAAGCAACGAAGGAGATGAAGAGTTTATTAAACCCTACTTTGTGCGATTTGCATGTGTTGGGGTTAGAGTTGACGGTTACTGCAGACTCTGGTTCTCCATTTACTATAATATCCCAAGCATATTTTGAGAGCAAGTTTGGGAACGGTAAACCACATTTGTTAAAACCAGATGTCATAGCTGTTACTTTTGATGGACAGCGCATTGATTTTACAGGTTACTTTGAAGCAATGACAGCATTCAAGGGAAGAATAGCTCGGTGGAAGATTTATGTGGCAAAGAAAGGTGCAAATGTGCTTGGATGGAGGGATCAAAAATGACTTGGTATCAAGTTAGATCCCAATGCGCTGGATCCTATTCTGGTTGTAGAAGATATGCAGCCTAAAGAAAAAAATATTTCCTCTTTCCCTGATGTTTTTAGTGAGAAATTGGGAAGGTTGCAATGGTACGAACATGAAATCAAGCTGAAGAAAGGTGCTGTGCCCATTAAACAAAAAGTGAGAATGGTACTATTTAGTGTGAGAAAAGAATTGCAAGAACTGCTGGATCAAATGCTGAGAGAGGATGTCATCGAAGAAGTAAAGACGTCGGAGTGGATTTCTCCCGTAGTTTTGGCAAAAAAAAGTAATGGCAAACTCCGTTTATGCATAGACTTGAGGGCACTTAATGAGAATATCATCGTGGATAGGCACCCCCTTCCTAAGATAAATGATTTGCTGTCAATGTTTAATGGTGCTACAGTGTTTTCCAGCTTAGACTTGCGTAGTGCCTATCATCAAATAAATTTGGCCAAAAAGTCAAGACCTTTGACAAGTTTTATCACACCTTGTGGAGTGTACCAGTTCAAAAGTATGCCTTTTGGACTGGCATCAGCGTCATCGGTATTTCAAAGAGCCATGCAACATATGTTCAACGATATGGAGAGTCAGGTTAGATGTTTCCAGGACGATATTCTGGTGTTTGCTAAATTGGAAGAGGAACACTGTAAAGTTTTACAAGAGGTTTGCAAGAGACTGTTCGAGAGAGGTCTTGTGTTATGTGTTGAAAAATGCAAACTGTTTGAGTCCCAGGTGGATTATTTGGATCATACTGTATCTGCTAAAGGTGTAGTGCCTAAGGAGAGTCTCGTTGATGCTATCAGACACGCATCTGCACCAGATGACAAAGAGAAATTTATGTCCTTCATTGGTCTGTGCGAATACTATGGACGGTTTGTAAAGGATTTTGCCACTGTGATGGAACCATTGAGAAAATTGTTGCACAAGAATTGTGAATGTGTGGGGTACCGAACAGCAATGTGCATTTGAGTGTATCAAGCATCATATAGTGAATGCACCTGCGCTTCAGCGTTTTGTGAAACTAAAGAAATGTGTGTTATCAGTTGATGCTAGTGCTGTTGGGCTTGGTGATGTGCTGTCACAATGAGCTGCTGGATCTGAGTGGGTGGTTGCGTATGCTTCTAAGACATTAAGCGAGGCAGAACGTAAATATTCCGTTAGTGAGCGCGAATTACTAGCTTGCATGTTGGCCACTAATCATTTTAGACATTTTGTATGGGGAACTCGTTTTGCCATTATGACAGTTCACAAGCCTCTTATACCAATTTTGTCTCCCGGAGGTGGAAGAAATGCCACTGTCCACATTGCCAGATTGTCCTCCAAGTTACAGGAGTACAATTTTGATATTAGTCATGTACCTGGCCGACTAAACCAAGCAGCAGATTTTCTTTCCAGGTTAGCCCTACATGATGAAAAAGAGGAAATGTATGTGGAGGAGGATTTTGATGTTGTGGCCAGTGTGGCTGATGTATGTGGCGGTAGTGCAGAAATGGATGACAAAAACATGTGGATTTGCGAATATTCCAAGGGTGTGGATCTCAAACTGGTCAAAAAATATGTGGTTGAAGGGTGGCCTAGCATTAAAAGCCTTGTTGGTCCCTTACATACCTTTGCCCAGGTGGCTTCTGAATTGTCTGTGAATGGGGACTTTCTGTTCTGTAATGACAAATGCATTCCATCTGTGAATTTACGGAACCGTCTTCTTGAATGGAGCCATCAAGGACATATGGATATGACTGCATTAAAACATCTGATGCCGGAACATTACTGGTGGCCAGGAATGGATATGGATGCAGATCGCTTTGTGAGGCGGTGTGATGTGTGAAAGGTTGAAGACAAGAATTTCAAGACACGGGTTCCTCCTATGCAAGCTACTCCATGGCAGGAATGTGCATGGCAGAAAGTAGGACTAGACCTTGTGGGACCACTAGTAAGCTTACCAAGTGGTATGAGATTTGCCATAGTCCTCATAGACTATCATTCAAAATGGCCGGAGGTAAAGTTTGTGGAAGACATAAGCACCAGTAGTGTGATTGAATTTCTCATGGAGGTATTTAGTAGAGAAGGCTTCCCTGAAATATTAGTCACAGAAAACGGTGCGCAATTTGTTTCTATTGAAATGACCCAGTTTCTCCATACACACAAGATAAAGCATGTACGCACGGCTTTGTATGATCCACAATGTAATGGTTTGGTTGAATGATTTAATCGTTATTTAAAAGAAAGTATACACTTGGCTGTGATGGGAAAGATTCCATTTGTTGTCTCTGTTCATGAAAGGTTGTGGGCATATAGAATCATGCCCAATGCAGTCACAGGTGTATCTCCTTTCATGCTTTTGAGAGGAAGACAACCCACTTCTCTGATTTGTCCTTGGTGGTTTAAACTCAAGTTCTCCAAGCACAAGGTTATGAACAAGCATGACATGGATGTCATCAGAAAGAAGGTCAGAGACAAGCAAAGAGTGTCAAAGAGACATTATGACATGGAACATAAAGTTGCTCCTTGTAAAATCGCTGCAGGAGATTTTGTGAGAGTTCTTCTGTATCAGTATCAAGAAAAAGTGATGATAATTATTGTGCCATGTCGATGCTTACCTCAGAAAAGCATGCACATTTTAGAATGGCCACTTGCAAAGAAAAATGTCAGTCTAAGAGAGATCTACATGCCAAAGCACCAAGGTCATTCAAACATTGTCCGAAGATTGCACTGAAAGGAAATAGTTGTTCAATACCTTTCATTATTGACACTGATGCATCGATAAACATTATGCTTCAGGAGAAATACAATGACCTATCTCCATTGCAGTCTGACAATGGCCCACTTTTCAATAGTCGAGAGTTTAAAGATTTCTTGGAGCATTTGAATATAAAGCATCAGAAGAGCACACCTTTCTGGCCTCAGGCCAACAGACTTGTTGAGCGGTTTATGAGTACACTAAAGAAAGTAGTGCAGCATGATAATCTTGAGAAGGTCGATTTGAAAACTGTGTTGGATTCTACTTTGAGAGTTTATCGTTCGACACCTCACTTAACCACCAGTCCTGCGACATTGATGTTCGGGAGAGCATTGAGCGCATTTACCGAGATTTGACAGGGCAAGCACTTTGTAGTTACGAGCGCCGTTTAGTAACTGCTCTGATTTTTAAAAAATTGCATTGAAATTGTTGTTTTTATTTTACTGTGTTGGGTAGAATCACGGAGCTGTATTAAGGCTCCAGGGGAGGCAACGCTCTACTGAGGTTAGCACTCTAGCACTTAGCACAGGTGCGCTAGAAGCGCCCTGACGTCATCACGCATAGTCGGCCTCATTAGGAGCCGATGAAGCGACCGCACAGGAGCGCATTTACCGAGATTTGACAGGGCAAGCACTTTGTAGTTGCGAGCGCCGTTTAGTAACTGCTCTGATTTTTAAAAAATTGCATTGAAATTGTTGTTTTTATTTTACTGTGTTGGGTAGAATCACGGAGCTGTGTTAAGGCTCCAGGGGGAGGCAACGCTCTACTGAGGTTAGCACTCTAGCACTTAGCACAGGTGCGCTAGAAGCGCCCTTACGTCATCATGCATAGTCGGCCTCATTAGGAGCCGATGAAGCGACCGCGCAGCGGACGCGCGCAGCGGGCGCGACAAAGGCGCGCCTAAGGCAAGCCCGTCTGCGCCCGTCCACGCCCGAACGGAACCAGGGGCCAGGAACCCTGCTGGTTCCAACAAGGGAAGGCTCTGTTATACTCCGGAGCAGCTCAAACTTTATAGGGAGCAGCCTAAAAGTGAGTGTAGGCACTCTATACCTCCTGAACATAATGTCTTACAATGTCTTAGTTGTGGTTATAAAATCGGCCACTCTGCGCGTAGGTCTGATAGCCCACAGGACAAAAAGGAGCTTAAAATGTTTCTACTTAACTGTCGCTCCCTCCCTAAACATGCTCTAGAAATTCATATCCTGTTAGAAGACGAAAAACCAAATATTCTTTTTCTCACGGAAACCTGGTTGAACAAAGGGTCGGACTATGCAATTGTACGAGCCCTTCCATCCAATTATGTAATACAGAGGCTAGACCGAGATGCTTGCCGGGGAGGGGGTATTGCTATTATCTACAAAGATGATTTTAAATGCCGCATCACCTCCAATCCTATACCTGATTGTGAAAGCATCTTGTTTTCCATCCAGGTATCTCATGTTTCTACCATATCAGGCATTCTGATATATCGTCCCCCAGGCCCTGATGGCCAATTTTGCCAGACCATGCCAGAGATTGTAGCTAACCTTGCAAGCTCCCTGCCCAATTTCACCTTATTGGGAGACTTTAATATGCATTTTGACAATGCACAACTTCCCCAAATATCAGATCTTGTTGAAGGGTTAGCAGCCTTTCAGCTTAAGCAAAAAGTCGTAGGCCCAACACACACCAAAAGCCACTTATTGGACCCTATTTTCTCAAATATTCAAACTCCTGTTACCTCGCAACCCATTCCATTGCCATGGTCTGACCACTTCCTGCTTCCATTTACCTGGGCTACGCGAGAAATGAGTCCACCTGAGACGCACCTCGTCAAAACTTCAGTGGGAATTATGGGAGACTAATTTGGAGATTACAAGACCTAAATCCCACCCTAATCCCATTATTGATAATGACATATTTAATGGTTGGCTAGAGTCCTCGCTTAATACTATCCTTCCCAAAAAAGAGATACATATAAAAACAGGAATCAACAGAAATCCCTGGTATTCCCCTGGTCTCTGGAAACTTAAACAAAAGTGCAAAATATTGGAAAGAAAGTGGAGAAAGGACTTCTCACTTGATAACAAAGTCAAATATAGAGAAGCCATAAAACACTATAAGTTAGAAATAAAATCTGCTCAAAGCAGTTATTATCAAGACAGAATTTCATCGGCTGCAAACTCTCCGCGCGAAATTTTCCATATTGCAAAATCACTCTTGACCCCTCCAGCCCCTCACAGACTATAGATAATCCTCAACTCCGATGCAACCAGTTAGCAGAATTTTTTTCTGCTAAGATACAAACCATCTACACGTCATTCCCTCAGGAAAGTGACCAACAGATGGTATCCTCAACTGATTTAATAAAGGAACAGGACCTGTTGGAGGAATTCCCCCCATTGGACCAAATCTCCTTAAAAAAGATCTTGAACCATCTTAAATCTGGCTCTCCAATAGATCCAGCTCCGCCTACCATTTTAAATAAGATTAGGAAGACTATCTCCCCAACCATATTAGATCTGATTAATGCCTCCCTTCATACTGGAACTGTGCCTCCGCTGTGGAAACAGGTGATGGTTAAGGCACTGCTAAAAAAACCTAATCTGGACCCGGAAGACTGGAAAAAGTGGCCAGATGGATGGACACCTCATTTTTGAAGCTTAATGGGGCAAAAACTGAGGTCATGCTCCTTGGCAACGCCGCTCCGCTCAATATAGACTCCTTTTGGCCTAACTGTCTGGGTCCTCCTCCTGTCCCGAAAAAGCATATAAAAAGCCTAGGAGTTGTGCTGGATTCCAACCTGGATTTTAAGGAACAGGCTCGGAAAGTGGCAGCCACCTGTTACGGCCTTGTGAGGATGATCAGGAAAATCCTTCCATCATTACCTTTCATGGCTAGAAGGCTGCTAGTACAAGCACTGATTCTGTCACGGCTTGATTATGCCAACTCTTTATACCTAGGAGCCCCCTTTCTACAACTAAAATATTACAGACAGTTCAAAATTGTGCAGCTCGGCTGCTCCTAAATGTTCCGAAATGGCTCTCAGCCAAACCTGCTCTTGCCTCTCTGCATTGGCTTCCAATTCAGGAGAGGATTCAGTTTAAGGCTATGTGTATTGCACATAAAGCACTCTCCGGAAAAGGATCTCCGATGATTTGTGCTATGATCCATCCCTACCATCCCAAAAGAGCTCTAGGATCAGAAAATAAACATCTGTTGACAGTTCCAAAAATTAAACGAATGAGAAGTGGCGGTCGCCTTTTTTCTTATAATGTTGCTAAAACCTGGAATCTTATCCCCCTCCACACTCGTTCACAACCAAACTACATGAACTTCCGTAAACAGCTAAAAACCTTTTTCTTCCCCTGACATGTCTTGAATTGAGTATCTGTGTTCCTTTCAGCGCTGGGATGCCTTCGGGTAACCAGGCGCTTTATAAGTGCTACCTCATTCATTCATTCATTGAACATCAAGTTGCCTCAATGGACCAATCAGAGAAAGAAAGATGACAAAGCAACTAATGAGAAAGACTTGATAAACAAACTAAAGATGGAAACATATGCTGACCAAAGATGACATGCGAAGAACATTATCTTTATGAAAGGAGATCGAGTGCTCACACGACACATGCGGAGAAGAAGATGTGATGCTCTATTTAATGCAGAACCTTTTCAAGTGATGTCTACCAAGAGAGACATGGTGACTGGCCAGCACCCTGGAAAGTCTATCATCAGAGACTCTTCGCTCTTTAGACCTTTAACTAATCATTCATCAGATCTAACTGCTGAAGGTGAGACTGGGACTGAACCATCAGTGACTACTGTTACCTCTACACCACTGATGCAGATCCTGGACATTGGTGATGACACTTCCCAGTTTCTGAAAACAAGATCAGTTCAAACAATTAAAGCACCAAAAAGATTTATTGAAGAGATTTAACTGTATATGTCTATCTACCTCTATAATTTGTAATTTAAAAAAAAAAAAAATTTAACAGAGGGGGAGATGTAGTGTCTTGCGTGTTAGAAATGATGGAACCTTTTTGGCTCCTGAGGGACTCTGTAGAACTGTGACGTAAGTGATAGAGCAGAATGCATTGAAAGCTGATTTAGAATGTTGAGACGCACACGAATAAAGACGTGTAAAACTAAAGGCCACATGTATCAAAAATCAATTTTGCATTCCTTAAATAGCAAATTTAGGTAATCGCTATTTGAGGAATGCAAAATGGTATGTAAGAAAATTGCAATTACCTAATAGTGATTCCTAAAGATTGGCAATTAGGTAATTGCTATTAGGTAATACTACTCTATTCGTAGTGAATGGTTTTGCATTACCTAATTTGCGATGACCTAATTGGTGATTGGACGACCTGAAGCACCCCCCCCAAAATGAAATGTGCACATGTAAAGGGCAAACATGCCCTACGGGCATGTGTGCTCTACATGGCACTTTGAAAAATGCATTTTTGTGCGTTTTTCAAAATTTGCACATGGTTACCATCCACTTGGAGTCAATGGTAACAGCATTTCATAAAAGCACAGTTTGCTTTTAGAAAATGCTTGGTACATGTGCTAAGGGACTCGCAAATTGCGATTCCCTATTTGTAGGCAATGTTAGGTATTCACAATTTTTGCGATTACCTAAAATTGCAACTACAAAGCCTTTCATACAGCTTGAAAGGCTATTTTGCATTCGCAAACGGGCAAAATTACTGTTTGGCACCGTTTGCAAATGCAAAATAGTTTGATACATGTGGCTTTAAGCTCCGTGTGTGGCATAGTTATTGGTGGGTACCCTGGCTAGGGAAGACGCTACAAGCTCCTGTCTCAAATGCTGCTATTTTAACAATAATAGTATATAACTCCAGTTCACCCAAATCTGATATGATGTTTTGTCATGTGAAGGTACTCTGTAACATATAGACACTAGCTATTTAGAATGCAGCGCAACAGAGAGACATATCACATGTACAGTAGCACATTAGAAAACTCCAAAATATGTACTGATGACTGGCCTCGTTGGTGGTGGAGGACTAATTTGGTCCTACAGAGTTCTTCTAAAGGTGGCTGGTTTGATAGTGTCAAACACATAATGCAGGTCCGACGTTCCATCTTCCGTTGCGTAGCAGCTAATGGACAGCCACTTTTGAATTTTTTGAGGTGGTGTGGAGAGTTTGGCACTATGGATCCAATTCACAAACAATTGAGTATGGATACATGTACTTACTCTTGTCGCACTCATAGTTTACTCATGAATTTTAGGAGTATGCCAGGACTACTCTTAGTCCTTGCTTATTCCTGGCATGCAATAGTACTACAAGAATAGGTCACAGCTACCTCTTTTTAAATCTGTTTCTGTCCTGGCAGTTATGAACATTTTTTCTAATTATTATTAGCTGCTTATTTTGGCATTTACAAGGTTAGGTCTGTTTCACGTAGTTTGGTATGAGCAATGGAATTGAGACAGAGTATTTGTTGTTGATGTGTAAAGGACCAAGGGTAATATTCAGCACTGTTGTAAGAAGGCCTGATTTAAGCAGTCAAGGCAATGCGATCAATTTCGGTGTGTTGACGACTGACGGGCTGTTTCAGGAGCTTTGGGCTGGTGTAAGCACAGGACAGGAATATTTGTATCATAACTGCTGTTTGTGTAGCAGGGTGAAACTGTATTTGCTCCATACAAAAAATTTGCAGTAATTTCATTTCATTTTTGCTATCCTCCTTCCATAATATGAAAAGGAGAAAATACATTTTCTCTACATTTCAAGCATGAACGATGGAACTGAGTTTAGTGAGAATTGATTTCTTCTATTTTTTATTTTGTTGCAGGGATTCTGCGGAGTCACGGAACTATGCTTGGGATCATGGAACCTTAGTGGGCAGGGACTGAGTCATCCAACCACCGGAGTACCCATGAGCCCGGGGACTGACTAGCTATAGTGTCTCACTTGCCCTCCTACTCACTCACAGAGGAACAAGTGGTTAAATAACCCAGAACACAACACTTCCGACCCTCTCAGGAATCGCAGTTGCAGGACACACCCTTTCGCACTCACTCTCATACCAGTCCACAATAAGATTAGACAGAGACACGAGAAATGTTTAAAATGTTTATTTTAACTAACGTGCTCTAGTATGCAGTATACGTGCCACAACAAGTAGAAAAATGCCTAACACAAATATGGTTAGCATAGCAAGTAGTCCGTAAATCATAAAATGTGCTGCCATTATATAAGACAGTGGGCCTAACCCCCTCCCCTGATTATATATTAGAAGATCTCTGGGTGTTGAGCAGCAGACCCCGTACCTCAGTCTATAGATGGAAGATCTACATCACAGGTGCTGTCACGCTCCCTTCTCTGGAAAGATACCTCTCCAACTGTGTGTTACCCACAAGTGTATACCTATATGGCTAAAGTATATGTTCCCAAACAACAGCTGCAACTGCGTGTTTTATCTAGGTGCTAGGGCCTGACCAGAACAGAATATCAAGGGCCATTGCTGTTCGACCTTGTCTGCAGGGTTCAGACTAAATCCCAAGAAAAAACAGAACGTAAAAACAACAGCAGGTTTCTGTGTGAAAGTTGCAGTGTGGCACGAAGCAAAATATGTTAGTATAGTAACATGCGCAAAGCAGAAGGCAATCTGCCACAGTCTCATGCTAACTTAGCGAAAAGGACAATGGCCTCCTGGACCACGTGACAATTTCATCCATGGTGAAAACAATGTAAAATAATTAGCTATTTAAAAACAAAAATTGAGTATAATTTCTTTGCTAGAACATGCCTTTCAAAGGGAAATAAATTCACAATAATTAAATTATTATCTGTGCATAACAGTGCATTCACCTCCTTCTCTTCCATTTTTCTCTGGTGAATAATCCTTCTGTAATATGGGCTACAGCTAAGTACCTGACTTGTCAGAGTTTTATCCATTCTGTGTCTATGTTGAAATGTGTTGCTTGAACGGGCCCTGTATGTGTTTACTCCATTCCTTGTTACAAAAAAAAATATTGTTTTCCTAATATAACCCAAGAGCCCAAGAACATTCACTGCAACTTTGGCTAGTGCCATGTTATAGAGGTCTAGAGCAAAAGTTCGCAATGCTACATGATTGAGTAAGACTGTGGATAACCATATTGCTTACTGATTACATCCCAGTTTCCGAGGCGTTGAGAATATAAATATTTAAATTGTTTAACCAGCATGGGAGACATATGTCTCATGGTGTGAGACAGCAGGTTGACTGTGTTCTAGTGTGTGGTTTAGCTGTTCTGATGGAGAAGTTGATAACAGCCTTGGAGTTAATTATACACAAGGTGCACAATCCCAAGTAAAGAGGTATGTGCTTTTTGACGATGTGCAAACTCCTTATATCTCTCTGGTTCCCCACAAGTTTTTGACAGGAAAATCCTGGCAAGATGCTTGTTGGCAAATAGTGTAAAATTCCAATTTGCGTACCCTGGAATGTGCAGTTTGACAGGTGCACAAATAGTATTTCTTGCTTTTCAAAAATAAGATTTTGCCAGGATTTTCCTATCCCAAACTCCAAAACTTGCAAGCCAATGGCAGGGGCCAGGCGATTTAAACATGACAAACAGCACATGTGCAAATAACACATATGGAAATACCGCCCCATTTAGGAGACTGGACTAGAAATGGAATTAGAACCAAGCTTGTAGCCAGGAACGTCATGCCTCCTCTGAATATACTGAATCTCCTTTTAAGTGGAAAGACTTAGGGGCTGATTATGATGGCGGGCGGAAAAGCATTCCGACTGCCATGCTAGCGGGAAATTTTCACCCGCAGGTACCGCGGCAAAACCGCCGGCCAGATTAGGATGCACCGCCTGAAACTCCCTACCGCGGCGGTCGGATTCCAGGATTCAGCGGCGGAAAAGCTGAAAATCCATCCTCGGCGGTCGGATTTGCTGCGGAAAGGCCAAAGACCGCCATTTCTCTAGTGGACTGGAACACATGGAGCTATCCGCAGTATTGCCACCGCCATCCTCGAATGGCCGGATTCTCCGCCTTCTCCTCCTCCTGCTTCAACACCCTCCGCATGCTCCGCAAGATCTACAGGTGGATCCCGACAGATACAAGAAGAACAGTCACCCAGGCCCTCGTTAGCAGCAGACTCGACTACGGAAACGCCCTCTACGCGGGAGCCCCGACCAAGCTCATCAAACGACTGCAACGCATCCAAAACGCCTCTGCACGACTGATCCTCGACGTACCACGCCACAGCCACATCACCCCCCACCTGAGAAACCTGCACTGGCTCCCCGTCAACAAGAGGATATCCTTCAAGCTCCTCATCCACGCACACAAGGCACTCCACAAGACTGGCCCAGCCTACCTCAACAGACGACTTTCCTTCTACATCCCCAACCGCCAGCTCCGCTCCGCCGGCCTCGCACTCGCCACCGTCCCTTGCATCCGAAGAACAACCACCGGTGGGAGATCCTTCTCCCACCTCGCCGCCAAGACCTGGAACACCCTCCCACTGAGCCTACGACAGACCCAAGACCTGCTGACCTACAGGAGGCTACTCAAGACCTGGCTGTTTGACCAGTAGCGCCCCCCCCTCCCAGCGCCTTGAGACCCTCGCAGGTCTAGGTATGTAGTGCGCTCTACAAATGTCTGATTGATTGTCTGATTGATTGGTGGGCTGTTTGAGGCATCGTGATTTGACCGGCGGTTGTGACCGCATTCCGCATGGCGGTACCTCTCTTTTGGCTCCGTCCGCTACCGGTGCGGACGGAGATTTTCGGTGGAACCCGGAACACCGCAGCGGACGGGAAATGGGCTGTCTATGCCCATCATAATACGGCGGACGCAAAGACCACCGATGGAGTGGGGAAAAGGGCATTTTCCGCCACCGCCAGCACGGCGGATGTGCCTCCGCCCGCCATCATAATCAGCCCCTTAGATAGGTCTGAATTTTGTGAAATTGCCAAAGACGATTTCGGTAATTATGGGTCAGGAGTATCATTAAACTGGTCACAAAAACTGGTTGCAATTTGGAACTAGTATTTTCACAACCAGTATGAAATTTTGCAAACTGATCTATAAACTAATAGTAGCTAATACAATTTTGAATTACAGTGGCTCGCAATCTGACCTATCTAAATAATATTCATTAGGTATGTCACAAATCGTCACTCACTCCAAGAAGCCACAGTCACAAGGATGGCTGCCTGCAAGAGTCCTTGCCTGTGATTGCTTTTTAAGTTTCACTGAGAATTGGCAGTAGTCCGCTGGACAACTGGCAGTTCCCCCTTAAAATTTTGCTCCAATTCCCAAGAGCAAGGTTTCTAAAGGGGACCTTTTTGAGATTAGATTACCACACCAGATTGGGAGTGAGTGACTTTTCAATGGTTTACAACAAGACTTCTTGTAAAAAATCATTGATTTATATGTTCCAAATTGCAATTCAGTAAACAATTCAGACTCCTATTATAGTCTGGAAAAATGTATTACAGGACTGTAGCCACTAGATTCAGGGCCTGATTCTGATGCGGGTTGGAAAGCTTCCCGACCGAATCGGTTTGGAAATGGTTTCCGACCCACTCGGATCGGGAGAGTCCGACCAACGGAGTACGATGCATCCGGATGCTTCCAGATACGATTTGGTTGGACTCCCATTGACTTCAATGGGAGCATATGTTCCTAACCGTATCATAATTGGGCCCTGGGTCGGGAAGACACGTTCCCGATCCGATTTGGAAGGAGCAAATGCCATTAGGAGGCCTTCCTAACCGCATCAGAATCAGGCCCTCAGTCGGGAAGCTTTTCCAACCCGCATCAGAATCGGGCCCTCAGTGTCTGAAGAGTCCAGTCCCTATTTTTATTTACCCTCAAAGGAGCAGTTAGATGTCTTCTGAGAGCCTGGGCAAGAAGTTGGAGGAAGTGGTGGACTGGTCTACTTGGCATTCTAGAACTTTGGCATTGCAAGATGGGTCAGCTTGGAAGGACCAGTGTGTGCCAGGCTTTTACCTAGGTCTCCGCAGGAACGATATGCAAGACGAGAGGTCCCAACTTCCCCTGACCACTCACTGTATCCAACTAATCAAAGCACCAATTGTGAATCAGGGAAAGAGGGGGAAAAACAAGAGGAAAAGAGAAGTGTCCCATGACGTCTCCAACTCAAAGGTAAGGCCAGGCAGTCAGGAGTGTCTACATGAAATAAGAAAAACAGGAGGTATACATTTGTGAAATGGAGGAGCTATATGTCCCGTAGATATTTGTAGTATAGTGTATCACCCTAAACTACCTGAGCAATCCCCTCTTCCAGTATGAGGCAATTGACTGCCTGAGTGGGATGTGGTTCTCATCTATAGAAAAACAGGAAACATAAATGACATTGAAGCAACACAAAATGCTGTGAATAAACGTTATGAAAGATAATAAAGCTGCACCCACTGTTGTGTTACATTATGCAGCTTCTGTTACATTATGCAGCTTTACATTTATATTTCCTTGTTCTTATGTTAATGTTATATGCGTGTGCCCTTCTGCTCTTGTTTGTTATGTCATTGATGACTCCTGGAATGTTGGCGTCATCAATGGTCAGTTGGGGAAGCTGTCATTTGCTGTGTGGACGTGGTGGCCTCCTTTACCAGATACTTCAATAAAGGACCATTGCAAACTACTTGTTTCCAGGATTACTTCCATCTCAACAATTTTGGCGACGACTTGGAGGACCTTGCGTGCACACTTCTCCGTTTGCCTCGTCTATCAAATATTTGAAAAGCAACCCTCGCGTCTTATTGTGAGTACTGCTTTCTACTTTATTTTCATCCCGGAGGCCATCACGCTTCATAGACAGTCATTATTTTTATTTTTCTCACTTGCCATTATACCCGACCCGTTACTTATCTTAACGGACTCCTTTGGATTGTGCCACCTGTTACCTTTTGAATTGGTCTGGCATTCCACGGATTCCTGTCGCATGCATGCCTGCACTGCATCTCCACGTCTCTGCGTTCTCCACAACTACGCAGTCTCTCCATGTCATAGCGTTCTCCACAACCTACGTGTGACACTCTACGTGCTACTCCATCTTGGATCAGTCATTCTCTAACCATCACATGTCACTACGTGGCGGCCATTTTGGAGATTCAACTTCCATCGGAGAGTTCTTCTGTCGCCTATTTTCACCGGTGATAGGCACACCATCTTTATTTTATAAACTTTCTTCTACGGAGATTGCAAAAAGGATTTCTTCATCATTTACAAGGTACTTTTAAACCATTTCGTCTACTGCTTGTCAATTACAGTGACACGCACACTTCGTCATATTCTTTCTACTGCTTGTCAATTACAGTGACACGCACACTTCGTCATATTCTTTTGATTTTTACTTCTGAACTTTGTACTCCGCCTGTCACTTTGTCAACATCATATTGTTCTCCTTACTTATTTTGCTTGTTGTCAGGTGACACGGTGACAGGCACACCAATTCATACATTCATACATTACTTTGAGTATTACTTTTCGGTGACAGGCTCACCAGTTACTTTCTTTTTCAAGCCCTGCCTGTCATTTACGGTGATAGGTACACCAATTGAAAACTGAGTCTTGAATTTATCTTATACTCAGTCATCACTATGTGTGCTGCGCCTCCACAACCATTTCTTTCCACTACGGGGGATCCCCCCATTAAATGGTTAGAATGGAGAGAGTACTTCTTAAATTACATTGATACACGGGAAGATGGTGAGGACGAGTTATCTCAAGTCAAGAAAAAAAAGATTTTACTCCATTCTCTTGGTCCTCAAGGTTTAAAAGTATATAATTCACTTAATGAGAAAATTCGTTCTGTCAATGACACTAATGTTTTCCTTCATACTGTAGAAGATTTAGATTTGTATTACTCTACTTCTGTTTGCATTGTCATTGATCGCCACAAGTTCTTTGGAAGGAAGCAAGGTAAACAAGAAACTATTGAAGAATTTGTTTCTGATTTAAAGAAACTTGCTTTAACTTGCAGATTTGGTTCTTTGGAAGAAGAATTAATTTGTGACCAAATTATTATGTATGTGAACAATGAACATGTTCAAGAACGATTATGGATACATGGAAAGGCCCCATTAGCTGATGTTGTTGCATTAGTTAAGAAAGCCGAAGTTACCAATAAGCGTGCTAAAGCCATTTCTGTTACGCCTAAAGATATTGACAAACCTATAGTGAGCAAAGTTAACAGCAAGACTAAAAATAAGTTTGATAATTCACCTACGGTCACCAGTAAGGATAATATCAGTAGAGAACTAAAATGTTACAGGTGTGGAAGCAAGAATCATTTAGCTAACTTTAAAAAGTGTCCTGCCAAGAATCAAAAATGTCTTGAATGTGGTTTAATTGGTCATTTTACCAAAGCTTGTAGACGTAACAAGGGTAAGAAAAAAAAAGTTACTCTAATCACAGAGGACGATGACTCTTGTTCAGACTCATCCCATGGTGAAGATTCTGTTAAGAATGTTGACTGTGTTTTAGGTGTGTCTGACAGTGTTAATCTTCTAAGTTTACAGTGTAAGTCTAAACCTGTTTGCTGCATACGACTAGGTGGAGTGGATATGCTCATAGTAGCCGACTTAGGTTCTCCTTACACCATCGTTGAAAAGGATCAGTAGAAAAAGAATTTTGTTCATGTTCTTGGCCCGTACTTATTGCCTCCTGATGTAGCTCCAGAGAGTTTTACTGGAGAGAAAATTTCTCTGATAGGTTACAGAGAACTCAAATTTGAGTTTAAAGGGAGATCATCTGTAGGGAAGTTGTATGTTGCCCTTAATGGTCTCTCAGTCTTAGGATGGATAGATCAGAGAAATTTGAACATCATCTTGAACCATAATGGAGCCGAACAAGTCATGGTGCTTGATCAGAGTGAAGATCACCATCATAAATTCAATGAAGAATTTCCTGAAGTTTTTTCTAAAAAGGTTGGCAAATTGAATGGTTATGTACACAAAATTGTCCTTAAAGATGACGCCAAACCTAAG
Organism: Calotriton arnoldi; assembly: GCA_963921515.1. Lineage (NCBI taxonomy): Eukaryota > Metazoa > Chordata > Amphibia > Caudata > Salamandridae > Calotriton > Calotriton arnoldi. Next base: position 1,101,880 of record CAWUFW010003655.1, on the reverse strand, counting down.
GTCCATAAGTCCAGACACATTCCATGGGTGGTCAGGGAGGAAGTCACAAAAGAATTAAAACCATTATTGGATGATGGCATTATAGAGGAGGTTGAGGCTTCTGATTGGGTCGAACCCTTAGTCGTAGCGCGTAAGGCCAATGGAAAAATTTGTCTTTGTATTGACTTGAGGTCTCTCAATGAGAATATTGTTGTTGAGAGATTTCCTCTACTAAAGGTATGAAGTGGTTTTCTGTAGTTGACCTGGCTTCAGCTTATCATCAAGTTATGCTACATGATGATAGTAAAAGCCTTACTACATTTATGACTCCTCAAGGATGTTACCGTTTTTTGCGAATGCCGTTTGGTCTAGCATCAGCGGCTGCTGTCTTCCAAAAACTCATGTTTAAGTTATTTCAAAATTTGCCTGGCGTTTTATTTTTCCAGGATGATATCCTTATTATGGGTGAGACAAAATGTCTACATGATGACAGAGTTTGTTCAGTTTTTAAGAAATTACGAGAGAGAGAGGGTTGACTGCAGAATTGTCAAAATGCAAATTTGGGGTTCAATCCTTAGACTATTTGGGGCATGAAATTTCTGCTAATGGAATTAAGCCAAAAATGAATTTGATGAATGCTATTAGAAATGCCCCGTCTCCTTCCAACAAGGATGAACTGAGGTCCTTCTTAGGTCTCATTGAATTTTACAGTAAATTTATTCGAAATTTTTCTGAAAAGACTTACAATATGCGTCAATTGCTAAAGAACAAATCTTCCTTTGTGTGGTCTGATGGTCTACAGAGTGATTTTACTAAATTAAAGGATGAACTGTGTAATGCAAAAGAGTTAGTTGGTTTTGATCCCTGTTTACCTTGCATCATTCCTACTGATGCGAGTAATAAGGGCCTAGGTGCCGTGTTGTCACAAAAGGAGGATAGTGGCAAGGAGTGGACTGTAGCGTATGCTTCTAGAGCGCTTTCTCCTGCTGAGGAGAGATATTCTGTTATCGAAAGAGAGACTCTAGCTGTGGTTTGGGGTCTTGAACACTTCAGGAATTTTATCTGGGGTTTCCATGTTGAGATTAGATGTGATTACAAACAAATGGTCAAGGTTCTTTCTTCTGAAGGACTGCTCAAGGCAACTCCCAGAATCACCAGTATGTCTGTTCGCTTGCTTGATTATAGATACACCTTACGTTATATTCCTGAGGTAAAGAATCATGTAGCGGATTGTCTGAGCAGACTACCATTGCCTTTAGAATCTTCTACTGAATGGTGGGATGATATTCAAGTAGCATGGATGGATATTGGAGGTGATAATCCTGCTTTGGATTTTCTAGAGTGGGATTAGTCTGTAACCAAGGATGAAATGTTGACTAAAGTTAGGGTTTATGTTACTCAAGGTTGGCCTGACAAAAAATTCTTGTGTAAGGAGTTGAAACAGTTCTGGGAAGTACGTGAGGAGTTGCCCTTAGTGGGGGACAATATTTTGAATGGTGGAAGGATCATTCCGCCTAAGGAATTAAGAGTGAAAGTTATTCAATTACGTCACGAGGGACATTTAGGTACTGTTAAGACCAAGAAACTTGTAAGAGAAATGTATTGGTGGCCAGGGGTAGACACCGAAGTGGAGAGAGTAGTGAGGGAATGTTCGTTATGCTTGAATTCTGACAAATCTCAGAAGTTGGCTACTCCACCCATGTGTCCTGTTCCCTGTCCAGATATGGCATGGGAAACTTTGGGTTTGGATATTACTGGTCCCATTGTCAGAAATGAGGGCAGTTGGTACATTCTGGTTGCTGTGGATTATTTTTCTAAGTGGCCAGAAATTAAAGTGGTGGAACGTGCTGATTCACATAGCGTACTAGAGTTTTTAGATGACTTGTTTCAAAGAGAAGGTCTTCCCAAGGTTGTCATAACTGACAATGGTATTCAATTTAAGAGCACTCTTCTTGAAGACTTCTTTAAACGCAATGGCATACAACACAAGGTCACCTCTATTTACCATCCCAGTGGCAATGGCGAAGTTGAGAGATTTAATCGTGTGATCAAGGACTCTATTCAGTTAGCCAATCTCAGGAGTCAAGACTGGATTTTTGGAGTAAAGAAAATGGTGTGGATGTATCGTGTGACCCCCACCGTCACTGGGTACAGTCCTTTTACTATTATGAGAGGCCGTGTGCCTTTTACAAAGGATAACCAGTGTTGGTTGAAACATTCTAGATTATCTGAATGGTCTCCTGATAAAGTAAAAAATAACATTATGTTGCATCAGGAAAAGTACAATGATTATTCTGATTTGAAATGTAAGGCAAAAAGGGTTTCCCTAAAAAAAGGTGATTTAGTACTTGTCAAGCTACCTTTCAAGGTAAGGAAGGTTGAGAGTAAATGTTCTAAGCCTTTTGCTGTTATTGATGTTTTTACCAATTCAGTCAAGTTGTCTGATGGAAGAATTTGGCATCTCAGCAGACTTGTTAAATTTAATGAGAAGCTTGAGAAGTGAATGGAAGTGCAAGGGGAAAGAAGTTTTCATTGGTTGGACTCTAAGAGTAATCTGAGTTGAGAACTTTCAGGTGCCAGATCAGCTAATCTTGTTTCAGAAGATTTGGTAGATTCTTTTTCATCTTCTGTACCCCTGAGTATGGGTTCTTCATTCAACAAATTTGGTAGGAAGTTAAAGCCGCCAGATTATTTTAAGGATTACGTTACTGAACATTAGTTTTTTTTATTATTGTTTTTTTTTTGTGTGTGTTATAAGGGGGAAGGTGTATTGTGTTACATTATGCAGCTTCTGTTACATTATGCAGCTTTACATTTATATTTCCTTGTTCTTATGTTAATGTTATATGCGTGCGCCCTTCTGCTCTTGTTTGTTATGTCATTGATGATGCCTGGAATGTTGGCGTCATCAATGGTCAGTTGGGGAAGCTGTCATTTGCTGTGTGGACGTGTTGGCCTCCTTTACCAGATACTTCAATAAAGGACCATCGCAAACTACTTGTTTCCTGGATTACTTCCATCTCAACACCCACCTATATCATGAAAGAAATGACCCTCAGTATCTGTAAAACTAAAGTATGAGGAAGAAAAGAAACAAGGACCTAGCAACTCGCTAGTAAAAATTGTAGCAGAAATCGCTGTGTTTGGTCTATACTTAATGCCTCCTTATATTCAGGAAGTATGACTAACTTCCTTCTTGTATTTTGCAGGAAACTAACAAACTTTGGCTACAATGAAAAGGAGATAAGTATAAATCATAATACTATAAGTTCAATTAATAGTTGGCAGCGCACAAGGTGCTGTTACCGCAAATGCATAGTCACTGGAATTAAGATTCTTCTTTGTTTCGCAGGAACAGGTGTATACTATGCCAAGAACAAGGATCCCGGAAGCTGCAAGAAGGGACAACAGGAGCCGTGAAGGAAATGGACCAGCACGCCGAGATCCCGCCAAAATACTGGGGGCAAACAGGTAAGTGACACAGAAGCAAAAGGTGACGCTGAACAGACGTATTCCCGAAATGCTAGAATGCGAAGCGTTCTCCTACGGGACCGGGAAGCTTTTATACTCCCTTGCCATAGTCTGCCTTAGAGACGGCACGGACACAGAAGGTACAGGCACAGCAGGCATGACAGTATGTGGGCCATATTTTTGGTCCCATCACAGGGCCAAGAAAAAAGTTTCATACACTGACTCTTTTACACATGCCCATCTGGCAGTGACTGTGTGCCCGATTGCCCAATAGGCTTGACCAGCATTGGTTGCATTGGGTGGGTGGGGGGATTCATGCTTCCTGCATCTTCTCTGAAAAAGAAGCAGAAAGGAGGGAGGCCAAGGTGAGGGTCTCCACAAGTACATCTCTTATTGGCTCTGCCTCTTCATACTGTAGAGAGAGAGAGTTATGAATACTATATATTTCTTGGCCATCCATGCCTGCTGTGACAGTTTCTCAGGGTCACACTGCAGCTAGTTGAGACTCTGGTGCCAAGGCGCAGGTGGGGTGATAGATTTTGTTCCTTGCTTGGCACTGCACATGCCTTTATCAGACACAAGCAACCCTGGCCCCCATCTGTCTGCTGCAACACGTGTTATGTTATGTTATATGACTTTTGTATAGCGCAAATCACCTTCAGGTCTCTAAGCGCTTCTAGAGAAGAGTGAGCAAGTCACTGGGGCAGAAATAAAAACAGCAGCAGCGGTGGCAGAAGATTACGCAGTTAACGCATCATCCAACTGTGAGCATAGTGCACATAGGGGTCCATAGATATCAGGCACCCCACTGCCCCGCTGACAGTCTCCTGCTGCTGCCTTTGGTGCTGCCCTGCAGCAGGAGCAGTAGTTCTGCTGTACTGCCTCAGTGCATGCGCATAACATGTAAACATTTTACCACTAGAACGAGGTAGGATTTTCCATGTTTCATGTTTTCTTGTTTTAAAATCAATAATTTGTGTAATGTTGATGTTTGTGGAAATTACATTACAAGGTCATAGATATCAATGGTGCAGTAGGTGCCGTGGCACCGGTCAGAGAGGCCTAAGGAGCCAAAAGCACCCTGATTATTTTCGTATTTTATTACCCAATCAGTGGTAAGAGCAGGGACATCTTAAGGATTTTGGGGGGCCCTGTTAGGAACAGCTTTGAATTTTTGATCCAATTTCAGCTCTTTCATGCCCTCTTTGGCCAGGTCACTGTCAGTGCACAGACAAACCTGTCCAAATTCTAAATGGGTTTATATCTAATATTCAGATATAGTGATGTGTTTTTTTAATACTGCAACACAGCAGCACCTCACTAAAATTACTGCAAATAATCTCTGTGACACCCTCCTATTTCTCATATGTGAGGCCCTTTTTTGATCTAAAAGAAACTGTTTTCAGGGATGTTGCATGAAACAAACACATTTTTCTGCAAAATGGCTGTAGTACACTCTCATACATCACCCATATTAAAAATAAATTAAAAGAAAACGGTATTTGAAATAATCTGTTTAAGAATTATGCAAGGTCATTAGGACAAGACTCTCTGCAGAACAGAACTGGCTCTATCATGGGGCCCCCTTAAAGGCTGGGGCTCTGGGCTAGAGCCCACTTTGCCCATGCCTTAAAATGTCTCTCGGTAAGGGAGACCCATTTCCCTTGCTTTCACTAGGGCCTGGCAACCTTGCTATGTCATTTTGAAATAAATATATTTGTATGGCCTGATTTACCTCACAAACATTGGAGGATCTGCATCCGAAGCTTTGTTCCTGACAAACTACCAGATCTCTCTCGAAGACCTTCCATACTTCCAGAATTATAGCAGTTGATAATATCATTGGGGAATTATGGGTCTGGTTTTATGTTATCACCAAGGGTGAAAGGCTGAGAAGGGCCTCAGAGTGTGTTTTTGGATTAACCATAGGAAGGGAGGTGACTGCCAGGAGGTACAGACAAATCTCAAATAGTATGTACTGGGTCGAGTCAAAAAGAATCAAAGTAGTGTAAATTACCAGTAAATAATTAAAGAAATTAGGTGTGCTTGTACCATCAGCGAGGGAAGGAATACCAAAAATGTCCTCCCTTTGCAAAGGTGAGGTTGAATCTAGTGAACTGAAATGGGCTTGGCAGGTAGGGCAACTGCTGATCGAAATATGTAAAAGGTTGACAATAAAACTGGATCAGAGGAAGCTGGAGTTAAAGATCTCCAAATCTGAGTTACGATTACTTGCAAAGAAATGTGCTGGAGAGAAGGACCTGCGATGTCCAGACGGAAAACTTTCACACAATTTTTGATAAAGACTTGGATTGAAGATGACTGCTTTCCATACATGGAGGTCCTACCTAATGCCAAGCTTAGTTATGCAGTTTTAAAAATTAGAATTGGGATAAATCCTTGTTATGCTCATAAGAGGACAAAATTGGTTATTATAGGTGACGCGGGCAAGTGTACCTGTGGTATGTTGACAAAATGTAATGGGGCACATATCCTATTAGACTGTCAATGGTTTTTAAAAGCGCAGAAGTATTTTTAAAACCAATATTTGTAAAATATGGACTTGTTAATCGGAATAAAGCATTTAATCTACTAATGAATATAAGATCCTAGGATGTCACCTGTGCGAACGGGAGATTTTATATTGCAGTGAAGGATGTTCTAAAAGATCTGGTGGTTTAATAAGCAGTTTTTGGTGCTGTGCAGAATGGAAATGTTTTGTATTAGGGTTCTTTTTACTTATGGGTATTTTTATTTTTACCCATCTATGCATTTTTTATGTTTATTTATTGTGTGTGTAATTGTATTTATGGTGGTTTAATAAACAAACTATTTGACTGACTGACAAGCCTGTACCATCAACCAGAAGATTTACTTATGGGTATTTTTCTTTTTACCCATCTATGCATTTTTTATGTTTATTTATTGTGTGTGTAATTGTATTTATGGTGGTTTAATAAACAAACTATTTGACTGACTGACAAGCCTGTACCATCAACCAGAAGAAGGCACTGGGTTTGAGAGCAGAAGAAATGTAATCTAAAGGGTAGGAATGGTAGAGGGAAGAAAGGGAAAAGGGCAGGAAAGTAGATGCATTGAGCGTAAAGTAACACAGAGGCCCATTGGCTAGCTCGGCAGTACTGAGGAGCATTTGTAGAGTGAAGGCAAAGTGGACAGTATACATGATAAAGAGAAACAGTAAAGGGCTGGGAGGCAAGAGAACATGAATGTCCTGGTAAAACAAGGGTAGACTGCATGCAGGAAAGAGGACAGAAATCATAGACGGCAAGGCAAATGTCCGAGTACCGGGAGTCTGGGGGTACAGGCTAGGGATCGTAGGGCAATGGAAAGCATGAAGGGGATCATAAACACATGGATGCACAAGGTCTGGTGAACCAATCACATTGGATGGCTTTGATCGTGGTTGTCTCCGTGATTGTGGCAAATTCCTTTGTTCAGGACTGAAACCCTCTCCTACCCTTAGGTAGCATGATTCATCATGGGGTTCCTCCTCCTACCACGCACCAAAGTTTGTGGTGTGGGTTACAACTCCCATGTATGGGGAGGAGCACTTGGGGTGTTATCGTAGAATGAGAACCCTACGTGAGATGTGGGTGTGGGTGAGTGATGCAGGGTGCAGTGAAGTAAGTGTGGGAAAATAAAACTACTTCTCACACTGAACTTTATTTATGTGTTCCCAAGGGATAAAGTATGACTAAGAGGGAAGTTAAACTTTAACCCAATAATGATAAAGTGGTCAATATGTTTCTGTCAATCTCAAGACCCTATAAAGAGGTTCTGGGCATTCTTCGGGACCAATGTATTGAGTCACTTTGCGATTGAGTGTAGGAATACGTATATGAATCATATGTGTAAAAAAATCAGTAACAGTATTTGATTACAACATGTGTCGCACAACAAAAGTGGCTTTGTTCATTGTTATTGTCACCCATGTTTGACAAGTGTTTGGCCTCTACTCAAGCTTTCTCAGACAGACCAAAGCAGGGCTTCAGAAGTCCGCTGTTCCTCCGAAGCAGTTGCCAGGACGAGGAGACTGATCTTCTGAAGACCTGCCCTTGGCTGCAGCAGCTCATGTCCTTACCTGTTCCTGTATTTTTATATACATTAGCTGGTGGCTTTTTGTGGTACTGAACCTGGGTCTACCTGCTACTGGTTCAGGTCCTTCAGTGGGTTTACTGGTGGTATCTGCTTGCCTGTGAGCCACCCAGTGGATGCTGCAGGATTTTATGAGTTGTTCTTCCTCTGTAGCTTGTTTCAGTCTATAGGGTCCTGATTTGGCCTCCTAGCCTTCCCGGTCCACGTCTGCTCATGTGGTTGTTCTGATCTATTACTCATAGTAGCAGCTTTTTTTTCCTGGTTTGGTTTGCCTGCATGGTGGAACTGGACTATTGCGCCTTGCTTTGACCTTGTGGCTGATTTTTTCCTTGCTGTTCAAACACATTGGTTTCTGCTCGAGTTAGCTGATTTCTGGTTAGTTAGTCCTGGGCTTTTTAGTGTCTGTGGGTTCTGTGAGAATGTGGATTATTAGTAGGTGGGGATGTTAGTCCTCACCAAGTAATAATTCCCCAATTCTGTACCAGGTCCAGTTAGGGCTCACAATTTCAAACCTGAGTTCAAACCTTGGAAATTGTATCACAGAGCAGACAGGCTTAATTTAGGAGAAATGTGTAAAGCATTTATCAGTTCCAAAACAGTCAAAAGTGGAAAACACAACACAATTAAAATCTCACTCCACTTAATCAGCAAATAGACGCCAAAACAATAAAAATATGATGTAGGGAACTGGAGATATGTGCTTTAGAAGTTTGAAGTCAAAATAGTGCCAGTCTGACTACCTGAACAATGAATGGGGTAGACCTAGGTGGGAGTAACATCTGCCAGTGACAGGGATGCTCCTTTAAATCTTGTGCAGTTGGAGGACACATCCCATAGGCCACCCAGTCAGGAGGACATCACACCTCCTTCTAGTCATGGCCCTTTTGTTCCATTTCCTGGGAGCCAGTCTTTCCTCCTTGCAGGTGGCCAGCAGGCTAACCGGTGACAGTTAGAGATTAACTCTGAAAAGGCTACTAGAGGCTTTCAGGAAAAACATAGTGATTTTCTAAAGTCACTTTTTTAAATAGACAAAATTTGACTACAGCATTAAGCTGGATTTTGTTTAACTATGAAAATGCGTGTTTGAAATATGTTTCTAGGTAGTACCAATCTGAAGTTAGCTTTATTAAGTATAATAAAGTAATCCCATTTTTTCTATGACACAGACAGTTTTGCTACGATGAAAAATTGTGTAGGGACCATTTCCACTGTACGGAAATGTAACAACATTAAATAGATGTGTCCTACTTTTAAATACTATTCACTCTGTCTTACGGCTGATATGCCCTACTTTAGAGGTGACTTCCTACCAGTTAAAAGGAAGGTTTAGGCCTAGGAAAAGGGTGATTTTGATAAGTGAAAAGGGCAGTTTTGAAGTTGCCCAACTAGGCTGCTGTGGCAGGCCTAGAGTCATGTTGTACATGTTCATGTTAGTGGTGGCACAATAAGTACTGCAGTTAACTGGTGCCATTTAACGTACAGGCACACAGAGAAGCATATACTAGAGTCTTATACATAGTTAAATGTGCCAATCGGGATTTTAACCAATTCGCAAGTTTTTAAGTGTCAGAGCACATGCACCAGGGCCTGGTAAGCAGGTTACCAGTGTACAGAGGCCAGGAAACAACAGCATCAGTCAAAAGAAATGGTGTTGATAATCAGGGCCGGTCCTAGGATTTGTGGGGCCCCAGGCAGAAGAGGAACATGCAAGGCCTGTGACCATTTCCATCATCCACAAGTCACTCCAGTCACTCCCCAGATACCTAACCAAAGATGTTTGGTCTTCCAATCTCCAATGCAAAGATCTGCCTACCTGAACCTACTGGCTATCTACTCGCATAGGCTCAGTGTTTGGCAGACAGCTCCATGTGCATTGATGTACTCTATAGAATGCTCACTCGCTTCTCAGTTGTCCTCGACCCCACAGCCCTCTCTCCTGTACAGTCAATTCTTCCCCTCATCTCCCACAGTTGGCCAATTATAACTGTGCTCCTGAAAAACATCCACTTCCTCAGCCTTACTGTCACTCCACGAAGTTTGGGATTATTTGTTGTGGGAGGAGGTGCATATCATATTGTGCTTGCCCAGACCATGCTATTGTCATTCTGCGCATGACAATGAGCAGGCTGGCTATGTGAGCACTGTCAGATTGATTGTGCACACCGACCCTAAGGCTGTAGCATTCTTTTGGGTTGTGCACCGACAGCCAAGCCAGCCCGCGCAAGTAGCTTCGTCTATCCACAGTAATAAAAAAATCATCTCACCAAGTGGCCCGGCCATAGGCAGGTCAGTTAAATGCAAATTCTCTGTCTTTCCTACTAGAATCTACCCCCTTCCCCGGGCCTCTCAGCACTTAAGTCTTGTATGGTGGACTACTGCCCATTATCACTTTGCAGAACACTTTGCACACACAGAGATATTGTAAGACATGTATTTGGCATTGGGGTTCTAGTAGTCACAGAACAAATTGTTTGTTGTTTCATTCCATTATCACCTGATTTAAATCAGTCTCTTTTAAAAGACCTAGCTAGACTGGCTGGATAAGATGCTTATCGGGTGTGATTAAAGTGACATACTTTTTTTGACTTCTAATACCTTTATTACCTCCCGAAGTAAGCTTTGACTGCTCATTATTGCCACTTTTGGAAAGACAAGTTTCTAAAAGGAATAACTCTTAAACAAATTAAATGAAATAGTCAGTTCTGAAACAGCAATCATAAACAACAGTATCCTCTACCGATGCTGCCAATCACCTATTGCCCCTCACTCAAAGAAAAGGTGTCACAATATACTTCAGCTTTTTCCCTTTTACAGAAAAATATTGTTGGAAATTTAAGAAAAAGGTAGCAAAGAGGTGTCAGAAGATGCAGAGATGTTTTGAGCCTGCTGAAGGTTTTATGAGCAGAGGAAACAACCACAGCTTGTTTATTTTTCACATTGGTAGGAACGTGCGAGGAGGCAAACAAGATCTTGCAAAGGGAGTTTAGGACAGGAGCTATGATCTCTAGATCTCTGGTCAGGACATGGGCAGGAATGGGTCCCACTGGGAGTGAGATTGCATATCTAAAACCATTACTACATTGGCTGAGGTTAAAGTGAACTCTAGCAACTTTAAAGGAAAATCAAATTTAAACATTTGACTTTATTAAACAAATCCTTGACTCACACCTAAGCACAAGGCCCTACACCCCAAGTTTCAGTGAACATACTATTCTCATTACACTGTTACCATGGAGAACATCTAAAACATTCATCCTAATGGTTTTGTCTTTAGAGCACCTACTGAGTGTATGACTTACTCACTAATGCATAGCTGAATCTTTGATGCGCTTTACTAAAAATCAAGGGGCATACCTTCAAAGAGTTCACGCAATGCAGTGTAGCAAGTGACGCTTCTGTGCTGCATTCTATGAAGTGGAGAGAGCAGAACTCCACCATATCCTTTGCAGATGTGTAAGGCTAGGCCTGGGGTGGTGGGGACTTACTTGATGAGCCAAGTCTTCAGCTTCTTGCGAAATTCAAGAAGAGAGGAGGAGGTAATAATGTGAAGTTATTACAAGTTTATAGGAGGCTTGGGCACAAGCCCCAAGGAATATTTAAGAGAATTAGTGTGAAGTGGTCACTTACGCCAGCCTCAGGCAGGTGCACCATTTTTGCACTGCCTGCAAGCCTTGCTGTAGATATGAGTTTGAATCTAAATCCATGGGTGGATGCACAGGAACGCCCATGCACTGCGCATGGATTACCTACATAGGCAAAAGCAATACTAATAACTATTTGTGTTGTTTTATAAAAACTTCAAAGGTTTTTGTGTCAGTCCTGCATCAAAAAAGTGATGCAACTTGATGCAAAATGTTTGCAAATCTGACCCAAAATGTATATTGAAACTGTGGATAATTGTTAATGACCATTTCCCAATAATTATCTCAAATTATTACTTGGGGATAATCCCTAAGCCGCATATAAACTTGCATTAACGCCCAATTCTATGCTCACTAAGAATGTGGGTCCAATATGCTTTTAAATGCATCATTTTCCACAATATTTGAAAAAAATCCCTCGAGGAAGAATGCATAAACAAAAGCCGCACATAAAGTTGTCCAGAAACTTTTTCCATTTGTCACAAATGTGTTTAACATGCTTTATGCACAACACCTGAATGGCATTTTCCTAACAATTCCTTGGAGAGACTGCTCCTCTATAAATTATCTTCAAACTCTTTTCAGTTTTAACTTGATTTGCTTTACAAATGAACTTTTTTTTCACAATTTTCTCCCAAAAAGTCTTGGTGGAAGACAATACTTTTTGCTTTGTATACTTTAACGATCTCCTTAGTGTGGCAGCGTTATATCAAAAACATTAAGATGATAGCGCTCTCTTTCCCTGAACCTTCCTTATTTTTATTACATAAACAAATACTCCTGGCTGCGGCCCTGGTTGGTGGGCTCCTGCAGCCATAAACACTCCAATTTAGTGAATTAGAGTGTTTTTGTCCTCAAAATAGGTTAGTGCATCTTGGACATTGCTCTTTGTGCGTGAAATACTTGATTTTTGCCTGTAAATTAGTACTTTTGGGTCATTTTTCCAGGATGTTAGTTTAGTCAGGTTTTAATTTTGATGCTTTGCACATCCTTTCTTATTTGTTCATCTTGAATTTAGGTGGTTCTGTTAAGATGGGTTGGGCGCCATAAAGCTGTGTAAGACAGGATGTACTACGAATAGTCATGGCTGAGACCAAGGAAAAAGAGAATGAGATTAATCTAATGGCAGGAGAAATCGAGCCAAAGCTGATGAATGGGCTTTGATCCAACTAGGCAAGGAAGCTCAGATGTAGGCCAGAAAAAGTTTAGTTAAGATGAGGTAATATGAGACTGTAATTATTTTGTCAGAGAGTTTATCCAACTTCCAGGTGCAAAGACATTCATTATTAATGTCAGAGCAGGTGCTAGGTATTCAGTCACATGAAGAGTTATCATATGCAATAATCTCTGTGCTTTTAATGTTGCCAGCCACACACACTGCGTGAGGAATCAGATGAGAATTGACGTAAGAAACTAGCCAACATTTTAATTCAGTCGCAAATTTGATCGCATTAACATACACTGCAAATGCTTATGCAACAACTCTAAAAAACAAATACATTTTGTACCATTTTCATTTTACTTTTATTCCGTATAACGCCGTAAGTATGAAATGCAAACAGTGACGGCAACATTTTGAACAAGAATTAGCAAAATAAATAGGTCTAGCGTTTTTGGCAATTCTTGCTTTGTTTTGGCATGGTTTTTGCAAAGGTTTATTGTTCAGAAAGATGCTGTTGGATGTTCGTCAATCTAAAAAAAAAAAACATTGACTAAGGCAAAAATGTCTTAAAAAAGGATAGATTGCCATAATACTCCCTGGCACTAACGGGAACTACTATGGGGCCGATTCCGATCTCGGTCGGAGGCGCACCCAATACCATTCGGTCGGGAAAAAAGCCATGCGAAAGCCTGTTTCCCGACCGAACCGTACGCGGGTCCGGCCGAGCGAGTACGATGCGAATTCGCCGACCGACTCGTCCGGGCGACCCGACCGCTCCGACCGACTCGTACCCGGATCGTACCGCTCCGACCGACTCGGTCGGACCTGATTCGCACCGCGCAATGGAGACGTTTTCCGGCCGGGTAAGTACGATGCGCACCTCGACCGCTCCGACCGACTCGCGCCGTCCGACTCGAACTCGCTGTCGGAGCCGTACTTTGGGGGTCCGTGTCGGACCCCCTGTACGCGTACCCGTGCGAGGCGCACACAGGGGGGACCCATGGGTCCCCCTACCTGTGCGTGTACGCCGCGAAGCGCTCGCGGCGTACTCGCTGTAGGGAGCGCCCTTGTCCGCCTCGCACCCATTGAGGCAATGGGAGCCCGCGTACGCGTTGTACGACCGGCTCCCATTGAGTTCAATGGGAGTCCGACCGACTCGTGTCCGATAACATACGGACGCATCGTACTCGTTCGGTCGGACTGCACGGGTCCGATTCGGTCGGAAATCTCTCCGGGTCCGGCTCGGTCGGAGAGATTTGCGGCCCGAATCGGAATCGACCCCTATGTGTGTGGATCAGCTCATTGTGAAAGGGCAACATGCCATAACTCACAGTGAAGTCAGCCAATGGCTAAAGTGAGCTGACACATTGTCCCTTGATGCATGCGTGAGTCGGTTGGAGAAAAATGTGACTGACACAACCATAGGCAAATGTCAACTTTGCCATACACATAAGTTAAGTAAAATCAAAAGGTTGCGGCCATCACAGACCTAAAAAAGCCAATTGTTCTACCATTGACTGCCAGCCTTTTGCTTTTGAGAAAAGGGAAAGAAAGAGAGGAAAAAGAAAGGAAGAAAAGAAATAAGGCAAGGAAGGAAGAAAGAAAGAAAGAAAAGAAAGAAAGAAAGAAAGAAAGAAAGAAAGAAAGAAAGAAAGAAAGAAAGAAAGAAAGAAAGAAAGAAAGAAAGAAGGAAAGGAGAGACAGACAGGGTTGCAAAGCAACTTTAAAAGGAAGGGAGGGAGGAAGCAAGAAAGAAAGAAAGCAAGAGAGAAAGACAGCAAGAAAGAAGGGAAGAAGAAACAAAGAACTAAGGAAGGAAGGAAATAAATGATAAAAGTGTTACAAGTGCTGCAAATTAAACACGATAAAGGACAATTTTCCCTTCTGGGCAATATTTATTAACAAACTATTGGTGGCATTAAGTCCAGAATAAAAGTGTTCTGAAGAAATGTCCTCTTATCAATTCATTTGTATAATATTTAAGCTTTTAGTTTAGGTACTGCATGAGTAGTAAAAAGAGGGCAACCCAATACAGAACAGTTTCAAATAGATGAAATCTGTAATGCTATGAAATATCAGCAGTCAGAAAAACAATGGATAACTCAAGAAGAATTTACAACAGCATTGGCAGGAGACAGAAACTGATAAAGCGTGGAATGTGGCTGTGCTCACATCTGATAGGTGCTGCTTCCACCTCAGGCTGTAACTGCAAAGGCAGCAATTAAGTTAAAAACAAAAACTCTGGCACTGATGTGAACCACCTTGTATGCAGATGTGCTCATTGTGAAAGAGGAAAATGCAGTCACTCAAAGTGAAGTTAACCAGTGATTGAGGTAGGCTGACCGATTGTCCCATGCTGTATGCCATAGTGGATGAAAGCAAAATCTGAGTGAAACATCAGCAGACCAATGGACGAAGAAAGGTGGATGAAAGCCCCTTCAAGTAAGCATAGTATATATACAATTTCATTAAACTTAAAAGGTCTTGTCTGATGCCAGACCTAAAAATTGAATTGCATTATTTATGACTAGCATTAAAAAACAAGAAAGAAACCAATAAATATGGGGATTTCCTTTGTGTGTAATTACAGTCCCATTAAGCTTCCACAGCTATGAAGGGGGTTTAATGAGGAAGTTAACCCTGGGCGTAGTTCGCGTAGTCGCGCTACGTGTAGCTACGCGAAGTGTACTTTGCACTACCCGCGCTACGCGTAGCTACGCGAACTGCGTAGTGCGGTAGGGAAATGCTGTTCGCAATGATTGCACAGTGCCGGATGCTTGTCCGCACTGTGCAATCATTGCGAACGGCATCATGCACAGTGCAAGCGATCGTTTTCTGCCGCTCTAGTAGATTTGTACTCGAGCTGCAGCTTTCTCAACGCGGACTGGTAGTTTCTCATCGCGAGCGGTCGCGAGCAAACGCGACCACTCGCAATGAGAAACCTGACCTCCCCGCGTTGAGAATCTCGACGGGAGGTTTATTTTCCATGCTCGCGATCGGCAACTTGATGTTGCCAATCGCGAACGAGGAAAAAGTCTCGCCGGGATGTTGATTTTGCTCGCTCGCGGTCGCCAACTTGACGTTGAGGACCGCGAGCGAGCAAAAAATGCCCGCTACGCGTTTTTGCACTGTGCTACGTGCGATTCGCGTAGTGCGTAGTTGCGCAAACTACGCACACTCCGCGAGCGTAGCGTAGTTTTCCGCCCAGGCCTAGAGGAAGTACTGCACTTTTTCCCCCAATTCAAAGCTGCAAAAATCGGAATCCTGTATTTTTTCCAGCACAAACTTCACCAGGTTTGTGACCAAAAAAGGATCACAGAGGCTCTCAAAATGATTCAGTAAATATTGCTCAAAGTCAATTCAGGTATTTAAAAGCTTATGCTGTGGCCCAGATCAACACACTTAAGCGGACCTCCATATGTGAGGACCCATTTCAAAGTTTTAAAAATATATCCTGTGACGTCTAATAGTATGAGTTGTGCTAGATGCCACGCCATTAATAAACAGCACAGCTTGTTTTGGAATTTATGGATAAATGTTAGAGCATGTGTAAGTTGGGCCCAAAAAAGTTGTGACACCTGTGTAATCATGACCACTCTGTTCCGCTACCTTCTGATGGATCTCATTAGATCCCTTTGGAAAGGGATTGTGAAAGTCTGGATCTCAGAACTCTGCCACAGTGGTAAATAGAGAAATGTATGGCAAACATAAATTTAAAAATGATGACCATTCTAATCATCAGCAAAAGAGAACCTGTAGTTCTTTAAAGTTGTCCATGAACTATAGTGCATGCTCACAAGCCAAATTGTCATCCTATAAACTACAGTTCCAAGATACAAAATGCCCATGTCACATACAACATTCATTTAGATATTCATGTAAAAAAACAATGGTTACACAACAAATAAACATGCCTTACTGCTAGAACAGGTTGTGCAACATGAAGGGAAGATTATAAAGACGATGCCGTTAGCTCGCTGTGTGTTTGATCTGATGAAGCTTTTAGTCAGAAGCATTGAATGGCAAAGAGACTCATAAAATCTATGTGAATGCACAGTTCATTTCTGTGGAATGATCACTCCCCATTTACCCAACTCAGTTATTTTGATGCAAAAAAATTAAGAAGTAAAGAAAATTGTTTAGAAAGTAGGCGAGAGAGGATATCTGACCAAAATATTGAATCAAAAATGTTATGGATCACAAATATCGTGGTCAGAATACTATAATGTCTAGAATATAGTTGGACTTATTATTGAAGCTAAGAAAATAAATTTTCAGGTATTTAATATAGTTGTTTCAATAATGCTATTAGAATATTTTTATAATAGTTGTATATAATATACATTTTAAGCTAGTTTAATAAATGTGAGTTATTTCAAATTTATAAGTTATTAATATTGTAACAATATTTCTGTTTAATTTGTTTTATTATATTTTATATTAAATGCCTTTTTTAAATTTAATTAGAAATTCTTAATTTACTAGCAGGTTACTAGTTTTGTATGGGATCCAGATAGGAAGTTTTTTGAATATGTACATTTTTATTTTTAATTCATACTGTTTTTAATTTAATACATTTAATTTATTGATAATTAGGAAAATAAATGAATTGATCAATTGCTAAATTAATCATTTGTTGAGCGTCTGCAGGAAGTGGGAGTTATGGGTAAAGCCCTCCAGCTCCTCCATTCTTTTATGTCAGGGAGAACGAACATTGTTAGCTGCGAAGGTTTTAGAGCTAGGGCCTTCAGCCTTCCATGTGGGGTCCCTCAGGGCTCCTCACTGAGCCCCACCCTATTTAACATTTATGTGACCCCCCCTGGCTGAGGTGGTGAGATCATTTGGTTTCCAGGTGATCTCTTATGCGGACGACACGCAAATCATTGTCTCCATCTCTAATGATTTGAAATTGGTTGCGGAGAAATTCAAACAGTGAATGGCAAGCATTATCAGCTGGATGAAGGGTAACTCCCTTAAGATTAACACTGATAAGACCGAGATACTGGTTTTTGGCTTACAGAACTCCATCTGGTCAAGTGCCTGGTGGCCGGCAGACTGTGGTCCCCTTCCTGTCCCAGCTAAGACAGCAAAAAATCTGGGGGTCATTTTCGACGAGGGTCTGACCTTCGATGCTCAGGTCAACCGTAGGGTCAGCACCTGTTTCTATATCTTAAAGATCCTTAGAAAGGTGTTACCGTTTATCCCATCTGAACTGTATCGGTCCACCATCATTGCACTTATCAACTCTCGGCTTGATTACTGCAATGCTCTATACCTTAACATCAATGCGACCTCTCTGAACAACCTTCAGGTTGTTCGGAACGCAGCAGCAAGGTTGATCCTGAACATTCCAAAGCACCAATCTGCCAGAGAGGGGATTCGTGCCTTGCACTGGCTTCCCATTAGGAAACGCATCTCCTTCAAGGTTCTGAGCACGGTATATAATGTTGTGCATAGTAAAGGCTCGCCGCAGTTGAAAGTCATATTCCAATGGTATACCCCCGGGAAAGTTCTGAGATCCTCTTCCCAGAAAAAAATTGATCTCTCTAAGATATTGCAGGGCCAGGTGGGGCGGTCGCTCCTTCTCGGTAGCGGCCGCCAAACTCTGAAACTCCCTGCCTTCCCCCATTTCCAACGCGGAATCCCTACTGGCTTTTAGAAAGCTGCTGAAAACATGGCTATTCTCATCCTAGTTGGCTGTCTTACGCTTCTCTCCTCACCTACTTCTGCCTAGCGCCTTGACACCCCCGGGTATAAGTGCGCTTTATAAATTTTATCCTATCCTATCCTTGATGTTTACCTAGCTGTTAATTTTTTGATCAATGTATATGTTTTTTAATTGTTCTAATCAATTTAATATTTTTTATTGTATACATTTTTACAAGTTTTAATGCAATAATAATTTATCATGTTATATATTATTTATGTTTTATTAAATTTAATTGTTAGCCAGTGTTCAATTTTTAGGGCTACAGGGTGGGAAGAGTTTTAATTGAAAATATTTTCAATTTTTTTATAGAAGTTTTTATTTGTAACACAACATTTTTATTTATTAAAGATCATTTTAATTGTTTTAAATTTAATGAATATATATATTGTTTTGAAGATATTTTGAACCTTCAATTATTTGGCCTATATTTAAATGTTTTATTGAAAAACATTTAAGAGTGGGAGTAGCAAATCCAACCTTACGAAAGTCCAACAATTTCCATAGTGTTGCTGGGATTGGAGTTTGAATAGCATATGTGACTCCTGCAAAGTCTAGCACTTTCCCTAGTTTGGCTTAGATTGGTGGGAAGGATACATTTGACCATTCCAAAGTCCAGCACTCTCTCTACTGTTACTAAGATAGAAATAGGAATAGTAAATATGATCCATCCAAAACCCAACACTTTCCCTAGTGTTGTTAATTGGAGTGAGAAAAGGAATTCTGACCCCTGCAAAGTGCTGTCACTCAGATTTGAACTGGAATTGTAAATCTTACCCTTCGAAGTTCAACAATTTTCCTACTGTTTCTAAGATTGGAGTGGGAATAGTAAATCTTACTTCTCCAAAGTCCAAAACTTTCTCTGATGTTGCTACCATTGGAGTGGGAATAGTAAATCAAACCATTCCAAAGTACAACACTTTCCATACTTTTGTTTATGTTGGAGTGGGAATAGTAAATTGGACCCCTCCAACACCCAAAAACCTTCCCTGATTTTGTCTACATTGAAGTGGGAATAGTAAACCTGGCACATTAATAGTCCAACACTTTCCCTAATATTGCAATAACTGGAGTGGAAATAGTAAATGTGACCCCGTACAAAGTCCACCACTTTCGTACTATTGCTTATTGGCTATTTAAAAAATGTTTTTTAATTATTTATAAATAATACATTGTATGCTTTTATGCTTTCATTTAAAATTTTAGTTTTTTGGTATGTACTTTTTGTAATTTAGTTGTTATATAATTTGCTGTATGTTTTTGTTATGCAAATATATACACATGTACATATATATATGTTTATTATTTTCATTGTTATTGTTAATAATATTATAATGTAGTTTTTAATTACTGTTTAAATTATGTTATTTTGTATATATCTGCATTTTGTAAATTTATCATTTTACTTAATATATATTTGCAAGTTTTTTTACTTTGTTGTTTTCATATTTTAAACTTTAATATCTAAATTAAAATAAATATGATTTATCTATAGATATATACATATACTTATATCTATGTTTTTGACCTGTTTTGTGACAATATTCTGGTCCATGATATTTTTGGCTCACTATTTCTGTAGTTTACATACAAAGTATTTAAACAAAATATTTTCATTCCTGATATTGTTTTTGCAATATATGTGTCTCATTATTTTTGTGGTTAACATGGAATCTATTTAAACATGATATTTCGGTTCCTGATATTTTTTCACAATATTTGTGTATTGCAATATTGTTGTTCTTCATATTATGTCACACAGTCGGCATGGGGACATGAACGCTCTATATGAAGTTGTGTAAGACTTCAAGCACAACCTTCATTGAATAATATGTATGTAAATGAGGCTTTTGTTCCTGAACCACAGCAGATAGTTTACCAGCATGTTTCAATGTGATCTTCCAAAATGTACGATGGGAGGGTTAAGGCGCGAGAGCTCCGGTTATGCTCCGTGCTTAGGAGGTCACTTCCGGCAAAGACTGCTGCATAGCGATTGTATGGCACTATGAAAGGCATCTCCTCTGGCTTGTAAACTGTGAAACGCCCAGGGTTTCTGAAAGAATAGAGGGGGAGCTGGAACATCACCCCCCATGGACTGTGGCCAAGGACTGTGGTCAAAGCTGACGTAATGGAAAGGAGAGGCACCGCAGAGAGAAATAGCACCACAAGGAAAAGTGCTGTGTCTGGTGAAGAGCTGCAGTGCTGCAGCCTCAACGGTGCGAGTGCAGCCATACGGAGAAAGCGGATTACAGAAAAAACTCAGTAAGGAGCACATTAGGCACCCTCTGATGTGGGGCTTGGGTGGTGGCGGAGGTGGCCCTCTAAAGTGCGGGTGCAGCTTGCTGCTGCCCCCTCCTTAGCTTCAGACAAATTGCTGTACAAAGACTTCCGGAGAAACTTGTGGTACTTAAAGGTAAGAGAGAGAGGGAAAAGAGAAGCAAAAGAAAAGGGTGGAAGGGCAATCAGCTTCCTGGATATTATTGGAAAGATTTTGCTGGGTTGTACTTTTTTTCTCTTTGGGTAACCACTTTACACCCTGACTTCATGAAGCATCACACAGTGTGGAATGTGTGGGGAAAAGTCGTACCCCAGGGAAGGCTTGCTCACTCTTCTATTGTATTTATAACTCAATGTAGTTTTGTTCATGCAAACATTCTTCCCTTTATGTCCTTTATCAGACTAAACAAGAAAGCCCTTAAGAGCTTTGGAGGAGGCCATTCAAACTATTAGTAGATTTCTTCTGTGCTGTCTCTATTCTGTCTCAAACCTTTTGGGAATTTGAGCTCCAGGATTTGACACCTCTCTCATGAAGACGGTTTATGTGGCATGAAAAGAGCGACTCATTTCGGCTCACTTTTCCTTTGACTTTACCCCAGCATTCAAGTGATTTTCTACACTATGTGGAAAATCGGAGGTCATTGTATAAGCTAATTTCGAAATCTGTTTCCTGTGATGGTCTTCAATACCTACTGACACGTCTTGTACTGATCCTCTGAGTTTCTTTGCCACAAATATATGATGTAGTGCTTAGACAACTCTGATAAGAGTAGAGAAGAAGGCAGTCCAGCTTTGGCCACTGAAAGGGGCACAGAACAGATTTATGAGATCCTGGTGACATCTATGAATTTACCAATTGTGGCCCTGTGGAGTCAGCAATGATAGATATCTCTGCAAATAATTATTGAGTCACCCCAGCTATGAACCTTGGCCAAAAAGTCAATATGAAAATAAAAAATATAGCAACTGAAATGACAAAATATAATGGCTCAACACGTAGGCGTGCCTAAACCATTCACTAAGGGCCTTATTACAAGTTTGGCGGTCTTCCACTGGGACCTCCACTGCAGCGGTCCCAGGAAGACCGCCAAGCCTGTGGTGAACTCACCCGCTGGATTATGACTTTAATCCACAGCGGACGGGCGGTGCGGAGGCGGTCTCACAGTGGTGGGTATGTTAGGTTCATAGGAGAGCCTAAACCGCATACCGCCACCATGAGAGTGCCTGCACCACATCCCTGCACGGTATGGCATGCTCTATGCTGTGCATACAACACAGTGCAGGAACAAAGGTGCAATTCCATGGGGGCACAACATGTGCCCCTCGTATGCACCCCCATGCCCAGATTCACCCAGGGGCCCTGTTAGGGCCCCCTTACCTGCATGTCCGCCACCCATGTCATGGCGGGTCCCCATCATGAGAAGGGCGGTGGAAATATGAGTCGTAATATGCTCATCGCTGCCAGCATCGGCGCCACCAGCATATTCTGCCCCTTTTGAGCCTGCCGTCACAGCGGGATCCTGGATCCTGGCAGAGGAGGCGGTCTTGTGGTGGTCCCGCCACCACACTCCTAATACAGCGGTCAGACCACCAGGGTGGTGGCAGTCAGACTGCTACTACGAGTACAGCGGTCCCAGGACCGCCATACTCATAATAAGACCCTTAGTATTCTGAAGAAATAGGGTGGTCTGAAATATTGCACTAAGACTGCGGGAATGTACAAAGACTGTGGGAATGGACCCACTAAAGGAGTCATCCCTGGATGGTCCCTTTTCCCACAATGATTCTCTTGGACAAAGAAGCTGTCTGTGATGAATATCTGAGTGACATAAATCGGGAATGGTGGAGACTAAAAACAATATTACTCCTCCACTCCCAATCCCTATCTCCTGGTTCATTACTTCTTTTGATGGGATGGAAGGTGGCACCTCCCCAAAAAAGTGACCTGAATGACAACACTTCATATGTTAACTGTTATCCTCTCAACAAGACTTATCCCATAACTCTTTGTTCTGAGAAAACACCATCGTTTAGGTAATCTGTATCTGTTTTGAGACTGAGAGCAGGGTAATTATTTTGCACTTGTTGTCTCTCCAGAACGTCTGTACATTTGAGAAGGCTAGAGACTTGGAGAAAATCAATCCATTTCGATTTAACCCATTCTAGTTAAGGTTCAATTCTCTTCCTTTGGGCGCTAGGATGTATCAATGGGTAGATAAACATAGAAAATATATATGTAAAAACTGAACCTGTAAAAGTGATAGCATTAAAAATGTGATGCACCCTGAATATACCTCTTAGACTGGTTTTGAAGATGTTTAACAGTAGATCTAGATGGGAAGCAATACATTTTCTTCTATATAGCAATATTAAAGAGACCAGGCTAGCGATACGACTTATAAAAGAAGTACTGATGATTTGTTTTTAAATGCTAAATAACTGATATATATTTAAGTTTTATAGCAGTATTTTATTTAAAATAAGTACACCCAATACTAGCAGCTGTGGCAGAACGAAAATGTATCAGACCTCTGATTAGTCCTTGATGTGAGTCTATTCACAGGTTTTCCTACTCTTGCTACATATACCACTGCAACCATGCACAGAGAAAGTCCATCCATCCAATTAGAGAAGAACACACTCCAAAAGTGAAATAAGCTGACAGAAATTGAAGGATCCAATTTAAACGTTCTCCTATATTTCTCTTCAAATATCACGAACACATTAACAGCCAGCTCTATTCGTTCCTTCAAATGCTATAGAACTACTTCAGGGCTGTAGAATGAAAAATAAAAATAGACTATTATTTACACATAAAAGTAAGGAAATAGTTTACATGGTAAAGGGAAAAGATTAAAAAACAATTCATATAGAATTTATTCTGCTAGCCTAAGAACACGTGGGAGACAAAAATGCATGAAATAAGTGACATCAGAGCTGGTTATAACGACGAGAAAAAATTCCTTTTGACCAACATTCCCGATTGGTTAACAAAGTATCACTGGTGTACATCGTACACAATCAAACAAGTTACAATTTCTACACTTGGATTTATTGGAAATACATAAGTTCCAAACTGTGTACTTAAGGGAAACCCAGATTTCTTCAGAAAGAGTTATATACATATGTTAAAATTGTATTAGGTAAATGCACATCCCAATCGGGCACCTAATACTGTAAATATACATCACACGTAGACAGCATAAGGGAAACTTGTGCATACGTTCTGCTACTCACCCTGTGTCTTCTCCATTGTCCTAGGATTTCACAGTACAAAATCACATTAATTAAAAGTCCACGAAGGTTCCATCTTTACTTATCCATCATACACCAATCACTAAAAAAGCTAAATCCAAATGGGCACCAAATGCTATCTGAGGCAATCATGTTTTTGTAAGATGTGTCACAGATACCCTAATGGATCAGGCTACTGTTCGAAATTACGAAAAAGAGCAAAAAACATTTGACGGCAAAAAGCATCCATGTCGTTGTAAGCAACTCTGTATGCAAGAGACACTTAGGGGCATATTTTCAAGGACGGCGATAAATAAACGCAAAGCGCGCTTAGCGCTTTTCTATTTATCGCCGTCTATCGCTGGATTATATCGCCCTGTTAGCGCGTTATTTACAACAATATTTTTCAAAGCCCATAATATTATGTTCAGTGATCTACACATCTGAAGTTTTTAACCAATCTCTCCCATTGAGTCTAAAATCGATGCATGCACTGGTCATATGTTCTGAAGCAAACATTAATCTAAATGTTAATGAGCACGATGTTAAGTGAAATTCACCCATTAGAGAACATATTGGTAAAACATTCTCACAGGAAAATGGTAAAACCTGAACAAACTATCCATTCCACAAATAGCACATCAGACTAACCCATGTATCAGATGTGATGCAGCTCTTGTCTCAAACACTGAGAAAACCAAGCCGCCATCTTTTGTGTCCCTTTTGCAACGATTCCGGCATCACGTGAAAAAAAAGGAAAAGCATTGATTGCCATGCTGGAAAGGAACCTAACCAATATGTTTGTTGCTCTCCTCGATAAACACTTGAAATAGATAATAATATGAAATGCTGACAATGATTTCCAATGTAATAAGTACATGGTGATTTCACAAAGCAATTTTAATTCCCTAAGCATGGCCGTCCTATGGATTACTAAGTAACACATAAATGCTATTTTGGTGGATGGGACATTACCCACAAACCAGCCTGTCCAATCCACTATTACATTGTAGACAATCAAAAAGACTGAATACCATTTTGAAATGGATGCTGAGCCATATGGCAACAGGGAGTTATAAGAATGCCATAATAAGGTGCCTACGGTAACCTTGGGCATATCTATAAAAAGCCATAATATAATACATTTTATATATGAGTATTGTAGATTAAGGCAAGGGTGCCATTTTGAAATGGATACCCATTCATTGCCATTTAGCAACAGAGAGTTATAAGAATGCCATAATAAGGTGCCCACGGTAACCTTGGGCATATCCACAAAACGTCATAATATAATACATTTTATATCCAAGGACTGTAGATTAAAACAAGGGTGCCATTTTGAAATGGACACCCATTCAATGCGACACTGTCTTCTAAACAAGTTACTTTTAAAATACAACATGTGGTTCCCCCACCACTTGTCTTGACCAATCCACCATAAAAATGTGATTTATAAATAATTCTTATATAGTGAAAACATGAACATCCACTATGAAAGCTAACAAAATTTGAAGCTTCCTTATGATGATATAAACTACAAAAATGAGTGTAAATCCCTAGAAGTATTGTGACCCATTATGTTAGCATGCAGCATGCAAATCCAAAGTGCTCGCTTCTTCCAAGTTTATGTTCCCTCCCTTCTCTCTTATCTAGTGGGATATGTTCTATACCATAAAACCAAAGCGTGTTATTATCAGAATGTTCTTTGGCATAGTGACTAACTATAGGATCTAACTATAGGATATCTGGTATACCCATTTCCTTTTGCTCTGACATGCTCCTGTATTCTCCTTTTTAAACTGTGAGTAGTGTTCCCAACATATATTTTGTAAACCTGGTCGTAGCAGGCATAGTGCCTCTATGCGTATTTCCACAGAGTTTGATAAAAAAACTCAGTGGAAATATGCTATGCTACGTTACGCTCCCTCCCCCCTCCCTTATTAATAAAAAATTTAAAAAGAAGGCACTTACCTGTGTGCCTGCCTCCTCCTCTGCCTGGCCACTCTCCTTCTTTCACGTGCAAGACGCACAACATAGTGTTTTTTCACAGGAGAAGGATGGCGAGGAGCAGGAAGGAGAGCGGCCAGCAGAGGAGGAGGCAGCCACGCAGGTAAGTGCCTTCTTTTTACATTTTTTATTAATTTGGGAGGGTGGAGGGGCTGGCTAACTCCGCTCCGCCATGGAGGGGAGTTTTTGTTTAAACTCCGCCTTTGGAACAGAGCGCGGAGTAGGCAAAAATCTGCAAACTCCGTTGGCGGAGCGGAGTTACCCGCCCGGGGTTAATATTTTGTTACATGGGCTCCATATCACACATATTACAAAACATGTCTTGCAATTTATAAACTCATTGATTCAAAATAACCTAGATTAATTATGTGAAAACTCCAATTTTTTGTTTATCCCCAGACAACAAACATTTATTTCCTTGTAGGTATAAAAGCCTGATGTCTTCTTACCCAGCCACTAGGCATTGGTAGATGGATACAATGTAGCTCAGGCACAGGTAACTGCATATGGTTTTAACCCTGTGATAAATTATGGTTGATCTTCTACCAATATCATTTTTCTGTGCTTGTCTTGTATTTAATAAATGTCAATGTTTCCTGCATACCTTAAAAATCTCACAGCTAAACATGTTGTATTAAGTGTTTGGAGCCAACCTGTTCCTTACTCAGTTGTTTGTTTTTCCAACTTGTAATGCAGGTTGTCTTTCTAGCCTTTTGATTTTCATTGTTGCCTTGTAGAAAATATTTGTGGCTGTACCCCGTACGTAAGAATTTCTTTTCTTAGATAGGGGAACCCCTGGCTCCTGAGCACCGCAATGCCAACCCATTCCCCTCTAACAGAGCTATGAACTACTCAGCAAAACATATATTATTAATTAGAGTCACTCATTCAAATGACTCATTTTACACAACTGTAATACTCGTGGCTTAGCTAGACAAACTTTGCAGAAGCGCCTGGGCAGTAAAGAGATAAAAATGGCCCTTCACTAGGACTTTAAGCTTGGACTGCTGTACAATGGATGCCTGCACATCCCTGGCTTTAAATGAGTCAATCAGCCGGACAAAGTCTCTTCGCCTCCGTGCCATAACAGCGGACATGTCAGAAAAGATTCTGAATTGCGGCACTTCTGGAGTGGATAGAGTTCTCTTTTCTATAGCTTTGGACAAAATGCATTCCTTGACACGAAAGTCAGCAAAATTGACTAATATTGTATGAAGGTACCTAGCGCTGGTGGGACATTGAGCTAGCCCCCTGTGGGCCCTTGTGATAGTTTTAAAAAGTTCCCAGTCGCTCAGGTGATGTTTTTAGATGCTGAAAAGGCTTTTGATTTGGTTTTTCTGGGAGTGTCTTTTTATTATTCTCACCAGATTGATCCAGATAATATTAAGTCTATATAAAGGCACTAGAGCACAAATAAATATTAATTCTAGAAATATCAGGAGTTGCGAGGTGACCAGAGGGAGGAGACAGGGTTGTCTCCTTTCGCCTATAATTTTTGCCCTTTTCATAGAACCTTTAGCCATAGCTGTATGGACAAATTCAAGTATATCATAGAGGGTTTTAGCAATCTTTCAGGCATATCAAGCTTTGGGAGGTTATAAGATAAACAAGTAAAAAACGGAGATTTTATTATGTAACACTTTACTTACTGAGTTTCTTCCTCTTGTTAATTCTAGGCCCAAGCACTTTAATTAGTAAGATTAATGCACTATTTATAAAATGTAATACGATACCTCTCTCTATAATGGGCTGTATTGCTTTGATCCGTATATCAGTTTTGCCTCTGTGCAATTTCCTGTTTGCTGCTATTCCATGGGCACCTTCAGATTAAGTTTTTTTAAAGAGATGGAGGGTATGTTTTCAGCCTTTATTTGGGCCAGTAAATCGCCCAGATTGTCACTAGACACATTATATAGGCCAGTGAAAGATGGGGGCTGGTTCCCCTTGATTTGAGAGGAATTTTATTTCGTGCATTTTGCACGTAGTACATTAAGGTTTTTTGAGTCCCCAAGAGAGAATGGGTTAGACGATTTTTTCCCCAAATAGATTTTTCTAGAGTACCAGATTACCGATTTACTACGTCTGACCAGAGTCCCTAAAAAAGTTACATATAAGACCTTGCAGTGGTATATAAAGTGTAAAGAACAGTAATTTATATTTTTTGATATTCCCATGACTGATGGAGCTACTCACCTGGCTTATATCAATATCGGAGATCGACCCCTCTTAGAGAAAAATGCTGTTTCAAGGTGGGAGAGTAATGGTTTCTGCACCTTTGTTGACTTTATGAACGTCAAAGTTTGGAAAGTCTGGAGTGACATTGAACCCAATATGAGGTATTTTAAAAACTCGCTGCAGTGGTCCTTCATTAAGATCAGATATTTTTTAAGGGAATTAGATCTTATTAGAATTCTGGCAAGTCTGGAATTAAGAGAGGACTTGGTAGAATCCAGAACAGGCAGATCTATTAGCTGCTGGGTTTAGATCTACAGGCAAAATAAGGCTAAAACAATAAATGAAAAGGCTCTGGATAAATGGCAGTCTAAAGAAGATTTTCAGGTTTTAATAGCTGCCTGGAATAAGATTAACAAGTTTAATTCTACCTTAATGAAAGACGCATATTTTAGACAGATGCAATTCTACATTAAGTGGCTGCTGTATAGAACCCTGGCTTTTCCACACAAAATTAGAACATTGGATTGTTGAGCGCTCCATTGAAGACAATAGAGTTCTCGGGCTACCTTCGGCTCAGGCCTTTAATGCTGGAGCTGGCCTTTAATGGCTGGTAGAGCACACTACGGCAGTCTCTAAGGCTGTATTAGCCCTCAGATTCCAGCAAATTGCTTTAGGTGTACAATGGAAGGTGGGGTTGCTTGGACCCTTATCATCTGGAGTTGCACAAGAATAAAGCAATTCTGGACTGAGATTGAGAAGTATTGTTTCCACAATAAAACTGACACAGTCCATAGATGCTCAGAAAGTAGTTCTGGGGTATTCACCTGATATTAATATAGAACCCTTGCAAAGAAAAAGAGTGTATATCATTATTTTAATAGCTAGATCAATAATCCTTCAAAACTGGCATTGAGAAAAAAACCTGACATTCCAACAATGGTGGTACAAATTATGTAGAACTAAGGAACTCAAAAAAAGATATGCATTAAGGTCGGGATCTTACGCAAAGTTTCTTAGACTGTGGGAGGTGTTTGAATAAAACTATTTCACTTAAGGACAAAAAAGAGGGAAACTATGGGGAATGTGCAATATAAAATAATTAATTGTTTGTATTTTATTGTGGCTTGTATGTGTACAGTTTGGAATTGTAGTATCCCTCTGGTTTCTTATCACCAAGATGAATTGTCTTAATAATCATTACTTTTTGTTTTATGAATGTTTGTGACTGTTGAACTCTTCCAATAAAAATATGTAATAAAAAAAGATAAAAAGTAATGTATGTGTCCATGCTTGTCCTAGCTGATTAATGTGAACTGGACCCTGAAAGAGCCCAGCTAGAGAGAGGCCTGGTGGCTAGAAGACTGGTGTGAGGAACATTTACCAGAAGCAGATTTTCAAATACAAATCTCTGTGTTTTCACCAGTCTAGATTTATGGTATGTTTATTTTAATGTGTCATTATCAAGTCTAATGTGAGACCCTGCTTGTGTATTGAGGAGAGAACATTTCGGGAGAAAGCATGTTTTTGTAAGGTCTACATACACTAATCACTGATTTATCTGCTTGCTCTTCAAACCATGAATTGAAGAGGTATCTTATCAATGATTTGAACATATACTTGTCTTGAGTCATAGGACTGTTTACAGAAATTGAATTCAAATAGCTTTTCCTTCTTGGAAGTGGAATATACTAATATTCTCAACCATGTTTCAGTAGAGCTTATATTAACAAGTAGGTGCTGAGCAATAGGAGTAGACCACATGGTCAGTTTATCAATCACTGTTATTCTTCTTCCTAACCAGTGGATCTGTTTACTCTGAGGATGTTATAATTCTGGGAAATGTCTATTGCTATGTGTGGACATTAATATGTCAAATGTTCCCTCACTAGTATACTCAAATATTTCATTGTCAGTGGCTACTACAGCGGCTATAACAGTTTGGACAATGATCACTGCACAGTTCAGTGGTACATTGGTGTATTAATTACATCATTTTTTAAGAGACAGCCATTATCTTACAGGGGTTCGGTGGTCATATTTGTTTGCCTCTCTGAGAATAGAGTAATTATATCAGTTTAGGTCTATGGATTTGATGTATTGCAGTTGGTTTTGATATCTGTTATATAATTTCTAACAAATCACATTGCCTTATACGGTTCTGTATCTGACCATTTTATTGATATTACTGGTATCTTGCCCTTCTTCTCCTTTTACCAGTTCACTCAACATTTGTGCATTCAGACTTATTATCTTCATCATTAAGGTATTTTGTTATTGGCATGGATGCTCTCTCTTTCCTCTATTTCCTTCTTCTCTGATGCTTTGTTGTTATCTTTTTAAATCCTTTATTGCTCTCACATTTTTTGGGCAATACCTTTTCTGCTGGTTTTCTTTCTCCTGAATATCTAGTAGACTCTTCTCCAACTCCTGGGTTCCTCCCCTTCTCTTTCTTATTTTTATTTCAAACTCACCATTCTCCACTTCTGTGTCTCCCACTCAGCTCCTGAGGTCCACCATAGTGAGATTCTTTGTTAAGATTCTTGTTACGAGAAACATGGTGTGGAGGACTAGTGCTTTTATGGAGTGCTCTCTGATATTCACTGTGATGGCTTCAGTATAAGATATTTTAGCACACAAGATTGACTACCATACAAGTATTTATGAATAATATGCTCCAGTTCCCCCAGGCCTTCCTGGCCAGGACAGAACATAACAGCCTTGGTCGCAGTCATTGTGCATCAATGAGCACCTTTTTGTGCATTTATAAAGACTAATGACATGCTAAAGTTTCTTTAATAAATGAATGGAGGGAATTCTAGTGCTAATCTTTATCCATAGCCAATCCTAAACCACAGATTTCCCCTGTGGGCCTGATCATATGAGCATAGTCACACTACATTAATTGTCTGATGATAAATAACCAGGGTTTTTGCTAGTGGAAAAATGGCACAAGTATGCCTCGATATCATATGGATTCTGATCATGTACATGACTCCTTTATGGGCTGTTGTGTAGATTGCTGCTATATTAATGTGCAGACCATCAAAGATTGATGGGACATGTAGTGTCATTTTTTTATTCACAGCCAATATGAAACCACATACTTTCCCTGTGGGCTGGGGTATGCAAGAACACTGAACTGTGATTACCCTTGTTGTTCCAAATCTTTAACACAATTACTAACAATTTAAAAGGTTACTAAATCAAAAAATGGATTTTGGGACCCATAAAAAATTGATATTTAGAAGAGGCGTGTCCATGGCGCTCCTTTCAAATATTGATTCTTTAAAGGATGTATCAATGTTTCCGACTTCAATCCGGTCGCAAAATATTGAAACATTAGTGATTCCAGACTTGGAGTGGAAACTGGCAACTCTAAAACAAAACTTAAATATATATTAGAACATTGGAATGTTGGTAGCTCCATTGAAGACAATTGAGTGCTCCGGGCTTCTAATGGCTGGTAGAAGCCCGTAGCATCAACATTCCAATGTTTGCCTTTGTTCACAGCTGTTGCTGTGGACAAAAGTCTCACAGAGACTATGGGGATTTCAACCCACTTGGGCTCCATGAGGCCTTTGTTTTACTATTTAGAACAATCTACCCTCTAGGGGTGGAATGTTCTAATAGCCTTATAGCCCTCCGTAGCGGGCTATACCGGCCATTAAATGCCCGCTCCCTTGTTAAAGACCCTAACCTTTGGCTTGGGCCTTTACGCTGGAGCAGCCCTTTAATGGCAAGTATAGCTTGCTACGGCACGCTATAAGGGTTTAACAAACTTTTCCTTTTAAATGCAGTAACATTTCCTTCAAGAAAAATGGGCTGCATTAAAAAAAAGTTTGCTTCATTAAAATTCAATCACAGACTTGGTGCTCTGCTGATCCAGCAATCGACCATCTCTGTAATGGCATCCAATCGTAGTGAACCACAATTCACAGCCTACCTCATGAATATTGATGAGGTAGGTTTGATTGAGACCCATTATGATTCAGAATTTTGTGAACCGACCGATTATTACATAGATCAGTTCACAAAATTCTTTCCCATTCACAAAATGTTAATGCACAATTTGCGAGCACTTTCTGTGAATGGAAATTTCCTACATCAGGTTCAATATACTGTCATGAATCAGACTTGTCATCAAAATTAGGGTTAATACTGAGGCATATTGTGACTTTAGCCTTGTGCACTGATAGCAATAATTATAGATCAGGAAGTGAGTAACTGAGAGGCTAAATACAGCCTTTTGCTTGTTTCAGGGTCACTTCCCCACCATTTCTCACTTTGCCCTGCAAAAGAACACGATTGGATGAAGAAATTTATCAGTGAAAACACACTTCTGAGTTCAGACCAGTGGCGCGTCACCGACATGAAGTTTAAAATGTCAGCTCTGTGTAAAGGTTTTTGTCTTTTTACCTCTAAAATAAATGTATTTGGGCCTTTTAAAAAGAAACCTGGTTAAGTATTTCCTCAGTATCCATGTGAAAAAGAGAACAGGGTTTGAAGTCATTAGGTAAAAGTACCCTGAATGCAATTTTTTCTTATATTAGTTTTAAAGTAAGATGCGAAGCATATAAGAATGTAATTCCAGAACAGGTTTGCATAGGTGCAAGTACTGCAATTTCAGCAATAGACCTGTGATGGAGTGAGGTTTGTAAAATACATCCTCATAAAGTCAAGCAACTCTATAACAATGTATTGATTGCATGAACTAATCAACTCCAGATACACTCATCTACACAGGGGGCAAAACGCAAATTATATAATATACTAAACCATGTTGGCATGAGTACGTATTAATTGTTTGCGCATTGAAAAACCGTACTACTGCATGTTTATGCTGTGTTGTACATTGCACATTTTGCATGTTGTGCACAAATAACGTAAAGGTTGCTTTAAACTAATAGCTTTCGCTAGGATTTATTTAACACATGGCATTTGTATGGTGGGAGGTAAACATAATGGGTTTATTTTCATGAATTAATATTCTTTTGTGTTTGTTTATTTTAGTACGGGATCGGGCCTGCATGAAAATGGCCTCTCGTTGAAACCAGCATGTGGCTGGCCTAGTCGGTGTGAAGTGCGCATGTGCCAAATTAGGTTGCCTGTTCGCGGACTACAGAGTGTTCCGGATGATGCAATCCGTGTGAAGGCCATGTTGACCTGCGTCTTTTTGTTTATGTGCCAAGATGCGACAGCGACTGTGGGAACAGCCATCATTACGTGCAATTCGAATATGAAGACGGATGTTGATAATAACAATGTAGCTGAATGTATAAATATGAATGCTAGTAGTATATGAAATGAATTTGTCTTAATCCTTCCTTTGCTAGAACCGGTATAGGATGGATTTGTGGGGAGAACTGGATGAGGCGACCCTCGAATGATTTACGACAACCAATCACAGTCTGAGTTTTTCCGATACTGCAACTTTGTAAAATAGTGTGCTAGAGAAAAGAGTATTATTGATATCCCAATGGGGGTGTGGCAAGGCAGTATGGCGAAGCAGTGCGGTCCTGTATAGCAGAGCAGTCTGATGCAACAGATCAGAGAGAAGATCCAAGACAGAGAGAGCTGACTGGCACAGAGACAGAGAATCTTTAGGTACGAGAACGTCATGGGAGTGCTTGGGAGGAGACTGAGACAGAGGAGGTAGATTAAGTGGGAGATAATTTTAATTGTTAGTATAGTAAACTTTACAGCATCTGTCCTGTTATCTTTGTCCTCAGAGCCTATCTCTGTGGACCTCTTGCCACAACCTCAGCCAAGGAAGTGGGTTTCCTGATTCTTTTGGTGGGTATTACCCTCCTTGATTGCTTTAATTTGCAAGTATATTTCTACAAGTTTTATGCTGTTCCTTCTCTTCCCCATTCCTGGTGCGCGCTTTGATTTCGATGCAAATGATTCATTTTGATTACATTGCTTGATAATTTGTTCTCTTATATGCAATCTTGTGTATGCACTGATGATCAATACAAAGAGCATTTAATAATATAAACATTAACCGAAACAGTGACTTTGTGGTTATTTAGTTAAATATTACAATGTTTAGTTAATCATAGTCACCATCAACTCTTCAACTAATGGTCCATCGACCAGAGGAAGAAGGAAGTTGATATTACAAATAGATAGAAATGATATAAATGTTATTAATGAGAAGTGTAGTGTTGTACTTAATAAAACTGACAAAACAAACCCCCCAAATCCAGCGCCTGTCCTCAGTGATCATTTATGGGTAATGTGTGATGGGCCCCGTTGTTTGGTAAAGCAAATTTTCTGTGTAGATGAGATTTCTCTTGGTCCCTGGTTTCAGAATTTAGGGGTTGCACTGAGTCAGTTTTTCTGGTAGCAGACTGATGGTTATTATTGATTAGTTTGGTGATTTATTGATTATTGATTATATGTTAACATTCTATGTAAAGTGAGTCAGTGTTACGTTTTTATGTACTCTTTGGAACACAGGTACGGAAGGGTATCTGGGAAGCCGGCAGAGTAAAGGTTAGCCTGAAATAAGGCAGATGAAAAGTGTGAGAAGTGAAATCACACGGGAATAGGTACATTGTCTGTTTAGGTTATTTTAGGGACTATTGAGTGTGTATGTGATAAGCGAAGGGTCCACCTGTGAAACTTTGGCCTTATCCCCAAAAGAGTAGTGAGACCTCCTTTTTAACAGAAGGGTCCTCTTATGAAATTTTGGCCTTATCCCTAAGGAAGTAACAGGCCCTCTCCTAGGTTGAGTGAAGGGAAGGATAGCGGAATTGTTATACTTGTCCTTATTGAAAGAAATATCCTTGAGAGTGAAAGATTATCTCTCTATCTAGTAAACAGACAGTGTGGTATTGTTTAAATGTTGTAACTAATAAGTTATTTTAAAGAAAATCGGACTTAGAAGAGTGCCGATAATTTTGTAAAGGGAGGGTCAGCAGGAGGAGGAGACACTGACATCGCAGAGAGCCGCGCTGGCATTGGTCAGTCTGTGAAGACAGAGCGAGCACCGATTGGTTAGTTGGTGTGAGCCGCGCTGGTATTGGACAAAATAGCAGAGAAGTAGAAAGCTCCGATTGGAAGAGTTAAGAGTGTGCCGCGCTGACATTGGTCAGGTGTTTGAGGAAGTAAAAGAGTTCAACTGGTGAATTATAGTGAATTGTGTTGATAAAGATTTGTATTGAGTGAAGGTGTTGAATAAGTAGCGAAAATGTATTTCGAACCACCGCAAGAGGAGAAATTGACTTTGTTTGGCAAAATTAAAAGATTCTTTAAAAAGGACAAACCAGTAATAACCAGAGAAGGAGTTCCTATCCCTCCACCAAAGACACCAGCGTCTTATATGATGTTAAAATATGGCTATCACACATGTATTTGGTTAGAGAACTGGGTAGGATATACGAAGAATGATGGTACATTAGCTTTCCCAGAGCATGGTTCTTTTAATTTGGCAGTGTTGCGTAATTTAAGAGATAAAATTATGGCATTAGATCCGAGACCTAGAACTACACAGTTTGAAGCACTAGTAGAATGGGAAGATGAAATGTATGAAAGAGAGAGACACCGAAGTGGTAGAGTTAATAGATTTATGTTTGGAAGATTTCATGATGAAAAACACAAAGACAGAATGAAGAGGTGGAGAAATGGAGAGATAACTGAAGGATTGTATCAAGTGTTAATGGTAGGAGAGACTGCAGGAAATAAGTGTAAGGAAAAGAAGAGACATATAGAGCAATTTGGTTATGGATATAACCCGAATGAAAGTGATGATGAGCTGCTGGATGATATATTAGTTAAACGACCACCACCTTATCAAGAGAACTCTGTGATGGTGACACCAAATGCACCGTCAATGGAAGCCCAAATGACACCTCAAACGACACCAGTTCCAACTGTAAGTGATGTAGAGCAGGAAGGAGAAGCAGAATTTGTCATACAAACTAAAGAATTAGTTGAAAAATTAAATCGGATGAATATGAAAATAGATGCAATAACTGTGCCTGTAACTATAGGTCCAGCAATACCTGTATTTGAAAATAGACTTGTCCATGAACGTTCCTTAACTGTCCCATTAAATTCTGCTATAATATTTGCTAGTAGTAGAATTAATGCTGTAAGTGTCCAAAGTGAACAGCCCACTACAGTTACTAGATCTACACCTCCGACTAATTTAACGATTATTGAAACACCTACGGAAATAATGCAGTTACAGCCCAAAAGGATAGAGTTAGATGAGATTCCGAGAAGTGAGGTTTCAATATGTCCAACAACTGAAGAATTAGATGATTGGGTGAAAGGGTTACAAAGGAGAAAAACACAACAACAGCCTATAGATGTATGTAAGTTAAGAGTAGATCTGGAAGAAATGATAATTGGAACCGTAAGTCCAGACAGGTTAAAGACTTATCAAGATGATGAATTGATGTATATGTGTAAGAGTATTACTTGGAAAGCGAAAAATCTACATGAAAGGTTAGTGGAAACTGCAGAGGAGTTAGGAATGGATATAGGAAGATCAAAAGTGTTGCAGAAGACATATAGAGTGGATTTTACTGAAAAGGATATAGAAAATATGAATACGTCTGGTAGGCGATTGCAGATAAAAGAGTTAATGGTTGTTTTAAGAAAATGGGGAGACGTCGAAAGATGGAAAGGTAGATGGATGAGGAAGAAATAGAAATTAGCTGCTAAAGAAATACATTTGCATCTCGTAAGAGAAGAGGAAAATGTAGCTCTGGAATGTCCCATGAGAGAAGTTCCAGGAGGAGGTTATGTGCATGTTCCTTGGACTAGACAGGATATATTGTCTTTTACCAATGAGTTTCCTAGGTTGAGAGAAAAACCTGTGGAATGGTATAAACAAGTTGAAAGGTTTGTGAAAGTATCGAAAATATTGTTAAAGGATCTAGATGGATTGTTTGAAATTGTTGTCCCTGCAGATTTATGGACTGAATGTAAGATTACAGTAGATTGGCCGAAAGACGAATATCCTAGAGATGCCAAAGCAGGAGCACCTTCTGATGAGGTGATGAAAAAATATCATCAAGTGATTACTTTCATGAAAAGCAAAATTTCCCCTAAGGAAACGGATTGGGTAAAAA
The DNA here is from genome assembly GCA_963921515.1 of Calotriton arnoldi. Lineage (NCBI taxonomy): Eukaryota > Metazoa > Chordata > Amphibia > Caudata > Salamandridae > Calotriton > Calotriton arnoldi. Next base: position 1,065,025 of record CAWUFW010003655.1, on the reverse strand, counting down.
TTGATAGAACAGCCCAAGAGCCGAAAGAATCTGTAAATGCCTATTATGAGAGGTTGTTACAAGTCTTTAAGCAGTAAAGTGGTTTTGAGAATATTGGAGACAAAGATATGGGTCATTTTTTTTATAGGTTTGTGTATGGATTAAGACCTGAAATTAGTCAGATGATACAGCAGCATATGTTGTGCTGGCACGCCAAAACAATTGACGAGATCTTGAGGTATGCGAAGTATTGCTGTGACGACATTGAGTCTCGCCATCGTAAATTAAAAGAAAAGATGATATGGGCACAAGTAAAGGTAGCGGAGCAGCAAGAAACTCAGTTGAATTCTCAGGCTATAAACCAAATTGGAGGAGTTAGTCAGAATGCTCAGAAATCTACTGGAGGTAGAGGTAGAGGACAAATGAGCAGAGAAGAGGCGAAAAAGAAATTTCCTTGTCATGGGTGTGGAAAGTATGGACACTGGAAGAATGAGTGTAGATCAGTGCAGAGGACTAATGGAGGAAATCAAATTTTAACACCACAGGTGCAGAGTGAAATAGTTGTGCAGCAAACACCACAACAGCAGGTAGTCACTACCCAATATCAGGTCCCGCAACCACCGTTACCACATAGTGTAAATGCTCAAAGATACAGTGCGGATACAGGGTTTCACGGAGGAGACCAGGTTGGTAAAAATACTAACACAAATGTGATTCCCCAATTTTGGATTCAATGCGATGGAAGTAATGCTGCATCGAGTCAATGACGGTGCCTGAGGGGGTAGGAAGAGTGCGTGCTTGGCGCTACTCTAGAGGTAGATCAGTCAGGTCCATTTGTTGATGGAAAAGTGGAAGGTAATGATATCACCTTTCTTGTGGACACTGATGCTACCCGTTCTACTGTGAGAGCAGCAGAAATTCCAAACCTACCCCTCTCGGGAGAAACTATCCAAGTAGTAGGAGTCTCAAACAAACAGATAAATGCTCCAGTTACTAAAGCAATTGAAGTACATATTGGTCCCTTCAAAGACATGCATCGGTTTGTAGTGTGTGACTCGAGTTCAGTGAATTTGTTAGGAAGGGATTTGCTGTGCAAGATGAATTGCACAATTTACTGCACACCGGATGGTATTGCATTTCAGACACCTGATGAGGATGTCGTGTTTAAAATGGTGTTAGAAAAGCAAGAAACAGAAGTGAATGAGCTATATTCACTTCTTACAGACAAAAGTGTGCCTGAAGAATTAATGAAGATAGTGAATCCGGAAGTATGGGATTTCACAGGACAGGAGATTGGGTTGATGAAGAAAGTGGATCCGATTAGAATTACAGTGAAAGATGGTGTTGACTATCCAAATACACCACAGTATAAGATGAAACCAGAAGTAATAGCAGGAATAACTCCTGTAATTGATCAAATGATTGAACAAGGAATCTTAAAAGAGCTAATGAGTAGTCCTTGTAATTCACCTATTATGGGATTGAAAAAGCAAAATGGAACTTATAGAATAGTACAAGATTTGAGAAAAATAAACAAAATTGTTGTGCCTTGTTGTCCAGTTGTGCCAAACCCAGCAGTGATTCTATACCAAATCCCACATAATGCGGAATGGTATACAGTGATTGATTTGTGTCATGCATTCTTTTCGATTCCCCTGCATCCAGATAGCCAGTATTTGTTCGCGTTTCGGTTTGGGGATCGTGTTTTGGCATGGTGCCGAGTTCCTCAAGGCTATACTGAGAGTCCTTCAATTTTTAATCAGATATTGAAAAAGTGTTTAGAGGAATTGAGAATGTCTGAAGAGTCTGTTTTGGTTCAGTATATTGATGACCTACTGGTGGCATCAAAGACTCGAGAAGCCTGTGTTGCAGACACAGTTGCTCTACTGAACCATTTGGCAGAGGGTGGACATAAGGTGTCGCCTGCAAAATTACAATTCTGCCAACAAGAAGTCCAATACTTAGGTCATAAGATTGAAAAGGGAGTCAGAAAAGTAACGTCAGAACGTATTCGAGTGATCAGGGATATGAAGCCTCCAACGACACAGAGGGAAGTGCGAATGTTTTTGGGAGTGGTTGGATATTGCAGACAGTGGATCAGTGGATTTTCCCTGATGGCAAAACCTCTACAAAGGTTAACAAGGAATGATGTGAAAGATCCAGTTAAATTGGATGAAGAAAGTATGGATGCTTTTGTTAAACTGAAAGAGAGTTTGTGTAAGGCTCCGGCATTGGGAATGCCTGATTATTCAAAGGATTTTGCATTATAGTGCAGTGAGAGAGATGGATGTGCACTTGCAGTTTTAACCCAAAGGCATGGAATGTCAAGACGACCTGTGGCATACTTTTCAGCTATACTAGATTCAGTAGCTGCTGCATTACCTGGATGTTTGAAAGCAGTAGCTGCTACTTGTGTGAGTTTGGAACAGAGTGAAGGAATCATAATGGGTCATCCTGTGAGAGTGTATGTGCCACATTCAGTTGAGATCCTTTTAACAAGAACACAGACTCAGCATCTCACCTATAGTCGGCTGACTAGGTATGAGAGAGTGATTCTGGGAGCAGAAAATGTGACCATTGTGAGATGTACAAATGTGAATCCTTCTACTCTATTGCCAGATGTATGGGAAGAAGGAGTAAAGGATGAAGCTGAACATGATTGTTTGGATGTGACTGAATTTTGTACCAAGCCCGTCCTGACATCAAGAACGTTCCTCTCGAGGAATCAGATCGTGTGTTGTTTGTTGATGGTTCATGTTGGCGAACTGAAAGAGGTGTATTGAGTTCTGCTTATGCTGTTTGTACTGTAGCAGAAATCCTGGAAGCATCCTGTCTAAAAGGGGTCAATTCTGCACCAGTGGCTGAATTGATAGCTCTAATTCATGCCTGCAAATTGGGAAAACGTCAGAAAGTGACCATAATTACTAAGAGTCAATATGGATTTGGCATTGTGCATGATTTTGGAGAACTATGGATGCAGAGGGGATTCCTGACTTCTTCGGGGTCCCCCATCAGGAATAGTCAATTTGTAAAAGAATTGCTGGAAGCATTACAATTGCCAAAACAAATTGCAGTGGTCAAATTTGCCGCACATAAGTCAGGAGATGATTATGTGACTCAAGGCAACAGATTTGCTGACCAAGTAGCACAATATTGTGCAAAGAATTAGACTTCCATAAATCGGGGAAAAGCAAAAGAACATACGGTTTGTCAACTTATGTTTACTAACACTATTGAAACTTGGGATGAAGTGAGACAACTGCAGGAAGAGGCAAGTGATGAGGAAAGACAAGAATGGGAAAAAGCAGGATGTAGAAGGCGAGAAGATGATGATGTATGGGTATATATTGATGGAAGACCAGTCATGCCAGATAGTTTACTTTCTCATATGGCAAGGATGTACCATGGAGTGACACATGTTGGACGAGACGCCATGGTCAGATTATTTAAACAAACATGGTTTAATACTAGGTTCAGAACTATTGCAGAGAGTCTTTGTCAGAGATGCCTAACGTGCCAACAGCAAAATCCAGGAAGAAAGACAATAGTTAGTCTGGGAATAATAGGGAGGGCAGGTGGTCCGTTTACCAGACTACAGCTCGATTTTATTGAGTTACCTCCATGTGAGAAGTTCAAATATGTGTTAGTGATTGTATGTTTGTTTTCCCGATGGGTAGAAGGTTACCCCACAAGAAGGAATGATAGCCTGACAGTGGCAAAACTTTTGTTGAGAGAATACATTCCTAGATATGGTTTCCCTGTCACTATGGAAACAGCTAGAGGGACACACTTCACTAGTGAATTGATCAAACTGATTTGTGAAGCTTTGAGCATTCAACCAAAACTTCATTGTGCCTATCGTCCAGAGGCTTCTGGAATAGTAGAACAGATAAATGGCACAATCAAGAACAGGTTAGGTAAAGTGTGTAGATCCACAGCACTGAAATGGCCTGACGCTTTACCCCTAGTTTTGATGAGTCTCAGAAGCATTCCTGACAAAAAGACAGGATTGAGTCCGTACGAAATATTTATGGGAAGAGCAATGAGACAAGCATTTGTACCTGCGAACAGATTGATAAATATATCTGATGATCTCATCCTTGACTATTGCAAAGGATTGGCTGATGTGGTGCGTTCTGTGTTTCATCAGGTTGGAGCAGACGCGACCACAACACAACAGACTCAAGCTCATGATCTAAGCCCTGGTGAGTGGGTTTACGTGAAAAGGCATAGAAGAAAAACTTGCCTAGAGCCCCGCTGGGAAGGGCCATATCAGGTTATATTGGTGACGACTACAGCAGTAAAGTGTGCTGGTTTAACAAATTGGATCCATGCCAGTCACACTCAGCAAGTCCCAAGTCCACTTGAACCATGAGTAGTGCAGCATCTGGAGATCTCAAGTACAAGCTCTGAATCAGAAGGTGAAGCACAAGAAATTGGTGAGGTTAGAGCAATAAAACCTGAAACTGGTGAACCTGAACCAAAAGACTCTGAAGAGCAGCTTGATAATGATTGCTTAGCACAAGTCAAGTAAAGTGGGCACCAGCTACTGGGACTGAAGAAACTGCTGTTGATCAAGAAGAAAGACACATTTTAGGTGAAAAGGGAAAGTATAGAGAAGAAGTAGGTGAAAGAAATACAACAGAAGAAGAAGAAAAAGAAAGCAAACTTAGAGTAGGTACAAAGAAACGGAAGTACAAATTGAATAAAGAAGAAGAAGTAGTTCAACCAAAGAGAGAAAGGAAAGATGAGCAGTGGCCAAGTGGAGTTAAAAGACTGAAATATAGAGTAGTGAAAGGAAGACAAGAAAACAGGTTAGAACAAATAAGCGAAGCTTCAGATCAGTTAGAACAGGGAGAGTCAGATGACGAATCAGTGCTGTGACCAAAGAGAGTGAGAAAACCAAACAAAAAGTTCAGGTCACCTGATTGGATATATATAGTGTTAGAAGAAATTGAGGAAGAAGATTTGAATCAAAGAAGAAACAGCACTGACAACGAACAGGAAGAGAAAAGTGATCTAAAAACGCCTTAAAAGACTGTAAACAAACTAAGGTGTCGCGTTAGGAACTGAAAAATTTCTCTGAAGATTCAGAAGACGTCCTGAAAATTGGATTAAGTTAAAATAAAAGAGGGGTAAAGAAGAAAGCTTTTGAAGTGTGGGATCACACTACATTTTATTAATAATATTATGGCAGATACACAAGTAACTAGACCTAGATGTAGCATTATGTGTAGATGTTATAAGGTTTGCTTATGTTTAATGTGTATATTGATATTTCTGGATAATATTGACAATAGTAATACCTTTATATTTGATAAAAGAAGATATACCACGTCCTAGCAATCGAACAAGTCCAAGGATAGATACTGATATTAGACAAACACAAATTACTCAGTTGGATAAAATAGATGCTAGTAGTTTACATCACAGCAGATTAGTTACAAATTTTTCTTCAAACGTTTTTACCAAACTACTCTATGAATATGTAGAAACAATGGATGTGAATGACTGCTATGTATGCATACAGTTACCATTGTCTGTTTTTGAAGGTGTGACTTACCATCACCTTCCTTTGACTTATGGTGTGACCTGTAGTGTTTTATCAAGTTTGTTGTATAGAACAGGTAAACTAGATTATTATTATTCCAATGTAGATACAATATTTTCTAAAGTTCCTGTAGTACCTGAATTGAATAAGATAGCACAAGCAAATGTCATGGGAGAGTTCTTCTTGACAACAAAGTATTTAGATATAGCCAATACTAAGAAAAATAACTTAACATGTAGACTGGAAAGAGAAGAGAAAATCTTTTTAGAGATGGCAGAGGAAAGAAGGGCTAAGTTTCAGAGAAAAGCTGTTGAAGAAAAATTGAAAACACCACCTTGGTTTTCCAAAGAAGGCAACTATGATAAAAGTGAGACTTATGCTGCAATGGCTTTGGATTGGTCACAGAAAGGAAAATTATGCTTACGTAGGGAGAAGACTAATTACAACCACTATTTCATCGGTTCCAGTGAATGTGAAGATACCTATAAAATTATTGGGGGTTGGGGATTAAAGGGAGGAACTGACCCTGTCTTGCCTGGTCTATATTATGTCTGTGGGAGGAAAGCCTATTATCGATTGCCAGATCACTGGTATGGGACATGTTACCTTGGGATTGTCTTTCCAAATGTCTATCTTGTAGACAAAAATACAAATGGAATCAATTAAGTAAGGCAAGGACTAAACCGTGTAAAAAGAGAAAGTTTTTCAGAAATTGTAGGTGATATATTTGGAGCATTGATACCTGGAGTTGGAGTTACACTGAATGCATACAAAATTCGACAATTGTTCACAGTGGTTGATCGTTTATTTACAGATACTGCTGGAGGATTCTTAATGATTGACACAGAAATGATTGCCATGAGATCTATGGTTATGCAAAATCGACTTGCCCGTTATATATTGTTGGCAAAAGAGGGTGGAGTCTGTGGAATGCTAAAAGTTCAACATTGTTGCACTTACATTCCTGATAAAAGTAAGAATTTGGAAGGATATATTCAGAATATCACTAAATTGCATAAGGAAATAACTCAACTAGAGGTTGATGGTGTTTGGGAGAGACTAAGTAAAAGTTTCTCTACTATAAGTAATTGGTTTGCTTCTATAGGTAGTTCCCTAGTTGCAAAAATAATAGTATCAGTAGCTTTTGTAGTAATCATGGTACTCATGATACGAATGACTTACGTTTGTGTGAAGAAGAGATACAAAGAAAAGAAAGAAAGGAAGTTGAGTAAGGAACATAAAGAAAGGGAAAGGGAAATAGAGGAGATGGAGATGGAAGGGTTTAAAGAAAAATTGTATGAAAGGTGTAAAAAGCAAGGGTCAAAAGATAAAATAACTATATAACTTGAAAAACCGTATGTTTTGGGATTTTATGATGGTAAAACCATCAAAGGGGGGATTGATGGAGTGAGGTTTGTAAAATACATCCTCATAAAGTCAAGCAACTCTATAACAATGTATTGATTGCATGAACCAATCAACTCCAGATACACCCATCTACACAGGGGGCAAAACGCATATTATATAATATACTAAACCATGTTGGCATGGGTAGGTATTAATTGTTTGCGCATTGAAAAACCGTACTACTGCATGTTTATGCTGTGTTGTACATTGCACATTTTGCATGTTGTGCACAAATAACGAAAAGGTTGCTTTAAACTAATAGCTTTCGCTAGGATTTATTTAACACATGGCATTAGTATGGTGGGAGGTAAACATAATGGGTTTATTTTCATGAATTAATATTCTTTTGTGTTTGTTTATTTTAGTACGGGATCGGGCCTGCATGAAAATGGCCTCTTGTTGAAACCAGCATGTGGCTGGCCTAGTCGGTGTTAAGTGCGCATGTGCCAAATTTGGTTGCCTGTTCGCGGACTACAGAGTGTTCCGGATGATGCAATCCGTGTGAAGGCCATGTTGACCTGTGTCTTATTGTTTATGTGCCAAGATGCGACAGCGACTGTGGGAACAGCCATCATTACGTGCAATTCGAATATGAAGACGGATGTTGATAATAACAATGTAGCCAAATGTATAAATATGAATGCTAGTAGTATATGAAATGAATTTGTCTTAATCCTTCCTTTGTTAGAACCGGTATAGGATGGATTTGTGGGGAGAACTGGATGAGGCGACCCTCGTATGATTTACGACAACCAATCACAGTCTGAGTTTTTTCCGATACTGCAACTTTGTAAAATAGTGTGCTAGAGAAAAGAGTATCATTGATATCCCAATGGGGGTGTGGCAAGGCAGTATGGCGAAGCAGTGCGGTCCTGTATAGCAGAGCAGCCTGATGCGACAGATCAGAGAGAAGATCCAAGACAGAGAGAGCTGACTCGCACAGAGACAGAGAATCTTTAGGTACGAGAACGTCACAGGAGTGCTTGGGAGGAGAATGCGACCGAGGAGGTAGATTAAGTGGGAGATAATTTTAATTGTTAGTATAGTAAACTTTACAGCATCTGTCCTGTTATCTTTGTCCTCAGAGCCTATCTCTGTGGACCTCTTGCCACAACCTCGGCCAAGGAAGTGGGTTTCCTGATTCTTTTGGTGGGTATTACCCTCCTTGATTGCTTTAATTTGCAAGTATATTTCTGCAAGTTTTATGCTGTTCCTTCTCTTCCCCATTCCTGGTGCGCGCTTTGATTTCGATGCAAATGATTCATTTTGATTACATTGCTTGATAATTTGTTCTCTTATATGCAATCTTGTGTATGCACTGATGATCAATACAAAGAGCATTTAATAATATAAACATTAACCGAAACAGTGACTTTGTGGTTATTTAGTTAAATATTACAATGTTTAGTTAATCATAGTCACCATCAACTCTTCAACTAATGGTCCATCGACCAGAGGAAGAAGGAAGTTGATATTACAAATAGATAGAAATGATATAAATGTTATTAATGAGAAGTGTAGTGTTGTACTTAATAAAACTGACAAAATAAACCCCCCAAATCCGGCGCCTGTCCTCAGGGATCATTTATGGGTAATGTGTGATGGGCCCCGTTGTTTGGTAAAGCAAATTTTCTGTGTAGATGAGATTTCTCTTGGTCCCTGGTTTCAGAATTTAGGGGTTGCGCTGGATCACCTGCAGGTGTGCTGTACACTTTCCTGTAGGCGAATCCTTTGTACTAGGAGGAGTGTTTTGTTTCTATAAAACATTATTGCATATAGTTAATTAAAACCGTTACAGTTCTGTAAACCATAATTCAAAATACTCACAAGTTAAAACTTATGATGACTAAACAGCCACTACAAAAAACAAAATGGCCTGTCGGCAACAGAAAACTGCTTTATGCAGATTTATCAGATTACTACAAAATGAACCTTCAAACGTGTTACTTAAGATAGTCAATATTCCAAACATCTATATACTTTGCCCAAATAAAAAAATAAAAAAACATTTCTAAGATTATCTAATTTAGCTGCAACAACAATTAACTAACTTATAATAAAAAGTAGCAGCATCAGAGGAAACATGAACAGCCAATCGGTAACTAGAATCCAAAAAACCCTATTATACCAATAGAACAGTTGTGCCTAAAAATGGTGTAGAGTAAACAAAGTATTTAGCCCAGAGACTAGTTTAAAGTAACAAAAAAACAAAAATTCATATGCCCATCTATTCAGCCCAGAGCGATTTTAATGTTACATAAAAAGCAAGTTGTTCAAGTCAAGCATGCAATAATGGCCTTCCTGTATGCAGGGATACTCTCCTCGTTTAATAGTTTTCTCAGTATAGAACTCCGCTCAGTTAATAATTCAGGATAAATACAGACAATGTGGCTAATAGTCTCCTCATTTTGGTTACACAGCCTGGCAGACATCTCCTCGCTTCCGCTTGATCCAAGGTGGAGCATAATCATGCATCGGAAAACCTCCAAATGTGTAAGTCATAATTTTACTATTTAAAAATATTGAATAACACGACCCCCAAGTAGGGCTGTCTAGATGGAACACTGAAGTTTTTTAGAATCGCCCATGCGTGTGAACATTTCGATAATATTTAGGATTGATTCTGGATATCCGCTGCATGCCACTATTGTGATTTTTTTTTAATTCGGCTACTAAAAAAACGATAGTGGCCACAGACCTCTTACTTGTAAAGTGTCTAAAGCGCCATCCACATATTTTCCAAATGAAGTTTTACTCTTGGAGCTAAACATTTCCGTACAGATTGCATGATCAAGTGAAGGAGCTTCAGATGCCATTAGTTTAAAACATGTTTTAAAAATGTCCCTTGGCATGCAGCTGTTTGACCTCTAAGACCAATTCCACACAAATTTGTGTCGATGATGCGTTACTTGGAAGGCTAAACAGTTGTCTTTCTGAGATTGCCTTAATGGTGTCAGCAATTTTGCGGCTTGGCTGCAAAGTGCTTCACAGCCATAAGTTATTGTTGGCTGCAACTTTGTATTTATTATTTTAGTCATTGTCGCGGCCTCCCCCTCAAACTCTTGTTAATTGAGAGAAGGGCCATCAGCAGTTCACTTGCTTTTGATTTAGTTAACCGTTTATGGGCTGAGAAGATCCACTGTTGTATTAATTACTAAATACTTATATTTAGATTATTTATATACCATCTCTTTATCGATGTTCCACTTGCCTTCTTTCTTCTCCTTCTTGCGAACTATAAAAAAAGTTGTTTTCAATTGATTTCCATTTCATTTGCTATTGTATATTCATTATGTTTTGCAAGACATGCTGAGCATCAATACATCATCAGCATACAGTAGACAAAGCATTGGCTCGCCAACCCAGCTTTGGGGTATGCCCATTTATCTTATATAATTCGACTGGTAGGTTGGCTATGTATATGTTAAATAAAAACGGTGCCAAGATGCAACCCTGCTTCAAACCAAACATAGTAGGTATTTTTTGTGAAAGAGAAGTGCTGTCACCAACTTTTATCCGCACCCATGTGTTTGAGCACAGTAGAAGGATGGGATGATTCCCCAATTAGAAAGTTTTAGCCATAAGCTGTTTGCAGGCACTTGCTTGAAAGCAGCTTTAAAATCCACTAAGCATAGATATAATAGGGATCGGTTCTGAAACTTGTTTGGTGCATCGTGATTAATCCATGTTTGGTGACCCAGAAAAGAAGGTCTTAGAGCAAGTGGCCTGCAGAATATTTGGCTTCAACAGTCGATAATTTAATGGATCTTTAGTGCTACACCCTTTAAATATTAGATGGATAATTGCGCCTCTCCATGAATGTGGTATTTCTTCCTGTAGTAGAGCACAATCATAAAGCAGGGCCAACTAACTAGCCCAGAACTCTGGCTTTGCCTTAAACACGGCTTGAGGAAGTCCTTTTGGACCAAGGGCACCCCTAAAATTGACTATGCTAAATTATTTTCTTTAATTGTGAAACATTATATGCAAGTTGATATCAGTGTTTTTACCCCTTTTGGTATAGGGAGATTTTATTAGAACTAACTTCCAACGACTGGTGTCCGAAGGAGGTAATATTTAAAGATGGATTGCCCTTTTGCCGTGCAGGAAACTGAGATGGTGTTTTACATCCAGAATACTGATTTTGTTGAAAAATAATCCATGTTTATTCTGATGTATTAGCATTATTTGCTGACATGCTGCCTTTCTCTAGATTGTTAACTATCCTCCAAAATTTCTTTTAATTTTTGTTTTTGATTGCATGAAGAAAGATAGCCCAAAAGCAATCATCCTTTTTTGTGACCATCATAACTCCTTTTTATACCTTTTCCCTAGATCTTTTACCTTATTCGCCTGAGGTATGTCCAAAGGTCTCCAAACGACGGGGGTCATTACAATGACGGGCGGATCGCCACCACCCGTATGGCGGTGGCGATCCGCCCGCCATTTCTCACCATCCGCTTGCCATTTCCCCCCTGCCATATTACGATGGCGGGGGGGAGCCCGGCGGACGGAAAGACCGTCCGCCGGTTTTCCGCTGGTCTTACAGGGGACCGGCGGTAAAGGACCCTAATATGGTGGCGGTGTCTGCAAGACACTGCCATCCATATTAGGATGTTGGCGGAAAGCTGCCTTTCCATGGCGGTGTTGCCGCCATGGAAAGGCATGTGGCCTTTGCTTCTGGGGGCCCGTTGCTGGCCCCCGGGGGGGTGGGGGGTGCACATGGTTGAATGCTCAAGGTGGCAGGCACCACGCGGTGCCTGTCACGTTGTGCATTCAAATGCACAACATGTGTTTCTCGCATTGCGGCGGGTGCTGCTGACAGCACCGCCCGCCGCAATGCGAAGAATACAGGATGCCACCGCCACCGTGGCGGTGGCATCCTAATATCCATGGCGGGACCGCCGCACCCCTTGCGGACGGTCCCGCATTCCGTTGCGGTGGTGGGCGGAATTTGTCCGCCCGCCATCGTAATGTGCCCCGTAGTTCGCGATTTAAACCTCTTTTCAGGTCTCTGTGTGCTTGAAATGCTCCAGTAGGTCTTATCCTTCTAGGGCACCATTGAACATTTAGATGAGCTCTTTTTGAAATCGGGTTAGGAAAGTGCATATGTAATTCTTTATTTTTGTTTTTAAAAAAAACGCCTTTGGCCTATTCCAATTTTCCAACATAGGTATACTCGCAGTGATTATGAATTGCACTGACACTGCATTCCACTTTAATCTTTTTTGATTCTTGGACCAACAATATATTGGATATTTGATTAGAAATTATCCTACTGGAGAGGCTGATGGCTTGTTATCACTTTCTGGTCTTTGATCTATTTTTAACCAATGATATGTTTAAACAACAATAAACCTGTGGCAGTATAATCTATAGTAGAATTTGATTTACAGAGATATAGGTACAAATCAGCGACTGATCCCTGGGAAACTGCTATTGAGGAAGCATCCCGCTGCCGCTCCCAATCTGCTCTTGGTTTGCCTCTTGCTGCTGGAATGGTTATCTCTTTCATCTCTTGGGGGCTGAAAGAAGAGTGTCTCTTTGTCCCCAACAACTCTGAACTTAGCATGGCACACGAGGGTGCTTCTGGGTGTCCCACAGATGAACAAGCAGCCAAGGAAAGGGCACGAGTAGTGGCAGACGCCATGCCTAAGAGCAAATCCTTAGTTGATGCACTGAGGTCCAAACATGCGAAGGAGCCTGGTTCAATGGATGCTGACTCTGGTGATATAGACATGGAATTGACTCAAGGACCAACTCTGATACCCAGATCAGCAGAAACTATGGTCAAATGATGATATATGGGATGCCGCAGGTGCAGAAATGGTGCATACAGCTGTGTATGATGAGAGGAGGGTCTCTGGAAGCTGTGGGTGGAGTGGAGGTGCCCACACCAGAGAATTAAAATAAGTGAACCATGCCCCCAATACCCATCATAGGCATCGACAAACTGGACAAACTGGACACAAATAGCTATTGCTGCAACTTTTGATTTTCAATGGCAAACATCATGTTACGTTCCTGGAACTAGGAGTTGCTCTTAATGTTCCTCACATGAGCCACTGAATTAGTAACTATTATGGAGGTACATCTGATATGCATGAGTGTTATGATTGGGTCCAATGGGTGATGTACACCAAAGGGATACCTACTCAAATTTCATGTCAAATCCAGTGGAGGAATATCTGCTAAATTCAACATACTAAAATGGAGCATAAGGGAGATGGCCATCCCTATGAAGTGACACAAGATTTGCAAGTATCTCGAGCGCAGACAGATACACATAGTCTGACTGTAGGATACTCACCTTTTTGGATCTGAAATTCAGAATGTGTCCAGGCACAATTGAAGAGATCTGCTTCTTTACTGCCTGGTACACCAGTCATTAGAGCAACACAACATTTCCAGAAATGGACAAACAGTAAGCAGCTCCACAATGTATGGAGAATATACTCCGACACTAGGGAATACTCATTCTACTCGCTGGTTTACCAACTGCATACAATTTTGGATCTAATGCTGTCTAATGATACGCTATGACCAAAAGTAACTGATATGGAATACTTGGGTCACACTCTCTCCAACCACTGCCTTCTGAAGATGGTAGTGTTGTGGACAAGTGATGTGCCCAGATTCCTAAGCGAAGACTGCACCCATAAGCACTGCTTGATGCCCCTTTGAAGGATACCATCGGCACACACATTGTGCAATGTTCCACTGAGAACAAGGGCTCAGCCACAGATAGGACTGTGGAGTGGGACGACTTTAAGGTGGTTGTCTGTGGACACTGCATACAAAAACCACTTAGAATATTAAGAGGATGCTGACTAAAAGTATACTGGAAGTGAAACATGATATACTGGTGGCCGGAAATGTAGCAGTAAAGCATCATGTTTTACTCAATAAGTTAGCTCATTAAGGAAAATGCACCTTGAACTGGTGGACAGATTGGGGAAAATAGATTATAGGGAACATGTGGCATGACAGCATGCAGAGGGGGATACTGCATGCAGACTGCTTGCATGGTTGTTAAAAACAGATGCACCAAAAACTTTGACTGGTGCTATTAGGCCCCCAAGGGTGGTGTTGTGATTAGTACCACAGGCAAGTATCAATGAGACCTTTACAGAATATTATAAAACCCCCTACACCATTCCCCAGAATGTTGACCTACTCCGGACATATGAACACCCTATTGAGTTCTACTGGACCCTATAGAACCCATGCTGTACTGAAAATATTGAACATATTCAGTGCAACTAAACAATCTGGAACATTGCCGGAAACAGTAAGGGAGGCACTGATAGTGATCCTCCCTAAACTGGGATGGGATTCCTTAGATTTGTGCCTTTATTGCCCATTGCCCTTGCTGAACTTGGACTACAAGGTCTTGAAGAGATTACTGGCCAATAGACTGCTCCCAGTAACCGAGACAGTAATAGACAAATCAGCTTTGTCCCAGGGAGAAATACCTTCCTCAATCTCCAGCGCCTGTTCTGTCTGATAAACAAAACTGCCACGGGTGATGCACTGCAGCCAGCAATGTCTTGCAACATGGAAAATGCTTTTGACACCCTAGGCTGGCTTCATCACATGTTAGTCCTCAAGAAGGTAGGACTTGCTTCGAAATTTCTTAGTTCAGTTCGGCTGTTTCTTATAAATCTGATTGCCAGAGTAAGAACAGGCCAGACTACTTCAAATTTTTTAACATTCACAGGGGCACCAGGTCGGTGTGCCCAATATCAATATCACTAATTATTTTTGCACTGGCCTGTGAACCATTGATGTGCCCGCTGGAACTGAAGGGCCCAGAATGGGATATAAAAACAGCTGACAGGTGGCATATTGTGTTGCGACGGTACACTGACAAAATATCGACACTCAAAATATCCCCATAGAAAAGTATCTTGAACAAAATATCGATGTAAAAAATATCTACATCCTATACTTATAATGGTAAGTACAAAAATATCGAGAATTTTTTTTCCGATGTCATAAATATTGTTGTATCAAAAAAGAAATTTCCTTTGGACTGTACTTCAGGACTCGTAATAGTATTGATTATGTGTACCAGCGTTTACCTTACTCACACCCATTCAAGCTCGCATCATTCATAAAAAGGGAAATATAACCGTATACCCAAGGTTGACAATGTAAACAACGTTTTTGATAAAAAGAGTACAAATATATTTATTAATCAAAATACCATAAAATACATGTCTTTAAATGTGTAAACAATCAATTATACTGTTCCCTGAAATAGCATCTGGAATTGATTCAAAATAATGTACATATTATAGACACATCAAGATAAAAAACATTAAAAACATGGTACAAGATAAAAAGAGAGTACATACAATAGACAAAAACATATGTCATTCAAGTAGCACACATCCGTGATCTCATACAATGTATGGCTGAAACCCGGTACTGTAATGTTGATAAGTACTCAATGGTCCCAGTCCCAGGATTGTGTTTCTATTAAAGGGCGTTGATGCGTTTCGATGGAAAACCTTATAATACCATCTTTGTCAAGACTGAATTTGTGACTCTCAAAGACAACCTGATTTAACTGGAATCATCAAAAGCACCTGTATAATAAAACACAAGTGTCAATATATGTGTCTAAAAGATATTTCACCAAAAATTCACAAAACAGTGAAAAGAACTTTTATAAACATCGCATCTGTCAGTTATTCCTGGTAATACAATTGAGCTGATATTACACATTATTATATAACATATCCACAACCAAGGGCTAACACAAAAAGTGCATAGTATACTAATCCAAATTCAACCTAGACAGTATCATCTATGGCAGTATCTAAATTGATTATCACCAGACCACTTTCCCCTTGGCATACCTGTTAATATTCCCTTCACTGATATATACACTTCCTAAAGACCCCACTGGGCATACCATTCATCTTTCATACCAGTATGAGCACACCTCCTGGACAACCTAATATTGTTGTGCAAAATATTGTTTTTATATATATATTAAATAAATTAAGAAATATAAAATATATTAAAGAATAAAATTCATTTAAAAAAAAATAGATTTAATATACATTTTAACGAATATAACAAGTTGTCTTAATTTAAAAAGTTAAACACATATATAATAATTAATATATGTATATATATATATACTTTAAAATAATTATTAAACTAATAATATTAATGTATTTTAAGATTTTAAAATTATATAAAAGTTTAACAAATATATACTCACTCATCTATTTTGCTGGAAAAGAAGGGATTGCCCGAGAGTAATGCAATTGAATACGAGTAAGGGAGGTGAGCTGAAATACCCTTCAGGCTCATGGATTCTAGGTGAAAAAGACGCAATGGTAATATCGTGCTATGTGTTGCCTGCCTTTTGGTTAATAGAACATTTAAATGTGCGCACTGAATTAGCTGTTTTAAAAAGTACATTTTGCAATGTGTGTTAGGATTTCATACACTGCCGTAAAAAACTAAAGGGCCGGTTACGATGGCGGGCGGACTTTCGCCACCGTATCAGGAAACGGGACCGCCAGCCATTGTTGCGGCGGTCCCGCAAGTGGCATTAGTATGCGCTCGCCAGACTGGCGGGCGCTTCCTGCATTTTTTACATTGCAGCGGGCGGTGCTGCAAGCAGCACCCGCCGCAATGTGAAAAATGCATGTTGTGCATTTGAATGCACAACGTGACAGGCACCGTGCGGTGCCTGCCACCTTGTGCATTCAAATGCAGGGGGGTACCATAGGTACCCCCCATGTGCACCCCCCACCCCCCAAAATCCTGGGTGCCCGCTACGGGCCCCCAATGGCAAAAACCGCAAGCCTCATCTCCGCACACATTATAATATGGATGGTGGTGTCTTGCAGTCACCGCCACCATATTATCCAGGTTTTCCGGCCGGTTTTACGTCCACCACGGACCCCCCAGCCATCCTAATATGGCGGGGGGTCTTTTGGGTATGGATGGCGGGCGGATCGCCCCTGCCGGGCCAGCGGTGACTACCGCCGGCCCGGCGGGGCGATCCGCCCGCCATCCTAATGGGGCCCTAAGTGTGGATTACAATCCTCTGCGCATGCGAAGATGAAATGACATTCAGGCTCCGTGAATCAATTAATTAAGGAGATTTCATGAGTGATGTAATATGTGACGTCATCAGCAGTGCATTGCGGGGGCGCGAGTTATAGTTAGCTGAACTAACTATAACGGGGGAATTTCTATGGTTTTGTACGAGTGAAATGTCCAACTAACTATAACTGTCCCTAAAACCTATGGTTTTTTCTGTGAATTTCAAAGGTTTTTTAAATGCTAATTTCTAACTATAACGTGTCTAAAACCTATGGTTTTTTCAGTGAATTTCAAAGGTTTTTTAAATGCTAATTTCTAACTATAACGTGTCTGAAACCTATGGTTTTTTCAGTGAATTTCAAAGGTTTTTTAAATGCTCATTTCTAACTATAACGTGCCTAAAACCTATGGTTTTTAAGTGAATTTCAAAGGTTTTTTAAATGCTAATTTCTAACGATAACGCCCCTAAAACCTATGGTTTTTTCAGTGAATTTCAAAGGTATTGTAAATGACAATTTTTAAATTTATTAATTGTTATATTTATTTTTTTGATACTAATTTACTACATTTTTTTAAACTATTTATTTTTACATATTTTATTTTTTAAATTACATTGTAATTACATTATACATTACATTACAAAATATACTTTCTCAGAATGAATTACTTTAGTTTAAATACTTTGCAAATAGGCAATAGACTTTTAAGTACAGTAGTTACAGTTGTTGCAATGGGCAACACAATTTCAAACACAATGCAACATTGAGCTCAATGTGAATTTCAAGTTAAATGCAATTAGTTACTTTATGGATTACTTTTATAACCACAGGACTGGATCCTAGATTCAGTCCTGGGACATCTCCTGTAAACAGTTGAGTAAAAGTGTTTTGGTTACAGTAGTGATTTTTAAGGAATATTATTGTATTTTAAAAGTTGACACTTAGAAACTTTTTCACATAGAATCACCAATGTTATCCTATGGGAGGAAATTCACTTAGCAGGTAAGTAGTGTTATCGTGACTTTTTCTTACTCAGTGGTGGATCCTGTATCCAGCACTGGTGCATCTCCTGTAAACAGTTGAAAGAATGCGTTTAAGTCATACAGGCGATTTTTAAGGAATATTTGTAGTTTGTGAAAATCGACACTTTGAAACTTTTCTGCTGAAAACCAGACAATGGATTCCAATGGAAGGAAATACAAGTTACTGGTAAGTACGGTTAGAATTACTTTTCAGGGTCAGTGCTGGGCTAAAAGATGCAGCACTGGGTTCTCTCCTGATAACAGGTGAGTAAATCGGAATTCGTAGTTCAGCTGATTTTAGAGGAATATTATAAAGTTCCAAAGCTCCACACTTAGAAGAATTTCCAAGTGAAACCAGTCAATGTTAGCCTATGGAAGGAAATTCAAGTTACTGGTAAGTACGGTTAAAATTACTTTTCAGGATCAGTACTGGGCTCAAAGATGCAGCACTGAGGTCTCTCCTGATAACAGGTGAGTAAATCGGAATTCGTAGTTCTGCTGATTTTAGAGGAATATTTGTATGTTTCAAAAATCGACACTTTGAAACTTTTCTGCTGAAAACCAGACAATGGATTCCTATGGAAGGAAATACAAGTTACTGGTAAGTACGGTTAGAATTACTTTTCAGGGTCAGTGCTGGGCTAAAAGATGCAGCATTGGGTTCTCTCCTGATAACAGGTGAGTAAATCGGAATTCGTAGTTCAGCTGATTTTAGAGGAATATTTGTATGTTTCAAAAATCGACACTTAGAAACTTTTTCAGCAAAAAGCAGGCAATGATATCCTATGGAAGGAAATTCAAGTTACTGGTAAGTACGGTTAAAATTACTTTTCAGGATCAGTACTGGGCTGAAAGATGCAGCACTGAGGTCTCTCCTGATAACAGGTGAGTAAATCGGAATTCGTATTTTGGCTGATTTTAGAGGAATATTATAAAGTTCCAAAACTCCACACTTAGAAGAATTTCCAAGTGAAACCAGTCAATGTTAGCCTATGGAAGGAAATTCAAGTTACTGGTAAGTACGGTTAAAATTACTTTTCAGGATCAGTACTGGGCTGAAAGATGCAGCACTGAGGTCTCTCCTGATAACAGGTGAGTAAATCGGAATTCGTAGTTCGGCTGATTTTAGAGGAATATTTGGACACGGGTGAAGGGAGGGGGTGGGGCTTGAGGTGACATCTGTGCAAACGCGCCCCATGGCGCGTTTTAAGTTGGGGGATTAAGTCCCCTTGAATCATGAGGGTCCCTGGGGTCCAACTAGCCCACCCTGTACCTCCAGTATGCGCCAGGGAGCTGCGTTGCAGAGTAGGGTGACCAACTTGCATGGGTGCAAATTCAGGACGGTGAGTGTAAAAATTCAGGACAAAGGGTCAAAATTCAGGACAAAAATTCAGGACAGGAGGTCAAAATTCAGGACAAAACTTCGGGACAAAAGGTAAGTTTTACAGACACATCAGAGGAGGTCGCGCAATAGTATATAATTAAGCCCATCCATATCTAAACATATTCAACCATTTGCAAACCTATCCATCACGTATCCTTCCATCATTCATTTCACTCATCCATCCCTCCATCCACCCTTTCACTCATCCATCCATTATCCATCCATCCACCCTTTCACCCTATCCATCGGTACACTCATCCATCCACTCTTCCACCCATCCACCCATTCACTCATCCAGCCAGCCTTTCACCCATCCTTCCACCCATTCACCCTTTCAGTCATCCATCCATCCTCCCATTCTCTCTCCATCGACCCTTTCACTTAGCCAGCCTTCCTTCCACCCATCCATCTACTCATCCACTCATGAATCCATCCATTGACCCGATCAGTCATCCATCTACACTTTCACTCCTTCACTCATCTATCCATCCTTTTGTCCATCTACCCTCCCTTTCACTCACTCATTCATTCTTACATCCACCCTTTCACTCATCCGTACATCCATTCACCCTTTCACTTATCAATTCATCAATCCATCCATCATTTCACTCATCCATCCACCCATTCACTTGCCCATCATCCATCCTTTCACTCATCCATCCATCCTTTCACTCATCCATCCTTTCACTCATCCATCCACCCTTTTACCCATCCATCCACCCTTTTACCCATCCATCCACCCTTTTACCCATCCATCCACCCTTTTACCCATCCATCTACCCTTCCACCCATACATCCATCTTTTTACCTTTTCTCTCATCCATCCTTCCACTCACTCATCCATCCATCCTTTCTCTCATTATCCATCAATTCACCCTCTCATTCATCCATTCACCCTTTCACTAATCTATCCAGCCATCCACCCATCCCTTCACTTACTCACTCACCCACCTTTTCATATTAATTATAAGCTGAGCCTTTGTCTGCAGAGTTGCAGACAGAAGAGGCCCATCAAGAACGTCACCCTTGCTCTAGTTCCTAAAGCAAGAGGTGGGGCGTGGAAGGTTCACTATACCCTTGCACATAGGCAATCTGAGTCATGAGTCATGCATGATGCACAGTGCCAGGCCATGAGGTGACTGTGACATGGTGTTGTTTCCAGGGCTATAAGTGGGATGAAAAAAACTGGGGTGTCTCTCCAAAGTGGGTGTTTGATGTAATTAAGGGTGTTGCTTAAAACACCTAAGCTAAAAATCTGCGCTTAGTATAGTGTAACGCCCGACTGGTATTTTGCCTCTTCTGTCATTGAATCCAGATATATAACACAACAAGTAACGTTACAACTGCAACGAGCCCGAACTATTGGCTTTGTCAATGGTTGTTAGTTGCACAAAATAAAAAAGCAGCAATCATGGCTTCCTCGAATGTAATTTTGAAAATGCATCAGTTCTAAAATGGCGAGACTGTGAAAGAATTATAGCCCCTTCTTTTTAACTTCTTTCACCAACTTCTTTTCTTTAACTGGGTTCTCATGTAGCAACATTGGCGTTTTTGCACGTCTTTCATCTGACAGAATGCCCTGCCCTAGACGGAGGCTGGGGGAGGCCCACCACATGCTCTGCAGCCCAGACTGGCCCATTGTCATTCTGTATGTGGCAATCATCAGCCACATACAGAATGACAATGGGCGAGGTGGGGCTGTTCTTGTGCTCCGAGGAGGTCAAGGCGGCCCCATTAGAGAGTTGAGGCTTCATGCAGGGAACAGTGCTGTTCCCTGCAATGCCCAAAATTACGGACAAAAGGCGTCCGTAAAAGGGATCCTCACGGACAACGGACGTGAGGTCCAAATTACGGACGGTCCGTGAAATTTACGGACGGTTGGTCACCCTATTGCAGAGAGGTGTTCAGAGGCCACGCCCCTTTTTGCACCTCTCTGCAACGCAGCTCTGTGGCACTTTCTGGACGTACCTGGTGGGCTAGTTGGCCCCCAGGGACCCTCAGGATTGAAGGGGATTTCATTCCCCATCTTAAAATGCGCCACGGGGCCTGTTTGCACACATGTCACCTGAAGTCCCGCCCCCTCCGTTCACCACTGTGCAAACGTGCCCCGTGGTGCGTTTTAAGTTGGGGAATGAAATCCCCTTCAATCCTGAGGGTCCCTGGAGTCCAACTAGCCCACCATGTACCTCCAAAAGCGCCACAGAGCTGCGTTGCAGAGAGGTGTAAAAGGGCGTGGCCTCTGTACACCTCTCTGCAACGCAGCCCCTGGCGCATACTGGAGGTTCCTGGTGGGCTAGTTGGCCCCCAGGGACCCCCAGTATTCAAGGGGAATTCGTTCCCCATCTGCAAACGCGCCAGGGGCGCGTTTGCAGAGTGGTGAAAGAAGGGCGTGGCCTCCGGCGCGATGCCGGTGTTTTTCTTTTTTTTTTTTTTAAAGAAGGGGGCTGTGTGGCCCCCTTCTTTTCTACTTTATTGGTCCTGGGGACCCCATCCCCCAGGGCCTGCCCCCTATTTATTTAAAAAAAAAAAAAAAAAATTTGGAAGGGGGCCGTGTGGCCCCCCTCCCGAGGCCTTAATCGGCCCCGGGGACCCCATCCCCCGGGGCATGGCCTTTTTTTTTAATTTTTATTGTTTTGGAGGGGGGCTGCGTTGCCCCCCTCCTCAGGCCACTTATGGCCCCGGGGACCCCATCCCCCAAGGCCGGCCTTTGGTTTTTTTTTGTTTGTTTTTTTTAATTTTGGGGAAGGGGGCCGCGTGGCC
Organism: Calotriton arnoldi; assembly: GCA_963921515.1. NCBI lineage: Eukaryota > Metazoa > Chordata > Amphibia > Caudata > Salamandridae > Calotriton > Calotriton arnoldi. The sequence goes on along the minus strand of CAWUFW010003655.1, from coordinate 1,042,849 downwards.
CCCCTCCCGGGCAACTACTTGCCCTTGGGACCACATCCCCGGGGCTGGCCCTCTCCGTTGGGGACTGTGGGGGTCCCCAATCCCCCACAGTCCCGCCGGCTCCCCGCGTCCCTTGGGAGCCGGCATTGCTTTTCCACATGGGGAGCTGCTAACATGCAGCTCCCCATGTGGAAAGCAATTTGCTTTGGATATTGAAGCGAGAGCAGGTTTCCTGCTCTCGCCTAATATCCAAAGCAGTTTGCTATGAGAGGACGGGAGCCGCGAGGCTCCCGTCCTGTCATAGCAAACTACAGTGTCCCGGGGTAGGCACCCCGGGACACTGCAGGAGCCGGCCCTGGGGGTGGTGGTCCCCAGGGCCATTACAGGCTCCAGGAGGGGGGCCGCGCGGCCCCCCTCCCTCCATTGACAAAGCCCCGGGGAGGTGGTGGTCCCCGTGGCGTGCGGGGGGCTGGAGCCCCCACACGTTATTAAATTTTAAAAAAGAAGCCCCGGGGGTGGCGGTCCCCGGGGCTGCGGGAGGGCAGGAGAGCCCTCCCGCACCTTTTTAAATAAAGCCCCGGGGGTGGCAGTCCTCGGGGCTTGGGGCCTTAGAGGCCCCCATATAAACAATAAACCCACCCCCGCATGCCCCGGGACTTGGGCCACCCGGGGAAAATTTGCATCGAAGCGCGGGAGACCGCGCTTCGGTTGATTTATTTTTCGGCAGGATCCGCGCACCCTGAGCGCTTCCTGCCGATTTAAAAAAAATGCTTTTTCTGCCCAGGGGTCCTTGTGGGACCCCTGAGCAGACCTAGGGGGTCAGGGTGTTTCTACCCTGCCCCCTTTGTGCGTTTTGCGCACTTGTTTCTGTCCCTCGGTTCTACCGAGGGACAAAATGGCTGCCAACACTTCCTGATTTGGAGTGTTGACAGCCAATTAGCATGCAGCTCGTGATCGGAAGGGTGCGCGAATCCGACACGGCCATAGATATATATGTGATTTTCATGTTGATTTTCACAGGAACTACTGAACGGATTTACACCATTTAACAAAAAGGGTTCTTTCTGAACCAAGAACTACCTCTTTGCCAAATTTGGTGTAATTCCGTTCAGCAGTTCGGGCTGTAGCCGTGTCTAAAGTTTCCTATGTGAAAATGAATGGGGAAAACACGTTTTGGGACCCCCCTTTTTTCTCGGCCCCCGCTTGACGAATCACCCTGAGACTTTCAGGGTAGGAGCGGACCGGAGCGGGCCATAAAGTTTGAAAATTTCGCGAAGATTTGTCAACCGACGCAACAGTTATTTCAAATAGAATGTCGCGGATTTCCTATGGAAAATAGGTCCTAACTATAACTATCTACTGGCGACCGCCAGTAGATTATATATATATATATATATATATATATATACCAATTACATAAAATCAATTTTAAAAAAAACATTCTATTATGAATTAAAACACTAAACTATTTAAAAATCTTAAAACTTAAATTTCCCACTCCAGTCAGTGTAACAGTAGGGAAAGTGTTGGATAGCAGAGGGGTAAAATGTACTATTCCCACTCCAATGAGTACAACAGTAGGGAAAGTGTTGCATAGCAGAGGGGTAAAAATGACTATTCCCACTCCAATGAGTGCAACAGTAGGGAAAGTGTTGGATAGTGGAGGGGTAAAATTTACTATTCTCAGTCGAGTCAGTTCAAAATTAAAAACAAACAAAATATCATCAACAGAATACAATTTTTTTTTTTAAAGTAAGTAAAAAAAATATAAATATGTTAAAAATTAAACTTAAAATATATTTAATATTAAAAATAAAAAGATAAAAACATATTATTATGTTAAAGACATATCGCAAATACCTACACATATTATATTAAATAAAATAAAATAAATAATTTTTAAACAAATAAATATTTTTATTTAGAAATTATTTAGTAACAAAAACATTAATTATTGCATATATTTAGCCTATTTACTTCCTCGCCTATAACACCACACAACTCACAACCCATATCGAAAATAAAAAATGTATTTGCATAATTAACATAATTAATTATCAATTAAACAAACATTATAAATTAAAAAAACAAATTAAAACACATAAAATTTAATTAACTTCCAATCCTTTACACCTATAAATCCCACATCCCACACCTAAAATTAAACTATAAAACAATTAATTACACAATGATTTTTTTCAATTAAATAACTAATAGTATTTAACAACCAGTTATAAAGTAAGTAAAATTATTTTACTCCCCACCCTTCACCCCTATAAACCCAAAACCCAAACACAAAAAAATAATTAAACAATTACCCTAATTAATTATCCATTAATTAATTTACATTATTTATCAACTAATTATTAATTAATTAAAAATAAATTACTTCCCACCCTGTACCCCTAAAAATCTCACAACCCGCACCTGAAATTAATTACACAATTACTTTCATTAGTTGTCAATTAACTAATTAATATTAATTAACAACTAATTAATAATTAATTACAAATAAATTACTTCCCACCCTTTACCCCTATAAACCCCACAAACCGCACCTAAAATTAACCCAAAAAAATAAAAAACACAATTAACATTATAAAATCTCAATTAAATAAATATTAATAAATAAAAAAAAATCATTCATTTATTATAATTAAATTACTTCCCACCCTATTCCCCTAAAAACCCACAACCCGCTTTGGAACTAAAAAATGCAAAGTTTAATTAAATAAAATTAATAACTGTTAAAAATTTAACACATATATTAAAAAACATAAAAAATACTTATACAAAAAAAATCACATACATTTAAAATATATACTAAAATACATAACACTAATTAAAACATCGATATTTTAAACAACTATATTTTGGCAAACGATATTAATGACTTCTATATTTTCTAAATCGATATTTCTTACCTTAAAGTCGATATTCTTGACCATAATATTTTTGCTGTCGATATTTCAGTGTCACGATATTTAAAACTCGGTTTTAGTGTAAGTCGACATTTACAACTCGATATTTTGACTAAATACCCTATGCAGACAATGCACTCATTTACCTGTGTAGCCCCCGAGAGACTTTACTGGAGGTAATGACTATGCTGGTTGAATTTGGTGCCATGTCGGAACTTAGGATCAACTAGGTCAAGTCCTGTTTGTTGATTTTCTTCCTCCTCATAAATGGCGCCCATCGCTACAGACCCTGGTCCTCGGACCATCCACCACTACGACTCCAGCACCCTCCATGCACTCCACCCTGGACGGTCCACCCCCTGCCACCTCGCATCACCGAAGAACACTCAAGGCCCTTTCACTTGCCGCAACTGCACCTTCTCCTCCCTCCGCACACCAGACCCTCCGACTGAATGACCCTCAAGAGCCGGCCCTGACCACCTCAGATGCATCCTACTGAACACCCGCTCCCTCCAAAGACATTCTGTGGAGATCTGGGACCTGCTTGACTCCATCTCTCCCGACATTGCTTTCTTAAAGGGAAACCTGGATGAACCCCACCTCAGCCCTGGACATTGCAACTGCCATCCCCGACGGTTACAAAACCATCCACAAGGACCGAGTCAACCGACCAGGCAGAGGCATTGCCATTGTACACAAAGACCCTCAAGAACCGGTCCCGACCACCTCAGATGCATCCTACTGAACACCCGCTCCCTCAAAAGACATGCTGTGGAGATCTGAGGCATAGCCATCGTACACAAAAATATCCTCCGCCTCACAACCAGTTCCGATGACCACTCACCTGACATGGAGCACCTCCACTTCCAGATCCAGACCAACCCGAATGACACCCTCCGTTGCACCCTAATCTACAGCCCTCCCGGACCCCACCACACTTCAGCAAAGCCGTAGCTGACTTCATCGCTCTCTCCTCAATGGACTACATCCTCTTCGGTGACCTCAATTTCCAACTGGACAACCTCGACGACCACGACACCTCATCCCTACTGGAGAACCTCACCATCATCAGACGCAAATAACTGGTCACATCTCCAACCCATCTTCTCTGCAAGCAACAAAATCTCCGTCAGCCACACCTCTGAGCCACACTGGACTGACCACCACTGCGCCCACTTCTCCTTCACCAGACCCACAGTACGCCACCACGCCCACCACTATCCTCGCAGAAGCTGGAACAATGTCACCGAAGACCAGCTCACCATCTCCCTCAGCAAAACCCTACCACCAACATCCACGGATGTCAACACCTTAGCACGCAACCTCCACCGTTGGATCTCCGACTGCACCAACACACTGGCTTCCCTCAAGAAACCGTCAGGCAAGAAGCCCTCCAAGAAAGTCAGCTGGGTCTCCCCCACCCTTCAAGAGTTCAGGCAGTTCTGCAGATGGCTCGAGAAAAGATAGAGGAGCAGCAAGATCATGGCAGCCCACGCAGCCTTCAAAACCGCTGTCATCGCACACCACCACCTCATCAGAACAACAAAGAAAGCAGCCATACAGGAACGCATCAATGCCAACACACACAACAGCAAAGAACTCTTCACTGTGGTCAAAGAATTTGTCAAATCCAGCACAGAGACAGCAGACATTCCCCCCTCTGAAGACCTCTGTGACAACCTCGCCACCTTCTTCGACCGCAAGATCAAGAAGATTTACAACAGCTTTGCAATGCAAGACCCACACATCCCACCCGCTACCACCACACCCTATGGCTCTAGACCCCAGCAGAACTTCCCTAACTGGACCACCCTCATCTCAGGATCATGAAGAGCATCCACTCCGGAGCCCCCTCGGATCCCTGCCCTCACCACATCTTCAACAGAGCCGGCACCTCCATTGCACCCGAACTCTGCCGCACCATCAACTCCTACATCGAGTCCACCACCTTCCCTGAAGACTGGAAGCATGCAGAGATCAACCCTCTGCTGGAGAAACCCTCTGCCAACCTGATGTACCTCAAGAACTAAAGACCCATCTCTCTGCTCCCCTTCCCAGCCAAAGCCTTCAAGAAACCCATCAACGCCCAACTCTCCAAATTCATATAAACAAACCACATCCTGGACCTCTCCCAATCGGGCATCAGGAGCAACCACAGCACCAAGACCGCTTTCTTCAATGCTACAGACGACATCTGCACCCTCCTCGACCAAGGTGAAATGCTGCCCTCATCCTCCTGGGCCTGTCAGCCATCTTTGACAATGTCCCCCACCACACCCTCTGCACAAGAATCCACAACGCTGGCATCCACGTCAAAGCCCTAGAATGGATCCGCTCCTTCCTCACCGGCTGAACACAGAGAGTTAGACTTCCACCGTTCAACTCAGGACTCACAGAGATCAGCTGCGGAGTGCCTCAAGGATCCTCCCTGAGCCCCACCCTCTTCAACATCTACATGGCCCGCTTGCAGGCATTGTCAGAAGCCACGGACTCAATATCGTCTCCTACGCCAACGACACCCACCTGATTCTCTCCCTCACGGATGAACCCACAGCCGCCAAGAGCAACTTCCACAACGGGATGAAGGCAGTCGCCACCTGGATGAAGGACATCTGCCTCAAACTTAATTCAGACAAGACCAAAGTCCTCATCCTGGGCTCCACCCCCTCTGCCTGGGATGGCTCCTGGTGGCCCGCAGCACTCCCCCCCACACCCATGGACCACGCACGAAACCTTGCATCATCCTGGACTCCTCGCTCTCAATGAACCGTCAAATCATCACCGTTTTCTCCTACTGCTTCCACAGGCTCTGCCTGCTTTGTAAGATCTTCAAATGGATCCCCACTGAGTCCAGGAAAACGGTCACCCAAGCACTCGTCAGCAGCAGACTCAACTACGGCAACGCACTCTATGCCGGCACCACCCAGAAACGCCTAAAGAAACTGCACATCATCCTGAACACCTCCAGAGACCCATCCTGAAGATCCCTCGCTGCAGCTACATCACCGGCCACCTGATAGACCTTCACTGGCTACCTATCAACAAAAGAATTACCTTCAAGCTCCTCACGCGTGCCTACAAAGCCCTCTACAGTGACGGACCTGCATACCTCAATCACCGTGATGGAGCAGGATTTTCATAAATAAAACCTGCTCGGATTAAACCTCCTATAGTGTGAAATCAACAAAAGTTGGGAGATTAACAGAAAAAATATTAACATTGGGTATTTGGGAAGATAATCAAGAAATGTGCAGGAAAAAGACAAATGGTTCCTGTAGGCCGCAAATGATTTCTGCATGAGAGACAGCAGAAAAATAATGTTAAGAGGTTTTGGTTTTCATGTGCAACGTGAATGAAACACGTTGACAAAAAGAGTTTTATACGAGTGATATTAATTAAATAGAATAATTGTTGATAATGTTTGCGTTTATATTAGAATAATATGAAGACTAAAATGAATTAATGAAATGGAGCTTTTTATGTGAACAAATAACTGAATTTGTTTATTTATCCTAGAGAAACTGCACGCTTTACAGAGAAGGCCTCAAACCACTGTTAGGATTAATTTGCTTTTTAAAACATAGGCTTCTGCAGAGAAATGTGTTTGTCCTTCATTATGATTATTGTGTTCTTTTCTTTGTCGATGGCTATGTGGTTGGAGTATCGTGCGGAACTTCCTACTGTCCGGGGAAATGTTTAGTTTTGTGTATAACTGCTCTAGTAAATGTTGCAATTCTTTTAAAGATGTGCGCAAGCCTAGGAAGGAGAATATCGTGATTTCCTCTGCTGAAGGACGAAGATGACTGCATGGCTCTAAACAAAGGACTCTTTGAGGTGCGATGGAAGTGGTGTGACTGAACACCCTATGCTCCTGAACCAATGAGAACAGCGAATTTCTTGGACTTTGCTACTAAATTAGGTATGGACTTTAACATTTAGGGTATAACTATTAGTGTTAGAATCTTCTCAGTCTGCGGGCTGGTGGTGGCGTGCGTAGCTAAGCTGTTACTCGTGAGGAGAGAGCTGTTTCCTTAAGCTCTTCCTTGGTTGCTGTTGACTGATCCTGACTATTTAACTTTGCTCCTCATACCCATGTGAGGTTGCCAAAGCTTTCCCTTCCAGCTGGAGGGTTTAATTAGGTTTAACCCTAAATTTAGAGTCATTCCAGAGAGTCTTTTCCAGAGGTGTGTGACTTGTCAGCAGCAAAATGCAGGGAAAAAGACGGTTGTTAGTTGGGCACGGTTTGGAAAAGCAGCTGGTCCATTTACAGAATTGCAAGCTGATTTCATAGAATTACCACCATGTAATGGACTGAAATATGTACTGGTGATTGTCTGTTTATTTTCACGTTGGGTGGAGGCTTACCCAACAAGACGTAATGATAGCCTAACTGTTGCTAAATTGCTTCTTAGAGAGATTATCCCAAGGTTTGGATTTCCAGTCTCTTTAGAATCAGATAGAGGGACTCATTCTAATAATGAAATAATTAGAATGATTTGTGCTGCATTGCAAATTTAACAAAAATTACACTGTGCCTATCGACCAGAAGTATCAGGCGTGGTTGAGCAGGTGAATGGCACAATTAAGTCAAGACTTGCAAAAGTGTGTGCATCAACTACACTGAAATGGCCAAATGCATTGCCATTAGTCCTGATGAGTCTAAGAAGTATTCCTGATAGAAAAACTGGATTGTCCCCGCATGAGATTGTCATGGGGAGAGCAATGAGATAGCCAATTGTTACAGCAAATCAACTCATGAATATAACTGATGATTTAGTGCTCGATTATTGCAAAGGATTGGCTGATGTGGTGCATTCTGTGTTTCATCAGGTTGGAGAAGTTGCAACCAGAACACAGCAAGAACAAGCACACGACTTGAGCCATGGAGTGTGGGTTCTTGTCAAAAAGCAAGTGAGAAAGTCGTGTTTGGAATCTCGTTGACATGGGCCATATCAAGTGATTTTGGTGACGAAAACAGCAATGAAGTGTGGTGGCTTGCCGAACTGGATTCATGCTAGTCACACTCGAAGAGTCCCAAGTCCACTTGAAAGTAAATAATCAGTTGAAAGTGATCGAGAAAGGAGAAAAAAAACTGATCACAGAGAATCTGAACAGACTGAGAATCGAGTAAAGTGGGCACTAGCTACTGGGTCTCGTGAAACTGCTGATGTCGATACAGTGAAGAGATGGATTCCAGAACGAAACAGTGAGGAAGAGAAAAGGGAATCAACTAAAAGAAATATTGAAACAAGTCCAGAATCGGATGAAACTGAAATTGTTCAAAAGAAAAGAGCAAGAAAAGGAGATATATGGCCAAAAGGAGTCAAAAGACTGAAATATACTTTGAATGAGAGTGTTCCAAATACAATAATTGAAATATCTGAACAAAGTGATCCTGAAGAAGATACAGTCCGGAGAACAAAAAGAGCAAGAGTTACAAACAAGAAATATAGAGCACCTGAATGGGGGAGACATCCTTTACCACGCAGCGGTTTTCACAACGCAAGTCGTTACAACGACTTGCGCTGGATGGCGCTCTAACCTAAGGAATAGTATGATTTACTATTCCAACACCTACCCTACTGTACGTAGACTGGAGTTGGAATAGTAAATCATACTATTCCTAAGTCCAGCGCCCTCCAGCGTAAGTCGTTGTAACGACTTGCGTTGAAACGAACGCGATGTAAAATACCGCGTTGTAAATGTATGCGTAGTAACGTCATACATTCCCTGAATGGACGTACTTGGTGGCTCAGACAGTTGATCCAACAGAAAATTGTGGAGAAGTTGTTGAGCCAAGTCGCAGAGATTGCTTTGAGCCACCCTAAATAAACTGTATTAAAAATTGGTGTGCAGAAAATTGAAACTGTTCTGAAAATGCATACACTGGAATAAAGACTGAGGACTTTTGAAGAAAAAAAAAGAGAAGGGATTGGTCTTGGAAAGTTCTGAGAAGACCTGGGGTTTGAAAGTGCTTGGACACACATACTTTCCCAAATATTACGGTTTTGTTTAAGTTAGATTTTAGTTTTTTTTAGTTTTTAAGTTTTTTTGAATATAGGTTTTTGAAAATGGCTAGGATTCAGGAGACTTGTATTCAGAATCAGGGATCAACTACGCATAAGTGTATTAGTGCTTGCTTTAAATGTATCTTACTATTAATGTTTGTCTGGTTAATACTAATAGTTGTTGTGCCATATTTTATGTTTCATATTAGGAGTAATACTACTAACGATTTAGTGGATACGAAGATGAATGTAGGAGAAAACCTTAAAGAAGACCGACAGATTAACATTAAGAGATTAACCTGGAATGACTTACATCAGGATAATTCTATTAATGATTTGTCGTTGAATGTTTTTACTAAACTCTTGGATGAGTATGTTAATACAATGGATGCGAGAGATTGTTATGTGTGCATGCAATTACCGTCCTCTGTGTCAGAAGGAGGGGTGACCTATCACCACCTTCCTTTAACATATGGAATTTCGTGTAGTGTACTAACAAGTTTGTTCTATGAAAAAGGTCAACTGCAATACTACTATTCGAATTTAGATTTAGTTTTTTCTGAACTTCCTATTAGAAAGAATATGAATATGGTAAGTAGTGCAAAGAATACTGAATACTTTGGAGAATTTTTCCATACTACTAAGACAATAGATACTGTATATGCCCATAGAAATAACTTAACTTGTAGTTTTACTGGAGTGAGGAAATTGAATTCATTAATGTTGTAGAAGATATACCTCCTTGGGCTCATAGAGAGGGGGATTACAAGAAAGGTGAGACATATGCTGCAATGACTATGGATTGGCATCATAGGGGAAAGCTTTGCTTACTAAAAGAGAAAACTGATTATAATAATTATTTCATTGGTTCTAGTGAATATGATCACACTTTCCTAATAACAGGGGTTGGGGATTAAGAGGTGGTACGGATCATGTTTTCCCTGGAATTTATTATGTGTTTAGTAAGAATGCCTACTATAGGTTACCACTTACCAGTATGTTGCTATGGGTGTTGTTATATGGGGATTGTCTTCCCTAAAGTTTATCACATGGATAAGAGTCATGGAACCAATGAAAAGAGTAAGAGTGGACTAACATGTAGTAAATGGGGAATTAGTGCTGCGGACATTGTGGGAGATATTTTTGGAGCATTGATACCTTCAGTTGGGGTAGTTCTAAATTCGCACAAAATTAGAAAATTGTCCACAGTGGTTGATCGTTTATCAACAGACACTGCTGGTGGGTGTTTGATGATTGATACTGAAATGGTGCCTATGAGGTCTATGGTTTTGCAAAATAGACTTGCCCTTGATGTATTATTGGCAAAAGAGGGCGGAGTCTGTAACACGTTGAAAATTCAACAATGCTGTACATATATCCCTGAAAAAAGTATGAATCTAGAGGAATATATTACTAATATTACACATTTACGGGAATATTTAACTGAACTGAAGGCTGACGGTGCTTAGGAAAAACTTGGTAAGGGTTTTTCCTCTGTAGGAGACTGGTTTTTAACATTTGGTAATAGCTTGTTAGGGAGAATACTAACACCTATTATTTCTGCTGCTACTGGGATACTAATGCTATTTTTGATATATAAATGCTGCAAGTGTAAGGGTAAAACTGTAGAGACAAAACAAAGAGCCAAGAAAAGAAAGAGAGAAGAAATAGAAATGGAAGACAGGAAAATAAATTATTATGAGGTAATGAAAGATATAGATGGGGTTTGGTTGAAACAGATGAAGATGACTATGCTGTAGTCGAATCAGATTGTAATCAGATTTTTGGATTTATGATGGCTTAAGTAGCCATCAAAGGGGGGGATTGATGGAGCAGGATTTTTGTAAATAAAACCTGCTCGGATTAAACCTCCTATAGTGTGAAATCATTAACAAAAGTTGTGAGATTAACAGAGAAAAAATTAGCATTGGGTATTTGGGAAGAGAATTGAGAAATGTGCAGGAAAAAGACAAATGGTTCCTGTAGGCCACAAATGCTTTCTGCATGAGAGACAGCAGAAAAATAATGTTAAGAGGTTTTGGTTTTCATATGCAACGTGAATGAAACGCGTTGACAGAAAGAGATTTATACGAGTGATTACATAGAATAATTGTTGAAAATGTTTGCGTTTATATTAGAATAATATGAAGACTAAAATGAATTAATGAAATGGAGCTTTTTATGTGAACAAATAACTGAATTTGTTTATTTCTCCTAGAGAAACTGTGCGCTTTGCATAGAAGGCCTCAAACCACTGTTAGGATTAATTTGCCTTTTAAAACGTAGGCTGCTGCAGAGAAATGTATTTGTCCTTCATTATGATTATTGTGTTCTTTTCTTTGTCGATGGCTACGTGGTTGGAGTATCGTGCAGAACTTCCTACTGTCCAGGGAAATGTTTAGTTTTGTGGATAAATGCTCTAGTATATGTTGCAATTCATTTAAAGATGTGCGTGAGCCTAGGAAGGAGAATATTGTGATTTCCTCTGCTGAAGGACGAAGATGACCACATGGCTCTAAACAAAGGACTCTTGAGAGTGAGGTGCTACGGAAGTGGTGTGACTGAACACCCTATGCTCCTGAGCCAATGAGAACTGTGAATTTCTTGGACTTTGCTACTAAATTAGGGATGGACTTTAACATTTAGGGTATAACTATTAGTGTTAGCATCTACTCAGTCTGCTGGCTGGTGGTGGTGTGCGTAGCTGAGCTGTTACTCGTGAGGAGAGAGCTGTTTCCTTAACCTCTTCCTTGAATGCTGTTGACTGATCCTGACTCTTTAACTTTGCTCCTCATACCTTTGTGAGGTTGCCCCAGCTTTCTCTTCCGGCCGGAGGGTTAGCTCTTCAGACTATTAGCACGCTGTGCTATAGTTTTCTTAGGTTTGTATGCTATTCTGTAATTGCATTGATCTTGTTACAATGCTCTTTTGTCTCTCCTCTTATCCACTCTCTCATGCTCGTTTAAATGAGATGTTATTGTGAATTACTTTCTTTGTGTGATGATCTATGATTTGCTATCGTGTCACTATATGACCATTTTCATATGCTTACAAAGAATTAGATAAAGCTAAGTGATTAGTAAAATTGAGTCTGTCATTTATTGATGATCATGAATAATGTGACTTGTACATTATAATGTATAGTTGGTTTGTAGGATATTCCTTTTCTTGGAGGTCCTCATAAGGGAGGGTATCATCCATATTAACAGTTGTCTGTCCCTGACAACTCTCAAAAAGTTTCATCGGAGGACCAGTTATAGGTATGGGCCAAATTTAGTTTTATAAGAGAAAAGACAAGTGGTTATTAAATTGGTTACGTGTGGTGAATATGTTTATCCCACGTTTCCGCTGCATCAACCTCCTCTCCTTCTACACTCCCACCAGACAACTCCACTCTGCCCAACTGGCCCTGGCCACCATCCCATGGATCCGCAAGACCACTGCAGGAGGAAGATCCTTCTCCTATCTCACTGCGTAGACCTGGAGCGCCCTGCCTCTGTACCTCAAGCAATCACCATCGCTGCCCCAATTCAAGAAGGACCTCAAGACCTGGCTCTTCTACTGAACCGCAGATCCACCCCCCATTCAGCACCTTGAGACCCTCACGGGTGAGTAGTTGCACTCTATAAGAACCCTGATTGATTGATTTATGAGGTCTTGATATGTCAGATAGGCAATGGAAAGCCTTGCTGAAATTATCACAACTAAACTAAACACATATTTACTACTTACACCAGACCTACCTCACTCTGAGGCACATACACTGAATGCTCATGGGGGCATCTTCAGAGTGTTACAGATGTTTACCATATTGTGTGGGCATGCACTGTTATAGAGTGGGCCTCGGCCAGAGTGGTGGAAGTGGTTTCAGAGCTCATGGAAAAGACAATAAATCCTGAACCCCGAATTTGCCCACAAGGTCTGATGCCAAGCTCCAAAATTAACAAGTATTGTCTAAGTTCATAGATTTGGCTCCTATTTTGTTTAAGCATTGCATTGCCATGTTCTGGAAATCACCTGATGCCCCAGTCATAAACTGCTGGGTCAGGGACTTGTGAAAATGGGTGAGTGCTGAAGCTGACACACTTTGCTTATTGCATAGGCAAGGGGGTAGGTGTCCAATTGAAACAATTTGGGACACATACCTGATGAAACTAGATGCTAAATCTGATGATAGACCAACCTGATGGGTTGGAATGTGCATCATCATACATAGTTAATGCAGGGCTTGTTGGCTGCTAGGGAGTCAGCACTGCACTGCCAAACCAGGCTAGTCCTGCTGTAACAGACAGGCAAATAGTATAAATTGATTCCTGATTCCTGTTTGGAGCTCCCCCTAAAGTATGATCACGATAAAAGACCCGTATGACAGTTGTTGATGAATTACAGAAACAGTGGCCATTCAGTTAATATAAGTTGCTTTCTAGTGTCTCCGCAAGGATATGTGGTCATAAATGTGTAATGTATTGGGACCTTCTCTCTATTGGTTTATTTGGTTTAAGAATTTTTCATGTGTATTGTTCACTTTTCAGGTCTCACTGTTTAAGACTGTAGAGCAACTAATTTGCATATAAGCCGTGATGTCTTAAAATACCCTTATTTTATTTATTTTTATTTATACAGTTTTATATAGCGCGAACAAGACTCTAGTGGGTATCGGAGTGCTTTAAATGAAAGGGGTAGGTAGGATATAAAGGTGGGATCAAGAACCAAATATATACACGAGCGAGGAACAGACATTGAGGATTAACAAATGTATAAGCCTTACCACCACAGGCAGTCAGAAAAGTAGTAATCAGCAAATGAATAACAGGCAGGTATAGGATCATAAATGAAAGATGTACTCCTAGGGCAAAAACTAGTTCATCAGTAATGTTTTCACTTCTGTTTTTTAAGGAAGTGGTTATGCTATTGATACTATGTACATTGTACTGGCTTGGCATTATGTATCTGAAAATCAAATAAACAAATACTAGATAAAAGAAACGCAAGCTTCATTACTTTTCTATCTTTGGCATTAGCTTCCTTACTCATTAATACCTCAGTGTATACAACAGGAAATGGCAAACACACTCTGGAACAGGGTAAGTAATTGTACTATCTATGATTTCCATATGGACCCATAAAAGACAACATCATGTAAAACCGTCATATCTTGCATTAAGCCCCATGCCTATAACCAATAAGGATCATTGTGCCAATAAGGATGTATCACTGCCCCAGGTCCAAGAAGGTCACAATCAACAGAGGGTCAGTGTAGTCAACCATCTACATCTTTGCCTTAGCTGTCAGTGTCACACCAATTAAAAGTTTTGTTATAAAAGGAGTTCTGGTTCTTTAAGAGAAGTTGTACTTTTGCACAGGAAAGTGAAAAAAGCAAATCATAAACTCTTATGAGACTACTCTATACTGTAGCAAAATAGATAGGGAGTGCCAGGCCTGGCCAAAATACCCCTGAACCAAGTAGTGAAGATAAATCACTATCAGTTGTGACTGCCAGTGTCAGATGGGGATCTATTGTAAGTACAGGAGTGGTCGACAGGCTGGAATTATTTGCCTATCAGTTGTGACAGAGTGAAGCTAATAATGAAAACATATTGGAGATGGAGTCTTTGGTGGGTGTACAGGGGGTAAAGATGATGATATGACATATTTATTTGACATTTATGTTTATTCTTAGTTTAAGAAACACGCATGTATACAACAAACTAAATTTTAAACATCAGGATGAAAATATTTTAAATATGTTTTAAAAACAATTACACTGTAACATGATTATACACTATCTAGGTTCATGAACGTACTCAGGGAGAATATGTATATATTATTTGTGTTGGCATTTCTATAGTGCAAACCTAGTCAAAAGCAGCGTAGCACTGTACAGGGTCAAATACAAACATAGGCTCAAACAATGAGAGGAGTGGTATGTGGTTTGATGACAGTTAATGCATGGCAGTGTAGTATTCTTTGGAGAGGTATGTCTTCAACTCTTTCCTAAAATGGATCAGCAGTCCTAATGGATATGGAGATGTTATTCCAAATCCTTAGTGCACAGATGGAAAAGGCCTACTGCCTTCTCTTTTTTTCATTTCCATACTTCTTAGTCTGCAATCTGCAGTTTGGTTTGTCCTGACTGCATGTGTGCCGAGACCACCACAGTTTGTGGGCTTATCTGCAATATAGCAGGGCCAATGGACGTGATGACATTATAAATGATACAGCTGGGTTTGTAGAAGGTGCAGACTGGCAAGGAGTGCCCATGAAGTTCCATCAGGATGAGGCTGGTCATATTTCTTCAGGCCTTTGATGAGACGTGCTGTGGCATGCAGGATGCTCTTTAGGGCTGCCAGTATGGAGTCTTGGAGGCCATGGAGTAGAGACTTACCACCATCTACATGCAAGAGTAGGAGGGCTTTGAAAAGTAGTCCTGAAGTTGATTTCTTGAAGAAATAGTGTCACATGCTTTAGAAGATAGAGATGGAACAAGGCCATCTTAGTTTTTTTGGCAATGTGTTCC
This sequence comes from Calotriton arnoldi, assembly GCA_963921515.1. Taxonomy (NCBI): domain Eukaryota; kingdom Metazoa; phylum Chordata; class Amphibia; order Caudata; family Salamandridae; genus Calotriton; species Calotriton arnoldi. Next base: position 1,027,424 of record CAWUFW010003655.1, on the reverse strand, counting down.
CTGAGGCTGAGGTTGGCTTCCAGGGTGAATCCAAGTGACTTGGCATTGGGTGAAAGTAAGGGTTAAAAAGCTGTCAAGGTTTATGTCAGTGAACTAGGTTTGTACTGTTTCTTTGTTTTTCTTAGAAAATAACAGGAACAGGACCAGCAACTTCCGATCATGGCCAAAGAACGATCTCTGACCTAGTGGCCCACTGTCACCATTGTCAAAATCACTTTTACAATGAAGACCATCCACTTGGGATCCTCTCTGACCCTTGTCCTCACCACACCTTCACCAAAGGACTCCTACTGATCAGCGAAGCACTTACCAATCAATCAATCAATCAATCAATCACAGAATTTGTAGAGCGCACTACTTACCCGCGAGGGTCTCAAGGCGCTGGGGAGAGGGAAGGGGGGGGATGCTGCTACTGGTTGAACAGCCAGGTCTTGAGTAGCCTCCTGAAGGTCAGCAGGTCTTGGGTCTTTCGTAGGCTTAGTGGAAGGGTGTTCCAGGTCTTGGCGGCGAGGTGTGAGAAGGGTCTGCCGCCGGTGGTTGTTCTTCGAATGTGGGGGACGGTGGCGAGGGAGAGGTCGGCGGAGCGGAGCTGGCGGTTGGGGACGTAGAAGAAGAGTCGTCTGTTGAGGTAGGCTGGGCCAGTTTTGTGGAGTGCCTTGTGTGCGTGGATGAGGAGTTTGAAGGTGATCCTCCTGTCGACGGGGAGCCAGTGCAGGTTCCTCAAGTGGGGGGTGATGTGGCTGTGGCGTGGTACGTCGAGGATCAGTCGTGCGGAGGCGTTTTGTATGCGTTGCAGTCGCTTGATGAGCTTGGCCGGGGCTCCCGCGTAGAGGCGTTCCCATAGTCCAGTCTGCTACTGACGAGGGCCTGGGTGACTGTTCTTCTTGTGTCTGTCGGGATCCACCTGTAGATCTTGCGAAGCATGCGGAGGGTGTTGAAGCAGGAGGAGGAGACTGCGTTGACTTGCTTGGCCATGGAGAGCGTTGAGTCGAGGATGACTCCCAGGTTGCGTGCGTGGTCGGTGGGTGTCAGGGCTGCTCCCAGCGTCGTTGGCCACCAGGAGTCGTCCCAGGCTGAGGGTTGGAGCCGAGGATGAGGACCTCCGTTTTGTCTGTGTTCAGCTTTAGTCGGCTGATCTTCATCCAATCGGCGACGGCCTTCATTCCTTCATGGAGTTTGGCTTTGGCGGCGAGGGGTCCTTGGTGAGGGAGAGGATCAGTTGAGTGTCGTCGGCGTAGGAGATAATGTTGAGGTCGTGTTGTCTGGCGATGCGTGCGAGCGGGGCCATGTAGATGTTGAACAGTGTTGGGCTGAGGGACGATCCCTGGGGTACGCCGCAGATGATCTCGGAGGCTTCGGATCAGAAAGGTGGGAGGCGGACTCTCTGGGTTCTGCCGTCGAGGAAGGAGGTGGTCCATTCCAGGGCCTTGTCTCGGATCCCTGCGTCGTGGAGGCGTGCGCGTAGAGTGCGGTGGCAGACAGTGTCGAAGGCGGCGGAGAGGTCCAGCAGGATGAGGGCTGCGGTCTCACCATTGTCCAGCAGGATCCTGATGTCGTCGGTGGCGGCGATGAGGGCAGTCTCAGTGCTGTGGTTGCTGCGGAACCCTGATTGGGATGGGTCCAGTATGCTGTTTTCTTTGAGGTATCGGGTTAGCTGTTTGTTGACGATCTTCTCGATGACCTTGGCTGGGAACGAAAGCAGAGAGATGGGCCGGACGTTCTTGAGGTCTCTCGGGTCCGCCTTGGGTTTTTTGAGTAGGGCGTTGATCTCTGCGTGTTTCCAGCTCTCTGGGAAGGTCGCGGTCTCGAAGGAGAGGTTGATGATGTTGCACAGGTGGGGTGCGATGGAGCTGCTGGCTTTGTTGAAGATGTGGTGCGGGAAAGGGTCTGACGGGGAGCCGGAGTGTATTGTGCTCATGGTCTTGATGGTGTCCTCGATGTTCACGCTGGCCCAGGCTGGCAGGGGGTCGTGGTCGATGGTGTGTGGCGGGTCTGGTGTATCGATCTTAGTTGGGGTTGTCTGGGTGTTGAAGCTGTCGTGGATGTCGGCGATCTTGCGGTGAAAGAAGGTGGCGAGGGAATCGCACAGGGGTTGCGACGGCGGGATGTCGTTGGTGTTGGAGCTGGGATTGGAGAGTTCCTTCACGATGTTGAAAAGCTCCTTGCTGTTGTGTGCGTTGTTGTCGAGGCGGTCTTTGAAGGAGATTCTCTTGGCGGACCTGATGAGGTGGTGGTGGTTACGGATGGCGTCTTTTTGGGCTGTGTGGCTGTCCGGTGTCTTATCGCTGTGCCATTTCTTCTCTAGTTTCCGGCAGGTACGCTTGGAAGCTAGGAGTTCCGAGGTGAACCAGCTGGCTCTTTTGGTGGTGTCGCTGTAGGTGAGCTTTTTCAGCGGGCGAGGGTGTTGGCACAGTCGTCCATCCATCGTCTGAGGTTGCCGGCAGCGTCGTTGGTGTTGGATGGGTCGGAGGGAGGGCTGAGAGCGAGGGTTGCCCGGAGTTGGTCTTCGGTGACTTTGCTCCAGCAGCGGCGTGGGATCTGTTGGGTGCGGTGGTGTGTGGTGGGTTTCTGGAAGGTGAAATGGATGCAGCGGTGGTCGGTCCAGAGGAGTTCCGTGGTGTGGCTGAAGGAGACGTGGGAGCTTGAGGAGAAGATGGGGTCAAGCGTGTGGCCGGCGCAGTGGGTCGGTGTTGTGACGAGCTGGCTCAGGCCGAGGTTGGCGAGATGTCGATCAGGGTGGTGGAGTTGCTGTCGTTGTTGTTCTCCAGGTGAAAGTTCAGGTCTCCGAGGAGGATGTAGTCGGTAGAGGTCAGGGCGTGCGTGCGTGCTGATGAAGTCGGCGATGGAGTCGCTGAACTGGGGTCGGGGCCCAGGGGGTCTGTAGACAAGGGTGCCTCTAAGGGTGGTGTTGGGGTCCGTGTGGATCTGGAAGTGCATGTGTTCGGCGGTGCTGAGAGTGTCGTCGGTGCTGGTCGAGACCCTGATGGTGTTCTTGTGGACGATGGCGATTCCTCCTCCTACTGCGTTGATGCGGTCTCTGCGGGTGATGTTATAGCCATCTGGGATGGCTATGGCGATGTCGGGGGCGGAGGAGTCGTTCATCCAGGTCTCTGTCAGGAAGGCAACGTCTGGTGATGATGTGTCGAGCAGGTCCCAGAGCTCGACGGCGTGTTTGCGTGCGGAGCGGGTGTTCAGTAGGATGCACCGGAGGTGGTTGAGGTCCTTCTTGGCGGGCGCCTCGGTGGCTCTGAGGCTGGTGTAGCTGCAGTTCCGGCAGGTGAAGGGACCATGGGTGCGTTTCGGGGCGGCCTTGAAGCAGTTGTGCGTCCGTCCGGGGTTGAGAGCGTGGAGTGTGGTGGCATCGTATCGGCGTCGGTCCTCGAGGCTGGAGCGGGGGGCGCGCGGTCCAGGGGTTCTGGCGCTGGGCGCGGTCCAGTCGCGGACGGGCGCAGACGGGCTTGCCTTCGGCGCGCCAGCGGCGCGGCCGCGCAGCGGCCGCCATATATGGGCAGGTGGGAGGGAGGAGCAGCTGGGAGGCGGGAGGCAGGGGCAGCGAATGGGCAGTCAGGGGCGGGGCCGCAGGGGATGCAGCGGCGGGGAATGGAGAGAGGCAGCGGGGGCACAGAAGGCAAAATGGAGAGAAAACAAGCAAAGAAATACGGGCACAGTACAATGGGGCAGCGAGGGGCACAGAAGGAAAAATGGAGAGAAAACAAGCAGAGAAATACGGGCACAGTACAATGGGGCAGCGAGGGGCACAGAAGGAAAAATGGAGAGAAAACAAGCAGAGAAATACGGGCACAGTACAATGGGGCAGCGAGGGGCACAGAAGGAAAAATGGAGAGAAAACAAGCAGAGAAATACGGGCACAGTACAATGGGGCAGCGAGGGGCACAGAAGGAAAAATGGAGAGAAAACAAGCAGAGAAATACGGGCACAGTACAATGGGGCAGCGAGGGGCACAGAAGGAAAAATGGAGAGAAAACAAGCAGAGAAATACGGGCACAGTACAATGGGGCAGCGAGGGCACAGAAGTAAAAATGGAGAGAAAACAAGCAGAGAAATATGGGCACAGTACAATGGGGCAGCGAGGGGCACAGAAGGAAAAATGGAGAGAAAACAAGCAGAGAAATACGGGCACAGTACAATGGGGCAGCGAGGGGCACAGAAGGAAAAATGGAGAGAAAACAAGCAGAGAAATACGGGCACAGTACAATGGGGCAGCGAGGGGCACAGAAGGAAAAATGGAGAGAAAACAAGCAGAGAAATACGGGCACAGTACAATGGGGCAGCGAGGGCACAGAAGGAAAAATGGAGAGAAAACAAGCAAAGAAATACGGGCACAGTACAATGGGGCAGCGAGGGGCACAGAAGGAAAAATGGAGAGAAAACAGCAGAGAAATACGGGCACAGTACAATGGGGCAGCGAGGGGCACAGAAGGAAAAATGGAGAGAAAACAAGCAGAGAAATACGGGCACAGTACAATGGGGCAGCGAGGGGCACAGAAGGAAAAATGGAGAGAAAACAAGCAGAGAAATACGGGCACAGTACAATGGGGCAGCGAGGGGCACAGAAGGAAAAATGGAGAGAAAACAAGCAGAGAAATACGGGCACAGTACAATGGGGCAGCGGGGGCACAGAAGGAAAAATGGAGAGACAAAAAGCAAAGAAATACGGGCACCGAGGCCACAAGCGGAGGGGCGAGCTACCAGCAGCAGCAGCGGGCGGACAACACAGGCGGAGCTGTGTGGTGGGGAGCGACCTACCTGGCAAGGTCAAGGGTCGCTCTCCTCACCGCGCAGCGGCCGCCATATATGGGGAGGTGGGAGGGAGGAGCAGTTGGGAGGCGGGAGGCGGGAGGCAGGGGCAGCGAATGGGCAGTCAGGGGGCGGGGCCGCAGGGAGCGCAGCGGCGGGGAATGGAGAGAGGCAGCGGGGGCACAGAAGGCAAAATGGAGAGAAAACAAGCAAAGAAATACGGGCACAGTACAATGGGGCAGCGAGGGGCACAGAAGGAAAAATGGAGAGAAAACAAGCAGAGAAATACGGGCACAGTACAATGGGGCAGCGAGGGGCACAGAAGGAAAAATGGAGAGAAAACAAGCAGAGAAATACGGGCACAGTACAATGGGGCAGCGAGGGGCACAGAAGGAAAAATGGAGAGAAAACAAGCAGAAAACCAACATCCAAAATGTCTCCATCAATTCAGCAACATTCCGAGACACCTGGAAACATCCCACCATCTTGCTCCTGCTCAAGAAACCATTGACTAAACCAGTCACACTTTCCAACTACAGACCCATCTCCCTCCTACCATTCACTGTAAAGGTCTTAGAGGAACTAATCAACTGATGCCTCACCGATGAACTCAGCAACCACCAGTTCCTCGATGTCAAGCAGTCCAGATTCATACCCAACCAAAGTACAGAAACAGCTCTCCTCGGTGCCACAGATGAGATCCTCATGATACTTGACAGAGGCGACATGGCAGCTCTCATTTTCCTGCACTTCTCTGCAGCACTTGACAAAGACTCACACTCCATCCTCATCATGCGGCTGCAACGTACTAAGGACCTGCTCTTCGCTGGATCTGCTCCTTCTTAACAGACAGAACACAAGCTGTCAACCTGGCACCTTACTCCTCGGAGCCTGCAAACTCATCTGTGGAGTGTCTCAAGGTTCATAGATCAGCCACACCCTCTTCAAAGCATTCATGATCTCTACTGACCAATGTCACTCTAGCACACATTTTTGGCAAGAACACTTCACCAGGTGACTCCAGCTGTTGGCCGGCCGAACTCAGACCCACACCCAGCATCAACACCAGGAACCTTAGAAAAACCACCCACAGCAAACTGGACATGACCGCACAAGTCAATGCAGTCATTGTATCCTGCTTTCACACCCAGAAGGTGCTGAGTAGGATCTACAAATGGCTACCAAGCAACACTAGAAAAACTGTCACTCATAGTCACCAGCAAGTTGGACTACAGCAACACCCTCTAAGCCGGGATCACCTAGCATCTCACTAGAAGACTACAAATCATCCAGAACTTAGCAGTCAAATTCATTCTCAACCTCCTTCACAGAACTCATTGTACATCAGACCTTAGGGAGTTCCACTGACACGCAAAACACAAAGATGCTCATTTCAAACTCCTCACACACACACTCAAGGCAGTACACAACTTAGGCCCCACCTACCTGAGCAGTTTCATCTCCATCCTCAAACCAGGCAGACATTTGCACTATGCAGGTATCCTACTCGCATACATCGCACACATACACTGAACCAGACCTGGAGGTAAGTGTTCTCTCACATTGCTCCTACATTATGGAATGGCCTGCCATCCTATATCAGAGCCTCCTCCTCTCTTCTAGAATTTCTCAAGAAGCTGAAGACCTGGATTTTCAATTAAACAAACAACCATAGACAGGGCTAGATGCACACATCTGCTCAGCACCAGGATACCCTCAAGGTAATAGAGTGCGTCACAAAATTTACATAACATTCTCTCTTGGTGGGACAAGAGCAGCACATCCAGGCCTGGATGATGTGCTGGCTGTATTTGACATTTTGGTCTGAAGAAAAGGAGACTTTCAAGTAGAGTTGTGTATCATCGGCATTGGTGAATCTTGATGCTGCTATCTCTGAGTAGAGCATGAAGCAACTCCATGTAGAGGTTGAAGATGACAGGGAACAACATGGAACTGTGGGGTACTCCGCAAGAGCATCTTTTAGAAAAGGAGGTGCTCATGTAAACACACTGGTGCCAGTTGGAAAGGTATGAGGAGAACCAGTGCACGACATTGATGCTGAATTCCATTTGAGATTCCAGGGTGCATCTGAGGGTGGGATAGTTGAAAGTGTTGAAGGCAGCAAAGAGGTCCAGCAATATCAGGAAGCAGTGGCCATTTTCAACTGTTGTCAGGATGGCATCATCTTTGATGTGTAAGGTAGCAGTCTCCATGCTGCAGCATGACCTGAGGCCAGACTGGTAGTTTTGCAGGTGATGGTTAGTGTTAATGAACTAATTAAGAGAGATCGTCATAATTTCTCTTGAAAGGGCAAAGTTAAGTTGTTACCAAATTGGCTTGAATCATGGTCAGTCAGGGGCACCAAAGCAGAGCATATGCAACAGCCATTAATTCCGTTTTACATAAAGGACAGCAGCTCCATCCTGGCACCATGAAAATCCACCACTGATAAATGGTCTAAGATCATGACCAAAAGCTTGTCCTTTCCTCAAATCTTTGATCAGATAAAGGTAGATTTACTCACACCCACAGTCATTCTACTGCGGGATAAGTAGGTGGTGTTATATAATCTGCAGCTTCTCTCTGAGTAAATGAAAGGTTGTGCTGCATGACTTGAGTGGGTCACAGTTCCACATTTCTTTAATACTAAATACACCGCTTATGTCTCAGTGGTCTGGCATTCAAAACAGGGCATCTCCTATTTTTTCAAGTGGGAATGCCCCCATAAATGCAAAAATCTCCCCTACTTCCATACTTTCTACAATTATACAAGCATAAACAAGTGGGGAGAGTCCCCTGAGGGCCATGAGTGTAACCTATGAGCCGGGGGATCCAATAAAATGTGTTACCACTGTGCAAAGCATGGGGAGGGCAGTGCTGGCAGGATTTATGCCTCCACCAACTTTGAAGGGGGAAGGCTAACGTTTCCCATGAGAGTAGATTCAGTAGATGCAGTATGGAACTAACCACATGCACTAGTTTCAGGACCAATCAGCCCCCCCAAAAAAAAATGTGAGATGAGTCCTCTAGCACGTGTGTGTCTTTAAATGTATGTGTGTGTGCATGCACTGTGTTTGTGTATTTCCTGTGAAATAAAGCACATTGGCACATCGCTTCCATGGGCACATGCGGATGTCAGCAATTAAAATTCCATAAGGATTCACTTATAAATATTTGTTGAACTCAGTATAAATATGTTATTTTGTGTTGACACCGGCAACTGGTCAAAAGATGGAGTACTTCGAAGTCATGGGAGCTAATATGCTCATTTACTTTAAAAGGCTCAGGGATCAATCAATATGTAATATATCGATTTTTATAGACACACTGTTTGGAAAAATTCCCAAAGCTGTAGGTGGTTCTGTGCTTAGAAAGGGCTGATTAACAAAGCAGTACAACATTCTCAAAAAACCCAATTAGTTACATCCAGTAAATCAGTTTAAAACAATTGGTGAACAAAATGTGTTGACACCATGACCTGTAGCAGGTGCTATTAACAACCATCCAGAGCTTCTTGCATTGACTGCTCAAAGAAGTCAAAAATCAATGAATTAGCACACCAAAGAAGACTAAATCAAATGCTCAGACACGCGTTGCAAAAAGTCCCGTCACCAGTCTGCTCAAGCACCTTGCGAACACTGAAGGATCCTCAAAAGACTGTGATTAGAATTGTTAACTTTTTATTTTTAATTTGAGGTCATTTGTCTTGTGTTTCTGCCTCCTGGGACAGTGCAGGAACAGAGATAGGTGACTGACAGTGTCCGTCAGCCCTGTTCTGCTCATTGCAGGTAAACAGAGAAGGAAGGTATTGCCTATTGGAAAGTTGGGACAACAATATCCATTTGATTAGTCCACTGAACTCATTTCAAATATAAAGAGTATATAGTACTAGGGTCTCTCCTTTGGTCTTTATAGCAAGAGAAGTGATTCTAATACGGAGAGCTCAAATAAGCAGTGGTATGTGAGATACTTTAGTCTTGCCATGTCGACCCATGTTCATGCTCCCATCTGACACAAGAGAATGATAGTCCCAGATTAAGATCACTGAGAGCCAGACATATTTTGTTGAATTGGGTTTTGATGCTGGAGGTATTTCGTTTGTATATTGGTATGAGTTTATATATCTATGTGTGTGGGTTTCTATGAAGCACAGACGTAGTTAGGGGTGATGGAGATCTCTACGGGGTGATCCAGCGCGATATTAGCAAACAGCATTCATACACAAACTACTCACTTGGGCCCATACATTCACACTACGCTAATACTTACGCTGGAGTGTCAGTTGTACTCTTTATCAAAATCCCTGCTACCAATTACCTTCTGATTGAAGAGTAATGACTTACCAATGAATCCTTTGCTAATTGGGAAGTTTAAAATGAGTGACATTCATTATAATACATAATCCTGAAAATAACCAGAGTCAGGAAGTTTTAAAATGTTTATCTAAAGATTTAGCAGAGTAAAATACAGAGCCACATGGTACTTAATCGCACATCAACGGGAAAGCATAGAAGAACTATTATTAATTAATGACGGTCCCTCAGAAAAGAGAAGATAGAGACAGCAGCGCAACTAAAGGTTGCATTTATATTTACCTAAAGTGCGAGAACCAAACCCTTGGCCAAGGAGTTGGACAAAGAATAGGACCCAGGAAGGATGAAGAGCAAAGACCTCCTCCAGGATCAGGACAGGACCGGTGACCTCTTCTACAACGACGCCTGCGTCGTTCCCCTCTCTGATACTCGGCTTCTCCTCGACTCTCCCTGCTAATGGACTCCGCCGCCCCCCTCCTCAGGACCTCTTCTGGACAGGGATTCAGTCTACAATCGATCAGTTTGGCGGTCTGGAGCTCTTCTGCCTGACAGCATTTACGCCTGTTCTTCGTGAACGCCTGCTCTGACTAATTAACTAATGCTATATTCTATTATACCCTTCTACACCCATGTACCTCCCCTTAATGTTGCCAAAATATGGGACCACTATTTCTGATTGGACAGGGACAGGGGGTGGATTCTTATACCATATTGATTTGTCTTGAATTCTGAAGCTCATTGTCTTTAAACTACCGCCCATTCAATTTAATACATTTGCTTTATTTCCCACCCGTCTCATGACAAAATTTACAATTTATTCATATAAAATGTTTCTTTTTGACGAGAACATCTTGGTATGTAGTGGTGTCGGCCAGCAGGTCATGGCCTTGGGTGATGTCCAAGTTGACTTCATCTCTTTCCTTCTGTTCAATCATTTCAGGGCGCATGTGCGGAATCTTTGTCACACGAGCTTTCAGTTTACCAACTCCCAGGCCCAATTTTACGAACTAATAAAAGTACAAGAAGAAAATATTAAAATCACAAATAAAATGTTTCACTGCATACCCACTCTTTCTATTCTGTTCCCATTTACTTATAATGCTATCCCGCATTAGTAGCGTTAAAATAACGACAAATTAATAATAACACAAGAGCAAGCTGAAGCATGTGAAAACATCAAGCAGCCATTTTAATGCACACTGCGCAGAAGCAGGAGTTTCCCACCAAGCAAAGAAAGACGTCACACCATGTGATATGGATGAGACATGCGCAGTAAGTTCCCGCGCTTTACCGGCCATTTTGGATTACGGACAAGCGTTATTCGTTAGTTAAACACATAGGCAAGCATCCTAACTATTCGTGTAGTGTATGCAAGTATTAGTATGGACAATACAAGATTAATAAATAAATACTGTGAGGAGATTGCATTCGAGCAAGTCTCATTTGTGAGACCTTGCTCCATCAGGGGCTACAGAGTAGTTGCGACTGCAGTAATTAATAAAGTGTGATGGGCTTTGTAACTTGTCAATGTGTAGCTTTCTTTAAAGAAGTGGATCTTTAGCTCTTTTCTTTATTGCAGAAAGGTTGTGGCAGCTGTGATGAACACAGAGATAGGGACATATGTAACAAATAATGGTTTTGCAATTCTCAAATAGCGATTTTTTGAGAATCGCTATTTGAGAATCGCAAAACAAGATGTAATTAAAAAATCGCAAATATTTTGTGATTCCCTGACATTCCTTAATTGCGACTCGCAAATTGCGAGTCGCAATTAAGGAATGGCTTCCCATCCATTTCAATGGTCCAAGAGGCCCATAGGAATGAATGGGAATTGCGTGAGCAATTAGCGAGTACCCAATAGGTACTCGCAAATTGTGCACGCAATTTCAAGGGTGCAAGGGTTCCTAAAGGACACCCTGTTGCACCCCTGAAATGTGCATGTGTGCACATGTGGCGCAGCCACATGGCACTTTGAAAAATGCAAAAAAAGTGCATTTTTCTGAGAAATCGCAAATTACCACCAACCTGAAGTTGGTGGTAATTTGCGATTCCTTAAGGCAAAATCGCACAACTTGGGTGCTTCCTACATTGCATTTAAATGCATTCACAAAATAGGGAATCGCAAATTTTGCGATTCCCTATTTTGCGAGGGCCTTTTGGGATGATACATCCCAAAAGGCTTTTTCCCGTTCGCAAAAGGACCGAATCTGAGAATCGACCCGTTTGCGAACGGGAATGGGCTTGATACATATGCCCCATAGTGTGCCAAATATTGAGTATTTAGACGTTAAGTTCCAGATTTTTCTTCCTAATACTTTGTTGTCTCCATTTTGATAGAGTTCTCCCCTTGGACATGTTGCAATTCATCTGAAATGGTTAGTTTGTTGATCAGATAGGCCCGGGTGCTACAGATGGTGGCCTGGTGGATGATGCCTCTGGTCTTGGTGTAGACAGCTTTTTCAATGGTGATATGTTGGCAATGGGTGAGATCCTTAGTGGTAAGGTGGGGTTCTTCAAGAGACGAGGAGGACCTGGCCAGACTTGAGAGCTTCTGGGAAAGTGCCTTGGATGATGAAGTCATTCATGATTCACATAGGGATGAATACGTTCTCCAGAGATGGCTTAGATGAAGAATAAGGATTGGACATTATCTTCAGAGGAGGTGGCTTTGAGGGAGTTGTCAATGTTGGTGAAGTTTGTGCGTAATAGGCTGTTGAAGAATGACAACTACAGGATGTTGTGCAGTTGGACAGAAGGTGAAAGTGATATAGGCTTGTTGCTGTTGGATCCTCTATTTTTTGGTGAAAATGTAGGTCGGGTGCACCAAACTTATGGGATCGATGCATTTGGGAGGAGGATGTTACAATGATTTATCATCTTGAAGAGTGTTCTGATTTGGTTGGATGCTTCATTGATGGTGTAGTATTTGGCTTTGGCTAATATAATGAATTTTCTATGTGTTGAGAGGAGGGATGTTTGGTAGTATGAGCTCATCAGGATACCAGCTAGGCTTTCATTTTCTTTCCTCTTTATGAAATACACCATAGTGTCAGTGAGGTCTTTGTAATAACATGGTGCTCATTCTATTGAATTGCACATGTTTTCAGTTGAGCATGAATGTTTATGTTGCTACCTTGGAATGTGTTCAGCAGTCATGCAAGAACATCAGATGTGTGCATGCATTCTTAAATCATGCCCTATGCATCTGGACACACTAAATCCATGATGTTCTGTTGCTAAAAGTATTTACCCTAGCTGCTTTGCCTCTGAGGCTATTTCTTTTATTAATGTGTTTGCAGATATTGTAAATAGTGTGAATAGTATCTTCATTCATTACTTAAATCTCAGAAGTATTCCTGTGAAATTACATACTACACAGCATGGTGAGACTATTTCTTCACAGGCTACTTGAAAAGTTGCATTTTATTGTTAAGGAATTATTTAAAAAGTGGGGAATACTGAACCTTGAGTTGTGGCCAAACTGTTGTGGACATTTAGAAAGTCTTTGAGGAAAAGCAGAACAAAGTGCTGCTCAGAAAACACAAAAGAACTGTATAATTCATAAGATACTCATGAAAAAATATATACACTTAAGAAATAGTACATTTTTAGTTTCAGAGTTGCCTATTTCAGCACAGTTTCTGTCATTGACAATCACACATTATGTATAGGGATCCCTCCAATAAGGTTGGAACTCACAGTGAATGCTCATCTCAAACCCCAAACCCACATTGGAGTTAAATGTGCAACAGATCAGGATCATTCATTCTTGTATGAAGTAATATTGAACACAAGGTTCCAAATTACATGAGGTAAATATTAAAAAACTCACACAAAATGTGGTGTAAAAACATTTACCGGCAGAGATTGTTATATCCCCCTTACGCCCTTTGTAAAATGAAGCATTCTACAGCTTTTCTTTCAAATAGAAAGCATGGGACGTTTTTCATAACACTGCTTTAGTGAGTTACATTGCAAAAATGGAGGTGCTTAAAATCATTGTACATGTGGAACTGATAAAGATTGCAGCATTCTTTCCAGTGCATTTTTATCTCAAAGAATCTATGAAAAGATGGGTTTGTAGAGAGTTAAATTCATGCAGATCATAATAATGGAAGCTGGCTCACACATTTATGACATGGGCACATTTGGCTGCAAGATACACACATTACTGTAGGTTTTGAGGTAATTTCTATAGCCTTAGAGCCCGACATAGCGGCTCTACCAGCCATTAAGGGCCCACTCTAGCGTTCGGCTCGGGCCTTTAACAAGGGAGCTGGCCTTTAATGGCTGGTAGAGGCCCCTACGGAGGGCTCTAAGGCTATTAGAACATTCAGCCCCTAGAGGGCCTCTCGGAGCTCAAGGGGACCTTAGGGCACCAAGAGGCCTTTGCTCACATCAACAGCTGTGAAATGAAAAAAATATTGGAATGTTGCTCTCCGGGCTTCTATCAGCCATTAGAACCCCGGAGCACTCCATTGTCTTCAATGGAGTGCTCAAGATTCCAATGTTCTAATATTAGTTAGGACATTTGTGATCTGCCATTCACTGACTTGTTATTTTCTCACTGTGTAGGTTTTTGACATGCATTGCTTTAGTGACTTTTTTTGTGTTGCAGTGTTCTTCTTTGTACGATCTATTACCTCTTTTCTGTTTTATTTGAGTATTTGTAGTTTGTATTTGGAGCCTAAAAAATGTCTAAAAGTGGAGAAAAAAAAACCACACTAGGAGGTGTGGCTGGTCATTAAACTAGTATTTTGTTCAATATCTGCCAAGCATGCTACAGCTGGCCAATTGGTTTTGAAAATGGAGAGGACATGCATGCAGCATGCAACTAAGCAGGTTTGTGGTGTCTCTGTCCATCTCTGTCCATCTTTTGATGGACCTGTTTACCCCAGTATACAGTAGCAATCAAATTGTCATACTGAAAGAACAAGCAGGATGTAAAAAAGTCTCTTTTCAGTTCTATGGGGTCTATTCACAAACTGTACTTTGTAGCATATTTAGTAGTACTACAATTATACTACTAATGTACTACAAAATATTGTTCGCATGCCTACGTGTACAGGTCTACTCCTCTGCAACTCCTGTCTTAATTGTGCTGAGATCACCGCCCTGAATGCAGAGATCTTGGCACACATAAGTATACGTTTCCATAGTAAATGTGGAAGAGACACATAGGAGTGGCTGGAAAATAGGGAATACCTATGACTAAAGAGGAGGGGTCAGAGGAGGAGTAAAGAGGGGTTTAGGTTGGGTTAGGAAGATTCAAACATCCACGACAGAAGAGTAAACCCATTGCTATTAACAAACTGTCCTGCTATAGTTTCTACAGCCAAAAACAGTTGTAAAGAACTCCAACTCTGAGCTGGAGTAAGTCCACCACCACACATGGCCAACAACTGGTACTTCAGAACTCTCCTATTGAAATCGATAGAGGAACTTAAAATAAAACCAATAGATAATAAGGTTAAAATAAATTAAATAATCAAATAATTTAAAAGTATACATTAATTATATATAATGTTAAAAAGTGACTATAAATAAAATATAATTATTCGTTTTTTTATTAAAACATTTTACTAACCTTTTTAAAATTTAGAAATTAAGGTTACATTAATATTTAATAAAAATAATTAAATGACTTTGAATTAATTCTGTCCATTACTTTTAATAATTATTAATACTGACTTTAGGTGTTTTTTATTTTTTAAATCAAGCTTTAGAACATATTTTTTTATTTAATATATTCAAATAATTACATTTTTAATTTGAAACTGTTATTAATGCTATAACTTATTTCATATTGTTTTGTATTTAAAATAAATATATAAAATTAATTAACATTAATATCTAACACGAAAATAGGTTTCCATTTTTTTACGTTTAATTACATTTTAAACTTTTCCTTATACTTTACCATAGGGAGATCAAAAACAACTGACCATCCTGTGAGTATAAAAGTAATCAAAAATGACCACCTTGAAAGCACCTCATAAGGCTGCACATTGATTCATTATCACTGACTTTGGCAGGAAAAAATCTCTTCACTCCAGCACGCTCAAAGTGAGAAACTGCATGCAATCTTTCATTCAGATTCTAGATTATGGGTGAGGTGCCTATTTTCTATGAAGGGTTGCAAATATAGGCGATGGTCTGCAAAAACAATGTTGAATCTGGCAAGGGGAAGAGCTGGTTGGCAAGGGAAAGAAGGGGTACCTTAAGAAACACAGAGGTACAATTGCAGAGAAGGCAGCAATATAGTGAGCAAGATTAATAAGGAGAAAAAGAGAGCTACAACGATATTTTCTGTTTTTATATTATACACTTAGGAGATAGGATGTAGAGACAACGATCAGGGAGAAAGTGAGTTTGGAGAAAAAGTGGACACCTATACTAAAAACAAATAAAATGGATAAAAAGGAGCATAGTAATATCTCTGTCAGTAAGGGCTAGGAGATCCTGGCCAAACAAATATGATGCCCCCTTTGGAAAAAAAGTACAAATTGCATTAAATGGCATAGTTTAGAGAACATTGGAATGTGCTCTTAATGCACCTGGGTTATATGATCTGTTTCGACATGTACAGCATCAAACTTATAAAGGAAGAACAGTTTTTCGGAGGGGGTGTCATTTTTTAAGGAGCTCAGTAAAGTGGCTGCATTTATTATGAAGGGTAATGGCATAAGCGATAAATACCAGATAAAATACATTTGTGCAGTTCTGATAGTGTTTCTTGGTTTTTCATGGCAGTCATCTGTATGAACAGGGATAATATAAAAGGGTGTCTTGAAGGATATGGGATCAGAATCTGAGTGTCATGAGTGAGGTAGTTGAGTGAAAATCCAATGAGCAGTCAGAAAAGTCCTGTAATGAAAAGAGAAAGACTGAGAGAGAGTGGGGGGTGAGAGAGAGAGCAGACAGAGAGAGAGATAAAGAGAGAGAGAGAGGGGAAATCAAATATGGAGCCTGGCAAAAGGGCATGGTATTCGGTTGGGGGAGGAGCTGAAGCAGTATCGGTAGAGTAGGGATTTTCCTCTGTAATCAAGGTATTATTTTTTCCAACTCACAAGTTTACAGAGGTATTTCTGTAGGGTAACATAATAGACTTTTCTTTCCTCTGATGAAAAGCAGCAGGTACCTCATTAAGGTCTAGAGCTGAGCACTAGTAGAGAATTGACTGTTCAGTATTGCTAGGGTGTGATAATCTTATATGTGCTTTCACTAACAGAATGCTGTTGTTAAAAATGAAAAGTCCAGTGCATCCTAAACTAGATAGTGGAGAACTAAGCTTCATAATGATGGAGACAAATCAAGATCTCCACTAAAAAACAGACTGAGACACATGAACGGCACTTATTTCTAAAAGTATATGTGCCAGGGCCCTTGGTATTTTTCAGAAGGGTGCTGCTGCTTGTGTCATCTCAGGTCCCTGCCAGTTCTGAAGTACTAGTACCAAGAACACTTACTTATCACTGCAATCCTACAAAAGGTACAATTTTGACTGTACTAGGTGACCTAAATCCGTAAGAATGCCTCTAGCACCCTGGTATTATAATTTGTTTATCATATATGCAATTGTTAACCACTTTTCTCATGCGCTTTAAAAAAAAAAAAAGACTTACAGTGCCCCCATGTGGTAGGCTGCCTAAATAAGTGCTGGTGTTAAAAAACATAAGTGCCATTGCCAAGCCCTGACAAGCACTGGCACAAATTAAGCACTGCACATGAAGAGTTCACACAATTGCTGACACAGATACCTGCGTACAGACGTGTGCAAGTAGGCTGTTTCATCTGAGACCCAGGTGTTCTAGGTGTTCCTCTGCTGCAATATGCATATAACCTGCTTTCAAGAAGTCTAGTAGCTATACAATGTTTATGTTATTGCTATTGACGATTCAAAGTATGTTTCTAAAGCACAATGGAATGCAAAATTCCATTGGGTTGCAGGAGACTCTCTCCCCCTAACACCAGTACATACCTACTATGTTATCACCACTACCCACTTAAAATTCCACAATAGTAAAGCTACTGCTTTGCTATCTAAGGGACACTAACTGAAAAATCCACCCAAGAACACATCACTGGTTGTTGAACTGCAAAGTATCACTCCCAGGGGAATCCACTGGGTGATACCAAGACTCAGCTCCCAGACAACAGTACTACTGTGTCTGGACTCTTGTTTTATTTGGTCAGTCCCTTCTTCACTCGCCCTCTATCTCTCTTTTTCCCTCCACATTCCACACTTCATTGACACTCGACCATGGAGACACATCAGAACTCGGGCTTTGATTAAGCAGCCTCATGATAACCAAAGAAATTCTCTCTCTGCTCCTCTATCCTAACCCAGGTATTTACATTAATAACTGGGAAACTTTTGATAGATTCTTTTTTATTTGAATAGAACAGTGGCATTCTTAAGTGCAAATATCTTTCTGTCTTAATTTGGGCCACTCGACCATTAGGAATTGGTCTTCCGACTACAGTGCAAAGAGAAGGTCTCTCTGCCACCCTTTACAATCCCACTTAACATGGTGTCTCCTAATGTAAATGTGTTATCCCACTTAAATCGGAAGAAAATCCTACATTTTCTATGTATGAAGCACACCAACACCCTTTGAAGTCCAACGCTTTCCTTACTGTTGCTTAGACTGGAGTGAGAATAGTAAATCTCCAAAGTCCAAAATTTTACCTGTTTTTGCTATGAGGCATGAGAATAGTAAATGCATGCAAGGTGTCCAGTTGTCCTATTTTTGTTTTCATTGAAGTCATATTATTGCAACTGTTGTTTAATGTTAATTATTATTATTTTTTCAAATGTTATATTGTTTTTAGAAAAATGTACTTTTTATTTAAAATTAATTTAAATATTAATTTCATTAATAATTTTATATACTTTTAAGAGATGTTTTTAATTTTACTTTTTGATACTGCTAATGTTATTCATAAAAACATTGTAAATTGTTCAAACAATGTTTTCATATTTTTTAAATATATACATCTCTCACTATATATATATATAAATATATATTATCTACTGGCGGTGCCAGTAGATAGTTATAGTTAGGACCTATTATCCATAGGAAATTCGTAACATTCTATTCCCAATAACTTTGTCGTCGTTTGACGAATCATCGCAAAATTTTCAAAACTAGTGGGGTGCTCCGGTCTGCTCCTGTCTTGAAAGTGTCGGGGTGATTCATCAAGCAGGGGCCGAGAAAAAAGGGGGGTCCCAATACGTGTTTTCTCCATGTTAATTCCCATAGGAAATTTTAGCCACGGCTACAGCCCAAACTGCTGAACGGAATTACACCAAATTTTGCAAAAAGGTAGCGCTTGGTTCAGAAAGCGACCTTTTTTTTAAATGGTGTAAATCCATTCAGTAGTTGCGGAGAAATTAAAAAAATAAGAGTGAAAAATCAATTTCCCATAGGAAACTTTATGCAAGGCTACAGCAAAAACTGCTGAACGGAATTACACCAAATTTGGCAAAAAGGTAGTGCTTGGTTCAGAAAGCACCCTTTTTAAAAATGGTGTAAATCCGTTCAGTAGTTGCTGAGAAAATCCAAAATAAAAGTTTCGATATCTATGGCCGCGGTGGATCCACGCACCCTCCCGATCACGAGCTGCATGCTAATTGGCTGTCAACACTCCACACAAGAAAAGACGAAAACAGATGCAAAAAACGCAAAAAGGGGGCAGGGTAGAAACACCCTGACCCCCTAGGCCTGCTCAGGGGGGTCCTACAAAAAACACGCTGGGTGCGCGGATCCTGCCGATAAAAAAAAAAAACGAAACGCGGACACCCGCGCTTCGTGGTTAATTGGCCCCCGGGTGGGCCAAGTCCCGGGGGCATGCGGGGGTTAATGTATATTTATGTGGGGGGCCTCTAAGGCCCCCCCAAGCCCCGGGGACCGCCACCCCCAGGGCTTCTTTTTTAAAAAATTAATTAACCTGTGTGGGGGGGCTTGTGCCCCCCCACACGCCCCGGGGACTGCCACCTCCCCAGGGCACTAATTAAACAAATGTGGGGGTCCGTTTCGGACCCCTGAAGCCCCGGGGACCACCACCTCCCCGGGGCTATGTAGATGTGGGGAGGGGGCCGCGCGGCCCCCTCCTGGAGCCTGTGGTGGCCCTGGGGACCGCCACCCCCAGGAGCCGGCTCCTGCAGTGTCCCGGGGTGCCTACCCCCGGGACACTGCTGTTTGCAATGACAGGACGGGAGCCTCGCGGCTCCCGTCCTGTCATTGCAAACTGCTTTGGATATTGGAAGCGAGAGCAGGAAACCTGCTCTCTCTTCCAATATCCAAAGCACATTGCTTTTCCACACGGGGAGCTGCATGTTAGCAGCTCCCCATGTGGAAAAGCAATGCCGGCTCCCGCAGGACGCGGGGAGCCGGCTTGGTCCGTGGGGGAGTTGGGGACCCCCACGGACCCCAAAGGATAGGCCCAAAAATAATTTTTTTAAAAACAAATAAAGGCCGGCCCCGGGGGATGGGGTCCCCGGGCCAATAGAGGCCTTAGGAGGGGGGCCACGCAGCCCCCCTCCTCCAAAAATATGTCTCAAAAAGTGGCCATGCCCCGGGGGATGGGGTCCCCGGGGCCGGAATCGGCCACGGGAGGGGGGCCCCCTTCCCCTACAGTATTTTTTTTTTAAAAAGGAAAAAGGCATAAGGCCCTGGGGGATGGGGTCCCCAGGGCCCCAAAAGGTAAAAAAGAAGGGGGGCCTCACAGCCCCCCTTCAAAAAAACAAAAAAAAACAAAAAGACGCGATCAAGCGTCAGGCCCCGCCCCCTCCCTTAACCAATCTGCAAACGCGTCCTGTGGCGCGTTTTAAATTGGGGAAATAATTCCCATTCAATACTGGGGGTCCCAGGGGGCCAACTAGCCCACCAGGTACCTCCAGTAAGTGCCACAGGGCTGGGTTGCAGAGAGGTGGTCCAGGCCACGCCCCTTTTTACACCTCTCTGCAACGCAGCTCTGTGGCGCTTACTGGAGGTACCTGGGGGGATAGTTGGACCCCAGGGACCCTCAGGATTCAAGGGGACTTAATCCCCCAACTTAAAATGCGCCACGGGGTGCGTTTGCACAGTGGTGAAGGGAGGGGGCGGGGCTAAAGGTGACATGTGTGCAAACAGGCCCCCTGGCGCGTTTTAAGATGGGGAATTAAATCCCCTTCAATCCTGAGGGTTCCTGGGGGCCAACTAGCCCACCAGGTACGTCCAGAAAGTGCCACAGAGCTGCGGTGCAGAGAGGTGTATAAAGGGGCGTGGCCTCTGAACACCTCTCTGCAACGCAGCTCCCTGGCGCATACTGTAGGTACAGGGTGGCCTAGTTGGACCCCAGGGACCCTCATGATTCAAGGGGACTTAATACCCCAACTTAAAACGCGACACGGGGCGCGTTTGCACAGTGGTGAAGGGAGGGGGCAGGGCTTCAGGTGACATGTGTGCAAACAGGCCCCGTGGCGCGTTTTAAGATGGGGAATTAAATCCCCTTCAATCCTGAGGGTCCCTGGGGGCCAACTAGCCCACCAGGTACGTCCAGAAAGCGCCACAGAGTTGCGTTGCAGAGAGGTGCAAAAAGGGGCGTGGCCTCTGAACACCTCTCTGCAACGCAGCTCTCTGGTGCATACTGGCGGTATCTGGTGGGCTAGTTGGCCCCTAGGGACCCTCGGGATTGAGGACGAATTAATTCTCCAACTTAAAACGCGCCACAGGGCGTGTTTGCAGACATGTCACCTCAGGCCCCATCCCCTTCCTTCACCATTGTGCAAATATTCCTCTAAAATCAGCCGAACTACGAATTCCGATTTACTCACCTGTTATCAGGAGAGACCTCAGTGCTGCATCTTTGAGCCCAGTACTGATCCTGAAAAGTAATTTTAACCGTACTTACCAGTAACTTGAATTTCCTTCCATAGGATATCATTGCCTGCTTTTTGCTGAAAAAGTTTCTGTGTCAATTTTTGAAACATACAAACTTTCCTCTAAAATCAGCAGAACTACGAATTCCGATTTACTCACCTGTTATCAGGAGAGACCTCAGTTCTGCATCTTTGAGCCCAGTACTGATCCTGAAAAGTAATTCTAACCGTACTTACCAGTAACTTGAATTTCCTTCCATAGGCTAACATTGACTGGTTTCACTTGGAAATTCTTCTAAGTGTGGAGTTTTGGAACTTTATAATATTCCTCTAAAATCAGCCGAACTACGAATTCCGATTTACTCACCTGTTATCAGGAGAGACCTCAGTGCTGCATCTTGGAGCCCAGTACTGATCCTGAAAAGTAATTTTAACCGTACTTACCAGTAACTTGAATTTCCTTCCATAGGATATCATTGCCTACTTTTTGCTGAAAAAGTTTCTAAGTGTCGATTTTTGAACCATACAAATATTCCTCTAAAATCAGCCGAACTACGAATTCCGATTTACTCACCTGTTATCAGGAGAGACCTCAGTGCTGCATCTTTGAGCCCAGTACTGATCCTGAAAAGTAATTTTAACCATACTTACCAGTAACTTGAATTTCCTTCCATAGGATATCATTGCCTGCTTTTTGCTGAAAAAGTTTGTGTCGATTTTTGAAACATACAAACATTCCTCTAAAATCAGCAGAACTACGAATTCCGATTTACTCACCTGTTATCAGGAGAGACCTCAGTGCTGCATCTTTGAGCCCAGTACTGATCCTGAAAAGTAATTCTAACCGTACTTACCAGTAACTTGAATTTGCTTCCATCGGCTAACATTGACTGGTTTCACTTGGAAATTCTTCTAAGTGTGGAGTTTTGGAACTTTATAATATTCCTCTAAAATCAGCCGAACTACGAATTCCGATTTACTCACCTGTTATCAGGAGAGACCTCAGTGCTGCATCTTTGAGCCCAGTACTGATCCTGAAAAGTAATTTTAACCATACTTACCAGTAACTTGAATTTCCTTCCATAGGATATCATTGCCTGCTTTTTGCTGAAAAAGTTTGTGTCGATTTTTGAAACATACAAACATTCCTCTAAAATCAGCAGAACTACGAATGCCGATTTACTCACCTGTTATCAGGAGAGACCTCAGTGCTGCATCTTTGAGCCCAGTACAGATCCTGAAAAGTAATTCTAACCGTACTTACCAGTAACTTGAATTTCCTTCCATAGGCTAACATTGACTGGTTTCACTTGGAAATTCTTCTAAGTGTGGAGTTTTGGAACTTTATAATATTCCTCTAAAATCAGCCGAACTACGAATTCTGATTTACTCACCTGTTATCAGGAGAGAACCCAGTGCTGCATCTTTTAGCCCAGCACTGACCCTGAAAAGTAATTCTAACCGTACTTACCAGTAACTTGTATTTCCTTCCATAGGAATCCATTGTCTGGTTTTCAGCAGAAAAGTTTGTGTTGATTTTCACAAACTACAAATATTCCTTAAAAATCGCCTGTATGACTTAAACGCATTCTTTCAACTGTGTACAGGAGATGCACCAGTGCTGGATCCAGGATCCACCACTGAGTAAGAAAAAGTAACAATAACACTACTTACTTGCTAAGTGAATTTCCTCCCATAGGATAACATTGGTGATTCTATGTGAAAAAGTTTGTGTCAACTTTTAAAATACAATAATATTCCTTAAAAATCACTACTGTAACCAAAACGCTTTTACTCAACTGTTTACAGGAGATGTCCCAGGACTGAATCTAGGATCCAGTCCTGTGGTTAGAAAAGTAATCCATAAAGTAACTAATTGCATTTAACTAGAAATTCACATTGAGCTCAATGCTGCATTGTGTTTGAAATTGTGTTGCCCATTGCAACAACTGTAACTACTGTACTTAAAAGTCTATTGCCTATTTGCAAAGTATTTAAACTAAAGTAATTCATTCTGAGAAAGTATATTTTGTAATGTAATGTATAATGTAATTACAATGTAATTTAAAAAATAAAATATCTAAAAATAAATAGTTTACAAAAAATGTAGTAAATCAGTATCAAAAAAAAAAATATAACAATTAATACATTTAAAAATTGTCATTTACAAAACCTTTGAAATTCACTGAAAAAAACCATAGGTTTCAGACATGTTATAGTTAGGAATTAGCATTTAAAAAACCTTTGAAATTCACTGAAAAAACCATAGGTTTCAGGGACGTTATAGTTAGAAATTAGCATTTAAAAAACCTTACAAATTCACTGAAAAAACCATAGGTTTTAGAGACAGTTATAGTTAGTTGGACATTGCACTCGTACAAAACCCGTGAAATTCCCCTGTTATAGTTAGTTCAGCTAACTATAACTCGCGCCCCCGCAATGCACTGCTGATGACGTCACATATTACATCACTCATGACATGGTCAGTGACATCACTGATGACTTCACTGATGACATCTCACTTGAACTTGCATGTGGAGAAACCACCTGCAGAAGGGTAGCATTCTCACTTGTGACTGCTTACTCTTACTGTACTCCTGCTACCAATGATTGTCCTGCCCCTGTTTTTACTAGCACTGTCTGTGCCATCACCATATCTGCACTGCTTTTTGCTTGCTTTATGAAGAAGGAATTTTCTTTGGGCTTAGCTTTGCTTATTACCCCGCCTCCTACACTCACTGCATTCTCAATCATAGGTCCTACTTGCTCGCCCTCAGTACTGCTGAGCGATGCTGTAAAGGATCGGCCCCCAAGCCCTTTGGATCGGACTCTGGAGACACATCACGTTGTTCGAGTTCTACTTCCCTCTCGCTCTCACTGTGGCTGCTTGCCCTACTAGCATTTAATTGTGCTACACCTTAAACATCCATTCTCAATTGTTGGGTCTGAATAGCCCAGGCAGCCACCGATTTTGCCTGCAAAGTGTACCTCTTTACTCTCTGGGAGGAGGAAGCTGAGGTACTGGAGGTACTAGAAGTAGTAAAGGCAGCTGAAGTCGTAAGATGTTGCTGTTGCCTGCTGTGTAATTTCTGTTCCTCTACACTTAATTGCCAGAAGTCTTTACTTTCCTTTTCTCCATTCTTTTCCTTCCCCTCCTCTCCTCTCCAACGTATCCGTTCAGGTTCAATTCAAATCCTCTGCCGGTTCTCGTAATGCTTCCGGACACAGAAGCCTTGGTTACCTCCCGAGGCCAGCTATTCACAGACCACAACCCCACCACAGTGGTGAGCTGTCCCGACTCCTCGTGACCGACCTACACTCATGGGGGAAGTCAACTTCTGTCGCAGGAAAATTTCATCGCTGTTCGCTCTTCACTCCTCACTCTCTGGGAAGCTCCTCTGCAGCTTCAGCCTTACCACCTCGAACAATTCCTGCCGGCTTGTTCTGTTGGAGTCCCTTGCATGATCCGAAACATTGAGACGCCGTCCTCTCCACAGCATTGCTTGAGCTTCAGAAACAAACAGCCTTGTGGGAAGGGAGTAGGGGAAATTCCACAGGCCCTTAGCAGCAGAACATGTGAGTTAAGCCTGCCACCTCTCCAAAATATCCAGTTCCGTATATTTTCAGACATGTCAGCTTCTGCATCACCTTGTCGAAAGGAATTCATAAGACTTGCCTGCATGTTTAGAGCTCAGGATGCCTAAGCATCGGTGGTTGTACCAGTTGAAGCTGAAGGTGTTCGCAAAAGGACCATTCCACCTCTTCACTAATTTAGAAGAAGAAATTTTTGTCTAAAATGACAGATTAGCATTTGAAAATCCCCCTCTTTTATGTACTCTTCTCATTGCGATTTCCATGTGTTCTTATTTTTCTCTCTTCTTTCTTCTTTTTCCCTTTAGGTTAAGATATTGGGTGGGCAGGAGGGACCTCAAGAGGAGCCATGAGGGTAGCTAGGTACAGTAACATGCGCCATAGGAGCTGCTGTAAGCACAACTTCGCTTTTGGGGGTCTTGGGCTCAGAGGGTCATCATTTGTGTTTTTGAGGGTGAGGTGCAGGGTTGGTGAAGAGCACTTTTGATTAAAATGAGTATAGTGGAAATATGGTGGAGTGTAACTAATCTGAAAGGAGTGACAAGTGATAGTGAAAATACAAATACTTTATTTAATGATGTATAATTTGAAGCTGATGTCGTGAAATGCCAATAGAATTTTAAATCGTAATAAATGTGGGGGTTTGCTAAGATGGCTGATATTGCTTTGTCCTGAAGTGATTTATCTTCAAGAGACTCATTTAAAGAGTAATAATAATCCAAAGGCCTATATTCCAGTGAACTATTCCTAAACATTGTTTGCTTCCTAGGGGTTCGCGATGAGGGGGGTCACGATTTATTTGAGCAACAGGATAGATTGGGATATAAAGGAAGCTATCAGGGATCCCAGAAGTAGATGGCTGTGGTTGAAAGCTTCGGCTCAGGGGGTCCCAGTAATCCTGGTTAATTACTATGGTCCTGTTAGCGACGAGATTGATTCACTAAAACAGTTACATAATATCGCTATAGGAGCAGAATGGCACATCATTGCTGGGTGGGATTTCAATTATATTCAAGACCTTAACCTGGACACGTCTAATCAAGCGGAAAAAAAACGTAAACCATAAACAAAGAAAATCTTTACTACTATAAAGCATGATTTTCAACTAGTAGATCCTTCATGGGAATGATCATCCTGGGGTAGCTCAATATACTTTTTATTCACAGTGCTTTAAAATGGCATCACGACTGGAATTTTTTTTTTATTATCTCAGGCAGTTAACAGGAAGGGGTTTGATATCTGGGCAAACGTTTTTTCGGAACATTCAGCAATTTCTATTGTTATTGAGCTGGATACTTTCACTAAGGAAATAAAGGATTTGCAGTTGGCAGTGAATAATGCTACAGGGGATTGTATGAGGGCAGGGGGCCTTGAGGTCACCAAAAAAGAACTGGAAAGGACCAAGCAGAATCTTAGGAATTTTTTAATTCTTGAAGAAATAAGTAAGGTCATTCCAGCAACAAATGTATGAAGAGAATCAACAGAGTGGAAAATTCTTGGCTTGCTTAAACATGATATGCAAGTAATTAGGCAAATTGAGAACCCTGATACTCACTTATTAATCTCACAGGATGAAGCTGTTGTCCAGGTATTTCTACAGCATTATAGTAGAATATATGAGAATACCTATCTAGTTACCCTTTCTGATATTGAGCAATACTATAGCTCTATTAATTTGCCCCAATTGCCAACAATCCACGCAGATGCAATCTTAGCATAAAAAGCAGTCTCTGAAGTTAAAGAAGCGCTTCAAAAAATGTCTAATGCAAAGGCGTGTGGGAACGATGGTTTTCCTACATAAATGTATAAGGCTTTTTCAAATAAATTTGTACCCTTCATAGGGGCCGATTCCAATTCGGGCCGGAAATCTCTCCGACCGATCCGGACCCGGAGAGATTTCCGACCGAATCGGACCCGTGCAGCCCGACCGAACGAGTACGATGCGTCCGTATGCTATCGTACTCGAGTCGGTCGGACTCCCATTGAAGTCAATGGGAGCCGGTCGTACAACGCGTACGCAGGCTCCCATTGCCGCAATGGGTGCGAGGCGAACAAGGGCGCCCCCTACAGCGGGTACGCGGCGAAGCGACTCGCGCCGTACACGCACAGGTAGGGGGGACCCATGGGTCCCCCCTGTGTGCGACTCGCGCGGCTACGCATACAGGGGGGTCCGACACGGACCCCCGAAGTATGGCTCCGACTGCTCTTTCGAGCCGGATGGCGCATGTCGGTCGGACTGCTCGCGGCACGCATCGTACTTACCCGGCCGGGGAACGTCTCCATTGCGTGGTGCGAGTCGTGTCCGAGCGAGTCAGTTGGTGCGGTTCGACCCGGGAACGAGTCGGTCGGAGCGGTTGGGACGCCCGAACGAGTCGGTCGGCGATTTCGCATCGTACTTGCTCGTCCGGACGCGCGTACGGATCGGTCGGGAAATAGGGCTCCGAATCGGATCCGGTTAAGCCGAATCCGATTCGGAGCCCTACCGGCCGAGATCGGAATCGGCCCCTTAGTGTCCAATTGTATACTAGAAGGTGAGGAGATCCCTTCCACTTTTAAAGAATTCACCATAGTCAGCTTTCTGAAGAAGGATAAATGGCCAACTAGTGCCAGCTCATATCATCCGATAAGCTTGCTTAATACAGATTATAAATTGCTGACATTGTACTGCTAGGAACACCCCTGCTGCTTAACTGTTAATTCACAAGGACCAGAGCGGATTTGTAGTCAATAGACTAATGGCATTGAATACTATTTTTTTATCCATGTGACTGATTATTTTTCACACACTTAAACCGTGGCAGCAATAATAATAATGGACTCCAAGAAGTCATTTGATTTAGTTAACTGGGATGCCTTGTTCTATAGCTTGGGTCAATTTGGGTTCCACGCTCAGTTTATAAGACTAATTAAGAATTTATATTGAGGGGCATAGGCCAAAATTTTCATCAATTCCAGAGTAATTGGCTTGTTGATAATAAAGAAAGGCACCCTACAGGGTTTCCCCCTGTTTCCTATCTTATTTCCTCTTTTTATAGAGCTGTTAGCTGTAAAGATCTGCAGCATGGAAGGAATCTGTTCACCCATTGTAGGCATGCCTAAAATAAAGCTATTCATGGACAATATTATTTTATATCTAAAGCCAGATGAGATAAATATACAAGGGGCATTTGATTTAATAAAAGAATTTACTAATATTGGTGGATACAAGATTAATCAAAGCAAAGCGGAGCTGCTGCTACTCAATGCTTTCATTGGGGATCTTCCTGTGTTTTTTAAAGCAACAGGCTAGCTCACAGTGACCAATTCGTTATTTGGATATATTTGTGGCAAAAAGCTATGACCTGTTATTTCAATTAAACAACACAACCATGTTAAGAAAAGTTAAAGCACCATTGGAAAGATGGTCAGTTCTGCCATAGATACTGATAGGGAGGGTTTCTCTTGTTAAGATGTCCATTTTACCATTATTTCTTTTTCTTTTTAGCAGTGCACCTATATAAATCAGTAGTTCTTATTTTCAGAACCTAAATTCTTTCCTTAGAAGCTTTGTATGGAATAGGTAACCCCTAGTATAAAGTATTCAATATTGCAACTCGGTAAGACCCAGGGGGTCTAGCGCTCCCTCACTTTCAGACATATTATCAGGCAGCATTGCTCGATATCATGGCATGATTAATTGATGGTAAAGAAGTGTTAGAAGCATTTTTGTTAAGAAAGATGATTCAAGAATCTAGAATAAATCTCCCAGCTTTTATCAAAACTGTGAAACTGCAGAAGAAAACTCTCTGTAAGTCCACCCAGGAGCTATGCAGCAGGATTGTCGCACTTTTTAGTTCCTGCCAGATTGCAGCTGGTTATAGTTTTCTCGATTTGCGGGAGTGTAACTATTTTGGGTTAAATTTATCAAGGGCAGCAATAGGATTCTGGAATTCTAAGGGATTTAAGGAACTTAATGATTTACTAGTGAGGGGTAATTACATGAAATGGAATGAGGTATGTGGTATGAGGACTGTGGTTTGGGTACAGTGTACCCAGTTTTTCCTAAGATATAGACAGTAAGTAAGTTATTAAAGTTTATTAACCGTTCGATTAATTAAAATCATTACAGTAAAATAAGCATAAAATATCAACATACTCCCATCCCCCAAGTCCCTAAACAACTTGGTCCTACAGTTCATGTATTTTCTCAATTCATTGTTAATTTGCGCATGAAGGGAAAGGAGCGACTGGATGTTTTGAATTATGTGTAATTTCATTAAAAGTCCCATTTATTTATTATTATTATTTTTTTGTATTTTATTTAATACCCTAATTTGATAAAATATGAAAGACTGGAAATAAGTTCATTTATGGTTACAAATAGCAATACTGCCCTCCCTGCCTGAGTAAGGGGCCTGCTTTACAGCCGCTAAATATGCTAAAGTGCAAGGTGCAGTTTTGAAATACAATGTTCTGTCTCCTCAGGCCAGATGTAATACTTTGGCAGCCGGCCAATGCTCACCAGTAAGATTATTGAATCAAGGTCTGATCTGCTCTTTTTGTGCTACTGGTGGGTGGCCCTTGCTGTGCACTTCTTCAGCGAATAATGGTCGAATATGCTGGCACCGCCTAAAACTAATGAAAATTGTCTTGTGCTAATTGGACTTGCGTATCTTAATCTCTCAATGGCCTGATTCCGGCAGCTCATCGTTAAGTTCAGGTTAAAAAGCGCCGTGCCGGTTTAGCTGTTTTATGTTGTGGCCTGCGAGTGACGAATCTTCGAGAGCTAGTCTGATTAAATGTGTAAACAAGTTCGAGACATCCTTAAAAGTCTTCACACCCTTGGCCCTGAAGGTGGGGCGAAGCAAACGGTGGCGATCTTCAGCCAATTTAGGACAGCAACACAACAAGTGCAGCCAAGATTCCTTATGATATGAGCATAACCTGCAAGACGCTGCTTCCCCCTTGCGTGCCCAAACTGGGTTGAAATCTGGATTCTTAATATGATGAGCCTCATTTAGAGTATTTTCCTGCAGGCCTGAGCTGTCATTGCATCACGTAGGAATTGTTGAGCTTTCCCCAGGTTGTATGACATATCCAGTGCTGTGGTGATGGAGTTGTGGTGGAATGTTGCCAGGCCCTTTTCAAACGAGATGACCAATACCTGCCTCTTCACTACATTTTTCCATTCGAATATAGGATCTCGGGTGAGAGCAAGTTCTCTGCTTCAATCTTCAAATTGCCAATTGCTTGCCCCAGCTTGGAATACAAGGGGAAATCCTCTTCATTGAAGATAGTTCCCAATTGATGTTTAAGTGGATTACCTGGGGCTCTTGAGACCATGATGTAGAACTTAACTAGGTCCCCCTGTGGTGCTAGGTCTGGTCTACCGAGAACAAGCTCCAGCCTCAGCCTAGCTTTCCTGGCTTGTCTCTGAGCTAGCAGCACTGATTTGTATGCTTTGACCTGTGCTGCTACTATAAATTTATCCAGGGCGCCCGGGAAGGCCAGATGTCCGTAAGTGATAGCTGGTATTATTTTCGCTTTCAGCACTGTCAACATTGGCTCGGCAGTTGGGCTAGTCAGGCATTGGCTTAATCGCTTCAGTGTGTGGATTACACGGTCTGCCTTTGCGTTTAGGTGTTTTATGTAAGTAGCCAGTTTGGCCATCTCCGAGAGCCAGACTCCAAAGTAGTTGTAGGCAGATGTTGTCCCTATTTGATGTTCTCCCAGTTGCCAGTGGGCTTGCCTTTTATGTGGATATTTGCCAAATACAACTATCTTGGTTTTGCTGTGGTTAACTTGCAGGTGGTTTTCCTGTTGTACCCGTGGAGTGGGTCGAGGGCTCTCTGGATGCTCACCCTAGTGTGGTCCATTATTGCCGTGTCATCTGCATATTGTAAGATGGGAAGCCTCACCTTGCCCAGCCTTGGGGCGAATAGGCTGGCTCCTTGCAGGGTGGCCCCCAGGTCAGCAGTGTAAGATTGAAAAGTAGGAGGGCCAAAACACAGCCCTGCTTAAGCCCCTTGTTGGTGGCGACTCTTGATATTACTGTGGTAGGGCTTGTTATAACCTGAGCCCATGTTCCCTGATATAAGGATACAGTAGCCTTCAGGAATTTTGGCGGAGTCCCCCAGGTGATAAGTTTTCCCCAAAGCCTACCTCGGTCCACCCTGTCAAATGCCTTGCTGTAGTCTATGAAACAACAAAACAAGGGCAGGTGCTTTTCCTTGACCGATTGTTTCGAATGATATGCCAAAGCAATGATGTTGAACTTTATGGCCTGAATCTGGAGTGAAAAAATGGGAGGAATCCTATATTTTTTACCCATAACTCAGGTTCCTTCAATATGATTCGGACGTAAGCCTTGGCTTCTAAGTCAAGCAGGGCAGCAAGCCTATAATTTGCTGGGTTATAACAGTCGCCTTTTTTCTGAATAGGAAATAGAATGGATCCTCTTCATGACTGCGGTATCGTTGCTGTCATGAAAACATAGTTAAAAAGTGGGGTCAAGATCAGATCAAGATATGCCTGAGCTAATTTGAATACTGGGGCGGGGATCCCATTAGGCCCTGGAGCACTGTAATTTCTCATTTTGTTAATAGTCTTAATTACTTCGCCATCAGTGAATGGAGTGCCTTGGGTGGTGACTTGGGCTGCTTCCGGGCAGCTCGTTTCGATGGGCCTATCGTCTAGTATATCTTTAGTGTACAGATCTTTAGTGTACCTTTTCCAGTGCTTCCAGCTACCCCATTCTCCTTTGTTGTTCCTTGGTTGTCAAGCTGGTTGATGTACCTCCATCTATATGCTGGCCTCATAGCAGCTATGGAGCACCCATCAGATGATTTGCTGCCTCTTTTCTTGACCTCGAGTGCCCTTCAGAGGGCATGTTTGCACTGAATTTGGCCCTTTGGACAAGATGGCACCTGAGGAGACATTTTGAAACTCATTATCTTGGTCTTGCGTTGAGCCTTCCCCAAGTTCTGTTGTAATTCTGTACTGAGGGCTTCCCTGTCTCTTATTACTGCCATTGGGGTGGCAGGTTTTGAGCAGTTTTTTCTCTCTTTTCAACCCACTGCGTCAGGTTATCTCCAAGGCTGGCTGTCCATTTTATTCTTTGGAGAACCTTGTAACGCTCTTCTTCCGTAGGACCGCCTATCACTTGGAGTGGACCTGCCATACGCACAGCTAATTGTAGGATGGCACGCTGTGACCTATGGTCACTTTTGCCTTTGTCGTCAACTTCAAAGTCCCCCAGGCTGTCATCCAACTTTTCACTGAGTAAAATGTTGTCAATTGTG
Organism: Calotriton arnoldi; assembly: GCA_963921515.1. Lineage (NCBI taxonomy): Eukaryota > Metazoa > Chordata > Amphibia > Caudata > Salamandridae > Calotriton > Calotriton arnoldi. The sequence goes on along the minus strand of CAWUFW010003655.1, from coordinate 995,616 downwards.
GATGCATTCTTAAAAGTTGGTTTGAAGCGCCACAAAGGAGAACATGTTTCTTTTATTGAGTGGGTTGAACGTAACATATGATTTTGAAGAAAAGTGAGGAAGGGTGTGGCCTTGCCCGTCTGCCTGTGCAATTCAGTTATCTTGTTCAGGCCCCTCATGTAGAAATCTCTAACTATGATGACCTCATGAGATTTGTACTTGATAAGTAGATCTTCCAGTGTACGTATGAGAGATTCCATGAAGGCTTTCTTTGGACTTTGCACAGAGTTAATATAGCAATTTAATAGCAACAGTCGAAAGGGTTGATCATTAAGCCTTGGGCCGTTGATTAGTAAAGCTTGGATCTCAGGTGATTTAGCAGGTATTTCAATAGCAACTAGTTTGCTAGCGTGCTTTAGGTAGATCGAGAGTCCTCCTGACGGGCGGCCGAAGATGTTTCTTTTCATGGCTGCTACTTCGTAGAAGCCTGTTAAGGGCGTTGTTGTTATTGCCTAAGTTTCCTGAAAGCACACTATGTCTCCCTTGGCTAGATTATCCTGTACTATCTTATCCCAGGGGATTTTCCTGATCCCTGCTATGTTCCAGGAAATTAATTTCAGTCTCGCCCCTTTTCTCCTCCTTGATGACTTGGCTTTGTCTGTTATTAGGGATACAGCAGCAGTGGCCTAAGTTCTTCTGTGAATGTCTACTCGGGCTGGCATATGTGTGCATCACATTGGTTATTGCTATATGTGACCGTGATGTTAGTGGGAGAACATAATCTTGATTGGTTGCTGCTGCCGACTTTATTATAGTTATTAGTTCCCCGCAAAACGGAGGGAGCCCCCTTATCCTCGTAGGTGGAAGGAAGTGCATGTGGGTATTTCCTTGACCGAGGAGATTGTGCGTCTATGCCCCAGTCGGCTAACTGTTGTGCTTCCCCTAAAACTGCTGGTTGTAATCGCTCTTGACTAAATCCCACTAGAGTGGAGTCTCCGTGGGTGCCCCCTTGAAGCTTTAGAAATCCTACCTACTCCAGTTTGTCCGAGTCGATTTGTGCGAGGGTTGCAATATGTTTAAATAATCGGAGAATGTTGGTCCTGTTCAGTATATCGTTGTGGCCATTGATGTGATATCTCGGGGCATTTCCTTGGAAGCTGGGGCTTCTGCAATGCTCTGGACCTGAGCTTGTATGCTGATTAGAAAGCCTGGGCTTGAAGGAGCTCTTTGGGTGTATCCAGGCTGCTGTCGCCCAGTTACCTACCCCCGTTTTGTGCTTAGTATGCATTCTTTTATCTGCTGTTCCCCCTGAGAGAGTGTGTTATGCCCTTCGGGACTGCTCTGCGTCTCAGGTCTTAGTTGGTTCATTGCGCAGATCTGTGTACTAGCGTCCACCTTCTCAGGGTTTTCTGCCAGCTCTTCTTTAGGTCCACAGTCTGACTTTGTCCTGACAGATGCCTGAGGTGCATGCAACTTTCTATGGAGGGACGAGACCTCGGTCCCTTGAGGCTTTCCATCTTTTGGTTCCCCTAATTTATTTCTCTGCTTGACAGTAAATATTGGATACCTTACTTTATTGCACTTTTCTAATATGCGACTGTTTGAAGTTGAAGCAATATTGATCTTCTTTTGGCTTTCGCCTTTTTTTGCTGTTTTCTCAGCTTCTTCTTGGCTCTCCTGGATAGGGGGACTTCTAGCTGGACGAGTCAGATTGTTTCTTCTGCACCATGACTATTCTTTAAAAGCTCTTTCCCTTCGTCTGTTCTGGGATCCGATTGAATGATTGGTACTTCAGGCCGTGTCTAAATTTTCTGAGATTCCTGGGGGGTCTTGCTTTTTTGACCTTCCTTTGCTTCCTTTGTTTCTGGACTTGGGGGGAAGGCTGTCGTTGCCTTATGAGTCTAATGGGGTCACTCGCTGATGTTAGACTGGTGGATTTTCTGGCCACTGTCTGTGCTTCCCCCTTGCCCCTAGATAGCACTACTATTTCTCCTAGTATCTCAGGGAGCTCAACCCACTTATCAATAATTGCTGCGCATGAACACGAGTAAGAGTTTGTGGCCAGATATCCTGAGGATGTTTGTTTCCATTGTTTCCATCCTGTTGCTGTGGTTCACAAGGCGCTACGCAATTGATTGTAGAAGGTCTATTTGAACCTCCATTTTGTTGACTGCCATAGCAGAGCCCTGGCTAGTGTGCTCTGTGCGTCTCTTATGGCTGTCAGGTGTAGGTCTTCCTTGTCATTAATTTGCAGAATCTCTATCTGAGGTTCCTTTACCTTTTCTGTTTTCCCAAATAATTTTGGGGTGAGTTCCAGGGTTCTTTCAATTTTTGTCTCCAAGTTTTGAAGAAAGGAGGCTGTGAGGTCCTCTGCCTCTATAATATCGCTTGTTTGGCCAATTGCGGATGATGCAGATAAAGCGGACCTTGGGGTAGATAGCATTAAATCATGGTTTGTGTCTTCATGGCCAAGCTCGCTTTGCCAGTGAATTTGCTATTTAGTAAGGTGGGGTCCGTTTTCCTTGTTTAGTACCTCCCTGGCATTCTCTCTGTTTAGTGTATTCTTTCTGGTCGATGTTGCGTGGTCCCTTTCTTGGGGAGTGGTGGTGATGCTGCATTCTTTTGGCCCTTGTTTCCCCCTTGGTGTGGCCTTTTCGATCACTCCCCACTCCCCAGGGCATGAGTGTGATCTGCGCTTTTGGGTAAGATTGCTTGAGAAAGGGGAGTCGGCCATGCTCCGGCTGGGGCGTGCCCTTGAAGATTTATGTTTTAGTGCATCATTTGCCCCCTCCATAGAGCAGCCCAAAGTTGTTGCTTGACTATCAAGTATTTGAAAATACTGTGTAATAAGTCCTTGTTGGAGCAAATTCACAGGGGTTTGTTCTAACGTAAGTGATAGGGCAGTTCTTCTTGTGACCCTTGTTTGTGTTGACATGAAGAGTTCTTTTTTGTCGTTATCTGCCACTAAACAATGAGAGGTCTTTTTGGTCTTTGTGGGCACTAGGGAGGTACTGGTGCAGGTACAGGAGATGTTGAGTGGAAGATGCAGTTGATTGCTTTTATTATTGATGGAGAAAGGCTCACCTTGGCTCCCCTGTGGAGATACTTGTGACTACCCAGGTCCGCCTCCTTCCTCCCGCTGTCTTGAGACCTCCCTGCAGGTCCCCTGCCCTGTTACGAACCAAGAGGCCTTTGGAGATAACGCCCGTGTTCCTATGCTTGCCCGTATCGTGTTTTGCCCAGATACTCCATAACTTTCCCAGCTTCCGGTCTGGAGAAGTGTGGGGTCTGGTGTAGGGTCTGGGCTCTGCTTCCCTGCAGTACCAGCTGTTCCTGCTGCCTCAGTTTGGTTTGCCAATAGGTAGGCAGTCCTGGGAAGAATAGAGCAGGGCTTGCCGTGGCTCCACAAGCTGCACCCAGAACTATCACGGCCGCTTCTGCGGAGCTTCCCGGGACACTCATTCTGTGGCGGCTCACTAAGGCCGCGGTGCTCCCTCCACCCCCAACTAGCCTCAATAATGCCTCAGACAGGGCTTGCCAGAGTCCTGGGTCAGAAGGGGGCTCTTAGATCAGCCCTGGCTACCGTCTGAGGAGGATTCAGGAGGGCAGGAGCAGCCACGCCACAAATCCAAAGCCTGCCGCCCCACAGTCACTGACAGTGCTCTTTGCTAAGTTTGCTGCCCAACTCAGCTGCTGCTCAAACGCTGCATGCTGCCAACCCGCCATGGGGGGTTTTGTGATGCAGGGGGCGGCCTCTTGGTGGTAGCAGGAGGAGGGAACAGCGAGTGGGGGACAGCAAGCCGCGGCAAATGACAGCAGCAAGCAGCTAGCGGCTGCTGGTAGCTCCTCCTCTTCCAGCGCTCTTCTGGCACCTGAACATGGCACCGGAACCAGCGAGAACAAACAGCTCAGCCATGGACAGATAATTAATTTTTTATCTACCAAGTGATTTAAGAAGATTACCCGGTCTGACAGTCATTAATTAGGCGTAAGCTTACAGGTATCGGAAATTGGTTTAGTCTTCTTCGTAACCATCCAGCTCAGGAACTGACTGCCGATTTCCTGGATTTTCTTTTTAAAGAATGCAATGTAGGCTGCCGGAGGGAGATTGGCACTTAATCACTGAGTTTGGGCATAAGTCCCTTAGGGCAACAAACTATAAAAAGATGTCCTTTTTGTCCCGCTGCATGCATATTAAAACTCCTTAAGCAAGCTCTCCATAAAATGTTCCTCTCAGTTCCAAATCAGTGCTTTCGCTTCAACAGGAAGGAAGGGGGGATTAGCTGCATAGATTTTATATATGCCCAAATCTCTCTCAGTTCTGGGAGAAACCTTTTGCAGTTATTAATAAAGTTGTTTAGTCAAGGGTAGAAGTAGAGGCAAGTGCTGTGTTATTTGGGACATCTAAGGAGACTAGTAAGATACATAAATACAAACAATATTTTATCTCGATCGCATTAATGATAGCTCTCTCATTAATACTGCAAAATTGGAGGACACAGCAGGTTCCAACACTTCAGGGGTGGTCGGGCAAAAATGTTAAGGACTAAGCAGTTTGAAGAAGCATATGCAAAGAGAATTGGTAGTGTGAAGAGGTTTACAGCAATCTGGCAGCAAATTATAAACCCCTGAAATATGATTAGGATAACAGTTAGACTTCAGTGTTCTTGAGGGGGTTAATGGGTTACAGTGGACTATAATAAACACAAGGCACTTTCTCTTGGTCTTTTATAACTTAATTAAGATTGAAAGTTACTATCATATTGTTTTTTCCCAAGTATAGGCTAGATTGAGGTATGGCATTCACTAGCACTTTGTTCGACTGTTTCAACTAAGACTGAAAGATTCTTTTTACCATAGGTGTCTATTTGTACCGTGTAAATATAAAGTAGCTACCTCTTATTGCATGTTTCGTTTCTACTAAGGCTCTAGGTTGTTCATCATTACTATTCAATTTTTTCCAAATGCATTTATTGTTTTTATGAGTTAGATGGACAATTTTTCGATTCTAAAAAAGAGCTTAGCAATTTATAATATGAACTAAGCACTTGCACTTACCTCATTTGCACTTTTATTATCTTGAAGTAGTGATGTGATCTGGATGAGGATGAATGTATAGTCACTCTAACTAATGCTATGAATTTCTTCTAAAAAGTATATAGTAATATTGTAATATGATGCTTTGACATGCTCAATAAAAAAAAAACAATAATAAAAAACGTTGTTTAAAGAACTAGGTCTGCTGTGAAATTTATTTTTACATGAAAAGAATAAATGCTATTGATTCAACGAAATCTAATATAGTAATTGGATAATACATACTTTTGGTTGGGGACTGCGTTGAAGATAATTAATTACCAATAATTTAAGTAGTCAAAGGACTCCCTTTTTGACTCTGGAAAAGTAGTCAAAATTACCATTGTGAAGAGCTATTGTACAGAATCTTACCTCAGAAGAATCTGTGATGACACTGGAATTAACACGCCTACACAGGTTTGCTACCATGTGCACCCTTGCATGTGCAAAGGCAGCCCTTTGATAATAAACAAATTCATTTTCAAATCTCATTTGTATCAGCAGAGTCTAGTAGCACTTTGGGTGCTGCATTCACCTCATTCATCAGTAGTTTCAAACTAGAAGACTTTGGTGATTGGGCCCTATTTGTAATTTGGTGAGGGGTACTCTGCCACATAGATGGTGGAGTAGCCTTTCTGCCAACCTCTTTGGGGCTTATTTATGAGCCCTTGCGTCACTTTTGCGCCGCCGGTGCGTCACTTTTTGTGACGCACCAGCGGCGTAAAAAATGCGCCATGTTGCGTCATATTTACAAAGTGACGCATCTAGGTAGATGCGTCACTTTGTAAACCCCTGCGCCACATTATACCTGCGCCAGGTATAATGTATGCAGGGTGGGAGTTCTGACGCAAGTAAGCCTCGTAGAAGTGATGCAGTGAAATCTATTAGATTTCACTGTTCCACTTCTAGGACGCAAATGCGTCAATATCTTACGCCTGCCTCACAGCAGGCGTAAGACTGACGCAGGCACATTTGAAATGGGACTTGCCCATGTGAAATGACCGACTGCTGGAGTTGCGTCACTTTTGTGACACACTCCAGCAATGCGTCATTTTTGCGCCTAAGGATACGTCAGAAATACTGACGTATCTGTAACTCCTTGCGACATGATGCGTCATACTGTAAATATGACGCATCCAGCATGTAGCAAGGGGGCGCAGTGAAAAGTGAGGCATCGCTGTTTTCACGCAGCGAAGCGTCACTTTTCATAAATGAGGCCCTTTGTTTGTACACTCTATTTACAGATGGGCAGAGACTCTGCTGATTTTGCAGGCTGAAAGTGGGAACCGACGACCCCACAGACATCGGGCCATGAATCTTAGTACCTCAGATCATCTGTCCAATTAAAGGCAGATTTTCTGACACACTTTCTTCCTGGTTGGGACTGCCAGCGTGTCAGAGACATTTGTAATTTGTTTTTTAAAAGCAAACTCCCAAAGCATGAATTTGTTTTTGAAAAAAGAATACCCTGACATTCTCCCAGCTTGCAAAGGTAATTTATTTGTTTCCCTATTTGGGACTGACAGGCTTTCCGTGGAAGAACCAAATCTAATGTCAATCGTGCCAATGGTCAAAGGGTTCAAATGATGTTCTCCCAACTGTAAATAAAGGACACAAACACAAGTTTTGTGGACAGAAAGAAGAAATACTGATAGGTTATAGATACCAAATGTACACAGTGTCCATTTCCAAGTATTTATTTAGCTGCAGTTCACACACCACCAGTCCCAGAAGCAGCTCAGTTCAAACTGTCCCTACAATTCAAAGCATTCCACCAGGACAGCCAATTGTTTTGTCACTGATGACAAATGAATACAAATACAAAAAAAGAAAATCAAAGAGAATAATAACCATAAGATACAAGAACATTGCACATAATTCAGTTGCAATGAGACATCCAAAAGGACGAGTTGAAAGTAACAGTGAAAGTAATACAATGCACAATACTAAGCATAATTTGCAGGTACATTCACAACATAGCAAAATCACTCTGCCACACAGGTCGGAACTTCAACCTTTTAGTAGATTCTCCACCAACCAAACTTTGACCCTGTTCATTGAAACAAACCGTTTGGTCGGGTAAACCATCACCATTTGAAGTCCTGTTAGACCTCAGAGAACTGTCATGCCATTTTTCCAGTCTAGACATGCACCATACATCCCCAGCGTCTAACACCACCACATTCATCCTCAACTCCGTGATAACAAACGGGCCCATAAATCTGGAGCGTCCTTTCTTTAAAGAACCTGGTCTCCTGACTAACACTTTCTCACCAACTTTCCAACTTGTATTTTGGACGCAATTCTTCTTATTAAACTGATCCTGGTGAGACACTCTTTTAGACAAGGGATGTTTTACCATGTGTGTTACCTCCTTTCCATCAAAACCTAACTTCAACCATGCAGGGCTTAATTTATTATGTAGATTTCTGCCTCTCAAAACAGAAAAAGGAGAGACTGATGTCACATAGTTGGGCGTATTAGGATGAGCCCACCATGTCTCCCTAAGCATACATTTAAGTGAAGCTTTGGTTTGCAATGCTCTTTATGCACAACTCTTCACCAATTTGTTCATACTCTCCGCCAAACCATTAGCCTGCAGGGAATATAACACTGTTATATAATGTGTAATAGACAATTCCTTGAGAAAAGAACACATGTTGTGGGATACAAATTGTACACCATTGTCTGTGATGAAACATTTTGGGATACCTACTCTGGAAAATTCATCAGAGAGAAATTCTATCACTGTTCTGGTGTTAAGTAAAGGCACACATTTAGTCACCACCCATCTAGAGGTATAATCAACCAACAACAACACATAACATTCATCATTTGACAAAAGTTCAAAAGGGCCAGCAATATCCAACCCTAACTTGGACCAAGGATCTCCACGGGTGACAACGGAACAGTTCATGTCTTCTTACTCTTATCACTGTTAGCACACTCCCAGCAATCTTTCACTACCTCTTCAAATTGCTGATACATTCCAGGCCACCAATACCATTCATGGACTCTTGTTTTAGTTAAATTCCTACCGAGATGTACTTCATGTGCTAAATTAATAAGTTTGTTCCATAAACCAGGTGGTATTACTCTGTTTCCCCTCAAAACTTTCTCATCAATTATGCATAATTCGTCCTTCACATTTGGAAACCCTTCAGGGAATCTGGCACCTCTTTGTCCACTGGCCAACCCCTCACAATGAATCCTTTAAGCTCCTCCAAATCCTTGTCCCCTTGGCATGCTAAGGACCACTCATCAGCATTAACCGCCGATTCACACACCCACAGAACCAATTAATTTTCAACTTCCCCTCCACACTGATTCAAAGGCATCCTTGATAAACAATTTGGTACTAGGTTTTTTGGACCAGGTACATATTCCAGCCTGAAATTAAACTCTGTCAGCCCATCCATCCATCTTTTAATTCAAGGAGATAAATTCTCCACATCCCTGCACGTAAACATCTGACATAGTGGCAGATGATCTGATCTGATCAGATCACCACAGGTATCCCCCACAAGAAAAACTTGAAATGGTGAATTGCCCAGTACACAGCTAGCTCTTCTCGTTCAGCTACAGAATACCGCTCTTCTGCTCCTCTAAGCGAACGAGAAGCAAAAGCCACAATCTTTGGCTCACCATCTACAATCTGAGAGAGAACTGCCCCCAGGCCACGCATACTGGAATACGTCGACAGTACAGTCTTTTTGCAAGCATTGAAATGCTTAAGGGTAGGCACACTACCTATAATTTCTTTGATGCTATTAAAAGCAAAAGTACACTCCTCCTACCACACAAACTTTGCATTCGTCTTCAGCAACAACATTAATGGCAAGGACAGACTGGTAAATTTAGGAACAAACTTTGAGCAAAATTCCGCCAGCCCCAAAAAGGATCGCACCTGGTCCCTATTCTCCGGTAGAGGTGCTTTTACAATGCCTTCAGCCAAATCCAATTTAGGACTAATTCCCTCTCCAGAAATTGTATGTCCCAGATTGTTTACTGAAGTTACTCGAAATTTGCACTTTTCCTTCTTCATCACCAAGCCAGCATCTTGTAACCGATGTAAAACTTTCCACAGCTGCTTGTCATGTTCTTGGTGATCCTTGCTGTAGACTAGGATGTCATCTTGGAAAATAAGTATCTTATGTAATCCTTCCAGAACTTTGCCCATGTCCCTTTGGAAACAAGCAGCTGCAGAAACGAATCCGAAAGGCATACGAATAAATCTAAAAGCACCTAAAGGAGTCACAAATGATGTGAGATGGCTAGAATCCGGATGAAGCAACACCTGGTGTTAAAGTTAAAAGTCTCTGAAAAAGAGCTAAAGTATCTGAAATATTCGGCAAAGGTTGTCTGCCTACCCAAATGTGCCAGTTGAGCCCCCGCAAGTCCACACACATCCTAATACCCTTTCCCCCATCTTTGGGTGCCAAAACAATTTGAGCCAAACATTCAGAATACTCAATCTCTTCAATCACATAAGCTTCCAACAACATCTTTAACTCACGGTCCAAGGGTTCCATCATCAGATGTGGTACCTTTCTTACCTTGGATACAAAGGGCTGGGCTCCCTGCTTTAAGACATTCTTGTGTTCAAAGTCCTTTAATAATCCCAACTCATCACTTAATACCCTGGGAAATTGAGAATACATATCCTCACATAGTTGAATTGTAGACAGTAGTAATACTTTTTCAGAAGTGTTGGGATTCAAAGTAATGGCCATATCCCTTTAATGTCTCCACCCAAGCAAGTTGTCGCCTCTCTTCCCAACATATATATTTCCTAACGTTTCTCTGTCCATAAATTGTATCTTAATTACTGCATAACCAAGCAAATCAATTTTTACACCACGGTAACCCACTGGATTGATATCAGGTGGAGACAACTCAATTTCATCCTCACTGGTCACAACTTCACAATTTTTGTCACCAACCATAGTGCAAGGCAATACGGAATCAGCTAAGACCAACAACTGTTTACCCCCAACAAGAACCTCACACTCAGGCATCTCCAACTTGTCACCATCAACCATCTTGTCACCATCTCTTACACTCAAGACAAATTTCTTTTCCTCTTCCACACAATGTACAACTTGACCTTTGGCACTGCGACACACCCAAGCATTATGACCCTTCTTGCCACATTTCTTACACATAGCATACCTTGCAAAGCAACCAGGACTATTAGACAGGTGACTTCACTTCCTTACCTGAAGCACTTAAATCCACTGGTAGAACGTCCAGTACTCAAATACTCATTCCCAACAGATTTCTTGCTTGTTTCACCACTGATTTGTCTCTTAACTCACTACCCGTATCACCATCTTTCTTAATTTCATGTACCACCCCCTCTTCTGATAGCGTATCTTTGCTCTTGTCATCCCTCATCTCTCATACCGACATGTTTGTGTTCTCCATGCCTTCCACAATAGCTATAGTTTCTTTCAAATCTGGATTTTTAGCAAGAAGTTTCTGCTGGATCCTAACATAATTGGTGCATCTAACTATTTGGTCTCTCACTAGGGAATCTGTGAGTTGTTTGAACTCCCAAGTACGTGCCAGTGTTTCTAAAGTTGCAATGTAAATTCCATTTTTTTCCTGCTTACCCTGTACCCTTCTGAAGAATTTATGTCGTTCCAGCACAACATTTATTTTTGATCCAAAGTGTCTCTCCAGCAACATGACTGACATGTTGAAAACAATCTCTGGTTCACCTTCACCACGCCCCAAGACAATTTCATCCAGACTTTCATACACATGTCTACTTTCAATTCCAAAATTGTGTAACAAAACTGCTTTCTTTCTTAGCACAGAAAATTTCTCCCCACCAATAGCAATTAAGTACGAATCAAATAAGAGTTTCCATCTATTCCACGACAAAATTGGGTCACCCTTATCAGAAAGAAACTGTGGTGGTTGAGACATGCTGGACAATAGCATGGTGAAAAGGAAAAGCAAGAGAAAAGGAAAAAATAAATAAACGTGTGTACATATATATATATATATATATGCCAACATCCTCGCTTTTCAGCTCCCTTCCAAGAACAAAACGAGCGTAGACCCAGGTTTGGTGCTGGTTGTTTATTTGATCAGCACACCATCAAGTCACCATGACGCGTTTCGGCAGATCCCTGCCTTGATCACATGACAGCATTGCATTACGTGAAACCCCATTTTAAAGTGCCAGTGCAGTCAATTAGTACTAAACATAGTAAAAATACTTTACGATTCCTGCATAAATGCATACAATTTAACATTGTGTCTATACCCTCATATATTGGAGTGGAAAGGATTTCAACAGAGAATATTAAAACACCTCATTTTAAATAAAATGGTATTTTAGTTTGTTCGTGGGTTAGAAAAACATGTTTTTTTCCTTATTTTTACCCCTACTTCTTGTTTTGATAATTTCTTGCTTAAATGCAATGTTCTCATTTCCTATCCACCATAGACTATGTAAGTACTAATTCAAGTAATTAACAACAAAAAAGTGCCTATAATACATAAAAATATAATACGATAATACCCCACCAGTGCATACTGTGTAAAGTGCTAGTGCTAAATAAAAACATCATGTCAATGGCCAAGAATAGTACAATATTTATATAATTTCTCATGTTTTGCTATTCTGGCCACTAAACAACCATGTGCAAATGACATCTGTGCAAAGACGGGTCTAAGTTAATAAGCCTAAAGTTTTTACAGTACTGAGACAAACGATTCCCACAATCATAAATATGTAACTATAAATATGTAAATAAATAAATATAAATAAATACATATATAGTCTTTTAAATACAATTCATTTGTCTTAAAACCAGATAAAAAACGTTGTTAGTACTAAAAAGGATTTTTTTCTTTCTAAAACCTTATTATCAAAATTTTATTGTAGAAAAATGTGCAAACTTTCAGACCAAAATCATTTGTCAGTTATGGACCACCATTAGATTGAGACAGAAGTACGCATTAGTTAGGATCCAACTATGCAACAAATTGATGATTAATTGGGGGACCAGCTAATTCCACCATATACCATTTTCAATCTAACCGTAAAACCTGGCCATAGGCCCCCTGCAATTCTAAGCAGATTTCAACACGGAATTTAACGGAGGCTGGTACTCTGCTAGATTGTTTATAAATATGTGTACAGGTCCTCACTCGTGTTTACTCCCCCTGGCTGCTTAGTGTCTAGCTCAAGAATGTAGTGAGTCTCTAGACGTCTCTGTTTCCCTTCTCGATCTCCCCCTCTCCTTTGTGGCGGGACGGTGTCTATGACGTAGTACTTGAGATGTTTTAGGTTGCTCCCATGATGTTCTTTAAAGTGTCTAGCCACTGGGTAATTTGGATCATTGTTCGTTATCACCCTAGTGTGTTGTAGAACCCTCTTATGTGCCGCCAATTTTGTGCTGCCGATGTATGCCAGCTTACAGCTGCATTCTAGCACATACACCGCAAAGTCGGTTCTACATGTAAGATGGTATTTAATCATCTGTGGCTTGTCACTGAAAGCAGTTAAATAAGATGTTCTATTGCTTCCATATAGACATGCTTTGCAATTGGAGCATTTAAAAAATCCCTTTCTTGCAGTGAGCCAACCCTCTACATCCTTGTGCTCCGGACTGCTCTTCACTAAAACATTCGCCATAGACACTGATTTCCTGTATGTTATCGAAGGAAATCTAGGAAGAGAACTGCCTATAATGGGATCCTCCCTAACTATGGGCCAGTTGCGCTGGATGATTTTGTGCAGCTGTTGTTCCTGTCTGGAGAAGGTCAAGATAAGTCTGACTGGTTCAGTGGAAACCGCTAGACTTTCATCAGTGGATTTCTGAGAGTGATCTTTATACTGTAACAGATCTTCCCTAGCCAGGGCCCTGGATTTGCGGATGGCTGCATCTATGGTTTTGCTGTTATGTCCCCGCTGCAGAAAGCGTACCTTACTATCCGACTGATGTTTTTCCAGGTCTTTTGTATTGCTGCAAATCCTGCGTAACCGCAGCATTTCCCTATAGGGGATGCTGTGAATTAGATGAGGGGGGTGTGCACTGGACGCATGGAGCAAGGTGTTGCCCGCTGTCTCTTTGCGATAAAGGGAAGTGGTTATGATTTCATTTACTACTGTGACCTTTACATCCAAAAATGTGACACTGCTGTCACTGATACAAGATGTGAATGCAAGATTGACATTGTTTACATTGATTTGAGCAATGAAATCCCTGGCTTCCGTTTGTGTGCCATTCCATACGATAATCAGATCATCAATATATCGTAGCCAGGATACCACCTTCCCACAGTAAGTTTGTTCATACTGTTTCCTGAGGACCAGCTCCTCCCACCAGCCCATAAACATACAAGCGTAGCTAGGGGAGAAACTGGCTCCCGTAGCAACACCCTGCACCTGCTGAAACATTTGTTTTTTGAATAAAAAATAGTTGTTCTCCAAGCAAAAAACTAGCATGTCCATCAACATTCTATTGTGCTGCATGTACTCTATGGGTCTTCTAGCTAGAAAATACTCCACCGCCTTCATACCATCGCAGTTTCTGATGCAGGTATAAAGCGAGGACACATCCAAGGTAATTTATTTATATGACTTCCTACAAAACTGCAACTGGAAAAAACAATAAAGAACTACAGTAACATTTGGTAAACAGTAGGTGCACGAAGACACAATAATTATAAATGCACATGTCAATCTTAACCACACATTGGTAAAAATTGTGGCGTGTATATCACCATATGCACCTATAATAAGAAAATTGCAAATACCAGAAATTCGAATCCTAGGTGTGCGAGTCACCGCGCGGACTAAAATGTTGTCTATACTGAGTGAGAAGTCAGGGTCACGTTTATCATCTTTCCATCGAGAAGGGTGTGTGCATCACCGCGCTTTCATAAAGAACATCAAAAACGAACCAGAAGCTGGAACGCTACTTAATGAAGATGAGTGCAACCGGAACTACATTGAAGGCGTCACTGCGCATGCCCAACAACCCGGAACAGGATGATAGGGTTTCCTTGATGAGTGAACTCCGCCGTGCTTCCACTCCGTGTGCCACTGAAACAATCCTTCGTGTTGATGCTCAGTGGGTCACTGTGCTGTCAGGAATCAGCTGCCACCACTCTGTGTGCCACTGAATAAGGTCTGCGGTCAACATTCTGTGAGTGAGCCTTCCATATTTGTACGTGAATGGAACTCAGCAGGCACGCGCCAATGCACGCGTACAATGCACGCAGGTCGTTCAAAGGAAATACGAGCCCCTCACAGTTGGTTCCTTCCAGTGACCCAAACAGTGGTTACTTGGGCAAAGTTTGGGCACACAACTTCTGGCATCCAACATAGAAAAGTTCAAACAGGCTTTAAAGCACCCACAGTACTCACGGCTTGTCCGATATGCACACCATTAGGTGTAAACTCGTAAATCTTAAAGCTGCCACTCGTGGGTTCGCGGGTAAGCTGATCATCCTAGCACATCTGTACCCAGCAGGCGCTCATCGCCAATGATAAGTTATAGATACCACACGTACATGGTGTCCATTTCCAAGTATTTATTTAGCTGCAGTAGACAGGCCAACAGCCCCAGAATCAGCTCAGTTCAAACTTCCTCTACAATTCAAACCATTCCACCCGCACCAGGAGAGCTAATTGTTCTGTCACTGATGACCACTGGAATGCACAGGTCACCCAGCAACAAAGTCAAAGGTGAGATACAAACAAGATCCAAGCTACTGGGTATAGGGACCATGTATAGAGACCACAACAAATACTTTATTGTATATGGTTATTTAAAACCTTTAACACAATGCAAAATAAGTATCATTATTGTAAGTCTACAGTTCAAAAATAGCATTAAACAATTTATATAAATTGTATAAAATTCTGTAGAATTATTTAAAAATATCAACTATTCATTGGATACCTCGTGGTCGTAACAACATTCTATGTACCATTTGCTGGTTCTTCAAAGCCATATGGTCATTATGTGCTCTGCTCTTCTTAATTAAAATTCACAGACACAAATTTAGTGTAAACAGCTCAAAAAACTGCATTTTTTAAAACCATTGGTAATTCATATCTCCAAGAACTAGCAGCTTTACATTTTGTTTTCATCACATCTCACTGAGACTAAAATCATAAGATAGCAGCTATTTCTGTCCGCTTCTTAAAATTATAAACACGCTGTAGTGAGCCATAGTCCTTATAACCTCTATCCTTCTGAGCGTAGAAGGAACTACTTTCAAGGCCAAGTTGTACATAGAAACAAAGGTTATGTTAATGTTTAAGATACTTAATATGATACCACTAATAAGCACAGTTCTTAGAACTTTGTCCTTTTATTAGAGATTTCCTTAAATAATGGCATTATGAACTTTACTCCCCTACAAGCAAGGGATACTGAGCTTCCACGTACGAGGGTGATAACGGCTTTCCTACATGAGCGTGTTCCCATGTTCCTAAATAGTGATTTCAAGAGAATTTCCTTTGCGCCAAAGGTACAGGACAGTCTCATAGAATATGGATTAATGTCTCTTTTTTTGTATCCACAAAGTCTACAGGATAAATTCTGTGTCTGTTTTTTCCAGGATGGGATAAAATCTTTGTATTCCATAATACCAAACTGGAATAACATAAATTGGTGCTTTAATGTTAATGAAAAATGTTCTGCCAGATACCCCTGAGGGGTTAAATTAGAATAAGAATGTATTACTGTCCAGGTGTGTCTCCTTAGTGCAAATGCATTTTTATCTGTTAGATTTGATGCAATTTGAGCTGCAGCTCTTAACACTTGATTGAATGATGCTTTCCCCATTGTTGCTTCCCAAGCTTCTTGTGTGCCTAAATCCTTCATAGCCAGATTTGAGTGACTTCCCCAGGACTCTTTTGTTTTACCATATTGCTGTTCCTCTATTTCCTTCCAGCATAAATTGCTAATAGATCCCCTTTCCGATGCTCGCAATCTCCAGCAAAATTTTATAAAAGCATTTTCGCACTGATGTACTAGATTTTTTAAGCCAAACTCTAAATGAATTTGAGCTGGTGAGACAGAATTTGGAATATTGAATACGGATCTATAAACTTTTGTTTGGCTCTTGTTCAAAATGTCTATTTCCAAGCCCCGCATAATTTCTGTACCGTAAGATAGCAAAGGCAGTAGCTGAGCCTCCATAACCTTGAGTAGGTGAGTTAGTAACTGACAACTCAATTTCTGTTTTAATATTTAGAATCCATACGTTAGTGATTGTGCTTTAGCCTGAATGGCTAACAGATGGAGTTTGCCAGACATTTGGTTGTCTATAGTGAATCCCAGAGATTTATATGAGCGTACTTTCTCCAGTTTTTTCCCTTCCAACAACCACATATAATTTATAAACTTGAAATCGACCAGCTGGATCACTTTGGCTTTGCTTAGATTCAGATCTAGCCCTTGATTTACCATATACTTGTTTAGGGCATTAATACTCCATTGTAGGCCTATTGTTGTTTTACTTAGTAGTACTATATTGTCCGCATATTGTAAACAGCCCAACTTCTCTGCAGCAAGAATTGATGGATGAGTATTTTCCAAATCCAAAGCATCGGCCAGATCTGCTAGATATAAGTTAAACAGGCTTGGAGCCAAGACGCATCCTTCTTTAAGGCCATTATTTGTCCTGATTTTGGTTGTTACTCGGCTACCATCTCCTATTTTGACTTGTGACCAAGTTTGCATATATAGTTCCATAATCGCCCTAAGGAGTTCTTCCAGAACTCTCCCTTCTTCCAGTTTTTTCCATTAGGGACCTCTAGGCACCCAGTCGAAAGTAGATTTGAGATCTATTAAACATGCAAATAAATGTGTTTTTTTGTGTTTTGCCGTCTCTATTAATAGGGTTAAGGCTGTAAGGTTAGTTAATGTCCCCGTTCCTGCTCTAAATCCTGTCTACAATTTTGTCATTAGTTGTTTTTCTTCTACTATGGTTTTAGGTGTTGCAGTAAACAGGATGCATAGAGTTTTGCCTCAACATCGTTTAATGCTATAAGCCTGAACTGAGAGGTATTGCTGGATTACCATTTTTGAGTTTAGGATAGATAATGTTACCTTTCTAAGACTCAGGTATATGGTTTGTGTAAAAAAGATCTTTGAACATTGGGGTTAAATATTGAGCCCAAAAATCTACATCTGCTTTAAAAAAGGCGTTTCGGATACCATTTGGACCTGGTGTTCCCTTGGGTTTTTGTCTTTTTATTATTCCTTTAAGTTGTTCTGTGTTGCCCAACAGGGTTATTCGATATTCCTTTATGTAAGACTTTGTTTCCTCTATGCTTTCTTGAGTTCCTTGGGTAATCTTAAAAATTTCTTGGGACAACAGTAAATCCTTCTTATGCGTTGTTTCTGCCGCTGAGTACATAGCAAGGACGTGGGTTTCCCAAGATGCTGCATCAATCCCTGCATTATTCTGCCTTTCTTTTCCTAATGCCAGGCCATTAACTATTTGCCAGAATGTTTTGATGTTTTGAGGTTTACTAGACTCAAGGAGCTTGTTCCATAGATCTTCTGAATATCTTCTTTTTTCTCACCAGCAGTTTTTCTTATATTTGATATTTAGATTTGGCAGCAAGATTTTATTGGGTCTCTTGTCTTGTCTTTGCTCCTGTGCCACTAGTCTTGCTTCCTGTGTTATTTGAGATTTTTGCCTTCATAGATTCTTATTGTTCCAAGGGTTCCTTGTGTTGCCCCCTCCTGTTTTAGCTCCTTGCGGCACTTCAACTGTTGGGTTTTTGATGGAAATTTAGCTAATAATAAATCTCTCAGGTGTTTCCATGCCTTTACACACTTGTCGATTGCTGATTCTGCTGACTCTTGTGCAGTTAACATACTTTTTATAGACTCGAATGTTCTGGCACTGTGGTAGACTTCTGCCATCAACTTCTCAATCCCCTCACCCCGCCATCTTAAGCTTTTTAAGTTATATGTTATCGTGGAGACATTAAGGGGCCGATTTTGATTCCACCCAACACCGACATAGTCCTGAGGCCAACCGATACCCGGTCGGCGGTCCCTACCGGCCCATTACAATTCGACTGAACGCTGTTCGGTCGCACGCTCCCTTTCTCAATGGGAGCTCGTGTTACGGACGTAAACCCCCATAACACAAGCTCCCATTGGGAAAAGAGAGACGCAGTTCATCTCTGCACCCCGTGGCAGGCACCCAAGGATGCCGCAAGCACAAGGGGGCCCTGCTGGGGGCCCACAAGCACACTTTCCGAAATGCTTTTCATGTCGTACACACCGGCATGGAAACCATGCTGGCAACTGTGCATCGTAATCTCAAGGGTGGAAAGGCCCGCCCTTGAGATTACTGGCAGGCTTCTGACTGGCCGACGAGCTCCTCGAGCCCTTTGGAAGCCAGCCGGAATGACCAGCCCGTTTACTTTCCGACTGCCTAGTTCATAATTAGGCAGCCGGAAAGTAAACCGAGCGGCCCATTACGATGCAGCCCTGAAGGCTCCGCCCGTCGGTCGGAGCCTTTACGGGCTGCATCGTAATCGGCCCCTTAGATCCCAATTGATTGCGGAAAATGATCAGTCCCAAAGGGCTGTGGATTTGAAAGTGACCTACTTCGGGCATCGCTGCCTCATTAATTGCCGTGTAGTCAATTTTCGAGCTTTTACTACTACTTATGAAAGTAATCAATGCTGGGGATTCTTCCTTTGAATTGCCATTCAAAATTCCAAATCCAACTTTCTCCAATTTTTTCCTAAAGTTTGCCCCCATGTGATTGTTTCTGATGGCACTCATTTTACTGAGATCTGTATTGAAATCACCTGTGATCAATATTGCGTGGTTATTCTGCTGCTGCAGGATTTCTTTTTCAAAACAAATTTTATTTGTGCCAACATCCACATACGCCTATTCGGCCAAAATCTCTGGTACATACAGCATGGTATACCAATACTGCCGTAATGTCAACATCAATACTTTCAAAAAACAAAAAAGGAAGATAAGGAAAGAAAAATTACATAACATTCCATAATATAACGTGCAATGTCCTCGCTATATTCCCCTGCATTTGCCCCCCGCACCACAGTGTTCCAAATGCGGTTAAATCAAATGGTAGTACATTCACCATCCTTGCTATTGTCCCGCATTCTCTATAACTATTGTCATTGGAGTGGGAGGCTCTAAATAAAGGCCTTGGTATTCCGCCCATCTCTGCCAAATTTTAGTGTGTTTCTGTGGGCATCCCCTGGCTTTAAATATAGGTACTTCCATGCCCATGCAAAAATCTACATCCTTTTTCCAAACTCCCAACAAAGGAGGGGAAGTAGCTTTCCATAATCTGGTGATATCTCGTTTTGCCAGTGTAAGGCCCAAAAACAGTAGGTGGCGCTTGTAGCTATTGCTCCCAATCACATCTGCAATGTGCAGTAGGGCCAATCTCGGTGACATAGGGAGATCCCAGCCCAAAACCTTGGAAAGGCAAGTCATGACCCCCCTCCAGAACCTAGTGACTGCATCACACACCCAGATTGTATATAGAAAGGTGCCGTCGCAATTACCACAGTGTAAACATGTAGGGGATGCTATTAGGCCAGCCCTCCAAAGCTTATGTCTGGTGAAGTATACCCGATGTAGATATTTGAACTGAATGAGATGCAGTCGCGAGGTGATAGCTGTGCCGCGTGGGGATTCCAGAGCCTCAGCCCAGTCTTCATCCTCCAATGGGCCCAGGTCTTCTTGTCAGGTCTTTTGGAGGGTGTCCAGTGTAGTGGAGCTATTAATGACAAGAGATTGGTAGATCTTAGTGATTTTATGGTCACCTATGTCTCCCATAAATACTTTAGCCTCTATAGGGTTAAATTCTGAAAGGGTCTCAGAGCGTGTCGGAATTGGAGATGTTGATAGAACTGAGTGTGTGGCATATCGTATTCTATCTGGAGCTCTTGAAAAGATTTGAGAGACTGACCATGCATGGCCACCCCTAACGTAGATATACCAATACCATCCCACCCCCTAAATCCAACTAGCGTGGCCAGCTGAGGCAGTAGACTATTGTGTCACAAGGGAGTTTCTCTTGTTAGACGACCCCACCATCCCATTATTCGCAGTGACTATCTCCAAACCCCAAACACCGCTCCCATCGCCGGCCGCAGAGTCCAAAGCGCTGACCCGGTATGTAAATATGTATGAAGAGTCGTGTCACCAATCAACCAGCGTTCCACTGAGTATGCCGGGTTGCATCTATCACCATACCACTACTCGTTCAATACTAGGAGATGGGACGCTGCATGGCATGATTGAATGCCAGTGGTTACTATTCCCCCACAGTATGTAGATTGAAAACATGTGCTCAGGGCCACCCGGGTGGAGCTTCCACCCCACATAAATTGACCCAGCGTTGCATTTATATGCCAGTACCAGGTGGATGGTATTGGGTAAGGATGATTTGTAGCTGGTGGAGGAGGCGTGAGAGGGATACCATCTTGAAGATGGCAGACCTTCCGAATGAAGACAGGGGCAGATGCGACCAGGAACTTATTTCTTCTTTTACTTGTATCGATAGCGGGGCGAGATTTCGTTCCCACGATGTGGGCTGAGAAGCTGACAGAAACACGCCTAGATATTTGAGCCCATCTGTGGCTATAGTCAAGTCTTTAGATCTTGCGCCCAGAGCGCTCGCTCCCGCAGCAGCCCTAAGATCAACTTGCGGGCATTCATATAAAAGCCAGACGTCGCCCCAAATAAATGCCTGATTCGGAGCAGTCTAAGGCCTGTCTTACTGGGGTCTGTAAGGAAAAATAGGACATTGTCAGCATACAGTGCTATGCGATCCGAGACTTCCAGTGACCATTCGAATCCCCATACTAAAGCATCCATCCTGACCCATGCCACCAGTGGCTCCATGGCTAAAGCAAACAGATATGGGGACTAAGGCTGGGCGGAGTACGCCCAGGCTTAACTCCGCGGAAGTGCAAAAAAACTCAGCTGCACTACTCGAAGCTCCGTGAGCAGCAGAGTGAGGTAGATAAATGCCGTTTGCAGTGATTTTCAGTGCCAGGTACTTGCATGCATAGTGCAATAATCGCGAACAACACCATGCACAGCGCAAGCAGGCGCTGCTTCCTTTCTGCTGCTCAAGTAGATTTTTACTCGAGCGGCAGCTTTCTCAACGCGAACGGACGGTTTCTCAACACGAGGGGTCGCGAGCATACGCGACCACTCGCAATGAGAAATCTGACAGCCCGCGTTGAGAAATCTCGCCTGGATGTTGATTTCCCACGCTCGCCAACTTGATGTTGACGCTTGCAAATAAGGAAAAATCTCACCGGGAGGTGGGTTTTCCTCGCTCACGCTCGCTAACTTGACATTGACGAACGCGAGCGAGGGAAAAAACTCCGCTCCACTACGCGAAGCAGAGTTTTTCGGAACTCCGCGAGCTCTTCGTAACGCGGAGTGCGGAAAACTCCGCAAACTCCGCGAGCGGAGCGGAGTTTACTGCCCACACCTAATGGGGACAGGGGACATCCCTGACGGGAACCTCGCCGCATAGGAAATTTGGGAGAGACAAAGCCCACCACCCGCACTGACGTGGCAAGATCTGTATATAGTAATTGAATTTATGATAAAAATCTGGGGCCTATATTTAGTCATCGCAGGAGCCCAAAGAGATAAGTCCAGCTGACTGAATCAAAGTCTTTGTCTATGTCAGCCAGTAATAGGGCAGCGGGGCATCCCAGCCGGTCTACTGCTGAGATCGGCGAATAGTATGGCGCGTGAAGCCAGCCTGGTCAGGATGTACTAGATCAGTTATATTGGTAGAAGGCGGTTGGCAAGGGCTTTAGCGAGTAGTTTGGCTTCAATATTTAATAAAGAGATTGGACGGTATGATGAGTGGCATTCAGGGGGCCGGCCTGGTTTAAGAAAAACTACTAATTCGGCCTGTCTCCAGTCTGGTGGGAGTCGCCCGCCTCTATTGCGGCATGGACTACCTCAAGGTAATGGGCTCCAAATTGTGGTTGGTATATTTTTTAAAACTTACATGGGAAGCCATTAGGGCCTAGTGCTTTGCCCAAGCGTAGATCCGGCAGAGCGGCGCCCAATTCTTTGGTTGTGAGAGGAGTGTCATATAATGTTCTAGCTACATCTGACAGGGCTCTCAGGGGTAAGTCATCCAAGATGCGTTGTACTAGGGCTTCTGGCAGAGTCTCATGTGAGGCATACAGTTCCTTGTTTAGTCTGCAATGCTGGTCGCAATCATAGACGGGTCGGTGAGAACCTTATCCTCGAGGTCATGGATACTGGGGATATGAACCGGTTGTAGCGTATGCTGACATAAGCGATGTCATAATGTGCTGGATTTATCCCCCCATTGGTATATCCTGGTATGAGAGGACAGCCATGCCAATCGGGCCTCCTCCAGTAGTTCACCATTATAAAGCTGTTGCGTAAGAAGTATTTGACGATGCACCTGTCTCCCATCCTCTTCCCTACCCTGTCGCTCTAGGTCTGTAATTTGGGCTTCGATCTGAGTCAGTTTCTCACTTGTTTACGCTTTGCTGCACAGAAGGAGATGTCAACACCCCACAGAGTCGGCTTCATGGCCTCCCACAATGTCTCGGTTGATGCCACCATCCCAGAATTATGGGTAAAGTACTCGGCCACCACTCGGTGCATATGTGTCCTATACTGTTGGTCATGTAAATGCCAGGTAGAGAGATGCCAGCGAAAGGGGGGGGGGGCGGTCAGGGCCCGCCTGAAGCCCAAGTGCCACCAGAGAGTGGTCTGACAGGCCTCTGGGTAATATTTCCAGAGTTGAGACTCTGTGGAGGTAGCTAGAGGGCACAAACATATAGTCAAGATGGGAAAATGAGCCATGGACACTTGAGTAGTATGTATAACCTTGTTCAGTCGGGTGAAGCCTCCTCCAGGTGTCTACCCATCCCATACCATTCACGAAGGATCGCAACCGCGATTCCCGTGCCTTTGTCGGTCTCCCTGCAGCTCGGGATTTTTGTTGTTTTTTAGCAATATTGCCATATGTGCCTCTGACTTTGCTTTGTTTGGATGTAAATAAACATTTATAAGCAGCAATACCTTGCAGGTTGACTTACAACCTTAGGCTCCAATTCAATAACTTGAAGTCAATTAAGTCCCATGTCCAGTTGCTCTGTAGCCCAGGTGTATTTGGTGGAACAATATGTTGCAAGTCCCCTTTTGGGGTGGCCATATTTCATAGGTTTTTCCGCTGGACAATGGAACCCTACATAGCCTACTATATGCAGTTCCACCAGGCATCACGTTTCCTGTACCAAAATAATATCATAGTTCTGCAGAAATGATCTTGCGTCTTCCTCTTGTAGGATGTTACTCAACCCATTAGTGTTCCATGAACAGATGTTTAGAAAGGATGGCTGTATTCCAGCGTGTTGTCTTTTATTGTCAGGATCGATTAGAAGGTAAATCCTTACATAGCCGATCCGCCCCCCTGATTGTAGGCTAATGTAGGGGCTTTTGTATCTGTTGGATGGGGCCTTGTGAGCTCCTAATTAAAGACTTCACAATAGTTAGATTGTCAAACAATCTTGTATTTATACCTGCTCCCGCTGCTCCCCTTAGCACTGTAACTCCTTTTAAGACTGATCCTCCTCCTGTTTTATCAGGTAGGCGTGGTCAAGGATATCGCAGAGGTTCACTTTTTTGTAACTCAATGCCCTAGGAGTTAAAGATGATTTGATTATTCATTATTCGCTCTGCTGTAGCCGTCGTCGCCCAAGTTGTAAGGGTTGCTTCTATGTTACTTCTGTGTGGATGTGGTCTGAATTCCACCAAAATCAAATCTGAAGAGGTATTATGTGCCAAGTAGTTAATTTCACTTGTGAGTTGTATGATGATTCCTCTGTTTAGGATATCAAAAGCCCCCATCGAATTATAATTAGGGATTAGCAGCACTTTATTTCCCTGAATGTCATCTCTTCCATGCTCCGCTTTATGTACGGGGGCCTTTTTACTCGCATCCTCTTGAAAACTAATATACTGGTTTTGTTGGCATTCTTTCTGATACTGGGGTGCTATTTCATTAGTTTGAAGAAAAACATTCCTTTGCCTTAATTCTGCCACAGTGGGGCCAAGGACTGGTCACTTAGTCGGCTTATCCTGCTCTTGCCCTTTAATGCTTATAACTTTATCTTCCTGTTGTTGTCACCTTTTGTCTCGATTTACACCTCCACTTTGGCCTTCGTTTCTTGCGACTTGGTCTAGTGCCTGTTGCACCTCTTTAGGTACGTCTTGATTTTCATTCCCTTTAAAACTTGGTGGAGACTCTAATTTAGTTATTTCATGCACAATTTTCTGTGGAGGTTCCCCTTGGCCTGCCTGCTAGGCATCCGTTTGCTCTTTCTTGGGCCTTTCTAACCCTAATTTCCCTTGCTTGGTGTCCTTTGTATTCTCCCTCGGAGCATCCTTTGTTTCTGCTTCCATCCCCTTCATTCTCCCAGGCTCTGACTCCGATGTTCTATTTTTTGAGAACAGTTGCAGTATGGATTTTTGTTGGTCTTTTTTTCCTTCCTTTCATGTTTCCTTTACCTTTTCCCTTTTTGTAAAGACTTGCTCCGTCTTTGCCGTTTTTTGGCTCTCAGCTGTTCGGTTCTCGTCATCCATTTCCCCAATTACTTGTTTTGAGAGACAGGGTCTCACTGTCACTCAATAACTGCTCATTTACTAGTCTGTTTGCCTGTCTCGAGTGCAGCCGGGACATTAAGACAACATTCTCTGTTTGATTCTTACAAATAGTTTTTTCCTTCATTATATGTTCATGAACAAGTACCCTTTCTGTCCGACTGACCAATTGAGATCTTACCTCTGTCATAATGTCAGTGAAAATTGAAGATAACACTTGTGGCGTATCCCCTAAAATTGCACACTGACATGTAACTTGTTGTGTATAGTTATGATTTTGCGCTCTCCGAATCAGATCATTTAGGGCTTGCAGTTTCTTGTCTATACCCACTCCGTGGACTGCCAAAATGTTTAGAAGGTCCACCTGAAGTTCCTGTTTATCCGCCTGACGATGTATTGCCATTGACATGGCATCCATATTTGACAGGAGGGTGCCTCAGGTTCCCCCAGATACTTCTCTGGCTATTTGATCTGTATCTTCAGAGCCCACTGGTTCGTGGTTGTTTTTCCCATCGATAAATTCAGTTTGTATCTGAGAACTGCTTCTTCGAGTCAAGAAAGGACTTAGACTAGCCGTGGTAACGTCCCCCTGGCTCCTGTTACCATCCACAAGGTTTACGAGGATGATTAATCTGTACTTTGTTTGCTTCATTTATTGAAAAAGCTGTTTCTGATCATTCGATTAATGGTTGTTCATAAGTCTCTGATCCTACTAAATGCTCCTGATGACCCTGTTGGTGTGTCCATATGGCATTTGTATTTAAGTTTTTCCCAATTACTGAGGTTTAAAGTTGAGAAGTAATCTGTCAAATTATTAATATAGATGTCTACTTCAATTATGCCAAAATTGACTGGTGGCCCATCTTGCTGCAATTCCTGGTGCCCTCCGCTTCCTTTAATGTAGTTGGACCTTTCGCATAATGTGTTATTTGCTCTAGATTGATTTGCGTTAGGGCTTCTGGAGTCTACTAGAGGAGCATCGTTTGATTGCAAAGTTAAGTAATCTGTTTTTTTGTCTGTGGACAGACTACTCTGCAATACTTGTGGCGGCATATATGGTACCTGGCATGCCAAACTCTAAATAAGGCCCTACGCTTTACCTGTAGCCCACTCATAGGACTAATCATGTAAAACACTGCCATACACCAATATGCTGACAACACAAAAATGTATCTGAAGACATCAACTCTAGGAGCCATTTCAATACTAAGAAACAGTCCAAGATGATAGAAGAATTCCTATCTGGACCTGTCAGAAGAAAGCTTGTTATCAGTAAGAAAATGTTAAACTTGTAGTCCAGATCTAATGGCAAAAATTAGAGTTTCCGCACTGTCCATATTCACAGTCGACCGTACATACACAATAGCAACATGTTGTTTAGCCATAGACATAGGGAAAGGGGAATGGATAAGAGAGAATACAGAGACACTAGCTATTGTTACTATAACTTATCACTCTGCTGGTCACTGACATTAAATTGTCATAGTGTACATATGGAGACAAGATTAATATTTTTAGCAACTTATTGTTATAGTAAGTCACACACCATTTGCTATAGAAAGGTTATGCCTTCAGAACATCTCTATGTCCCATTTGCTCCATGCTTAGGTGGAATAATGTTGACAATCCTGGAGCTGGAACCTAGAGAATAAATATGTAATCAATGTTATTCTGGTATTTAAAATTATCTCACTCTCTTTGCTGACAAGGTAACTACCTTCGCTTTTTGTGAGTACATGCTCTTTGGTTCTGATATGAATTCAAGGTTGTCTTTTCTTAAAAGGGTAATATAACATTCATCAGAATTATATAGTTTTAACTGATACCAAGTATCACCACAACCTCTAACAAAATATATACACTGTGAATATTTCAGCAGATCCTTTCTGTATCCTCGTGTTAATATAGGATCCAAAAACATGCAGAAAAAATATAGGGGCATATTTACAATAGAAGAGATGGAGCCTGGCGTTAGCCTTCTTGGCTTAAAGTCGTGCTCCGCCACTTCTGAAACGCAGGGCTGCACCATATCTACAACAATATGGTGCAGCCCTGCATTTCCCCTGCGCTGGTGCCAAATTTAGCTGCCTAGATCAATGCAGGCACCCTTGCACCATAGTGCAAGGGTGTCTGCGTTGCAGGGACACCTTCCCGCACATAAGCAATCTTTAAATGGTGTTTTGTAACTTCTATGTGTGCTGCTCAATGCAGCACACACAGAAGTTGCAAAAAGTCATTTTTTTAAATGATTGTTTATGTGCAGGAAGGGACACCTTCCTGCGCATAAACAATCAATGGCGTTTTGCAGTTTCCATGTGTGTTGCACAATGCAGCACACATGGTAACAGCAAAAACGAAATTGTTGCGCCAGGGTAAGACTAGGTTTTCCTTGGTCTTAATTTTGGCACTGCCCCATATTTACACCACCCTTGTAAATATGGGGCAGCATCAAAATCAATGGGTGTTGTGGTATAACGCCCACCACAACACCCATTGCCCATCCCTTTCAATCTAAGTATAGCGTGAAAGGGTGCCTCATTTACAAGGCAGTGTTAAGCCACTTTAAGTGGCTTAACACGACCTTTTAAATAAGGCGAAGCCCCTATCGCCACCACAACTTCATGAAAAGTGATGATGTTTTGGCGATTTTGGTTTGTAGATATGCCCCAAAGTTCTATACTCCTTCACAGTGCCGAATTATACCCTGTGGAGGCCCCTAGGCAGTCGAACTTTCGGGGCCTCCCTTGCAAATTATCACCCAATGCATCTGATTTTTTTACAAACTGACAGCTGCCAGAAGATGAGTTTTTAAGAGACAAACTGTTATGTGAATCTGATGTCTCTGGTTTATGTACTTTAAGTTGTTAATGGGTACATTGCATTAATACAGTATTTTCTCAATAGAGTCTTTAATGTAAAGTTTTCGTTTCTTTGAGTTGGTTTTTTTTTCTATCTTTTGGAAACAATATTTAACAACACTTGATTGTAATTTTCTTTCAAGATCAATTCAATATTATTTTGAGCCATTGTCGTGGGCCCCTAAAAGGAGTGGGACCCATAGGCCGGTGCCTACTTTGCCTATTTGGTAATCCGGAACTGCACCTTCAAGGTAAACTCAGAATCATTGCTTCAAACTATTTGGGTTGATTTCCTAAACATGACTGAAGTACTTAGATCACCTTTCTGTATTCCACTTCAGTTTCCATGCACACTTTCAAAAGGAAAACACTCTCCACAGATTTCAGGAGTTCTGGTAGCGAGGTCGTGGCTTCAGCAATAAAATGTCTCGATTGCCTAGCAAGAATACACTGAACCACAAGGAAACATAATCTTGAAATTTCAAAATGGCAGACACCATTTCCAAACAAGGTGAGAGTTCAGCAGTTTCTAGGGAACTGTAGTTGTGTTCTGGTGTCAGTGCCTAGTGCATTCTCCAGAGATCTGAAGCCCTTCATCAAGCGGGGTTGAACATAACTGACAGATCATGCGGTGAACCCCTGCATTCGGATCTGGGTGAACCTGACGGGTTTCTTATGCCTCCCTACTGTCGAATCTGCATGGTTCACATTACACTCAGCTTTCATGGCTGAAGCTTAAACCGATATTTTGCCCTTAAATCCAGAAAGGCTGGCTCCAGGGATCCTATTTTCTGACCCTAATTCCCCACCTGCTTGATTTTAATTTCGGTCTCACAGCCTGTGTTTGTTCTGCGTTTTAATTAATCAGCTGCTTTGTTCAGCTCTAACCGCCAAATGGAACGACACTGATACGCAACGCTCAGGTTTCATATTTTTAGTGGCGGAAATGAAGCCTCAAAGAGCCAGGGGCTTATGGCCTCAAACTATCTGAAATTAACCGAACCTTACACCTTCCTCAGTTTGTGCGCCTTTCTGCTGCAGGGACGTGAAACCAACCACAAGTACAAATTGCAGAAGTGTTTTCTCTGAATGTACAATATATTTTTGTTGCTCTTCCTAACGCTCCGTTCCATGTCCCAGGGCTCTAGTCGCTTTATTTTATTTATTGCACATCAGCTGTCGGGGTAAAAATATCTAATGCTTTTGATAACGCCGATTCTTATCTAATTATCTATAAGAACCTTCTGGTCGCCAAGATCTTTTTACCTGTTGAATAGTGTAAAGGAGAGAATCTCATCAGGTTAGATATCAGCATTCATTTTGTCTGAAAGGACCACTGACTCCGAATTCAAGTTTGAGAATTTATTATCGCCACAAATAACTGAACGTGCAGGCACCTCAACACGAGGTTAAAGAAATAGATGGGCACTAATACAAATAATAATCTACGCAGGAGTCTCATCCGACTCAGGATAAGAAGAATAGACAGTTCTAGGAGGACCAACCAGACTATGATTGCTCCTATTTCTAAGTTGCTCTTCATGGGCCTAAACAAGCTTAAAATCAATTGCTGTCCCTACACTAACGCTAAGTGACATCCCTGCATAACGATTTTCCCAGGCAAGAAAGAATAAAAGGTGTCAGCTGTGAAGACTTCCTAAGAAGTGCAATCACCATATACCTAAGCTCAGCTCTGTCCTTCTCTCTGGTCTCCCCTACCGCTTCTCTCGCCTCCTCCCTCAGGGCACTATCCCTAATACAAAACCATACTACAACGGTACACGCCTTGTTTACGCCCTCTTGGCCAGGTCTTCTTTCTTGTGCTTTTCCATTGAAACGGTGACTTCATCCTGGACGGTTTCGTTGACTTTGAGTCCCAGGCGCCTTCTCCGCTGAAAGTATCATCCCTAAATTCCATTGCACTCCCCGTACCATGCCTCCCATCTTTCTAACTTTTGAAAACAAAGAGTTAGTCTTTACTAACGAGACATGTGTCCTTGCACCTGCAACAAAAGATACGTTCAACAGAAACCTTCTACTGTGCTAATTAAATCTACCGTTTGTGCCCAGAGAGCCTTTCCAAGAGAAACCCTTTTCGGCCTACCTTATAAGCTAA
Organism: Calotriton arnoldi; assembly: GCA_963921515.1. Classification (NCBI taxonomy): domain Eukaryota; kingdom Metazoa; phylum Chordata; class Amphibia; order Caudata; family Salamandridae; genus Calotriton; species Calotriton arnoldi. The sequence continues at coordinate 965,920 of CAWUFW010003655.1, read as the reverse complement.
CATAAGAATATACCAGGCCTTCCTTAAGCATATATGTAGTCAGGCCCTTACATATAACTTTTAAACACACATCTTACTTTTCCCTATAAGCATATTCATTACGATTCATTATGCAACCAATGAATTACATGTGCAACTTTAATATGGTGCACGTTTAAACTACTGCAATTACATTTCATACACGAACTGATTCCTCTAAGCATTATGTTCACACAATTCAAAAAGCATTATATTACATCATTATCCTAACACCATTATACTGCTGAGTTCACTTCGTTTCAGTGAACTATTCATTCTTTGCTAAACATGCATGAGTATACAATGAATATATGTCTGAATACATGTGGGTGCGGCCTATCAGTGATTATGATGCACCCTACAATTCACAAGAACATTTCGCTCTATCAGTTCCCCCTTTGATGACTCCTGTCATCACATCCCATTCTACTCCCTCGGAGAAGGAACCGACCTAAACAGAACTTGTTCCCATCTTCCCTGATCTGAAGTTCTCCATGCTCTTGAGCCTTTTATACTGATTGTCCTGCAGTCTTGCCAATCTCATGTCATTTTCCCTCAAAGCTCTCTTGACTCTGCCTGCTCGATACCATTTGTAAGCCTTGATCATAATCCACAAGCCAGCCACACAAACCACCAAGATAAGGAGTGGTCTCAGGAAGTACCCAAGGAATCCCTTTCCTAGGTTTGCAAACCAACCTCCCACTTGACCAAAACCCTTTCCGACCTTTTCCCAGGCCCCTTCTTCGGTCAAATCCGCTATCTTTGTGTGGATCATAGTGATGTTACTTATATATTTCTCCAGATCCTTGCTACGGTCTGGTATATAAGTGCAGCACTCTTGAACCTTCAGCATTTTACAGACTCCGCCCTCTTTTGCCAATAGGACATCTAAAGCAAGGCGATTCTGCAAAACCATTCCCCTTATCGACAACATCTCTCCTTCCACCAACACCAACGATTTTGCTGTGTTCATCGAAAATTCATCCACCACAGTCGCTAACCTCCGGATCTTCACATCATTCAAGACTACTCCTAGACTAGGTATCATAGCTCCAAAGATATCCCCCACAACGATTCCTGCACTTGCAGCTCTTCTCGTTCTTGAATGCTCTCCACCCTCCAGAAGATTTAAGTCTTCTGTATGGTAAATCTTTGGAAATATTATTGACAAATAACATGTTCCATACCAATTTGCAGGCAACCTCACATAAGCATTCTTCCCACATACGTAATACACCGTAGGTATCACTTGTACAGGTCCTTGGAGAAAATCTTTTGCCTCATCTGCCATGGTGAAAACGTGATCACAAGTACTCTGTCCCACTGGAACCTTTTCGTAGTAAGTCTGATAACGCCTTATACACAACTTACCCCTCTGCTCCTTATCCAACGCTATAGGACCATAGCTTCCCTTGGTCTTATGCAACCGTTCTTCCTCTGTCCAATCTGTCCTGTGATGCCCTAAATCTCGGGATTCAGTCAGCTTTCTATACCTATCTTCAACCTGATCTACAAACTTTCTCTCTACATCCGACATCAAGCAAGTCAGATTGTGTCTGTGTGCGAATGCTGTATCCAATTCCAAACTCGGTATGAAGTACTTTCTCAGTCTGTCCTCGGTTTTGTAATAATCATACTTATTCAAATGCTTGTAAGCTGGGACTTCAGGAAGCACTGCGTCGAAATTGGAAAAGAAATACTCGAACTGCTCTCTCTCATAAAACAGACTAAGCAAAAGACTACATGAAATACCATAAGTCAGTGGAAGATGATGATACCTAATGCCCTCATCCACTGAAGTAGGCAACTGCATACACACATAACAATCTTTCGCATCCATCACGTCAACATACTCATACAACAACTTAGCATATGCATTAAGCTTAAAATCACCCTTAGACAAATCGACATGTAATCTACGACTTTCTTCTAATATCATAGCTCTATCAGCTGCCCTGTCTACCCCCTTCTGACTAGGTGTGATAGGTGTGGGTGTCCCTGTCACTGCCTCTACTTCCGGCTCATGCGAACCAGTATATGAGACTACAACTACTATGATTATAGAAATTATCACACTACTTATAAGAATGCCTATAATCCATTTTGCTCTACGATTGGGATTTCCCGGCTCCATGATTTCGAAAGTTCTCAAAAAGTCTTGGTTATCGCAAAGAACTCAGAAAAGTCTCTGTCCTTTATTTATGACTTGCTTAACCAGCTCGAGCAACCATGAAATCTCCGGGCTTTCCCTTTCCGATCACAACTTATTTACACAGTCCAGAAAAAGACTTCCCTAGTGTTCGTTCCTCTTCTTGTGGAAAGTCCCTAAGTTTATTCTTCTTCCACTTGGACCTAGGTTATCTTCTTCTTTTAGACTTTTATTTACAGTTCATTACTGATCCATAATGAGATCCTCATTAAGCACGACCAGAACGTGATACAAAAGTTCAAGACGCAAAAGCAGCACTTCGTGTGAAAACGGCTCAGCTCCGAATGGCGGGAATTCGACCCGATGCAGAAGCAATTTTCGGACTTCACTCAGAAGTGGGGGATTCGGAATCGTGAGTGTCAGTGTTCCGTCTATCTCGAACCCTGGCATCCGCAGCACCACCTTCACCACCAGTTTCGGGCTCCGACTGAACACTTCCACTGACTTCAGTCTCCCTGTATTCACCACCCCTGCATCAAACACAGTGTAAGTCCACTCAGGGGTAGAGTATCTGCGACAAGGCACTCTTGTTCTCTTGGACCTTCGCCGACTGTCTTGTGCTTGGTCTTCGTCGCTTGCTTCGGTTTCAGATACTTCGGACACTGGAGCAAGGTCTCTCTCAGGTGCTAACCTCAGGTTCAGTCGCCTCTGTCTTTCAGGCCAACTTTCAGCACTTCTGTTCGTTCGTCTGCCTTCTCCTTCTATGCCCAGTGCACTACTTCCCCTTTCTGCTGCATTTGACTCTTCTCCGCCCACTGCACCTTCTCTTTCTTCAGTGCCTGAATCAGGGTTCGAACTGTGGAAACCCCCTTCAGCTTGCTCTAGTGCACCACCAGCTGTGTCAGCGACCCTTACAGCTTGACTTGTCCTCTCATGTGGCCCTACCACTTCAGCTGGGTTTTCATTTACGAGAGGAGCTGTTTCTTCCAAGGGTGCTGGAACTCTGCGGGTATGGGAAGCATGCACCCAGTTCGGCAATCCTCCACACTTTACTGCTGTGTTCGTGATAAGTATCACCTGATACGGGCCACGCCAACGGGCATCCAAGCAACTCTTCCTCACGTGCTTCCGGACGAGCACCCAGTCACCGGGACACAAGTCGTGGCACAGATCACTCGAGGCTGGAACCACAGCTGCTTGCACCTGCTGGGATACAGAACGGACCACATCAGAGAGTCCTTTACAATAATCGAGAATCAAATCATCAGTGATGTTTATCAAGGCTGTAGTTGGTACTGCTGGCAGTCTCATTGCCCTCCCCATTATTATTTCATGGGGAGACAACCCGGTCCTTCTGTCTGGGACACTTCGCATGCTCATGAGCACCAGTGGCAAGGCGTCGGGCCATTTCAGGGATGTTGAAGAACACATTTTTGCCATCCGGGCTTTCAACGTTCCATTAACTTGTTCCACCATCCCAGAAGCCTCTGGTCTGTAGCTACAGTGGAGTCTCTGGTCAATGTTCAATGCTGCACAAAGTAACTTCATGATTTCGCTATGGAAGTGCCCACCTCTATCTGATTCCAAAGAGGTCGGGATCCCGAATCTAGGGATAAGCTCCCTCAACAATAATTTAGCCACTGTCAGAGTGTCCCACCTGCGTGTGGGGTAAGCCTCCACCCACCGTGAGAATATACATAGTATCACTAGAATGTACCTCAAGCCATTGCACCTAGGCATCTCCACGAAATCCAGCTGTAGTCTATTGAAGGGCCCTCCTGACCTTCCAATATGACTCAGTGTAACTACAGTTTTCTTTCCAGCATTCATCTGTTGACATGTAACACACCTCTGACATACCGTCTCAGCCATTGCTCGGAACCGTGGGTTATACCACGTCTGTCTGAATACCCTCATCATTGCGTCTCTACCCAGGTGTGCCTGACCATGTATCAATCTTGCCATCGGACTCAGCAATTCTTCCGGCAACACAGCTCTCCCATCGGTTGATACCCACACATCCACTTCTCCTCTCTCGCACCCAGCCTTGATCCAGCCCTCTCTTTCCTTGGTTGAGACTTCATCTTGTAATCTCTTAAGCTCTTCCCAAGTGTCTGCCATGGCCAACATTATGCTGAGATCGGTTCCCTCTTGGCTCTCTTCTATCTCCCTGCCTGTGTATATGCATCCTTGTTCTGCGCAGAAGCGGGCTACCTCATCTGCGTAGTTATTACCCAAGGATACAAAGTCCTCCCCTTCTCATGGGCTGAACACTTTACAACAGCAATTTCTTTCGGATGCTGTAATGCTTCTAACAATTGTCTTACATATTCTCCATTACGAATGGGTGAGCCAGATGATGTCAAAAATCCCCTCTGAGACCATAACTGCCCGAAGTCATGCACCACGCCAAAGCCGTATTGGCTGTCTGTGTAAATCGTGATTCGAATTCGATCAGCGGCCAAACAGGCACGGGTCAAGGCAATGATCTCAGCTACCTGCGCGGAGCGTACTCCTTCTAGGCAAGCGGCGTCGACCACTCCTGAAATAGTACATACAGCAAACGCTGCTCTCAATTGCCCCACACTGTCTCTTAAGCATGAACCATCGACAAAGAAAATTTCATCTGGGTCATCCAATGGCTCATCGACAATGTCAGGTCTCGGTTTGGTGCAAAGTTCGGTCACATCGAGACAGTCATGGTCCTCACAATCTTCATCATCTGTGTTCGGTATAGGCATCAATGTCGCAGGGTTCAAGATGGAGCACCTTTTCAGAGTCACATTCTCTGCGGCAAGTATGACTTGCTCGTACCTTGTTAACCTATTGTTCGTTAGGTGCTGGGTCTTGGTCCTGGTCATTAATAACTCAACCGAATGTGGTACATGTACAGTCAATGGATGTCCCATTACAATGCTTTCACATCTTTCAATGCTGACACCTGTTGCAGCAACGGATCTTAGACATCCGGGCAACGCAGAAGCTACTGGATCTAAAGTAGCTGAAAAATAAGCAACTGGTCTACGGACACCTCCATGGTTCTGAGCTAACACTGCTAATGCACATCCTCCTCTCTCGTAACAAAACAATGAAAAGGCCTTGTTGTAATCAGGCATTCCCAGTGCGGGAGCCCTGCACAAATCATCTCTCAACTGCAGGAATGACATCAAGCACTCCTCGTCCCATGGTACCGGATCACTCACATCCTTGTGTGTAAGCCTCTGCAGAGGCTTTGCTCTCAAGGAGAAACTAGGAATCCACTGTCGACAATAGCCAACCATTCCCAGAAACATCCTAACTTCCCTCTGTGTAGTGGGTACCGCCATGCTCATTATTGCCTCAATTCGATCTGGTGACACCTTCCTCTTGCCTTTTTCTAATCTGTGTCCCAAGTACTGTACCTCATTCAAACAGTACTGCAGCTTGTTCGGGGACACCTTATGTCCATTCTCTGCTAAGTGGTTCAACAAGGCTACTGTGTCAATTCTGCAAGCATCTTCTGTTTCTGAGGCAATGAGCAGGTCATCTATGTACTGCACGAGAACTGAGTTCTGCGGCAACACAAGACTTTCAAGGTTCTTCTTCAGGATCTGGTTAAAGATCGATGGACTTTCCGTATACCCTTGAGGGATACGACACCATGTTAACACGCGATTCTCTAGCCTAAACGCAAAAAGAAATTGGCTTTCCTCGTGGAGCGGTATCGAAAAGAAGGCTTGACACAAATCGATAACCGTAAACCACTCGGCTTCACATGGGATCTGGAACAGTATTACTGAAGGATTCGGTACCACTGGACAACAAGGGACAACTATCATGTTGACCTTTCGCAGGTCTTGCACGATCCTGTATTTCCCGCTCGGTTTCTGTAGTCCCATTATGGGTGAATTACAGGGACTACCTCTGATCTCCTTCAAAATACCCTTCTCAATGAAAGTCTCGATCACAGGTTTTATTCCTGCAATCGTTTCTATCGATAAATTGTATTGAGGTGTTCTAGGGAAATCAACATTCTGTTTCACCTCAATCCGCACTGGTTCAACCCCTCTGATTAAACCTATTTCGTCTCCTGCGAAATCCCACACCACAGGCGACACTGCGTCTCTCAGATCATGTGGAAGTTCTTCCACAGTCACCATTGGGTACAGATCTATACACAGATGCTGATTGGCCATCTTAAAGTCAGCATCATCATCTCTCGTCTGGACCTCCACTCCTCGTGGTGTACAATAAATCGTGCAGTTCAATTTGCACAACAGATCTCTTCCCAAAAGACAAACTGGACTCGTGTCACATACTACAAACTGATGTCTAGTTTGGAAAGTACCTATCTTTACTAAGATCGGTTCTGTCAATGGGCTGCTCATCTTCTTGTTCGCTACTCCGACAACCTGGATTGATTGTCCCGAGAGGCTTAGGTTAGGGACCACTGCAGATCTTACAGTAGACCGGGTAGCTCCAGTATCAACCAAAAGTGTTGCAGGATTGCCCTCAATCTCTGCCTCTACAAAAGGTCCTCTCTGGTCTACCTCCAAGACCGCTCCAAGTGTGCAGTCTTCCTCCCCTCTCAGGCACCGTCAGGATAAAGGGTCTAAGCTATCCTCAGCATATCGTTCGAACAGGGGCATCTGTTGATATGTTCGTGCTCCTTGTGTAAACCTTGGAGCTTGGGGAATCTGAGCTTGAGAATTGTAAACCCCCCTTTCATCGTTCTAGGTCTCGTTATTGTGTTAACCACCTCTTGCGCGGGTGCCTGAGCCCCCTCTTCCTCTTCCTGTACCTGATTAGCTGGGTTCAAAGGACACTCGCGTTTCCAATGTCCGACCTGGCGACAAAGATGACACGCAGTGGTCTTCTTTAGTGTGGCCACGTCCACTCCTGTCTTGGGGTCTACTGGTTTTCCCTTTCCCTGTACCTGCCCATTCTGGTTTCCCTGGAAATTTCCTTGCTTTCTCCCCAAGGTCCCTCCACTAGGCTGATTCTGTGCTGTCTGCATCTGGACAAGCATCAATTTGTCTTTTAGCTTTCGATGTTTTGAATCCACCTCATCACTACAGTACCTCGCGTACCGCAAAATTTCATCTAGTGGCTTGTTCTGCCAGCAGATCAAATGGTGCTGTATCATGAGGCTGATTTCCCCTCTCAGACCCGTTACAAACTTTGAGACAAACTGTCCCATATCCTTCGGGTCCAAAACATCTAACCCACTATACTGTTTAAAAACTTGCAGAAGTCTTTCATAGTATTCATGCACCGTTTCCTTGGGTTCCTGTACAGTCCGATCTATCTTAACCCAATCTATATCCTGCGGTGAAATCTTCGACTTCAACCACGTAATCACCTGCTCATACTTTTTCATGACATCAGGTGATGGACCATTTGTAACCGCCTCTCTTTTCGGTTCCGAAGTCGGCCACTCAATAGCGACTTTACATGCTGTCCACAAATCTCCTGGTACCACTATGTCAAACAAGGTGTTCAAATCAATCCACAATACTTTTGAAATCTTCACAAACCGCTCAACCTGTTTGTACCACTCCACCGGTTTTTCCCTCAGCCGAGGAAAATCATTTGTAAATGCAGCCAAATCACCTCTATTCCACGGCACATGCACGTACCCTCCATTCTGTACTTCTCGTAAAGGAAAATTTCCTACACCCGTCGGCCCCCCTCCAGGCGGCGGCGTTTCCCCTTCTGCTCTCTTTACTGGTTTCTTTTTGGACCACCTTTCTTCCCATTTGTCCAACAAAATCCATATTCTCATTCCTATGATCAGGTCTCTGGTGTGCGTCTTTAACCCTGTGATTCTTTTCTCCTCCAACTCCTGATCACTGTAATGCAATCTGTGTGGTCCCTGTAACGCTTTAGTTTTATTCAGGTCCACCTCATATCTTTTGGCCAAATCCCTCAATCTATCATGTGCCATTCTAGCTTTTCGAGTCACATCTTTTGCTACAAACAGCAGCTCATCTGATCCATAGATTTCTATCCTTTCCAGAGGCAGACCCCCACTGATCATTTCGTCTACCTCTGCTTTCAGCCTCACTACATCTAGCAACCTTGCCTGTACTGCACTCCTCAGTACATCTCGACAACCTGAACCGTCCCGCTCATCACAGTCACTATTCTGTCCTTGTGACCTATTCCCTTCCATATTCCTGGAACCTGGTCTGTCTTCCGAGACATTTTGTGCCCTATCTCTTTGCATCCTATCCTCTTGGTTCGTTACTGTTGGGGTCCACTCCCTCAAAGCTGATTTAGATTCCCGTAAAGACCTCGGTCTTTCCGGTCTCTCCTCTTCTCGCCCACATGAAGAGTCCGCAGTAGCCGGTAACGGCGTACTTGACTCCATTGGTCTTGGGAAATGAACCACCCTCACTCCAAACCCATTCCCACTCTCACTGTTTCCTTCTTCCCTTCTCATCGGTACGGAACTCCCTTCTCTCACTCGGTCTGGGTCATATACCGGTACTATAGGGCCAATGGTAACCGGTACTGTCAAGGAGTCCGGTAATCTTGTGTTCCCCGCAGGAGGCTGTGTTATCATAGACGCCGTAGCCCCTCCGTTCCTGTGGAAATTCTTCCCACTACTCTCATGCTAGTCTGGTTCTGACTCTCATCAACTATTGCCACTGCTGGGGTTGTCTTTCCCTCTTCTGAATCTGGATTAAATGGTGGTGGCCTCTCCGCCAACATCCTATCCAACAGACTGTCATCTAAATCACTGTCGTCCTCATCGACTCTTGTTATCTTCCCATTTTGTATTAACAATGGGTACAACTTATCTCCGTCGATCGTATCTGCTCTCCACCTTTTCTCCAAGGCATCCCATTTTGCATCTTGAAATGCCCTGACCGATTTCTTCACCCTTTCTTGGCATCTGTCCTTCTTCCTATCATACGCTGCCCTTACCCACGCATGTAGTGCCTCAAACTGTGTTGGTCTAGGTAGTGGTCGTAATGAAGCCATTACACTCTTGAGCTGGTACAGCACCTCTAACCTGAAAGTACCATATCGAGGGAACGACAAATCTCCCTCTGTTTCTGTCATTTTATGCCAATTCTCGAGCCAAATTATAGTATGCAATCCTACATTCTTTGCCATATAATGTGCTGGTGTATCCTCGGGAGGAGCTTCCTCTCCCTCCCGAACAACCACATGTCTATCACCTCTACAAAGTTCCCTTAAAGCTTTAAAACATTTCATGATGAATCAACTTTGTTATTCGTACTCAAAATGTCCGCTTTTACTTCCTGATTTCAATCCTCCAATCCCAGCGCGGTTCACACCAACCGGCCTATCGCAGCGCGGCACTAGTCTGACGTCACGTTTCCTCCGCTCGCAGCAGTTCCCCTCCTTTCTAATTCACTTGTTCTCACTCGCATCCGTCCCAATTATACTCTGAAATAATGTTCGTCCTACCGAACAATTACCTCTCTGACCGTCAGTCTTACCAATGACCGATCAGTCTCTTGAGCTTGTTGACCTCAATCTGGCAACCGTCTGTCCACGAACGACCGGACAATCGCCTCTAATACACTCGATAGGATTCAATCACTCGATGTTCTGCACACCATAACCTACGACCTGCGTTGGTTATTCACACACTCACACATGTGTCCCTATCTTCTGTGGGTCTGTCAATGACGTCTCGTGACCCCCACAACTCTGGTCAACGTTCTCAACTCTGGGTGTATTCTACACCACAATAAATCTCCCGGTCCCGCGCGCGCTCACGGTCCGTTTCTCAATCACTCAACTTTCGTTCCAACTCCGCAAGACATCACACAACAATATAACACCGCAATCTACCAAACATCACTCTTTTCATACTCACTCTACTACGAACTGCTACTTCCGCCGCACCGTCACTCTCCGTCAGTTTTCCACGACCTCCGACATCCGTCTCTCGCGGTTCTCTGGATCTGCGTCACTCGGGCCCTATGGGGCAACTTAGTCTCCTATCTTGCTCTAGATCTCCCCTTACCATCAAAGGTAACCATCCTACTCTGCTACCAACTGATAACGCCGATTCTTATCTAATTATCTATAAGAACCTTCTGGTCGCCAAGATCTTTTTACCTGTTGAATAGTGTAAAGGAGAGAATCTCATCAGGTTAGATATCAGCATTCATTTTGTCTGAAAGGACCACTGACTCCGAATTCAAGTTTGAGAATTTATTATCGCCACAAATAACTGAACGTGCAGGCACCTCAACACGAGGTTAAAGAAATAGATGGGCACTAATACAAATAATAATCTACGCAGGAGTCTCATCCGACTCAGGATAAGAAGAATAGACAGTTCTAGGAGGACCAACCAGACTATGATTGCTCCTATTTCTAAGTTGCTCTTCATGGGCCTAAACAAGCTTAAAATCAATTGCTGTCCCTACACTAACGCTAAGTGACATCCCTGCATAACGATTTTCCCAGGCAAGAAAGAATAAAAGGTGTCAGCTGTGAAGACTTCCTAAGAAGTGCAATCACCATATACCTAAGCTCAGCTCTGTCCTTCTCTCTGGTCTCCCCTACCGCTTCTCTCGCCTCCTCCCTCAGGGCACTATCCCTAATACAAAACCATACTACAAAGGTACACGCCTTGTTTACGCCCTCTTGGCCAGGTCTTCTTTCTTGTGCTTTTCCATTGAAACGGTGACTTCATCCTGGACGGTTTCGTTGACCTTGAGTCCCAAGCGCCTTCTCCGCTGAAAGTATCATCCCTAAATTCCATTGCACTCCCCGTACCATGCCTCCCATCTTTCTAACTTTTGAAAACAAAGAGTTAGTCTTTACTAACGAGACATGTGTCCTTGCACCTGCAACAAAAGATACGTTCAACAGAAACCTTCTACTGTGCTAATTAAATCTACCGTTTGTGCCCAGAGAGCCTTTCCAAGAGAAACCCTTTTCGGCCTACCTTATAAGCTAACATAAGAATATACCAGGCCTTCCTTAAGCATATATGTAGTCAGGCCCTTACATATAACTTTTAAACACACATCTTACTTTTCCCTATAAGCATATTCATTACGATTCATTATGCAACCAATGAATTACATGTGCAACTTTAATATGGTGCACGTTTAAACTACTGCAATTACATTTCATACACGAACTGATTCCTCTAAGCATTATGTTCACACAATTCAAAAAGCATTATATTACATCATTATCCTAACACCATTATACTGCTGAGTTCACTTCGTTTCAGTGAACTATTCATTCTTTGCTAAACATGCATGAGTATACAATGAATATATGTCTGAATACATGTGGGTGCGGCCTATCAGTGATTATGATGCACCCCTACAATTCACAAGAACATTTCGCTCTATCACTTTTTCCTGCTCTATTCCAATTCTTCTCTTTTCTTGTGGCATTTTTGTGATGCCTCCAAAGGAGCCAAAACAGAGTTCTTTTCCCTACTTTGCCGTCTGCATGTATCGATTCTTTCTCTCTATTGAGAGAAATCATTTTTTAAATAAATACAACGATGCCCCGTCTTGGCATCTCAGACATTTTAACAAAAGTTCTGTGCGTTATTTCTTACAGGGTGGGTGAAGACAATCGACAGTGATTTTTTCACACACATATACCCGGGCTTTCAGCTGAGAGCTGTCAAATCAGCCCCTGGTTAAGTGGTAATTCTGAACCAGCCTCCCTTCCCTGGAGATAGCTGGCCTCATTACTGACGAGAATTACCCCCTAGGTGCATTGTGGAATCGTCCTTAAAATATTCATCATGTAGTGTTTGATTTTATTCAGCCACATTAGGCTTGAACGGCACATTTTTGAGAAGGCTAGGAGGAATGAGAAGTCAATTAACTTGATTTTTTGCACACCTACTAAAACAGTTTTTATCCTCGGAGTATAAAACATTCATGGCCTGCTGTAGACGGCACCTCTTCTAGCAACCGGCTGAGGAGAGATGGAAATATATCGTCAGCCAGATTCCCTTGTACAGTTAGTGGCAAGCTGGTATTTTCTATTTCTGTGTCGACATACCAATTGTTATACAATAAATAATATAGCCCGGATGTTGACCATCCAATCAACAGGAAGTGCAGCTCATAACACCTTCATATACTATTGTGCGTCATTTTGATAGAAATGTCAGGTTTCTTCAAGGACCTGACAGCTCCTTTCAAGAGTCAGTGTATGGCCCTGAAGAGGGTCAGTTGCCCTTCTAAATTCTTGATTACATAAAGAGCAGCGTGGCGTTTGACATTGTCAATCTCTGCAGCCCTTGGCAGGAAATAGAAAACACACTACTGTCAGAGTAACAACGGAGGCTGTCTATCTCTGCTGAGGATAGCTTGTGGAAAACCATACATAATTTTGAAAGGAGTAGAAGACTGATGAAACTTTCATGAGCAGGACTGCGCATCGATCGAATAACATTGGATGTTTGGATATTGCTGACCGCAGCATACTTTTTCCACTACCAACCACAGGTTATCGCCACTCCAACATAGCTAAGAGGTGACATTTCGGGTCCTGGAAATAAATAAATAAAGAAGTAAATAAAAATGTGCATGCCACCCGCGGAGTCCCCTTGTTGCAGTTTACTCGGAGTGTTAAAATGCAGGATTGTGTTAAAGATACAGTGACAAAAATGACAGGGAACTCCATTAAATTTAGGTAGTTAGTTAAACTGAAATACATTTTCATGCAATTAATATATTTCTAGGTATAGCCAGTGGCACCAAAGTTTATGGCACTAGACATTTGGAGCTGGGAATTGGGGCCAGAACGTGACTGACCTCATGCCCAAGTCAAGGTGTAGTTTAATGTTCTGTCTCATCATGTGAAAGTAGTAAGTTATCACCTTGTTTATACCTTTATGTCATTTCTATTTTGTTTCTTTGTTTTTATTTCCCAGTAATACACGATGATCGAGAAGTCCACGATCGTACACAGTCATTCCTGGATGACAGTTGATTTTATTTTTTTGCACTTTGTTCTTTTTTAAAGGGATTGTCCTACCCACTCTTGCATAAATGCCTTATGTCAAAGGGCCAATGGCGTGGGAGCGCAGCATGTGAAAGCAGTAGGTAACTACCTTGCTCTCGAAAGCAGGCAGCTGTGGCCCTGGTGCTGTCCAGATTGGATTATTGTAATGCCATTTACCTGGAAATCAATGAGGGATCCATCCATAAATTGCAGCTTGTACAAAATGCAGCAACTAGACTTGTGATGGATCTTCCTAAATTCCATCCAGTTTCGGCATCTATTCGTAAGCTGCACTGGCTTCCTTTGGAAAAGAGAATTTTGTTCAAGGCCCTCTGCCTCGTCCATAAGGCTCTTCATAACTCGGGTCCCGAAGGTATCAAAAGGCTCTTCCTACGGTATGCCCCTACCAAACAACTGTGGTCTGCCAGCAAAAACTGGTTGGTAGTTCCAAGGTTCAGGAGAGCCAGGTGGGGGGGAAGAGCTTTTTCTGTTGCTGCCCCTAAGCTTTGGAATTCTCTCCCGCTATCGATCTCTGGGCAAGACTCTCACCTTCTGTTTCGCAAAGCCTTAAAAACATGGCTCTTCACTCTTTAATTGTTAGGCCCCTCTTTTGTGCTATCTACGACCACCGGCTCTATTCGCAGCACCTTGATGCCTTTGGGCAAAGTTTGCACTCTATAAGACTAATATTCATTCATTCTTTATACCTTAAGTTTTTTGTCCGCTTTTGGTTTATTGTAGATCGGGGGCACTTAGCACCACCTCCTTCTCGTCTCCTATGTTAGCGTTTTATAACAACCACTATTATTATTTTTCTTTTCTTATTCAGCTCTGCGGCACCAAATTGTAAATATGCCTTGACCATTTCCAGTCTCTTAGCTTCTTTTTATTTCTCTGTAGTCCCTGATCATGGCGGAGTCCATGATCATGTACAAGAATTGCTGGGTGCCAGTTGGTCTTTTTTTCTTGCACTTTGTTCTTTTTTAGTTTCCATGATTAGTGGATGGATTATCACCCACCCTTGCTCACAAGTCCTATGTCAGAGCACCCTAAAGGCAAGTTTGTCTAAGCTTGTCCATGCATCAGTCGGACTCATACCATGGAAATCTGCATCTTGGACATTAGGTAAGCTCATCCCTGCTCCTAGAATAGAAGCCTTTTACAGTCTCTTAAGAAATCTCCTTTTAAGTTCTCATCTGGAATTTAAAACAATCTTGCTGCCCTCAGTTTTCTTTATTAATCTTTCACCACCATTTATTTTACTACATCATACAAATGCCGGACTCAACCAAAGTCTAAACCACGTAACTCTGTTTTAATTAATACTTGATCCATGGTTAAAAAAAAAGTGGTACCAGTAGCCATAATTATTTAAATGTCTCCAATATTGACATACTCTTTCTTACAGAAATGGGGTTAGAAAACTACAAACATCCAGCAATTGCTCTTGCATTTCCTCCCTCTTACAACGTACTCAGATGTGACTGACATTGCCGAGCTGGTAGTGGTGTATTGGTTATGTTTAAACACTCCTTTTGCCTTCAACTTGGAGACCCACCTCCTATTCTTAACTCTGAGCTCCTTCCTGCTGAACTTCAGTTGAGATTAGAGGCTTTTGTTAGGAACCCTTGGACCTGTCATTCTCTCCAAGTGTTCCACAGTTCATACCGACCTTTTTGGATCCTTTAGCTTTTTTCACGGTTAGCAATAAAGATCTCATTACTCATGGCGATTTCAATCTGCATGCTGAATGCCCTTCAGATAAGGAAGCCTACTCGCTTATAGATGGTTGTTGTGCTCTTAGCCTGATACAAAATGTTACACATATCAATGTCTATTCCGTAGATTTTGTTTTTGTTTCGCTTTAAGTAATCTTACAATGCTTTTCAAGCCCTGTGGCATGTACAGACAATTCTGTCATTTTCGTTTTGCTAACTAATATGATTGACAGACCTCTCTGTGCATCAACTACTAATTCTTGCACTAACAGAAGAGCTCATTCAAAGCTTCCAGAGACCAATAAGGCTGAAGTGCTTGAAGCTACAACTCCCCCTGACAACCTTTTCTCCCCCTTGTAACTCATCCACTTTGACTTATAATAATTGGTTGCTATCTTTCCCTGACAAGATATTTTCTCTGACCCCAATAAAGTCTCACAAGATCTGGCTTCTGCACCTTGGTTCCACTTGGGGAAGATAGAAAAAAATGTAAATGCAAGTGCCTATAGCAGAAATGTAGGGTTGCATACATCCCTACAGATAAAGTTATTTACTTCAACTCTGCTGGGTTACAAGAAATGTATCCACTGTACAAGAATTGAAAATTATGGCACTCAACTCTGCATACTAGCAACAAATGAAAATAAATATTTAGTATTCCAAATCGGGTTAACAACCCAGACTTCTTGCCCCTTCTCAATCACTTTGTGATGATATTTCTAACTTCTTTATTAATAAAAGCAACAATCTGACTACCTTTAGCCACAATCCAAGCCTTGCTTCAAATTCCTTAGCTGTAGGAAACTTGAACCCTTCTGCTCTCCAATTTTCCCCTATTGAGGAAAGCTCATATTGGAAAAGAGATTAACCTTAAAATCTGGACCTCCTTTGGACCCATGTCCTGTCGAATGCTTGAAGAACTGGTTCTCTGTGATAGTGCTAGTAACTACAGCACTAATTAATCAGTCTCTAATCTTTGGGTTAGTGGCAGATGTTTGAAAACTAACACTTGTTGTTCCCTTATTTAAAAAAAAATCCACTGTTGATCCTTAGCTGCTTTCAAATTACAGGCCTATTTCTTTAGTTCCAGCCTCTGCAAAAGTTCTTGAATCCTATGTGAACATGAAATTGCCTTCCCTCCTGGATTCCTCTAACTATTACAACAGTCATCAATTGGCTTTTCGTCCTGGTTTAAGCATTGAGTCTGTGTTAGTCACTGTTTTGAACAAGAATCATTTGCACTTTGATTCAGAGTGCTCTGAAATTCTCATTCTCCTAGATTTATTGGCTGCCTTTAATGCTGAGCCCCACTCTTTCAACTTATATGTTACACCTGGAGCAGCAGTGCCTACCTCCAGGGGAGGAGAATGGGGTTCAGGTAAGGTGGGCAGGACAGAGGGGGAGGACACCGTCTCCACACCAGTGGCACAGACATGCGCAGCGGGGGTGTGGTGCCGGAAGAGCAAGTGGCAGGGGGAGAAGGCCGGATCCTTTTGGGGATGGTGTATCTGTGGGTGGGGGAACCTGGGGCAGGGTGTGGTGGGGGCACCTGTGGAGTGGGGGCCTGAGGGATGGAGGAAGGAGACTTGGTGCTTGAGCTGCAGGGCGGCGGCGGGGTCTTGCTCTTCCGGGTCCTGGAGGACTTGCGGGTGGGGGCGTCAGTCGGTCTGCACCTGGGGGAGGGTGTCCGGGGGCGAGGGGCACGCCCCTCCGTGTGGGTGGGCTTCCTCTTCCCCCTGAATGCTGGATCAGCTGGATCGGAGGGAAGAGGCCGAGGTCACTGAGGAAGACCCGCTGTGTCTTTGGGGTTGCAGGTGAGGCAAGGGAAGGGGCCTTGGAGGGAGGGGTAAGTGAGGACTACGCAGTGCTCGTGGATGCGTGTGTGTGTGCCTTGGCCCCATCCCCTGTGAGTGTTGTTTCAGTCCCCTGACTGTGCGTGCGTGTGTGTGTGGATTTTGGCGTGTGCTGCCTGTGTCTGTGCTGGTGTGTGCCTGTGCCGGTGTGTTTGTGCTTGGGACAGGTAAGGTGCTGGGGAGTGTGGATGGGGCAGAAGTAGGAGGGGTGAGGGACTGTTGGAGGAGGGACACTGCTGCCGTCAGGAAGGAGTCCATGGACCTATTGCCCCTCTGTAGGGCAGACATGCCCGATGAGATGCCCTCCATGAATGACACCAGCTGAGTCAACAGAGTGGTGTGTGCATGGAGGACACTCAGCATCGCTGTCTGCCCTACATGGAGCTGGCTAAGGAGGTACACAGACTCCTCACTCAGGGCAGCAGGGGACACAGGGGCAGGGGGTGCGGTGCCTGGCACGAAGGAGACACGCTCCCGAACATGGGAGCCTCCACGGACCTGGGGAATGGGAGCCGATGGGAGGGCGGTGGTGGTGGTGGTGGTGGTGGTGGCAGGGACAGCAACACTAGCTGTGGTGTGGTGGCTGCTGACACCCGCCTCCACAAGGGAGTCATCCTCCGAGCTGCTGTGGTCCTCAGCTGAGGTGGATGGTGCTGAGGACTCCTCGGTGTGGCTCCCCTCGCCCTCCGTGCCACTGGGTCCCTCCGACCACTCCTCGGCTGCTGACCCAGTCTGGCTCTGCGGCTCCTCCTGGTCCGTGGAGCTGTCCCCTCCTGTGGCCGTGGATGTATCTGCAAACAATAGGGAAACAGACAGACATCAGACACCTGCACCAAACGCACACACCACAGTAAGTACAGCACATTACAGAGCAAGCCCTGGCATCCTTAGTTGAACATTGCTAAAAGTGCCCAAACAGAGTAGGGGAAGCCAATTGTCAGTCTGATGGTCAACCATGGCACTCACATCTCTCCTGGCCTTGCACCCATCTGTCTGGTGTCTGTCGGATGGCAATACCCCAGTGTGGACACATGCACCACCTACACAGTAGTTGGACAGTGCAGAGAAGACGGTGAAGCATGTGAACATGCACACATCACAACTCTTGCCACTGAGTCAGTACAGGTGTCCGGATAAAGGGATGCCCAGAGTCAATTTTGAAATGCATGTGATGCATACCAGCGACAGACACCATATGCACCCATGTCCTGATAGTCATTGCCACAATGGTGTGCATGTAGCACATGTCACTCCCCTGCAGGATCACTCATAGGAAGTTTCATGCCATGGCACAGGCATGCCTGCTAAGTCATACATCACTGTCTCCAGTCACATGGGCAGGGCAGCCAGACAACAACAGTCTGCACTGTCACTATAGTAGGTCATGGGGAATGCAAGTCCTGGAGCTGAACAAGTGCACATGTACATCCCCCACACACCACATCATCTGAACCCTTATCTGTCCATGTCATACCAATTGGACATATGGGAGACCTGTAACAGAACCCTCTGAACCTGAGCACCCCACAATCTGCTGTGAATGGGAAACAGCTGCCCGAACATCACATTTGCATGACCCAGTCTGCACGGTCAGGTGATCAAACACCTATGTGTCACACAAGTATCGTCTCCTATGTCACATCTCCGGTGGCATGCTGAGCCCCAAACGAGACACAGCACTGACAACGAAGTCACAGCACACTGACACAGAGGCAGACACCTGAGGGGACATATCACTGAGCACAACGTGTCAGCTGATACACGTGAGTGGGAGTACAGAGTGTATTGTATGGCCTGGAGTAGGCATGACTGTCCTGCCCCACGTGAATGAGGGATGAGCCCTGGACAGTAGGCAGGTGGCTAAGTATGTGTGACACACGTAATATACACACTCCTGGGGCCCAAACATTGTACCCACCCGCAGCATGGGTGTGTGCCAGATACCCCAGGCACATGTGGTGGATCAGCTCAGCAATTGGACCACATATCAAAGTAACACGCAGATTACATGGCAGAACACAGGCATTGTGTAAGCAATGGACCCACCCATGATGCCCACCACAGAGTTAGGGGAACAAATGCTGTCCCCCACCTTGAGCTGAGCAAAATGCAAGGACACAGTACCCAAGTGACACAATTCCCTGACTGTAAGGGCCACACCTGGGTATCAGATGAGGAGTGGGCAGTGCACAATTGAGGGACATGGGTCCTGGACCACATGACTGATGTACTGTGGAAGTTTAACCAGGCCAGAGGAGGGCACATAGCATGGCAGACAAAGTTCACAATGCAGTCATGGACTCACCCCCTCCTTGCTGCTCTCTGGCCTTCAGCTGCCCATCCAGATCAGGGAAGACCACCGCCAGGATCCTGAGCATGTGGGGGTCAGGGTCCGGTGTCCGCCCCTCCTGCAAGGAGGCGACAGCTTCAGCTGGACCCGTGCGATCCTCCGGGTCCAGCCCCGAAGGTCCTGCCACCTCTTCTGGCAGTTGCGGATCCGGCGCTTGTAGACCCCCACGGATCTCACTGCCCGGACGATGGTCAGCCATATCTGCTGCTTCTGGTGGGCATCAACCTGTGAGGGCGACAAAGTGAAAAATGCCATTACTAGACATTCAACATAATCGTGCATTACACAGTTGGATATACATGTCTCAATCACAGGGGCACATGATGTACACAGGCAGTGCAACGATGGCTATGGACCGTTTGCCAGCAGTTACTACATGGTATCATTGCCTGGGTAGTAAAACCTTGTTTAAATGCACTGTCACTGCACTATACCTGTTCAGTGCATGTTACTACACACTATGGGGGGTGACAACTACTCAGTGAGCCTGCTAGCCAGTGGCGTGCAGACTGTAAGTCTTGCTAGTCAGACAACATGCACATTTAGTAAGGCAGTGGACAGCACACTCACCTGCTCCCCTGCTTTCCCATACAGCTTGCTGTACTGTGGAAGGAGGCCGTCCAGCAGGGCCTGGTTCTCCTCAGTGCTGAAGGCTGGGGCTCTCTCCACAGTACATGCCATTGCAGGATCCAGAGGGTGCAGGTACAGCAGCAGTGGTGGTGGCAGATGTCGTCCTGGGGCATGTAGTGCAGGCAAGTGAGCTCTCAGGGGAACAGCCAGCATTATATGTGTGCTGCAGAGGCAGATACTGACCCATGTGTCCAAAGTGATAGGTCCAAGTCGTTTGCATCTTCTGAATCTGACCAATCCATGGAATAGCAGCACTAGTACACGCCCACAGCATCCTTCATAAAGTTCAACTTCATGACACCCATGAATTTGCAACATTGTTGTGGGTGACCAACTGAATTCACAGCATCAGACTCGTTAAGGACTTGAAAACGCGTCCGTTGCCAGGCCAGGCCATAGCCAATGTGTGCGCACCTATCGGTCCATTGCTGTTCAACGCGTACCAGGCATACAACGCGTACCCGCTCACATTGAATGCAATGGGCCGGCCGGGAACACCGATCGGACCATTGCTGTTCAACGCGTACCAGGCATACAACGCGTACCCGCTCACATTGAATGCAATGGGCCGGCCGGCAACACCGATCGGTCCATTGCTGTTCAACGCGTACCAGGCATACAACGCGTACCCGCTCACATTGAATGGAATGGGCCGGCCGGGAACACCGATCGGACCATTGCTGTTCAACGCGTACCAGGCATACAACGCGTACCCGCTCACATTGAATGCAATGGGCCGGCCGGCAACACCGATCGGTCCATTGCTGTTCAACGCGTACCAGGCATACAACGCGTACCCGCTCACATTGAATGCAATGGGCCAGCCGGGAACACCGATCGGACCATTGCTGTTCAACGCGTACCAGGCATACAACGCGTACCCGCTCACATTGAATGCAATGGGCCGGCCGGGAACACCGATCGGACCATTGCTGTTCAACGCGTACCAGGCATACAACGAGTACCCGCTCACATTGAATGCAATGGGCCGGCCGGGAACACCGATCGGACCATTGCTGTTCAACGCGTACCAGGCATACAACGCGTACCCGCTCACATTGAATGCAATGGGCCGGCCGGGAACACCGATCGGACCATTGCTGTTCAACGCGTACCAGGCATACAACGCGTACTCGCTCACATTGAATGCAATGGGCCGGCCGGGAACACCGATCGGACCATTGCTGTTCAACGCGTACCAGGCATACAACGCGTACCCGCTCACATTGAATGCAATGGGCCGGCCGGGAACACCGGTCGGTCCATTGCTGTTCAACGCGTACCAGGCATACAACGCGTACCCGCTCACATTGAATGCAATGGGCCGGCCGGCAACACCGGTCGGTCCATTGCTGTTCAACGCGTACCAGACATACAACGCGTACCCGCTCACATTGAATGCAATGGGCCGGCCGGCAACACCGATCGGTCCATTGCTGTTCAACGCGTACCAGGCATACAACGCGTACCCGCTCACATTGAATGCAATGGGCCGGCCGGCAACACCGATCAGTCCATTGCTGTTCAACGCGTACCAGGCATACAACGCGTACCCGCTCACATTGAATGCAATGGGCCGGCCGGGAACACCGATCAGACCATTGCTGTTCAACGCGTACCAGGCATACAACGCGTACCCGCTCACATTGAATGCAATGGGCCGGCCGGCAACACCGATCGGTCCATTGCTGTTCAACGCGTCCCTGGACAAGTCACTGGCATATGTCACCATGCCTGTCACAGGTGAACATATGCCAGCCCCATATATTTCCCAGGGAGTGAGGGGCACACCTACAACACCACAGCCTGTCCACACTCTATCCTAAGGCATGTAAGGCTGCATTACCTATTCCGTGTATGGGGGTGAACATGTTGTTCTGTGGGTGTCACTTCGGGGCAGCCACTCCCAGGCTGTGCACGTGTTCATGGGGACAGGATCCTTGGTGTGTCGTACACATGACCACTGTGATGTGCAAGTGTTCACTCCTGAGCATGTGGCATGGTCACATTTCACGGTGATGTATGTGTATGTCATGTCACATACCCCCTGAGTCCCATGTGGGATGGTATGTACGTCCCAGGGTGACCCATTGGCACAATAGTGATGGTCCTCCACAGTCTGTGTGCATGTTGTGTTTACAATGTCTCTGATTCCATGTGCACAATGTGTGACAGTCTCCACATCCATGTTGTTTGTGCATGAACTTTGATGTTGTGCGTGTGTGTGCCACAGACATCCATGTCTGTCCTGCCGAGGCAACAGGGACCAATACCTGTGGGGGTCATAGTTGTTTTGCTGTCGTGTATTCATGATGCACCATGTCATGCCAGTGTCCATGTGGCAATACAGGCTCCCTGGGAATCTACCTGTCGGTGAGCTGTGATGCCTGGGGCACATCTGTCCTCACATGTCACTGTGGTGTGTGTTTGGAACGTGGCAGCAGTACATGGGTACTGTGACAGCCTAATGATATCCCATAGCACAACCTGGGACTTGTTGAGGGAACATGTTGAACTGTGATGTCAGATGTTAGCCATGTAGGTGCCATACATGTCCTTACGGAACGGCACACGCATCATGTACTTGTGTCTCGTAATGGTGTATCATGTGATATTGAGTCTGGTCTATGCCACATATGTGGGGTGACTGACAATCTTTCTTTCTTCACCTATGCACTGCAGGGCACCAGCTGTCCATCGGCCATTCCCTGACCTTGCAACAGTGGTTGAACGGGACTGCATCCGACGGTACCGCTTCACCAGGCCACTGATTGAGGAATTGGCAGTGCGGTTGGCCCCACATTTGCAACCTGGCCGGACATACCCCACAGCGCTGACCCCCAAGGTGAAGGTGATGGCAGCCCTACACTTCTTTGCCACCGGTACCTTTCAACACACTGTGGCGTCTCCTGGTGGGATGTCACAGACCATGTTCAGCCGTGTGCTCCGCGATGTTTTGGAGGCTATGTTGAGATACCTGAACCAGTACATCTATTTCCCTAGACTTCAACAACTCACTGACGTGAAGAGTGCCTTCTATGCCCTGGGGAGGATGCCGCATGTCATTGGCTCCATTGATGGGACACATGTGGCTTTGGTACCACCACAGGCCCAAGAGCAGGCATACAGGAATCGCAAACACTACCACTCGGTCAATGCACTGGTGGTATGTCTTGCAGATATGAGCATCTCACACGTCTGTGCCCGTTTCCCAGGTTCTGCACACAATGCCTTCGTGATGAGGAGCAGTCGCATCCCGAGGATGATGTCACAGATGCGGAACCAGAGTGCCTGGCTTGTTGGTGTGTACTGACTATGTACCATTGTGTGTGTTCTGCAATGTTGTGTTCCACCCTCTTTTCCAAGTCAGCTAATGTGCAATTGTCTGTATGTAGGTGACTCCGGATACCCCAACATGCCGTGGTTGCTGACGCCCCTCAGGAACCCTGTGACACCAGCCCAGATGCGTTACAATGAGGCACATGGTCGGACCAGGAGAGTGATTGAGCGGACATTTGGTCTCCTGAAGAGCCGCTTCCGCTGCCTGGACAAGACAGGAGGGGCCCTCCCATATGCCCCAGCAAAGGTGTGCAAGATTGTCATCGTCTGCTGCATGCTACACAACCTGGCTGTGCGGAAGGAGTTGCCTCTCATCCTTGATGACGATGATCAACATCCGCCACCTGTGGAGGATCCTGGCCTCGACCACGATGCCAGTGATGATGATGATGATGATGGTGATGTCCGCACACAGCTCATCACCAACTTCTTCAGCTGAATGTGAGTATCCGGAGATGTAATGTCAATGATGTGAGTATGCATAATATGTGTTGGTGGTGCTCTGGTGCTATTTGAGTGTGGCCATGTGCGACATGACTGTATGCGTGTAGCGATGTGTCCTTACAGGTAGTCTGTACTCCCCAACAGTGTTGACATGCTAACGTGGTTCTGGGTGGGTATCTTGTGACATGTATTGGGCATGTGTATTGCAGTTCTGTCCTGTTCTTCAGTGCTTTTGACTGTGTGTCATTTCTGTCCTTCACAGGGTACTTTCAGAGTTGTTTGGTCAACTGTGATCCCCCAACACCGTGATTGAACTTCCAGGGTGGTAGCTGTCGTACCCCTACAGGTGATGTGCGCCACACCCATGGACTTCCTTCCTTCTACACTTGTTGACTGTGTGCCCACTGTCAGGTGGGATTACCTTGCATCTGTAGTGGTTACAACATGTTGCAAATGTGTAATAAACCTGTGCTTCACTTTGTGATGTGCGTTGTCTGTGGTCACACATCTGACTGACATTTGCTTACTGCACCAGTGGGCTAGTTGACATAGACTGTGAATAGGTGTTGTGTCTGTGCATTGCACCGTATTTCCTGGCAACATCAGTGTAGGCGATGAGTCAGGTGGCCTTGGTGTGTATATGTTGTGTAGCCCTGGTGGTGTGTCTCCCTCATATGCGTCACGTTGCCATGACTCACATGCCTGTGTTGTACTTGCTGTGGCAGTTAGCATGCACAGTGTAATTTGGCAGGTCATCATCTCCATGACAGAAACCACATTTGAATCACAACAGAGGCAGGTATGGTGTATTACTGTGTTTATTGTCATACATGTGTGAGTATGGTGCACAGGATGGTGGGTGCTGTACATTGTGATTGTAATCCAAAGTTCCTAGATGATTTGGAAGTCCTGGTAGCAGAAATGTCCTGAGTAAAGTCCACAGTCATCTGATACATTGGTCCAACTTGTACTCCCCATGTCATGTGGGGAGTTGTGTTGCATTCAACAGGGTGTACAATTTGCACACAAAGGTGATTATCCAGCACAGGTTTTGGCTTCCTGGTGGTTGCGCATGGCCATCGGCCTCTCAGTTGCCCTTCCTCGGACGACCCCTCTTCTTTGGGGGGGGACCCTCAAGTGCAGGCTGCTGCGATGCAGGGGACTCTCCGCCAGAGTCCTCCTCCCTCCCTGTGGCAGTTGCAGTTGTTTCAGCACCAGATGTTGTGGGCACACAGGGAGGTGTTGACATGTTGCTGCTCATCTGGCGGAGGCACTGTAATATGTCCCTATGCACCGCCGTCATCTCTTGCAGTGTGTCCCACTTGGACTCCATGCGGGACATGTGTAAGTGGAGAAGTGTGGCTCAATGGTTAGAGCGGCAGACCCTGATGCAGAGATCTGGCCCGGGACCAGGGTTCAATTCCCGCCTCGGCGGTTCTTGGACTCAATTTCCTCGGACCTGATAATTCTCGCCTCGGTGCCTATTCTAATCATGGGTCCCACTCTGCAACTCTGGGCAATAGCTTGCTTAATCTCCACAACGGCCCCAACAGCGCTGGGATGCCTGGCTTCACCTTGGGGGTGCCCAGGAGTGGACATTTCACAGGGAATAGCCAGGAAGGGTTCCACAGCGGTATGCGTATAGCGCCAGGATGCCCCAGTTGGGGTGGCAGTGCGCTTTACAAGTACGAATTTACCTTTAAGTCCAAGCGTGCATGATGGGCAGCCTGCTGCTGTCGTATGTCCCTGAGGATCCCCACTACCTGGCTGAACTCTGCGGTGCTGGTCTGGTACGCATCGGCTATGCGTACCAGTTGTGGGTCTTCATGCAGTCCAGACCCCTCTGCGAGCAGCGACCTATGTCTACCACCCCTCCCACCACCCCTGGCGACACGTGCAGTACCTGAGGTGCCACGCACAGGTGATCCTGGGCCCCCTTGGGGGTTGTTGGTGGTGTTGGTGTCCATAGCCCCACGTTGGGCAGGGGTCCGTGTGCTGGTGGTGGTGGTGGTCCTTGGTGTGTCCGTGTCGGCAGGGGTGGTTTGTGTGTTGTCAGTCGTTGGAGGGGTGGGTGCAGGGGGTGCAGCTGGTGGTCCTGCTGGTGCTGCATGTTGACTCGCTCCGGAGGTGCCAGGTAGGTCTTCGTCATCTGAGGAGGACAGAGGCTGTTCCACACCAGTGAGCTCCGTTTCCCCTGGATCCTGGGACAGGGACTCCTCAGCGTCTGCTGCAGTGTCCCCATCATCACCTGTTTTTGGGAGACACACACAATGTATGTTATGTTTCTGCAGGCATCAATGGTTGACACACCTGACAGTTGTGACTGTACCTCTGGATGCGGGCCTGTACATTGCATTGTCCTGAGTTGTCACAGTCAGAGGTTGATATTGGTGTAGCACATTGTCCTGCATACTTTGAGCATTTCAATTTGAATGTTGGGGTGTATTTGGTTGACATCCGGCCCTCCTTCTCGCCCCAGCCCAGTTATCCCACCATGAAGCATGCCACCCTTGCAGTGGGTTCAGGTTGACTCTCAGGATGTGAGTGAGTGGTGTCCTGCTGTTGGTGGTGCCCAGTTCCCAGCAGGGCCTTGTGCTCCCCACAGCAGTACCCAGTGTCAGCCATCTTGTCAGTTCTTTTCCACTCCCTGTGATGTGCGCATGGTTCAGGGTGGTGTTGATGGGACAGTTGTGGTGGTGACCAATATCTGTGACTGCCACTCCCATCATGCTATTGCCTCCACCCCCCTTCCCAGCGTGCCCATACTTCCTTCCTTTTGACTCTGCTTCCCTGTGGGGTTGTATGCCTGTGCTGACAAGATGGCTGACAGTGTTATCCTGGGGTTCATTTTGCAACAAGTCCCATGTGTGTCCCTGTGCTTCACACAGCATGACCCAGGGTTGTGGTTCTTTGTGGGATATTTGATTGGAGTGTGAGGCAATGCATTCTCCCAGGTGAGTTGTGTGGAGTTTGTGTTAGGGGGGTGTGTGGGTGGAGCTGCTGGTGACTATGGTCAGTGCTGTGAGTCTTCCTTCCCACCCAGCTAGATATCCCACCATGGAACGTGCTTCCATTGCAGGGAGTGCAAGTTGTCTTTCAGGATGTCAGTCAGTGGTGTCCTGCTGTTGGTTGTTGCACAGTTCCCAGCAGGGCCTTGTGCTCCCCACAGCAGTAGCCAATGTCAGCCATCTTGTCAGTTCTTTTCCACTCCCTGTGATGTGCACATAGTTCAGGGTGGTGTTGATGGGACAGTTGTGAGGGTGAGCAATATCTGTGACTACCACTCCCATCATGCTATTGCCTCCACCCCCTTCCCAGCATGCCCATACTTCCTTCCTTTTGAGTGTACTTCACTGTGTGTGAGTGTGACAGCAATGGCAAGATGGCTGACAGTGGTGTCCTGCTGTTGGTTGGTGCCCAGTTCCCAGCAGGGCCTTGTGCTCCCCACAACATTGCACCAGTGTCAGACATCTTTGATGTGGCTTTTGACTCCCTGTGAGGTGTGCATGCTTGGGTGTGATCTTGCTGGGCCATGTGGGTGGGGGATGTTGGGCTGTGACTACCACTCCCATCATGCTTTTGCCTCCACCCCCTTCCCAGCATGCCCATGCTTCCTTCCTTTTGACTCTGCTTCCCTGTGGGGTTGTGTGCCTGTGCTGACAAGATGGCTTACAGTGTTATCCTGGGGTTAGTTTTGCTACAAGTCCCATGTGTGTCCCTGTGCTTCACACAGCATGACCCAGGGTTGTGGTTCTTTGTGGGATATTTGATTTGTGTGTTTGAGGCAATGCATTCTTCCAGGTGAGTTGTGTGTAGTTTGTGTTAAGGGGGTGTGTGAAAAGCTGCTTGTTAATATGGTCTGAGGTGTCAGTCCTCCTTCCCACCCAGCCAGATTTCCCACCATGGAACGTGCTTCTATTGCAGGGAGTGCAAGTTGTCTTTCAGGATGTCAGTCAGTGGTGTCCTGCTGTTGGTTGGTGCACAGTTCCCAGCAGGGCCTTGTGCTCCCCACAGCAGTAGCCAGTGTCAGTCATCTTGTCAGTTCTTTTCCACTCCCTGTGATGTGCACATGGTTCAGGGTGGTGTTGATGGGACAGTTGTGAGGGTGAGCAATATCTGTGACTACCACTCCCATCATGCTATTGCCTCCACCCCCCTTCCCAGCATGCCCATACTTCCTTCCTTTTGAGTGTACTTCACTGTGTGTGAGTGTGACAGCAATGGCAAGATGGCTGACAGTGGTTTCCTGCTGCTGGTTGGTGCCCAGTTCCCAGCAGGGCCTTGTGCTCCCCACAACATTGCACCAGTGTCAGACATCTTTGATGTGGCTTTTGACTCCCTGTGAGGTGTGCATGCTTGGGTGTGATCTTGCTGGGCCATGTGGGTGGGGGATGTTGGGCTGTGACTACCACTCCCATCATGCTTTTGCCTCCACCCCCTTCCCAGCATGCCCATGCTTCCTTCCTTTTGACTCTGCTTCCCTGTGGGGTTGTGTGTCTGTGCTGACAAGATGGCTGACAGTGTTATCCTGGGGTTAGTTTTGCTACAAGTCCCATGTGTGTCCCTGTGCTTCACACAGCATGACCCAGGGTTGTGGTTCTTTGTGGGATATTTGATTTGTGTGTTTGAGGCAATGCATTCTTCCAGGTGAGTTGTGTGTAGTTTGTGTTAAGGGGGGTGTGTGAAAAGCTGCTTGTGAATATGGTCTGAGGTGTCAGTCCTCCTTCCCACCCAGCCAGATTTCCCACCATGGAACGTGCTTCTATTGCAGGGAGTGCAAGTTGTCTTTCAGGATGTCAGTCAGTGGTGTCCTGCTGTTGGTTGGTGCACAGTTCCCAGCAGGGCCTTGTGCTCCCCACAGCAGTAGCCAGTGTCAGCCATCTTGTCAGTTCTTTTCCACTCCCTGTGATGTGCACATGGTTCAGGGTGGTGTTGATGGGACAGTTGTGAGGGTGAGCAATATCTGTGACTACCACTCCCATCATGCTATTGCCTCCACCCCCTTCCCAGCATGCCCATACTTCCTTCCTTTTGAGTGTACTTCACTGTGTGTGAGTGTGACAGCAATGGCAAGATGGCTGACAGTGGTGTCCTGCTGTTGGTTGGTGCCCAGTTCCCAGCAGGGCCTTGTGCTCCCCACAACATTGCACCAGTGTCAGACATCTTTGATGTGGCTTTTGACTCCCTGTGAGGTGTGCATGCTTGGGTGTGATCTTGCTGGGCCATGTGGGTGGGGGATGTTGGGCTGTGACTACCACTCCCATCATGCTTTTGCCTCCACCCCCTTTCCCAGCATGCCCATGCTTCCTTCCTTTTGACTCTGCTTCCCTGTGGGGTTGTGTGCCTGTGCTGACAAGATGGCTGACAGTGTTATCCTGGGGTTAGTTTTGCTACAAGTCCCATGTGTGTCCCTGTGCTTCACACAGCATGACCCAGGGTTGTGGTTCTTTGTTGGATATTTGATTTGTGTGTTTGAGGCAATGCATTCTCCCAGGTGAGTTGTGTGTAGTTTGTGTTAAGGGGGGGTGTGTGAAAAGCTGCTTGTTAATATGGTCTGAGGTGTCAGTCCTCCTTCCCACCCAGCCAGATTTCCCACCATGGAACGTGCTTCTATTGCAGGGAGTGCAAGTTGTCTTTCAGGATGTCAGTCAGTGGTGTCCTGCTGTTGGTTGGTGCACAGTTCCCAGCAGGGCCTTGTGCTCCCCACAGCAGTAGCCAGTGTCAGTCATCTTGTCAGTTGTTTTCCACTCCCTGTGATGTGGGCATGGTTCATGGTGGTGTTGATGTGCGCATTGTGAGGGTGGGCAATATCTGTGACTACGACTCCCATGATGCTATTGGCTACACTGACTTGCCCAGCATACACACAATTCCTTCCTTTCAGTGAGCTTCCCTGTGAGGTGGTGTTCTAGTGGTGGCTACATATCTGACTGTGTTTGTTGGTTAGATTTGTGCCACTCCTCCTCCTTTTATTTCTTTCTTTTCATTTTTTCTCTACCTTTCAGTATGACCACCACGATATGTACTTAATTAGGCAACAGGGTGTCACACCTTGGTAGCGATGCGGTAATTTTCTAGGAAGTTGCTGTTTTGTTCATAAAACTGCGAATCATGCAGTTAATATTTATTTGTATATGTACTCTCTTTTTTGCATTACAGTGGCCCCCGAAGAAGGGACTTCGTCCCGAAATGCATCGGGCTATTTTTGACTGTGTGTGTATAATCGACACTGTATAAATTTGAAATGCATTGAGTTTGAACAACCATGTATTAATTTAAAAGTTACACTTGATCATGTAATGTTAACATGTCTTGATGCTTCACATGATATAATTTACATTTGACATTTTCAATAAGAAAAATTATTGAATATAATCAATTTGAAACGTGTCCGTGTTTCCGTTCAAATACTTCGCTTTAAAGCATTAGTTTACATTTTGATGATCTAGTCTACATTGATTTAAATTTGTTGAACTCACACTGTAGTGCACACAGTTTGTCACGTAAAGTTTTACTTGACTTTTTCATAGATTTGTGCCACTGCCTAGCTCTGTTTGTTGTTGGGTTTGTACATGTGATGACACAGTTACATATCACTATGAGATGGCATGTATTGTGTTTATCTGACTGACATACACATTTTGGGATGATTCTGTTTTGGTTGCTGTGGATTTGCTAAGGGTGCATGGTTTGACTCTCCCCTTGACAGTGATGTGTGTGTATTGTCGCACAATATTGTGTACATTTGTTGTGTACTCACCAGGCTCTGGGATGTTTTCTAGTCCATATACGCTCACTGGTGGTAGGATGGCCCGCACCTTCTCCTCCCAGGGCCTGAGATATACTGGTTTGGCAGGAGGGCCACTGCCGGTGTGTTGGCTCAAGAGGTAGTCCTTCTTCATCAGCTCCCTGACCCTCCTGCGCACGTCATACCACCTGTTCTGGATATCTCCCTTTGTACGCAAACATGGTGAATGTGTGTTGACCCTGTCAACAATCCTCTCCCACATCTTGGTTTTCTGCGCCATGGGTGTCTGTTGGACTAATGTACCAAACAGCTGTGGCTCTACCCTGAGGATCTCATCTACCAGGACTTCCAATTCACTATCTAGGAACTTATGATTCTTCTTTGGGGGCATGGTGATGGGTGGTGATGGTAAGTGATGTGTGTGGGGGTGTGCAAGTGAGGGTGTGTGAGTGTGTGTTTTGCTGGGTGTATGTGAGGGTGCTATTTGTTGAGGTGCTGCTGGTGTGTGGCTTGTGTGATGGATGAGCTGTGAGTGTGTGTGTGGTTGCTGTCTGTTGGTGTTGAGTGCTGGCAGGTAATTTGAATTTGCAAAGGATCATGGTAGGGATTTGTGTCCTTTATATGGGTGGAGTTGTGGGTGTGTCTTTGTTCCCTGTTTCCCCCCCAAGTATTTATTTGCTTTGTAATTGCTTGTTTGGCCTTTTTTTGTGTGTTTTTTCCTTAGTTCTTTTTGTGCATGTAGGAGACGTTCTTCTGACCGAGTCGGACCCTGCAGTTGTCTCGTGCGAGCCTCTCAGATTCGTTCACGCTGTGTTTGTGCTTTTTCTGTGCTGCGTACGCGTCGGTCGCGGTGTTTTGTGTTGCTTCGGCTCGCAGTTTTGTATGCGTGTCGGTCGTACGGCTTGGGCCCCGTACGACTCGGTCGTGTTTTCCGTGCGTTGCATCGTACTTGGCGGGTCGGAGTTCGCGGGTACGTTTCGTTCGGGATTCTTCCTGGTGCGTGTCGGTCGGTTCGATTCGTGTGGTTTTCCGGCCGGATGGCTGTTTTCCTCGCGGTTCGGTCGTTCGGCTTGTGTTCCGTACGCGTCGGTCGGGTTTTGCCCGCTTCTCATCGTACTTTGCAGGTCGGGCTGCACCGGTACGGGTCGGTCGGAATTTATTCCGGCTCCGAGTCGGTCGGTACGTTTTCCGGCCCGAATCGGAATCGGCCCCAAAGATGCTGAAGCTTGCATTAACTTAATCATAAGATCTAATACGCCTGCGCTATTTCATTAGAACAAATCATTGCAAAGATAGTGACATGTTGAGGCTAAGAGACATCATTGCACATCAATCCTGGAAACAGCACACTCAGGGGCATATTTACAAGGGAAGTGGGGGAGTGAAGCGTTACCCTTCCTGGCTTAACGCCTCACTCCGCCACTTCAGAAACGCAGGGCTGCACCATACTTGCAAGAATATGATGCAGCCCTGCATTTCCCCCTGCGCTGGCTCTACACTTAGCAGCCTAGCGCCAACGCAGGCACCCTTGCACCATAATGTTGTTGTGCCAAAAACATTACTTTCACTAAAGGTGATTGAGTATTGGTGCGACAACTGAGAACACGCAAATCTGATGCTCCCTTTGATGCTGAATCTTTCAAAGTTGTGACTTGTAAAGCTCATATAGTGACAACTCACTGTCATGGAAAGTACATTACGTAAGATTCTTCGAACTTCAGGCATCTGCATCATCATTCACCAGTACCTGATGTCAGAGAAGAGACTGGTTTGACTGAGACTGTAGAGAGCCCCTTGACTGCATCTGTCCCTACATCACCAGTGCCAGTCATGGGCGCTTCTCTTCCCTCTTCCCAGCCTCAGAGGATTTGGCATTATCTGGCATTTGGTCAGAGCTCCACGACAATATATATTTATTTATTTATTTATTTAGGGTTTTATCGAGCGCGAACGTGACCCATTAGGGTATCAGAGCGCTTTACAGGGATAACACGTTATATACAAGTTTGACATAGGCAATAAACATGGATAGGGATTGAAGGAAGTGACTACATTCGGGCATAACAGGGTAAATACAATATTCAAAGCAGCGACATGTGAGCAATAAGCAGAGATAACCAGCAATTACATTTGAGGGAGTAATAAATCAGTACAAAGACAAGAGCAACCAAGCAGAACAAGACTTTTGCAGAAAACAAAAAGCAATGCCGCAGAGCGGTGTGCACAATGAATGAGATTTATGGGAGGAACTTGCTCATTAGGAAGGTTTTAGCTTCCTTTTTAAAGATTGACAGAGAAGGTATTCTCTGATGGAGGATGGCAGTGAGTTCCAGATTCTTGGTGCGGCCCCAGAGAAGGCACGATTATAAGTTTTTTCCTTACGGAAGCAAGGTAGCTGGAGCACAAGGTCTCTGGTGGACCTTGAGTTTCTGACTCCCCCAGATACCAAGATTTTCTGGGCGAGATATGCAGGGGAATTTGTGTGTAGCGCTTTGTGCGTGATACAGGCCAGTTTGAGTTGGATTCTGGCTTCAAAAGGAAGCCAGTTCAGCGCCTTCAGATGCGGTGAGATGTGGTCGCATTGTTTTGAGCCTATTAAGAGTCTTGCTGTGGCGTTGAGGCAAGCTTTTAGGGAGGCCATGGAGATCTTGAGTAGGCCAGATAGGGTTGAGCAACTGTATTCAATTCTGGAGATAACTAACGCTTGAACTGCGGTTTTTAGGTCCGCAGTATCAAGGAAAGGTTTCAGTTTCCTCAAGTAGCGCAGGTGAAACCTGGCAGTTTTGGCCATCGAGTTGATGTGGTCACGCATATCCAGGTTGCTGTCCAGGGTTATACAGAGAGATTTTGCAGATTCCACTATGGTTGGTGTGCAGTTTAGTGCTGTGATCGAATTAGTCCATTCCAGAATGTCAGTAGTGCTTTTAGGGGGGGAGATGAGAAGGAACTCCGTTTTTTGTGCATTTAGAGGGTCATTACGATGGCGGGCGGACAATGTCCGTCCGCCTCCGCAACGGCAAACGGGACCGCCCGCAACAGGTGCAGCGGTCCCGCCATGTGTATTAGGATGCCACCGCCACGGTGGCGGTAGCATCCCGTATTGTTTACATTGCGGCGAGTGGTGCTGGCAGCAGCACCCACCGCAATGTGAAAAACACATGTTGTACATTTAAATGCACAACGTGACAGGCACCACCGCCATGGAAAGGCTGCTTTCCGCCACCATCCTAATATGGATGGCGGTATCTTGCAGACACCGCCACCATGTTAGAGCCCTTTTCCGCCCGGTCCCCTGTCAGACCGCCATCGTAATATGGTGGGGGGAAACGGAGTGCGGGCGGTGGAAAATAGCGGGCGGATCGCCACCGCCATATGGGCGGTGGCGATCCGCCCGCTATCATAATGACCCCCAAAGTTTGGGCTGGTTGCTGGCGAGCTATTGAACAGTCAACTTTGGAGCCTCATTCAAACAGTTGATCTCCTCTAGTGATGAGATTTTGATGTAGATTTGAGTATTATCGGCGTACATGTGGAAGGAGATGTTGGCTGTACGGAGTATTTCAGCTAACCGTTCGAGGTAGAGATTGAAGAGGGTTGGGGATAGAGTTGAGCCTTGTGGGACTCCGAGCGGTTCCGGAGGAAGGAACCAAACCTTTTGATGACGGTTCCTCCTATTCCCATCCTGTGTTCAAGGCGTTCAAGTGGTTTCTCGTGGTTGACTGTGTCGAATGCCGAGGCTAAATCCAGTAGGATTAGGAGACATGTTTTGCCTTGGTCAAGGGCTTGAAGAGCGTCGTCTACAATATGGAGAATGGTAGTTTACGTGCTGTGCCCAGTCCTGAAACCAGATTGGAATTCGTCTAACAGGTTGAAATGGATCACTGACAGAAATATATACTTACAGAAATATCGTGACAAAAATATCGTTGTCAAAAATATCGACCTCCTATCTTCATAATGGTAAGTACAAAAATATACCAAAAAAAATATCGTTGTTAAAAATATCGAAGTAGAAAATATCATTATTTTTATATATATAAAAAATAATGTAAAATAAATTAAATAATACATTTAACTTAAAAAAAATATTTAGATTTTTTGAATATTTTAAAATTAAAGTAATAAATGTAATGTAAAAATAAATTAAACATACATATTTTAAATGTAATATATATATATATTTACTTAAAAATAATTAATAAATAATAATTTTAATTAATTATAAAATGTTAGAAATATATTAAAATTTATAAATAAATATATATATACATACACCTGTAACATAAAAATAAAAAAATAAAAATTATATTATAAATTAAAATATTAAAATATGTAATATTTTTAAACCTACACTTTACACTACATTGACTTCAACAGTAGGGAAAGTGTTGGATAGCGGAGGAGAAAAATTACTGTTCCCACTCCAGCGAGTGCAACAGTAGGGAAAGTGTTGGATAGCGGAGGGGAATAATTTACTATTCCCACTCCAATAACTGCAACAGTAGGGATAGTGTTGGATAGCGGATGGTAATAATTTACTATTCCCACTCCAGCGAGTGCAACAGTAGGGAAAATGTTGGATAGCGTAGGGATAAAAATAACTATTCCCACTCCAGCAAGTGCAACAGTAGGGAAAGTGTTGGATAGCAGAGGGGAATAATTTACTATTCCCACTCCAGTGAGTGCAACAGTAGGGAAAGTGTTGGATAGCGTAGGGGTAAAAATTACTATTCCCACTCCAGCGAGTGAAACAGTAGTTAAAGTGTTGGATAGCGTAGGGGTAAAAATTACTATTCCCACTCCAGCGAGTGCAACAGTAGGGAAAGTGTTGGATAGCGCTGGGGTAAAAATTACTATTCCCACTCCAGCGAGTACAACAGTAGGGAAAGTGTTGGATAGTGTAGGGGCATAAATCACTATTCCCACTCCTGCAAATGCAGCAGTAGGGAAAGTGTTGGATAGCAAAGGGGTAAAAATTACTATTCACACTTAAGAAAATTCCAATTTAAAAATAAACAAAATATCAACTACTATACAACATATAATAAAACACCCAAAAACAAAACATATCTATTATAAATTTTTACAAAACATAGAAACATATAATAATGTAGAAAAATATATAATTTACATAAAAAGATTTTTTTTTAATTTTAACAAGAAATTATCAAACAAATAAATATTTGGTAATAGAAATTAATTGAAATATAAAAAAATAATTATTACATAAATGTAATATTGTTTTTCCTACCCTATAGTACCACACAATTTACAACACATATCTAAATTAAATAAAAAAGTGTACCTCCATAATTAACACAATTAATTATCAATTTAAAAATTATTAATATTTAAAAAACATATTTAAAAAGGTCAAAATTATTGTCATAACCAAACATTACAGCTATACAAAATAAATCCCCAAACAAAAAAAAAACAATTACCAAAAATATTTAACAATAAATAAATAAATATTAACGATCAAGTAATGATTAATTAATGTAAACTAAATTACTTTCCACCATCTACCCCAATAAACACCATAACACACACCAAAAAATATTTACACAATTTCCATAACTAATTTTACATTAATAAATTCATATCAATGAACAAGTAAGTAATTAATTTAAAAATGTTACTTCCCACCATGTACCATGCCACAACTCACACATCAAAATTATTACACAAATGACAAAATTAAAATGTAATTAATTAATTAACATCAATTAACAAAGAATTAATTAATTAAAAATAAATTACCTCCCGCCATATTATCCTATAAATGCCACCAACAATTTCGTAAAAAATTATACAATTAACATAATTAATTAACAATTAATTAATTAATAACAATTGACAATCAAAATATAAATAATTATTAATAAATTAATTCACACAATTAACACTATAAAATGATAATTAATAAATATTATATAAAAATATTATTAAATTTATTTAAATTAAATTACTTCCCACCATACTCCCCTATCAACCCACAACCCACTCCTAAAAAAATCACACAATTAACATAATTACCAATTAATTAATAATAATTAATAACAAATTAATAGTCAATTATTTCCCACAATTAACAATATAAAATATTAAATAAATACATATTAATTATGAACAAATATTAATAATGTATTCATAATTAAATTACTTCCCACCCTATTCCCCTATAAACCCACAACCCGCTCCTAAAAAAATGACACAATTAACATATTTACCAATTAATTAGTCAATAAAATTAACAGCCAATTATTAATGAATTAATCATAAATTAATTACCATAATTAACACTATCAAATCAAAATTAAATAAATATTAATAAATTAAAATTAATATTCAATTTATTATAATTAAATTACTTCCCACCCTATGCCCCTATAAACCCACAACCCGCTACAGAACTAAAACGCAAAATTTAATTAAAATAAAATTAATAACTTCAAAAAATTTAACACATACATTTAAAAAAATGCAATACTTAGACAAAAAAATATAGCACAGACATTTAAAATACATAACACTGACTAAAAAAACTATGGGGTCTATTAGGATGGAGGGCGGATGACCACCGCCGGTCCGGCGGTGGCGACCGCCGTTCCGGCGGTGGACATCCGCCCGCGATCGCAAGCCAGGAAACCGCCGGTCAGATTAGGATGGCGGTGGTGACTGCGGCGGTGGGAAATTCCGACCGCCACTTTTCCGCCGGTTGCCATCCGCACTCCTGCCTGGCAGACGGAAAAGGACCGGGATAATGGTGGCGGTGCCAAGCAGGCTCTGCCGGCACGATTATGATGCCGGCGGTAGCCAGCCTTTCCTCAGCGGTCAAACCGCCATAGAAAGGCAGGCGGAAATTGTCTTCTGGGGGCCCGTTGCGGGCCCCCAATGTTTGGAGGCTGTGGGGGCATTGGGGGGGTACCCATGGTCCCCCCTACATTTCCCTGTACCAGGTGGCAGGCACTGTGCAGTGCCTGCCACGCAGTGCAGGGAAATGCAGGACATGCTGCTTTGGACATCGCTGCGGTGCTGCGGGCAGCAGCAACCGCCGCAATGTTAAAGCCTGCGATCGCACCGCCGCGGTCAGATTTCGATCGCGGACCATCGTAATTCGACCGGCGGTGATGTCGCGGTCCATGAGGGCGGTCTTTTCCCGCTACCATGGCGGTCGGGGATGTTTTCCAACCGCCATCCTAATAGGCCCCTATATTTTTAACAACTATGGGGCCCATTACGATACCCGGCGTAAATAATTCCGCCAGGCATGGAAGCGGCAAAAATCCGCCCGCACACACCGCCTGAACACCGACCACGCCATTACGATTACACAAACCGAATACCGCCATCGGCGGAAAAGCACACAAAATACCGCCCGCCAACGTCCGAGTCGGAGTCAAACCGCCCGCCACGGACAGAAACACGCACGACAACACAAAACCGCCCGCCCTCACGGCCGACACACCGCACGTGAAATTACGATCGCACCGACATGAGCGCGGAAAAACCACAAATATACCGCCCGCCAGCGCAAACAACGCCGATGAGAATCGACACGGCAGAAGCCATGGCGCCAACGTACCTGCACAGAAACCATCCGCACACAAAACCAATAGCACACAACATGGCCAACAAGTCCACACAGCAAGGCACGCACAAATACACAAGCACAGTACACATCCCGAAAACACCCCCGGACAAACAAAAAATACAAAGGCCAGAACACCAGACACAACACACCTGAAAACAACAGACCATGAGGACACACCCACATAGGTGAGTACAAAAGCAGCACTCCCACAGACCACAACCCCTTGCTACATTGCAAACCAGAGAGGAGAGGAGAGGACACAGTGACACAGCAAGGACAGCAGCACACCACAGAAACGCACACATCACTACCACCACCACCACCACCACCACCAAACACCACCACCACCACCACCACCACCACCACCACCACCACCAAACACCGGCACCACAAACCCCCTGCACATTACACAACACACACCGCACCAGCACCACAAACATCATGGCACCACAAAGAATGCCCAAGTTCACGCCCATGGAGCTGACGGTCATGGTCGACGAGATCATCAAGGTGTACCCACAAATCTATGGGAACGTGGACCAGCACACACCACTAGCCACCAGAAACAGAATGTGGAACCGGATCGTAGACCAGGTCAATGCAGTCGGGACCCTGCCCAGGAACAGAGTCGAGATTAACAAACGTTGGAATGACGTAAAGAGCCTGGTCAAGAAGAAGGAGGGCAAAAACAGAGAGCTGGCTGCCGTCACTGGCGGAGGGAATCCCGCGCTCTTTAAGACCTTCAAAGCGTGGGAGGAGAAGGTGCGAGTCGTAATCCATCCGGAGATCCTCGCCGGATTAGCAGGGGAGTGGAGGCTGGTAAGTACAAACTAATGTATACCAGCACACCGCTATGTACTCACATGCACTACCACCATGCCACAGCTCCCAGGGACAAACACCCCCATGTCCAGCACACAATACACAACACATCACACACACATGCAACAGACACTACCACACACAGCCCAAACCGAACAACTGTAAGATGCGTGGGGACATGTGTACACTAAGCCAGCCACGTAACCACCAACAGGTCCCCAAATATGCCAGAAGCGCCACAACGAGCACCCACCACACCCATGTGTCCGCCACAGCTGCACTAACCGACAAGTAACAGGTAAATGACAGGAACACAAAGTGCAGTGGGTGGGACGGTGGACAGCCCAAGTACAACACACACCAGGCCCCAGTCCCACAGCACAGCAAGGAGGAGCATCCCCCACACCCCACAGCCACGTGTCAGCCACCGCAGTGCACAACGACAGCCGAAAGGCAGACATCACGGTCCACAGCAATCGGTGTCAGTGGGTGTCCAGCCACCCCCACGACCCACAACACCCCCCACCCCCACAGACCTGCAACATGGAGCACCCCCGCTTAGAGCCATGTGGCATCCAGTACAGTGCACGCACGAACAACTTGCAGGTGGGAAACTGGACAGGGCTGGATTACTGGAGGCATGAGGACCATAACACGACCAACACATGGGACATGTCACGTAGCAGACGAACACGCAGCACCGCCCACCGTCACGAACAAGTGAACAATGGGCACACGGACATGAACAACAGACTCACACCCCACATGACCCATCACAGACATAGCAACACCCAAGGAGCCACGTCTGCATGCACAAGCCACACTGAATATAGTCCCACACGGCAGCCACTGTGCAACTCATCACACACAACCGAAACACCATTGAAGTCCTGTCCATGTAGCCCCTACTGCCTGTCAACCACACACCCCACAACTACGCCTATGTAAGACAAACAACACTAGACGCAACAGAGCGGAACAACATAAATGCACACGAACACCACTGAACCCATCAAACACACAGACACACCATGCACAGACAACATACCATCCATCCCATCCGTCAGCCCCAGTCTCATGAAAGGCATGTCATCCGCACAGCTGCCACACATACAGCAGTCACGCTAAGATACATGCCCATGACCAACCATGTGCCAGAAGTCAATGAAGTGCACGACACACTGTGAGCAACAACACACAACATGGGCCACACCCCCGAGCACTGCAGTGATGCACATGGCACAGGGCAGCACGCACACCAAGGAGATGGGACAACTGCAATACGTTGGCTGGCACACAACCATCACTCACTCATAACGATGCGTCCAATGCCATGTCCAGTAATCACAACAGACAGCAAATATGCAGGCCATGTCAAGCATGCACACACCTCAAACCATGCACTGTCATGCTGCCACAACACATGTCACGTTCGGCACCCATGGCTCACAGCATGTACCCCAAAAGCATATTCCCTCCCAAATGCGAATCTGGGGCATGGCCCCCATGTTGCCATATGCGTTCCTAAGCGTTCCATTTGAACCCCAAAAGCATATTCCCTCCCAAATGCGAATCTGGGGCATAGCCCCCATGTTGCCATATGCGTTCCTAAGCGTTCCATTTGAACCCCTAAAGCATATTCCCTCCCAAATGCGAATCTGGGGCATGGCCCCCATGTTGCCATATGCGTTCCTAAGCGTTCCATTTGAACCCCAAAAGCATATTCCCTCCCAAATGCGAATCTGGGGCATGGCCCCCATGTTGCCATATGCGTTCCTAATCGTTCCATTTGAACCCCAAAAGCATATCCCCTCCCAAATGCGAATCTGGGGCATAGCCCCCTTGTTGCCATATGCGTTCCTAAGCGTTCCATTTGAACCCCAAAAGCATATCCCCTCCCAAATGCGAATCTGGGGCATAGCCCCCATGTTGCCATATGCGTTCCTAAGCGTTCTATTTGAACCCCAAAAGCATATCCCCTCCCAAATGCGAATCTGGGGCATAGCCCCCATGTTGCCATATGCGTTCCTAAGCGTTCCATTTGAACCCCAAAAGCATATCCCCTCCCAAATGCGAATCTGGGGCATAGCCCCCATGTTGCCATATGCGTTCCTAAGCGTTCCATTTGAACCCCAAAAGCATATCCCCTCCCAAATGCGAATCTGGGGCATAGCCCCCATGTTGCCATATGCGTTCCTGAGCGTTCCATTTAAACCCCAAAAGCAAAGTACAAACCAGACCCAGGATGGGCCAGGAGCCCGCATACACCAGAGTCACAATAAGTAGGGGCACAGCAACACACCCATCGGCATGGCCAATCCGTCCCATGCCACATGTGCACAGCACACAGTCCCATTGCCAAGCACACACAACTACAGATGCTACAGCCACACACACGCCTCCGGGAAACCCATGTACGAGATTGCACGAACTGTCAATGTCAGACGACAAATACATACTTCGCCAGGTGCAACACAATAACAGATCTCATTCTCTCCACAGGTGACGAACTGCTGGATGCTGGGGATGGAGCCAGCAGCCAGCACAGCCAGCCTACAAGCCCCCAACGAGGACACACGGATCTGGAGGATCTGTCCTCCTCTTCGGACACGGACAACCAAGCTGGCCCATCTGGTGTGGCAGGGCCCAGCCGCTCCCCAGGACCCCTCCTACCCACCAACCCATCATCCAGGGCTGCTGAACATTCACAGCCCCCTGCTGCCACTGTCGTTGCGGCCACACCCACGGTCATTGTGGCCACTACCACTGCCGCAACCGCCACCATCGCCGCACCGACCACCACCGCCGCCACCACCGCCACGTCTTCGCTGGCACCAGCCCCAGCGCAGGTGGTGGCCCGGACGACTGGATCCACCCTGGGAGCCACAGCGAGGACCGTGTGAGCAATGTGGCTAGTGGGCAGGCCGGTGGCAGCAGGACTGGTAGGAGGAGCAGGGTCAGGGAAACGCCAGCCTCCCCTGGGAGCCATGCCCTGCCTCACATGGCCAGAGTCCTTGGGGCCTATGAAGAGGCCCAAGGACAATGGGTCCGGTCTGCTTCAGACATGCGTGAGGTGCTGGGGGTGCTGAGGTCCATGGACGCCCGTATGGGCCAAATCGTGGACCTCATGGGACAGCTGGTGGTGGCGGTGAGGTCACAGCCAGGGACAGCAGCTCCCCTCCGCCACCACCTGCCGGGGCGCAGGGTGGAGCAGCAGTGTCCAGTTCCCCTGCGTCCACAGCCAGTGATCACACCTCAACCACCAGCATGTCGCAAGCAGGCACCCCCTCGCAAACGTGGAAGGGGCCGTCCGAAGAGGAAACAGATCTCCCGGGAGGACTTCGCACGCTCCAGACGCAAGTGAGGCAGCCAGCCAGCCTTCCGCCAGCCTTCCTTGACCAGCCACTGCATTGACTTGGACTACGATCCCACTCCACACAGCCATCTGGATGGCATGTGTGTGTTGGACTATGGACATAGAACCAGTGGGTACACCCTGATC
Organism: Calotriton arnoldi; assembly: GCA_963921515.1. Classification (NCBI taxonomy): domain Eukaryota; kingdom Metazoa; phylum Chordata; class Amphibia; order Caudata; family Salamandridae; genus Calotriton; species Calotriton arnoldi. The sequence goes on along the minus strand of CAWUFW010003655.1, from coordinate 923,794 downwards.
ATCACGCAGCCATGACCGACAGCTCATTGTCACTGCACGCACCACTTTTGTCATCACCTTACACACAATCACATGTCACAGTTTGTAATAAATGCACCTTTTTCACTAACTGCTGTTTGTGCCCTGTGTCTTATTTGTACGGAATACAACGGCCACCTTGGGCGGAAAGGCACCTGATGCGTGGCATGGCATTTGAATCCGGAGGGCCTGTAGGGACCTAGGGGTGGGAGACAGAACAGGAGCACATTCAATGAGTGTGTCACACACCCATCACACAGTACATGTCAACAACTACAAGCAATGTACACACATCGCACAGAGCAATAGGGCACAATGCCACAGCCACCAACAGTGGCATACTACCCTGGCCATGGAGCGTTGACACACAGCACGCAGTGAACAAACGGCCATCCTGACACAGCACACACACACCTGCACAGATACAGCCACATCAGCCGTCGTACATGGACACTCACCGTCAAGTGAAGTAGCGGGCGATGAGCTGCTGCCGCACATTACCAGCTTCCTCCTCTCCGCTGTCCTCCTCACTCGAGCTGTCCTGGTCTGCGGGCTGGGGCCCTGGTTGATCTCCGTCATCCACGATGAGGGGGATCTGCTTCCGAATGGCCAGATTGTGCAGCATGCAGCACGCCACCACTATCCGGCACACCTTCGGTGGGGAGTACGCCAGCGCACCCCGGTGCGGTCCAGGCACCTGAACCTGGACTTGAGGAGGCCAAAGGTACGCTCGACCACACGTCTGGTCCTCCCATGTGCCTCATTGTAGCGATCGTCTGCTGGGGTGCGAGGATTCCTCAATGGACTGAGCAGCCATGCCCCATTCGGATACGCAGAGTCACCTGGGTGTGAGGGACACAGAGAACCGTTGCTAATCCAACTGGACAGGGGACAGCATCGCACAGCCAGCACGCTACACCACTCCACATACTCACCGACAATACAGGCACGATCCTGTTGCATATTGGACATCAGTCGTGGCAAGATGCTGTTGCGCATTATGTGTGCGTCATGGGCCGAGCCTGGGAACTTTGCACACACGTGGGTGATCACCATGTCCGCAAGGCACACCACTTGCACATTCAGGGAGTGCGTGTGCTTCCTGTTGCGGTACAGGTGCTCAGTGGCCTGTGGTGGAACAAGGCCGACATGTGTGCAGTCAATGGCTCCAACGACGTGTGGGATTCTGCCAAGGGCATAGAATGCACCCTTCACTGCCGCCAATTCACGAGCCCTGGGGAAGCGGATGTACCTGTTCCGGTACAGCATCATGGCTGCCAGTACATCCCTCAGCACCTTGCTGAACATGGGCTGGGACATCCCTCCTCCACTGCCCACTGTGTGCTGGAATGACCCAGTGGCGAAGAAATGCATGGCGGCCATCACCTTAGCCGTGGGGGTGACAGCAGTCGGATACACCCTGCGGGGACGGAGATGGGGTTCTAACATGGCACACAGTCGATGCAGGGTTGGCCTGTCCAGCCGAAACTTCCTAATAACCTCTGTATCGTCCATGTCCGCCAGCAATTGGTATGGGCGGTCAATGTTCGGTCTCCGCCTAGGGACAATGGCAGAGGACACATGTCAAAGCAACACGACACATAGCAATTTCGCATACACATCACTGACATGACTGAGTAAGCACAGGAGCCACAGCCCAGCTGTCAAGCTGGGACGGCACGGCCACAATACACTTACACAGGTCTCCCAACAATGGCAATGGCTAGTGATACAAACCACTGCCATGTGCATGCACATGGGGATCTAGGCCCCAATGACTTGCGGGGCGTGCTGATGGGGACTGACTGCATATCCGTCAAGCGGCAACGCCACGGCAACATGAATGTCTGCTGAGCATGGAACTGCTTCCGCGGCTGGATGAGTATGGCACACGACGACGACGATGTGGGCACAGGCTGAGCGGCCAAAACAAGTGGGACCTGTGGCACGAGGGGATATGAGACAGTAGTAGGTGTCAGCACTGCACCCTATGTACAGCACTGTCACGGATCACACCTCCCGAAACATTGACAGGTGTCCACATTGATAGCCCCATGCCAAGACGGCTGTGTGCTTGCAGTCACACGTCACAGGTGAGAGGTTACATTGCACGTGCCAGGTGGCAGTCGTACATAGTGGGAGCTGGCATGTGTGTGCATGTGTCTCCTGTTCAGGATCCACCAGATGGGCGCTGACTCTGTACTGACCATTGGACACAGCATGTTCCGTGGAAGGCTTGTGTGTGTGGGATGGTGGCACTGGATGTGCCGCCGTTGGGTGGGGGCCATGCACAGGGCGGGTACGTCGATGATTGCGCATTGTTGGTCACGGTGGGTGCACCCACTAAGATGTGTTGCCCTGTGTTCAATTCCTATGTCCGCATGATGATGGACTGTAGATGTGGGCAGACTACACATTGGTCGATGTGCTGTCTATATGCATGTGCCTTCACACCAGGCACAGCTGCCCCTGCACATGTGACCCCTGCTGGACTCGCTGCTGGGTCTGTGGAGCTGATGCACCTTCTGCGCGTGGGGCGGGCAGCTCTCCTCACTTCCCTCATTGCGCATGTCATGACTTTGCCGCAGGTGACATGGATCATGGAGGGCCCACATGTACGCGTGGGTAGGCTACACATGATTGTACACTGGTCGCCACCCCCAGTCAGTGTTTCGAATGGGAAGGTTGTCGTGCTGGTGGTATGTTCGATGTGGCGGATGGGCGGGCCTAGGTGCGGGCTTACATTCCGGACATGGGGGGTAGTTGTATTGGCGACTAGTTGCAGTACACACGGGACACGTCTCTTCCTTTCCACATCTGGGTCATCCCTTGTACTAACTGACAGTGATACAGTCATCTTCGCCCCAGCCCTCATGTCCTCCCCTCGCTCCCCCAATATGCATGCTCACCTGCGAGGCTAGCGCTTGCACAGGCAGCCCCAAGCTCGCACCAGAGAGGGCAAGGAGTGTATGTGTGGGTCCAGTTGCACGAGTGGGCTGTCTCAGGGTATGATGTGTTGCGGGACGCCCGTCCACCTGCGTGGTGCCCCAAATGGTGACCCGGCCTGCATGGACTATGCATCACAGTCTTCGCCTTCCGGATCCGCCACCTGCGACACCCAGTGGCTGTGGCTGCCCTTGCGGCCAGGCCGCGTCCGTCTGTGGCTGATGGCCCACACATTCACTCTTTGGCCTCTCTGGGGAGGGCTCGGGGGTGGTGGCGCACGCGCTTGCACTTAGTCGCAATGGCATGTGGCGTGGTTGGTATGATGGGCAATGGATGGGATGGTGCGAGCCACCTCCCGTGACGTCAGTGCTGCTCGTGCTGTGGTGCGTCCCCCTACACTTCCATCTGACTTGTGCCATGCTAGACGTTGAGGTTCTATTGCCTGCGTGATATGACCAGGAGGAGCGCGAGGAGACCTCTCACACACCATGCTCCACTGCCATCCCGTGCCCTGTATCGCCTGTGCGGATTGACTATGTTGGGGTTACACCTGGTCGACTGGTGCTGTGTGTGCCTTGTCAGGGGCATGGCGGGCGCACAACAGGATCCAGCTTGTCCACAGAGGGTGGGCTGAGGTGCGCCTGGTACCGCTTTGTACGTGTGCCCGGCTGCTGTGCACACACGTGTTCACTCCCCCCGACAGGTGTCCTCTCACAATGCCCAGGGAAGCGGTGGTGTACTGTTCATGACCCCTCCCAACACGGCGTGCTCCAACTTGGCATGTGCGCATCTACCCGTCGCACCCACCCACCTGAGCACTGCGTCCATACGACTTCACACGACACATGTGTGTCTTCCACAGTAGTGCTACTCATTTGCGTTGACATCCAATACCAGTGGACTACATGGTCATGTCACGACTGCCGTGTACTTCACATACTCTCATCCTCTCTCATTCGTACTTGTGAAATGAGTCAGCGGAGACAGTTTTGGTTTCAAACATTATATTGAGTCTTCTGTCCTCTGTGATGCAGTATAGTGGACACTACTGGCAGCGGGATACATGTTGAGGATATACTGAGCATGATTGCAAATGGGATAGGGTGTGGGGTTACATGTGATTGGCTGTTGCATGTGGGATGTGGGCTTCAGAGTGACATCTGCTTGGCCAAGGCTGTGCTAATGTACATTTACGTATAGCTGCGGAGCTGCGGACTTTGACACAGACGGTATACATGTAGCCTACCAGACCGCTTGGCATCATGGGCACAGTCCATCTCAGTTCCATGTGACAGGTTTGCTGCGGTTGTTCCTCATGCACGCGTGCATGTGAGATGACATCAGGGCATGTGCTTGCGTGCATGCAGCGGCGTGCCACTTGTTGTTGCACTGTGGTGGTTACTGGACATGTCACAGTCACTGGGGTCGTGTTGTTGTTGTATGCACTTGTCGTCCATGCAAAGGTCCTGGTATGGGATTCCCGGGGCGGGGGTGGGAGGGTGCAGCACCCACAGACTCCAGGCGACCTATTCATGTCCACTGAGCGGTGTGTGTGTCCATGGGCGCTGGATCCATGTCGTGTCCTGGTTGTTCGTGCAGTTCCGTCCATGTGGGTGCGATACACAGAGCCCATGCCACTGCCTCCCACGATGCATGCGGTGTTCCTGGATGTGATGGGGAACAGTGTGCATGTCCCGGTCATATCCGATGTCATGGCGATGTCGTTGATGGTGTGGTTACAGTTGCCGGTCGTTTGGTATGGCTGTTGTGGTGGTGACTGGCCAGTCCGTGCGGAAGCTAAGCATGGGTGCGGGGTTGGACATCATAGGTCACTCGGGGAACCTGCGTTGTGGTCCGACGTATTTACAGGTTGTCAGGTATGCGATGCCGCCCAGCAGGGCTTCCATGTCATTGGTGGTGTACATGTTTGCCAGCCAATGAAGCGGATGGTGGCTGTCAAGGTGTTGTTCGTAGGTTGTCCCTTGGAGGACCATGATGGGGCATGCTGGGTGACATTCGATGTAGCTGTTATCGATGATCCGTCGTGTGGAGGCACAGTGGTCCCATTTCAGTGCGGGTGCGATGTTGGCCACATACGCCATGCCCCCATAGGCAGAGCAGGCCCTGTCGTGTGCGTCCAGAGGGAGGAGTAGTGGTAGCAGGTCCGCCTTCAGACATGCCGGGTTGGAGAGGCATATCTCGACGGGATGCTGGTAGGGACACCTCCGACAGTAGAAGACGGGCATGACGCAGCTGAACAATGTGATGCGGTAAGTCAGTCGGTAACTTACGTTCAGCAGGGACAGGAGATCGCATCCCAATGTATGGCACAGGTTGGTTTTGTACAGCTTGAGCTGTTCGGCGTAGTTGGGTAGGTGTGTTGCGGTTGCCATTTCGCAGCGGTTCGTTGAGGTGGCGTGCTCCGGCTGTGTGTGCAGTCTGCAATGTGCACGCTCCGGGGTTGCTGTGAGCTCTGTGTAGTCGTAGGGAGACAGGACTTGTGTTCTGTTGGCTTGTTTGGAGGACACGGGCCCTCTTCCCACATGCTTCTCAGACAGTTCAAGGTCAGTGCTGTGTGACTCCTTCCAATTAACTTGCATGTGGCCGACATGGGGGAGTGTTTTCTTCTTTCTTCCCCGTCCGTTGTGTGCTTCTGTGATATGCGCTATCTGCCCTGTGGTCGGTCTCCTCGGCATGCCTGTGTTGGTCTATTCTTGGACAATGGCTGTATTCACCGGCTTCTGTCGTAGGGCTGTGGTTTCGGAGTTGGAATGGAAGGTCATTCAGTGCTGTCTGCTCTCCCTTGTGTGGGCGGCAGGCTGCCTTTCCGCTCTGCGTTGGGCCTTGTGTGTGAATGTTATTCTTGGGCCACCTGTTGTCGGTCCCCGGGCTCTTTGGTGTTCCGTTTTATATGTCTTGTTCATATGTGCAGGGTGGTATGGGTGTTTCTGTGTGGTACTGGCGTTCCTCTTCCCGAAGGGGCCCTGCTTCTCCTAGTTGGTGTTGCCGCCGCTGTGTGCTACGCCATGTTTGTTACACTGGGGTGTGTCCTGCTGTTGCGTGTCTTCACTGACATGTGTGCGTCGGTTGTGTGGCGTTGGGTGTTGTCCGTGAATTGGGCGTTGAGGACATGTCTGTGGCCGGCCTGTCACGTGTCATGTGCGTTCGGGGTGGGGCTGATGTGTGTGCTGCTTGGTTGTGTCCCTGTGTCTGTGTGCGACGCATGCATGGCGCTGCGGTTGGCCTCTGCGTTGGGCGCATGTGTGGCGGCGTCATCGGCGCTTTGGGGCCGTGACGGGGTGGTTGGTTCCTAGTCCCAGGTGGTGTGTACACATGTGTTCTGCGATGTTACGATTTGGCCTGTGTGTCATATGTGGATGCGATGGTGGATGTGTAGTGTACACGCGCTGGTGGGGGTTGTCCGCTTTTTCCGCCCTTGCACTGTGTGCGCTGTTTGCGTGCACTTGTTGTGTGTGTGCCTACCTGCGTCTCCGCGGTACGTTGCGTCCTTGGTGGTGCATCAGCAGGAGCATGGGGAGGGCCTGCAGTGCTGGATTCATGCTCGGGGGAGCCGCTTCTTCGTTGTCCGTGCTCGGCGTCCGTGTTACCGCTTCGGTTTGTCGTACGGTATCTCTTGGCCGTGGGAGCCGTTTCTTTGCGGCATCGTAATTTATGCGCCGGGCGGGACGTGTTTGGTCGGACGGTGTGTGTCAGTTAGGCTGCGCCGCTACATGTACGGGCGCACTTTGATGGCGGACGGTGTTGCTGGCTTGCCGGCGGTGTTTGGCCTACTTTTCGCATCGTAATTGGACGGGCGTGTGGACTGCTGCGTGCCGGCGGTAACTGGTGGTTTTTGCATCCGCCAGCACGGCGGTGGTGCTTCCGCCCGCCATCGTAATGTGCCCCTATATTTTTGCAAACAATATTAATGACTTCGATATTTTGGAAAATGATATTTCTTACCTTAAACTCGATATTCTTGAGCACGATATTCTGGCAGTCGATATTTCTGTATCACGATATTTTGCACTCGATATTAGTGCAAGCCGACATTTCCTACTCGATATTCTGACTGTTTACCGGTTGAAATTAGTGATGTGTTGGCTCAGTTGAAGTTGCACACATTTCTCCAGCACTTTCGCAAGAAGAGGAATATTGGATATTGGTCTGAAACTGTCTGGATGACTTGACCAGTTTTTAGAGAGTCAGGTATGGACCCTTGTAGAAGGGAAGCGTTGATTATTGTAGTCCAAATGAGAATGATGAATGGGGAGGTCGCTGCCAAGCAGTTGGAGGGGAGGGGTCATTAAAGTGGTTATTCGGTTTTAAGGAGGATAGACTTTTTGAGATGGAATGGTCATCATATAACTTGAAGTTGGACCAGTGTGCTTGGTTTTTGGGTGTTGCCTGGGGGTGATAAAAAGAGAGATGGGTCCCGGCAGGAGGAGGTGGGATGTTTGAGGCGCAATTAACTTAGTTTCCTAGGAAGTTAATTTTGGCTGTAAAGAAGGAGGAGAACTCCTCACGGGTTATTAGGGATTTTGTAGTTTCTTTGGAGGTTTTAGCCAGTTTGTTTGATTGATGTTTGACCATTTCAAAGAGCTTACGGGGTCTATTCTTTGCGTTTTCCAGTTCCGATTTGAAGAACTCTTTTTTGGATTTGAGGATGTTCTTTTGTATGCATTTCTGGTTTGTTGGAGAAGTTTTAGTTGGAAAGCTGAGGGGTGCTGGCTCCAGTTTCTTTCTGTTAGCCGGAGAGCTCTCCTTTCATTGTTGAGGGGTCCATTGAGCCAGGGGTTTTTGTCTTTGATTTGGGATCTATTTAGCTTTAGCGGGGCAATATCATCAATTATGTCAGACATAGTCAAGTTATAGTGCTCTGTAAGGTCATTGACCTTAGATAGATTTGGGGGGGGTGGTGGTGGTCATTCTCGCAATGAGCAGCCAGCTTCTTGAGGTCTAGGCTCTTAGGGGCCGATTCCGATTTCGGCCGGAAGGGCACCGAACGATGGTCGGAGCCCTTCCGACCGAATCGGTACGTGCCGGCCGGATTCCTTTTCCGACCGAGCCATTCCGATGGGCTCGGTCGGAAAGGAATCCGACTGGGATTTCCGGATGGCTTACGATGGGCTCGGAGAGCCCGACCGCCGTCCGGAAATCCTTCAGTACTCCCCCGGCCGCCTCTTCATGACCGAGGGAGTACGATGGCAGTATTTCACTGCCTTTTTGTGCCGGTCTTTCCGGCACGAAAAGGCAGTCGGTAACTGTCTTTGGGGGCCACCAGTAGGGCCCCCATGGGTGCGAGGCCACCGAATGGCGGCCTGGGGGCACCTATGGTGCCCCTCTGTTGATCCCTGCACCCGGTGGCAGGCACCTTGGGGTGCTGGCCACAGGGTGCAGGGATGAACTGCACCCCTGCTTTTCACAATGCAAGCATGCATTCCGCTCGGAATGCATGCTCCCATTGTGAAGTATACGAGTGCGACCGAACAGGGTTCGGTCGCATCGTACTTGCAGTGCCGTAACCGACGACAGCAGGTCGGTCGGTTACGGCTCCTGGACGATGTCGGACGGACCTGAGTCCGTCCGACATCGGAATCGGCCCCTTAGTGTCTCTGAACCAGAGTTTCGGTTACACAGGTTGCCCTGGCCTTTTCATGAAGATGCCAGGTATTAGGAAGGTAATGGCGTGATGGTCTGACCAGCCGCATGGATCTATTGAGTTAAGCCTGACCTCAGTTGCCTTTGCAATGATTCAATCCAGCGTGGAGCCTTTCGTGTGAGTTGGTAATGTGCAGGCTTGAGTAAGTGATTGGTCAGCAAGACTTTGACGGCGTTTACCTGGGGGTCATCGAGGTCATTCCAGTGCAGGTTAAAGTCACCGAGGAAAATGTCTTTGGAGTGGGGAAAACCTTAGCAGTAATGATTTACATAAGGTGGTCGATGAATGTGTCGTTCCTGCCTGGGGGGTGGTAGAAGATGTGCTGTTTGCACAACTGGGTAACGTTGTTACTTATGGAGAGTGCGAGATATTCGCAGGAATCGGTGGGGTTGGTGTGAAGTTCTTTAACGAGGAGGTCTGAGCGGTAGATGCAAGCAATGCCTTCCCCTTTTTTTATTTGCCTGTCAAGCCTTACGATGTTATAATTTGGCAGGACCAATAAATCTAGGTAAGGTGATGATGATTCGTTGAGCCATGATTCGGTTAGGATAGCTACTTCAGTTTTTTGGCTCAGGATGAGTGCGGCAATGTCAGAGGCATGCTTCGCTGCTGATCTGCAGTTAAGTAGGAGGCCAGAGAGTGGAGCGTCGCGGCATGTGTTGTAATTAGGAGAGGATAGGGGTACTTACGCTAAGTTGTTGCTGTTTACTCTTCTCTTACGGAGAGTTGATGATCTATTAGTGTTGATTGAGACCATAGGAATTAAGTAATCATCTTTCTTACCTGGAGGACTGGGGGCGTTGGGAGAGGTCTTATAGGATAAGAGGAGGGCTAGAGTTTCATCCACTGAGAGGTAGTTGGGACGCTTGCGAGGGCAAAGGTGTCTATTGGCCAGCGGCATGGGTTGTAGGAAGGGCATGGTGAGCGGGGGAAGAACTGAGTTATGGGAGAGCTAGATATTTGCGATAGAGTATTCAGTGAGGTGAAGGATGCTCTTCAAATCGAGAATGAAATTAATGGATGCTCTGAACTATGTTGGATGCTCTGATGTTCAAAGTTTCAAGGTCCATTAGTGAAGGCTGTACTTGCAGAAAGGGTACCTGTGGGTCAGGACTAGTTCTACTGGCATGAACAGGAAGCCTGGTAGAGGAGCTCGACCACCCTGAGGCTAGGTTTCTGGGAGGAGGGGTGTGGGGAGGGCTAGGCGTGCTCAGTAGGGTGGTATCTCTATATAGATATATATAGATATATTGTATTTTGTATTTAACAAAGACGGAGTTGTTTTGTCTTGTGAGTTAGCGATGACGGGACCCTTTTGGTTCCCGATGGACTCCTTAGAACTATGACGTAAGTGTTTGGGTGTAGAAAATAAAGTTCATGTTTTGAACGTTGAGTTTGAAATGTCATCAGTGATGTCATCAGTGAGCTCACTGACGATGTCACGAGTGATGTGATATGTGAGGTTATAAGCAGTGCATTGCGGGGGCGTAAGTGATAGTTAGCTCAGGTAACTACAACTTCTGAATTTCTATGGTTTTGTATGAGTGAAATCTGAGCTTAACAATAACGTCCCTGTGACCTTTGATTTTTTCAGTGAATTTCTAAGCCTTTTTTAAACTCTATTCCCTAACTATAACGTCCCTATAACCTTTGGTTTTTTCAGTGAATTTTTATGGTTTTTGAATGTGATTTTTGACTGTAAGTTGTAACCTTTGAGAGTGAGTGTGTGAGTGAGTGCATGAGTGCCTCAGTGGGTGTGTGAGTGAGTGCATGAGTGTCTCACTGGGTGTATGAGTGGGTGCGTGAGTGTCTGAGTGGGTCTGTGAGTGGGTGTGTGAGTGTCTGAGTTGGTGTCTGAGTTGGTGTGTGGATGTCTGAGTTGTTCTCTGAGTGGATGCATGAGTACTTGAGTGGGTTCTGCTCATATCCTGCCTTTTTCCTGCTCACTTATGACCTTAATTTTGCCTCTTTCAGCTCATTGCTGACCTTTATTTTTGCTATTTCTGCTAGGCCTGGGCAGAGCTCACAGAGTTTCATTCCGTGGAATTCCACGGAGTTACTGAAAAACTCAGAGTTCTGTGAGCAGGCAGAGTGTTGCTCCGCCACCCTTAATTAAATCCCCTTGGATGCTGAGAGTAGTTAGGGGCCAAGAACCCCTCCTGTTACCACCAGTAAGTCCCCCACAGCGGGATAGCTGAGACCTCATCAGAGGCCCGCCCCCTTTCTCAACCACTCTGCAAACGCTCATCCTGGCACACTACTGGTTGGGGGATGAAGTCCTATTGGCTGCTGAGGGCCTTTGGGGTCAAGAACCCCTATTGTTGCTACCAGTAAGTCCCCCATACCGGGATCGCTGAGACTTTTTTGGAGGCCTCGCCCTCTCCCTCAACCACTCTGCAAACGCGCCTCCTGGCCCACTACTGGTTGGGATATGAAGTCCCCTTGGCTACTTAGGGTCCTTGGGGGCCAAGAACCCATATTTTTGCCACTAGTAAGTCCCCTACAGCTGGACTGCTGAGGCCTCATTGGAGGCCCCGCCCCATCCTCAACCACTCTGCAAAAGTGTCTCCTGCCACACTACTGCTTGGGGGATGATATCCCCTTGGCTGCTGAGGGCCATTGGGGCCTCTTTCTACTCGTTTCTGATCTCTATTTTGCCTCTTTCTGCTTGTTTCTGAAACCTCCGCTTCCAGCAAAGGAGATTATTTTCTCAGCTCTAGCTTGCTGGAAGGGGACTGTTTGCTGTGACTTGGCTGGAGCTGTCAAAGCCTCTGCCAAGCACAGCAAACAGCTATGTTCCAGGGCTGGGCACCCCGGAACACAGCAGGAGGTGGCCTGGGGGGTGGTGGTCCCCAGGGCCATGTATGGCTCCAAGAGGGGCCCCCCTCCTTTGATTTAACAGAACCTGCCACCGGAGGTGGCGGTCCCTGAGACTAAGAATGGCCAGGGAGGGGGGGCCATGTGGCCCCCTCCTTAAAAACAATAGAAAGCCCCAAAGAGCTGGTGGTCCCCGGGGCCGGGGGTCCACACGGGCCTCCTCTTGAATGTGAATCTTTGCCCTGGGAAAGTAGTGATCCCTGGGGCTGGGAGGATCTGTGTGGCTCCCCAATTTATTTTTGTATGTGGCCCCAGGGAGGTGGTGGTTCCCAGGCCTTGGGGGGGTCCGAGCATCCCCATTATTAATAGATAAGACTCGGGGAGGTGGTTGCCCCTGGGGTTCAAAATAATCTCAGGAGGGGTTCTCGTGCCCCCCTCCTTTTGGGGTCGAGACTATAGCGGCAGCGCGCATGCGCTGCTCGCTTTGCGAGGCATGCAGTATTCAGTATGGAGTGGAAGCTCCGTGGAAGCTCCACCCACTCTCCGCCCATCTTTTTCATTCGCTTAGTTCCTAATTGCTGCCTTCCGATTGGTTTTAGGCTTGTTAGTCCCTCCTTATGACGGCCATGTCGTCATTTGTATCCTTCCATGACTACTGGCCCCTTTACTTCGAGTGTTGCATAGTATGTTTTATTTAGATTGTGAGCACTATTTTCTTCCAATGCCTCCCCCTCCCGCAGTCTGTGCCTTCTCACCCCCCCCGCACTCCCGTTGTTTGTGCCTTCTCACCCGCCCGCACTCCCGTTTGCAATGCAATAGGTCTCGCGTAAATGTGAGTCCTATTGCATTGCAAATGCTTGTTATAATACCTCATGCCCCGGGACCTTGCCCACCTTGGGGCTAAAGATTAGAGAAGCGCTGGGGCCCTTTTTTTTATTTTTGGCAGCGAGTATGCAAGTTATTATAGTTACCTTAGGGCAGAAGTTATGGTTTCTTGAAATAAGTATAACTATGAATGTTTCTGTGGTTTTGAACGTGTAAAAAATGAAACTAACTATGATGTCCCTCTAACAGTGAATTTCTAAGGTTTTTTAAATTCTATTTCCTAACTTGTCCCTGTAACCTTTGTTTTTTTTTTCAGGAAATTTCTAAGGTTTTTTAACCTTAAGTAATCTTTAATTACCTTACGTTAATCCAAAACGTGGCTGGGTGGGCACCTTGGGACATAGGGAGCTGGCCCTGGGGGGTGGCGTTCCCCAGGGCTATTAATGACTCCAGGAGAGGGGGTGCAGCCCCCTTCTTTGTTTTTGCAGAGCCTATCCTGGGGAGGCAGTCGCCCTCGCGCCGCAAAAGGCCCTGGAGGGAGTCTGCGCAGCCCCTGGTATTTAATTTATTTCAAAAACACTCACAGTCACTGGATGATGTCGTCATCAGTGATGTCATCAATGATGTCATTTGAGATGTCATCAGGGATTTCAACCCTCCTGTTCCCTCCAGTAGGTCCCACACAGCTGGATTGCTAAGAGGTGGTCAGAGGCCACGCCCCCTTTTCCCACCACTCTGCAAACGCACCTCCTGGTGCACTATTGGTTGGGGGAAGAAGTCCATTTTAGTCCTGAGGCCCTCAGAATGCAAAGGGATTTTATCCCCAACCAGCAGCGTACCCGGAGGCGTAGTTGCAGAGTGGTAGAGAAAGGGGGCGTGGCCTCCAAAGACCTCTCAGCAATCCCACAATTTCTTGACGATCCTGTGTTTAAGAAGGAATGGTGTAAAGACCACGCAGTAAGGTAAGAGTATGTTAAGTAGTCTTTATTCGGTATAAGCCCTGACACCAAGTGGCGTCCGGTGAGAACGACAGATTTCCTCCAACTGCCCTCCAACCGTCACCCTTGCCCAAGGTTCCACAATAGAACGAGGGAACGTCATAGAACTCTGGGCAAGGGCGCGTGGCAAGGGGACAGCGCGAGGCAGGTCGCGAGACCAAGAACAATAGTAAACACAACACATCTCCTCATTTACAGCAAATACAAAGATGCAAAAGGAGGGGAAGGGGGGGAAGGAGAATGGAGAAACAAGGGAGGAAATTCAATCACATACAAAATCTTGTAACTTTTTTGGTGGAATTATTTCTCTACCGTGTCTGCTAGTAACTGGTTCCTTGACCATGGTCCCACCAACCTGGGAACCAGGGGAATGTGAATAACCTTGTGTAATGTCAGAAATTCCAGCCTGAGGTGTGTCGATAGTGAGGTCATCACTCGTGGGGTCACTGAGTCTGGTGTCACTCTCTGCAAGGTTGGAGCTTTCACTAGTGCCCACACCCATATCGCTCAAGGGAGCCCTCACTCTAACCTCACACCCCCCAGGATTGAGACCCGGACCGGTGTCATCATCAAAGATCCAATCGTATCTAGAGGAGACGTGGGTACTCCTACGCTCTTGACTGGGGTGTTGCAGAACAGTGGTCCCATCCCCTCTGCACAATGATAAGGATGAAAAGTGCCATACCTTTCCGTCACTTAAGAGTGCAGAATTACAGAAGATCTTCTTTACCATAAGGGGTTGGGAATAACGGCTGTGTCCTTTCTTAACAAAGCCACTACTTTTAACTCTAACCCACTCACCTACATGAATGTTGACAAGTTTGCAGGCGTGTTTGGAGTCGTAATAATCCTTACTAGTTCTTTGGGTGCGTGAAATTTTGCTATTCACAGCTTCTATGGACCAGTCTACCTTCTTAGGAGTTAACCACCCAACAGTGTCTTTGGTGATAGGTGTTCTGCCTCTCAATAACACAAATGGGCTTGAACCGGTGGACTCACAGGGTGTGACATGGAAAGCCCATAAGTTGTGTGTTAGTTCCTTCCTCCATGAAAGGTCGTTGTGATTAGCTAACTGTACAATTCCTTTCACAACACGATTAAACCTCTCAACTGCACCATTACCTGCTGGGTGGTACAGAGAAGTGGTTTTGTGAGAAATGCCATTGTCATTGACAAATTTTTTTAAAATGTCAGAAATAAATTGGGGACCGTTGTCGGTTACAACACATTTGGGTAGCCCTTCTCTCAAGAACAAGTTTTTCAAGAACTTGATGATAGCTTTGGCATCAGCACTGTGTACGATTTCTACTTCGGGCCATTTGGAGAAATGGTCCACTAGAACAATAAGGAAAACTTGTTCGCCCTTTTCCCAAATTGGACCACAAACGTCTATTCCTAATCTGGTCCATGGCATACAAGGATTGGAAAGGGGTTGAAGTGGTGGCCTGAGAGTGCGTTGGGACTTGTCTGAGTTTTCACAAGCGGGGCAGTTCCTCACTCTCCTCTCTATTTCTAGGTCCAATCCTGGCCACCAGTATGAATTTTTAACTCTACTTTTTGTTTTTCCAATACCAAGATGCCCTTCGTGGCAAATGTCAAGTAGTTTGCTTCTAAGTGATGTAGGGGGTATAACTTTGCCATTTCTTAAGATAAGACCACCTTCAGACGACAATTCTTGTCTTAATTCCCAGAATGTGCGTAAATGGTGGGGTAAGTCTCTTTTAATAGGCCACCCCTCCGTGATGTACTTCTCTACCTGGCACAAAATGGTATCAGTTCCTTGGGCCGACAACCAATCATGTTGTGGAATGCAAGGTACCTCCCCTAGTATATTAGCTACACAGAATGAGTCAATGTCTACAGTGGAATCACTAATACAAGGTAAGGGTAAGCGACTTAAACAGTCTGCAACAACATTCTTGAACCCAGGAACATATTGTACATCGTAATTGTAGTCCATCATCTTGACTGATATGCGTGCTAGGCGGGGAGAGGCGCTTTGTAAACCTTTAGTGGTCAGGACTTTGACCAGGGGTTTGTGATCGCTTCTTAGGGTAATGTGAAATCCCCATATGTACTGTCTAAAGTGCTCTAAACCCCATGCACATGCCAAAGCTTCACGCTCTATGACGGAGTATCTCTCCTCTGTAGGTGTGATGGAGCGTGAGGCAAATGCGATAGTCTGTTCATTGCCTAACTCATCGATCTGGCTCAAAACTGCACCTAAACCCCTACCACTGGCATCCGTAGTGACTATACTGTGTAAGGAGGGGTTAAATCCTTGCAAAGGTGGGGCATTGCAAATGTCGTTTTTAATGTTTGTAAATGCTTTTTCACATTGATCAGACCACACGAATTTGCACCCTTGTTTGACAAGTTGTCTAAGTGAGAAGGTTTTTGAGGAGAAGTCTTGCACAAATTTTGCATAAAATTCCGATAATCCCAAAAAGCCTTCACTTCATCTCTGTTTTTGGGGAGGGAGCATCTCTTATAGCTGATAACAACTCTTTTTGGGTTTGATGCGTTCCCCACAAATCTCATATCCCAAGTAGGTGACACTGGTCTCAGCGAATTTGCATTTGCGAATGTCCGCGGTGAGACCATAATTCTCCAAAGTCTGTAGTACCCTTTTCAGATTAGCATCATGCTCCGCCCTGTTAACTCCCATGACCATAATGTCGTCTTGAAAGATCAAAAGGTTGGGTTCATCTTTAAATAGTATGTGCATAAGTCTTTGAAACATGGCCGCAGCAGAGGCCAGTCCAAATGGAACCCTTTTAAATCTAAAACACCCGAAGGGTGTTACAAAAGTAGTGAGGCTTCTGCAGTCTGGGTGTAGTGCAACTTGATGGTATGCTGCGGTCAGGTCAACAGTTGAAAACCATTTATTGCCATTAGTGTGAGACAACATCTCGCTGATTCTTGGCAAGGGGTACTGGTCAATAAGAATGTTTTTGTTGAGGTCGCGGAGGTCCACACACAAACGGAGTTTGCCGTTGGATTTTTTGGCGCAAACCAAGGGTGCGACCCATTCCGCTGACTCCACAGGTTCAATGATACCAGACTTTTGTAGTATAATGAGTTCAGACTTGACCTCTTCTCTGATGGAGAAAGGGATATTTCTGGATTTATGTATGCAAGGAACCACATCTTTTTTGAGTTCAATTTTATGATGGAATCCCTTCAATTTCCCTATTTTTTCAGAAAATAGACGGGGATAATTTTTTGGATAACTTTCTTATACTCATCCTCGGATTGCAAAGAAAGTACAGGGTCCGGGCTGTTAGGATCAAGGATTATTCCAAGTTTCCCTTGGTCCATCCACCCTAGTACTGAAGGACCGATGGCAGATACATATAACTTGCTTACAGTGTCTCGGTCTTTGAACAAGAATGGTAGTTCCCTGTATCCCAAGACATCAATAGGTTCCCCAGTAAACGTTTTGGGAGAGATGTCGGGGCTAGTGAGATTACGGCCCAACACCGGCACAAACTTTTCTTCCCAGACACTCTTGTTTATAATGGTATAGGGTGACCCTGAATCTGCTACGATGGAAATGTCCACTCCACCAATATTTAGTTCACATATAGGTTTTTTACTCTTGCCTTTTACATTAAGGACTTCGTCATTGACAAGTAGTACAAAGAGATTCATGTCCTCGTCTTCGGACGAATCCAAATCATTGTATTCCTCAGGTACAACCATTTTTACATTAGAGTTCCTTCTTTGTTTGCTTTGACACTGTGTAACAAAATGGCCAATAACTCCGCATTTAGTGCACTTCTGCTTGAGGGCCGGGCATGCTTTGTCGTTAGCTAAGTGAAATCTGCTTCCGCATCTAAAGCATTTCCTGTTTCCAGTCAACATGGCTCTCGGGGACGAATCTTTCCTTTGGCTAGGCTCATGGATGTATTTCTGCGCTGTGTGTTTAAAGCTTTTTACCCTAGCTACAATAGGTTGCTCTTCTCCTTCTGGTTTATGCTTGTCGTCCGAAAGGACAGCCTTGGCACATCTACCGGTAAGTTCTGCCCTTTTGACAATGTCAATGACTTCTTGGAGAGGAGCCTCGCCCTTAGCCCACAACCTTTCTTGGATTTCACGATTGGCGGCTCGCATAACTATCTGGTCGCGAATAAATTCGTCATGCAATTCACCAAATCTACAGGATAATGCTAAGTTCTTAAGTGCAGAGACAAAGTCTTCAATGGACTCTTCTGAACTCTGTTTGCGATGGAAGAATTTGTACCTATGGACTGATACACAAACGGTGGGTTTAAAATAATTAGTAAAATCTTCTAAGGCATTTGCGTAAACGTCGTCTTGACTTGCAGGTCTGGGTTTTTTATTTATGCGATTGTACATTTTCATAGTTTTTGCACCTAAACAGTGTAGTAGGATTTTCTTTTTCCTTTCAGAAGTTAGCACTTCACCCTCCTCATCAAAAGTGGAGATGTAATTTTCAAAGTATTCTCGCCAGTCTTCCCATCTGAGGGATGAATCACCAGTCGCAGGGATAAAAGGTTGAGGAGGTGAAAGGTTCCAAACGTTGCCTGATGCCATGGAGAGAACGGGAAGGGCGAGAAGAAAAGTGAGAAAAAAAAAGAAGAATAACACTGGAAGAGTATAGAAGGAGTTGAATAAGATAGAAGAAATAATCAGGTATAGGAAAGGTGTGAAGTGGAGAAGGAACTAGAACAGGTGAACAGAGACAATAGAGGTAACAACTGTATTTAGAATTTCATAATGAAAGATGCACGAAGTAGTGTGTGCATCACTGAAGTATCCTGGGCGTAGTGCTAGTTATGTGGAACGGGGGGTAACTTGAAAGAAAGTGTGCGTATCACTGTAGAATTAAAATCGCTGTTGTACTTGAAACGCACTATATAATGCAGAATGAAGTGTGCGCATCACTGTAGGTTAGTTTTCCAAATCGCCGCTATAACTGAAACGCACTGTGTTGCATGAAGAAAGTGTGTGCATCACAGTTGAAATTTATTAAAATGGCTGCCGCATGTGGAACTTGTTGCCCAATTCAAAATGGCCGCAACCTGCGTTCCAGTGACGTAATGAAGTGCGCAGTGGAGCCTCACGGTACCGTCTGAGGAGAAGTGCAAGTGTCGCGTTAATGCCTCACCAAGATCAATGGTAACCACCCCTGAGCAACACTTGCGCGCAGCCCTACGCAAGGGAGCAGCGTGGGCGGAAGGATGACTGTCAATGCGCAGAGATTCACTTAAGGTGCCGATGTGCTGCCAGCGAAAAGAGCGTCTTAAAGCAAAGGCTCCTCACAGGTAGATGCGAGACTGCGCAAAGCAAGCAAAGCAGTCGCTATCAGCGTAGATCTCACCGTGAAGTGAAGGGCACCACTGCTCATCACGCTATCATCGACAACACGAAGAAGGCACAGCAGCTGTGGAACTGGAGTGAATGAGCCCCGGAACAACTGGATGCAGGCACAGCAGAAAATGACGCCAGAAGAATAGTGACCAGTCTAGTGTAGATCTGGAAGCAGACAGAGGTGTGCAGGAAACACACACGCAGGTCCGTCGTGGTGTCAGGGCACTCGTCGCCAAATTTGTAAAGACCACGCAGTAGGGTAAGAGTATGTTAAGTAGTCTTTATTCGGTATAAGCCCTGACACCAAGTGGCGTCCGGTGAGAACGACAGATTTCCTCCAACTGCCCTCCAACCGTCACCCTTGCCCAAGGTTCCACAATAGAACGAGGGAACGTCATAGAACTCTGGGCAAGGGCGCGTGGCAAGGGGACAGCGCGAGGCAGGTCGCGAGACCAAGAACAATAGTAAACACAACAAATGGTCCCTGGTCTCTTGGAAGTGCACCAGGGATCTTCTTATCTTGATCATTAATACAGCAAAGAGAATAGCTGACGCTTTGTTAGCTCGTATCCAAATAGCTGAAGGTAGTCTAAAATCGGCTATCCAAAACACTGCGTTTAAATGCAAGCTATTAGAAATAAATCAAGAAATAAGTGACAACAGAGAGTTTCTGATGAAACAAAAGATCAGCAAACTACAGAAGGATATTAACCGGTTTGATAAAGAAAAAGTTTACCCCTATTTAAAGGTGGATTTCACTCCTAACAAAACTGGTTACTCCTCAGACGAAAGTGGTACTGAAACAAGGAGGGGTTCCTCATCGTCCAATAGTGATTCCAGTACAGGGAGCTGGGGCGGCACACCTAACAGACGTACACGCCCCAACTATTTTGGCTATCCATTGCCACCCTATCAAGGCCATCCTGTCTGGAATTACCCGGGTTTCACGTAGGTCCACAAGGATACCCCCAAGGCCCGCCACCGTTCTTCCCTGTTGACAACCAGTCTTTTTTAGGAAGAGGCTGGGGCAGAGGAAGAGGGCGGCGAAGAAGCAACAACAAACAGGTACATTGGCAGGACCAGCCCCGAAGAATCCAGAGACAAGGAGTGCGTCGAGAGGGAGAAGGACTTAATCATTAACCTCTCACACAGACACTTGACTACAACAGAACACGAGGTCCTATGGAAAGGCCTCGGTTTTGTCCCCACACCTAGAACAGATCATTTTAGGGACCATTGCGAAATCCACAATCTCTTTCGCAAAGTCAGACTAAATGCCTTCTTTCTTGATAAACCTAGACCAGAAAACAAGGACACAGGACTGCGGAATCCATCTACCTTTACCCCTAATAGTAGTATGGTACCCAACGAGGTCCTCACCTTTGAGCAGGCTGTGCTCAAGGAACTTAACGACATCAATCTAAATGTGCCCTTTAACAACCTATCCAAGGTAGAATGGGCAGCCGTCAAGTCTCTAGCTGACGACCCTACTGTTACCATAAAACAGGCAGATAAGGGGGGTGCAACTGTAATAATGTCTACTGTTGACTATAACACTGAGGGGCCGATTCCGATCTCGGTCGGAGGCGTACCCAACACCATTCGGTCGGGAAAAAAGCCATGCGAAAGCCTGTTTCCGGACCGATCCGTACAGCACACCGAACGAGTAAGTACGATGCGCACAACAGCAAAGAATCCGGCCGAGCCGTACTCACCCAAACCAGGTCCTGTTCCCCGACCGAGGCGAATCCGGAAACGCCGAATCGAGTCGCACGGAAGGAAAAATGCAGCCCCGTCCGGCAGGACAAGTACGATGCGCTTTTTGTACGCGCCGAACCCGTCGCTACGCACGGCACGTCAAAGCATCCGGGAGAGGCACACATAAGCTCCGATTCGCGCCACAACACGATCCACGGCTCGGAGACGAACACGGCAGCGACGAGGACGACGCAAAGCGACGAGGACGAGGCGAAGCGACGAGGACGACGCGAAGCAACGAGAAGGACGAACGACACGAACCAACCATGAATCCCTTCGTCCCGATCATACCAATATTCTACATTTACTACCGGAACAGGCACGGACGCGTACGGCGCAGAAGGTAAGCCAGACACCAACCACAAAACACATACAACACGTACACGACACATCACACACACACAGAGGGATGCAGAATATACTTACACCAGCAACAGCAGCACCATAGGGGCGGGATGCCCATCACCAATGCCACATATGCACACAGGGGCCTGAATGCGCACCACCACCCTCACCCAGGGGGCAGGATGCCTACCACTACTACCACCCTCACCCAGGGGGGCTGGATGCCTACCACTACTACCACCCTCACCCAGGGGGGCTGGATGCCTACCACTACTACCACCCTTAGCCAGGGGGCTGGATGCCTACCACTACTACCACCCTTAGCCAGGGGGCAGGATGCCTACCACCACTACCACCCTCACCCAGGGGGCAGGATGCCTACCACTACTACCACCCTCACCCAGGGGGGCTGGATGCCTACCACTACTACCACCCTTAGCCAGGGGGGCAGGATGCCTACCACCACTACCACCCTCACCCAGGGGGGCAGGATGCCTACCACTACTACCACCCTCACCCAGGGGGGCTGGATGCCTACCACTACTACCACCCTTAGCCAGGGGGGCAGGATGCCTACCACCACTACCACCCTCACCCAGGGGGCAGGATGCCTACCACTACTACCACCCTCACCCAGGGGGGCTGGATGCCTACCACTACTACCACCCTTAGCCAGGGGGGCTGGATGCCTACCACTACTACCACCCTTAGCCAGGGGGGGCTGGATGCCTACCACTACTACCACCCTCACCCAGGGGGGGCTGGATGCCTACCACTACTACCACCCTCACCCAGGGGTGGCTGGATGCCTACCACTACTACCACCCTTAGCCAGGGGGGGCAGGATGCCTACCACCACTACCACCCTCACCCAGGGGGGGCTGGATGCCTACCACTACTACCACCCTTGGCCAGGGGGGGCAGGATGCCTACCACCACTACCACCCTCACCCAGGGGGGGCTGGATGCCTACCACCACCCTTAGCCAGGGGGGGCTGGATGCCTACCACTACTACCACCCTCACCCAGGGGGCAGGATGCCTACCACTACTACCACCCTTAGCCAGGGGGGCAGGATGCCTACCACCACTACCACCCTCACCCAGGGGGGCAGGATGCCTACCACTACTACCACCCTTACCCAGGGGGGTGGATGCCTACCACTACTACCACCCTTAGCCAGGGGGGCAGGATGCCTACCACCACTACCACCCTCACCCAGGGGGCAGGATGCCTACCACTACTACCACCCTCACCCAGGGGGGCAGGATGCCTACCACTACCACCACCCTTAGCCAGGGGGGCTGGATGCCTACCACTCCTACCACCCTCACCCAGGGGGGCTGGATGCCTACCACTACTACCACCCTTAGCCAGGGGGGCAGGATGCCTACCACCACTACCACCCTCACCCAGGGGGCTGGATGCCTACCACTACTACCACCCTTAGCCAGGGGGCAGGATGCCTACCACCACTACCACCCTCACCCAGGGGGCTGGATGCCTACCACCACCCTTAGCCAGGGGGGCTGGATGCCTACCACTACTACCACCCTCACCCAGGGGGGCTGGATGCCTACCACTACTACCACCCTTAGCCAGGGGGGCAGGATGCCTACCACCACTACCACCCTCACCCAGGGGGGCAGGATGCCTACCACTACTACCACCCTTACCCAGGGGGATGGATGCCTACCACTACTACCACCCTTACCCAGGGGGGCTGGATGCCTACCACCACCCTTAGCCAGGGGGGCAGGATGCCTACCACCACTACCACCCTCACCCAGGGGGGCAGGATGCCTACCACTACTACCACCCTCACCCAGGGGGGCTGGATGCCTACCACTACTACCACCCTTAGCCAGGGGGGGCAGGATGCCTACCACCACTACCACCCTCACCCAGGGGGGGCAGGATGCCTACCGCTACTACCACCCCCACTCATAGGATGGACAATGCATGACACAACCAGCACACCACAACCTAGGGAATGCAAGAAGAAGACATCCCCCAACACCATGACAAGCGTGTGTAGACTGTGTCAAATGCCTACAACACCGAACATGACTTTGAACATACAATGTGACCCCTAGCACATGTGCCACACATATATGTGTGTGGCACCCACAATGCAAGCAGGCCATGACCATTGTGGCAATGGGGTCCAAACCCCCATCATCACAGTGACCAAAATGTAAGTGTGGGGTCCATAGCTGAAGCACACTTTGAACAATGTGGCAATGGGGTCCAAACCCCCATCATCACAGTGACCAAAAGGTAGTTGTGGGGTCCATAGCTGCAGCACATTTTGAACATTGTGGCAATGGGGTCCAAACCCCCATCATCACAGTGACCAAAAGGTAAGTGTGGGGTCCATAGCTGCAGCACATTTTGAACATTGTGGCAATGGGGTCCAAACCCCCATCATCACAGTGACCAAAAGGTAAGTGTGGGGTCCATAGCTGAAGCACATTTTGAACATTGTGGCAATGGGGTCCAAACCCCATCATCACAGTGACCAAAAGGTAAGTGTTGACAAAGAAAGAGGTGCAACTGCCAAACTGCATGGATGATTCCTGGTCACAGAACAACAAACACATCAGTGGCAAAGTAGTGTATGTGTCCCATTGCAACATAAATTGGGGGAGCCAAATCCTGCAGTGCAAATAAGACATAACTTTGGCCATGTGCAGACAAACAACACCCATGGGGGCTGACACCGTCAACAATCATCAATGACACAATGACAGAAGTGACCATCAGAATGCAGACCCACATATTTGCACCAATGGGCACACACATGCAGATACCCTGTGGAGACTGCAGATGTGAGGTGAACAGATACCATACCATGGCAGCAATGGGACACACAAACCATGATCATTGTGCTGACCGATGACCTAGGAGTCCCAGGGACAGCAGGGGAAACCCACCAAACTACATACAGCCAATGGCACACCCAAGATATGCCAATGCAGTGGTGCAGATGCACAAACACAAACAGGCAGACCCACCCTGCACATCATACACAACAGGTGAGGGTGGGGGTGCCAGTGTCCCCAGGCAACCACACAACACATGAGGAGACATGAATACCAATCATACAGATGTGCATACAGTGCCACACAAAGGTAACTCATGGATCCAAATTCCCTATGTGGGCAAGCAGGCATTGTCAGATGAGAGAGAGCACAAATCACACATGTCACACAGGCACGTAGGGACAGCAACTGACACAGCAAGACACAGACACACCACAGCACCACCCCCAGGGCCCCCACAATGTGGTGACCCTGGGCTGCATTACAATCCCACTGTGATGACAAAGCTAAATGTGGTTCACACTGTGAACCACAGTCATGTGTACTGAGCAACTAACTACCATCACACCTACACAAGCACAAATCAAACAGCATGTCAGTGAGCCAAGGCCAACATGGAGGCAGGGGCCTAGCCGGGCAACAACTCTCATCTGCACACACTCAACACCACACCCCTCGACCTCCAACAATGTGCAGCAGTGAAGCACACATGCACTGGTGACATTGCACATGCACCCATGACTATTCCAGGGTGGTGGGTGGGAAGCAAGGTGCAGAAACACATCACACATGGACACTCAACAAGACTCCTGAATGTCTGACACACTGCACACTACGCCGTACATGGACATGACGGCAATACCACACCAACCAATGGGATCACAGCCACAGTCACACACCAATGAAGAAGCCAAGGTCACCCACAAAGAACACACATAGACAACAACCAACATTGCAGCCCGGACCCTGAGGAGTGCCAGCAGTCACACACACAACGTGTCACAATCACTGAAAGATAACACAAACTGGAAATCACATGACAGGGGCAAACAACAAGTGCCAAGGGGAAACCTGACTGTGACCCAGCTGCGTCTGCACACAAACTCAGCCCTGACAGCAAGCACACCTATGGGTGACACCCTGATGACCAGTAATGTGCCATGCACCCACATCACAGAGAACCCAGGGAGAAGACTTTGGGGGAACATAGCTCAACTCAGCTAGCATCACAAACAGGTACAACACTAGGGATCACAGCATGCACAGCTAAACGGAAGTGAACACACAGACATGCACATACAACACACACCTTGGGCGCATGCAATGTCACAGGAGTACACACTGCCATGAGGGGACTCCACTCCTGTGTGAGGAAAGCTGTGCCATATGTTGCCTCAGTAGGGCCCACCATGTCAGCTGAGCACTTGGTCACACAATCAACAATTAGCACCAAATGAGGGCTCCCGTCACATCAGCCTGGTCATGGAAGTGCCAACGGAATCATCAGCACAGATCCAACACACTTGTATAGCAATGTTGCACTGACAACACAGATGAGTCCTTCCCCATTGATGCCCAAACCTGCATGTCCAGTGGAGATGGCCACACGGTCAGGGAAGTAGACGAATTGAACAATGGCAGGCACAACAGATGTGCAGGGGTGGAAGCCACAGATGTGAAATTGCCAATCTACGTAGGAAATCCCATTGCCAAATACTGAACACATGACACCCTCAGATGCTGCTATGGATGACATGGATACACCACAGGATAGGACACATTCCCCCTGGACCACATGGGTTCCTGCACAGTAACACTTCATTATCATGAGACCAAATATCACCATCACTGCAGCAAGGGCATGGTTAGCATCATCAACATCATGTACATCAGAAGCAAAAGCACTAGAGAACAGAAAGTTGCTTTATTCAGCATATGTGGCATTAAAAGTAGAAGTCCGGTAGAACATAAACAAAGGCCAATGGCCAGTCCATCAACAAAGTCACAAGTGGGTGACAGTGGCAGATGCCACCCTACACATGCCTGCACAAAACCAGGGACAATCCACTAGGAGGGGCAACCGGGGCGGTAGGCCAGGCACCGCAGGGACAGGATCAGGGCTCACCAGGAGGAAGCAGGGAAGGGGTGGTGGGTGCTGGAGAGCCACTGACAACTGCAGTGGAGGTGTCTGACATGGTGTGTGCCGGCACAACTGGGGGCATGGCTCAGATGTTGTGGGTGCCGGCACGACTGCAGTGGACCCTGCAGATGGAGTGGACAGGTCCGCCACTGCAGTGCCCAAGTCAGACAGGGTGGTAGTGGACTCCACTGCAGTGCCTACCACCAGGGGAGGAGAATGGGGAACAGGCAAGGTGGGCTGGACAGAGGGGGAGGACACCCTCACCACATCAGTGGCACAGACAAGCGCAGCGGGGGTGTGGTTCCGGGAGAGCAAGTGGCAGGGGGAGAAGGCCGGAGCCTCTTGGGGATGGTATATCTGTGGGTGGGGGAACCTGGGGCAGGGTGTGGTGGGGGCACCTGTGGAGTGGGGGCCTGAGGGATGGAGGAAGGAGACCTGGTGCTTGAGCTGCAGGGCGGCGGCGGGGTCTTGCTCTTAGCACTCCGGGGGACTTGCGGGTGGGGGCCTTAGTCTGTCTGCGCCTGGGGGAGGGTGTCCGGGGGCGAGGGGCACTCTGCTCCGTGTGGGGGGCTTCCTCTTCCCCCTGGATGCTGGGGCAGCTGGATCGGAGGGGAAGAGGCCGAGGTCACTGAGGAAGAGGCGCTGGGTCTTTGGGGTTGCAGGTGAGGCAAGGGAGGGTGCTTTGGAGGGAGAGGCAACTGAGGACTGCGCAGTGCCCATGGATGCGTGTGTGTGTACCAGGGCCCCATCCCCTGTGAGTCTGGTTTCAGTCCCCTGACTGTGCGTGCGTGTGCGTTTAGTTTGTGGCGTGTGTGTCTGTGTGCTGGACGTGTGTGTGCTGGTGTGTGCCTGTGCCGGTGTGTGTGTGCTTGGGACGGGTAAGGTGCTGGGGAGTGTGGATGGAGCAGAGGCAGGAGGGGTGAGGGACTGTCTGAGGAGGGACACTGCTGCCGTCAGGGAGGAGTCCATGGACCTGTTGCCCCTCTGTAGGTCAGACATGCCCGATGAGATGCCCTCCATGAACGACACCAGCTGAGTCAACAGTGCGGTGTGCGCATGGAGGACACTCAGCATGGCTGTCTGCCCTACATGGAGCTGGCGAAGGAGGTACACAGACTCCTCACTCAGGGCAGCAGGGGACACAGGGGCAGGGGGTGCGGTCCCTGGCCCAAAGGAGACCCGTTCCCGAACATGGGAGCCTCCACGGACCTGGGGAATGGGAGCCGATGGGAGGGCGGTGGTGGTGCTGGTGGTGGCGGGGACAGCAACACTAGCTGGGGTGTGGTGGCTGCTGACACCCGCCTCCACAAGGGAGTCATCCTCCGAGTTGCTCTGGTCCTCAGCTGAGGTGGATGGTGCTGAGGACTCCTCGGTGTGGCTCCCTCGCCCTCCGTGCCACTGGGTCCCTCCGACCACTCCTCGGCTGCTGACCCAGTCTGGCTCTCTGGCTCATCCTGGTCCGTGGAGCTGTCCCCTTCCGTGGCCGTGGATGTATCTGCAAACAATGGGGAAACAGACAGACATCAGTCACCTGCACCAAACGCACACACCACTGTGAGCACAGCACATTACAGAGCAAGCCCTGGCATCATTAGTTGTACATTGCTAAAAGTGCCCTAACTGAACAGGAGAAGCCAATTGTCAGTCTGATGCCAAGCATGGCACTCACATCCCACATGGCCTTGCACCCATCTGTCTGGTGTCTGTTGGATTGCAACACCCCAGTGTGGATACATGCACCAAGTACACAGTAGTTGGACAGTGCAGAGGACACGGTGTGGCATGTGGACATGCACACATCACAGCTCTTGCCACTGAGTCAGTACAGGTTTCCGGATGAAAGGGATGCCCAGAGTCAAATAGGAAATGCATGTGATGCATACCAGCGACAGACACCATGATGCACCCATGTCCTGATAGCCAGCGCCACAATGGTGTGCATGTAGCACATGTCACTCCCCTGCAGGACCACCAATAAGTTGACACATGCCATGGCAGAGGCATGACTGCTACGTCATACATCACTGTCTCAGTGATGTATGACTTGGCAGCCAGACAACACTATGCATTGTGTCACAATAGTAGGTCATGGGGAATGCAAGTCCTGGAGCTGCACAAGTGCACATGTACATCCCCCACACAACACATCATCTTAACCCTCATCTGTCCAGGTCACACCTATTGGACATATGGGAGACCTGTGACACTACCCTCTGAACCTGAGCCCCTCACAATTTGCTGTGAATGGGGAACAGCTGCCTGAACTTCACATTCGCATACCCCAGTCTGCACGGGCAGCTGATCAAACACCTATGTGACACACAAGTATCGTCTCCTATGGTCACATCTCCAGGGGCATGCTGAGCCCCTACCAAGAAACACCCCAGCAGTCCTGGCAACTAATCCACAGCACACTGACACAGAGGCAGACACCTGAGGGGTCAAATCACTGTGCACAATGTGTCAGCTGATACACGGGAGTGGGAGTTCAGAGTGCATTGCATGGCCTGGAGTAGGCATGACTGTCCTGCTCCACATGAATGAGGGATGTGCCCTGGACAGTGGATAGCTGGCTATGTATGTGTGACACACGTAATCTGCACACTCCTGGGGCCCAAACATTGTTCCCACCCGCTGCATGGGCGTGTGCCACATACCCCAGGCACATGTGGTGGCTCAGCTCAGCAAGTGGACCGCATATCAAAGCAACACGCAGATCACATGTCCAAACCCAGGCGTTGTGTGAACAATGGACCCACCCATGATGCCCACAACAGAGTTAGGGAAACAGATGCTGTCTCCCACCTTTAGTGAAGCAAACTGCAAGGACACAGTCCCAAGTGACACAATTCCCTGAATGTAAGGGCCACACCTGGGTATCAGATGAGCAGTGGGCAGTGCACAATAGAGGGACATGGCTCCTGGACAACATGACTGCTGCACTGTGGCAGTTGAACCAGGCCAGAGGAGGGCACAAAGCATGTAATACAGAGTTCACAGTGCAGTCTTTGACTCACCCCCTCCTTGCTGCTGTCTGGCCTTCAGCTGCCCATCCAGGTCTGGAAACACCACCGCCAGGATCTGGAGCATGTGGGGGGTCAGGGTCCGTGTTCCGCCCCTCCTGCGAGGAGGCGACAGCTTCAGCTGGACCCGTGCAATCCTCCGGGTCCAGGCCCGAAGGTCCTGCCACCTCTTCTGGCAGTTGCGGATCCGGCGCTTGTAGACCCCCACGGACCGGACGGCCCGGACGATGTCCTTCCAGATTTCCTGCTTCCGATGGGCATTAACCTGTCAGGATGACAAAGTGAAAAGGCCATTACCACACATGCAACATATCCGTGCATGACACAGTTGTATATACATGTCTCAATCACAGGGGCACATGATGTACACAGGCAGTGCAAAGCTGCCCATGGACAGTTTGCCAGACGTCACTACATGGTATCATTGCATGGGAAGTAAAACCATGTTCAAATGCACTGTCACTGCACCATACCTGTCCAGTGCAAGTCACTACACACTATGGGGGGTGACAACTACTCAGTGAGCCTGCTAGCCAGTGGCGTGCAGACTTTCAGCCTTGCTAGTCACACAAAATGCACATTCAGAAAGGCAGTGCACAGAACACTCACCTGCTCCCCTGGTGTCCCATACAGCTTGCTGTACTGTGGAAGTAGGCTGTCCAGCAGGGCCTGGTTCTCTTCAAGGCTGAAGGCTGGGGCTCTCTCCACAGTACGTGCCATTGCAGGGTCCAGAGGGGCAGAGACAGCAGCAGTGCAGTGGCAGATGTCGTCCTGGAGCATGTAGTGCAGGCAAGTGAGCTCTCAGGGGAACAGCCAGCAATATATATGTGCTGGAGAGGCAGATACTGTCCCTTGTGTCCAAAGTGATAGGTCCAAGTCGTTTGCATCTTCTGAATCTGGCCAATCCATGGAATAGCAGCACCAAAACACGCCCACAGCATCCTTCAAATCTTCAACTTCATGACATACATGATTTTGCAACATTGTTGTGGGTGACCAACTGAATTTACAGCAACCGACTCGTTCGAAATTCGAAAACGCGTCCGTTGCCAGGCAAGCCCATTGTCAATGGGTGCGCACCGATCGGTCCATTGCGGTACAACGCGTACAGGGGTACAACGCGTACCCGCACACATTGAATGCAATGGGCCGGCCGGAGGCACCGATCGGTCCATTGCAGTTCAACGCGCACAGGGGTACAACGCGTACCCGCACACATTGAATGCAATGGGCCGGCCGGAGGCACCGATCGGTCCATTGCAGTACAACGCGCACAGGGGTACAACGCGTACACGCACACATTGGATGCAATGGGCCGGCCGAAGGCACCGATCGGTCCATTGCAGTACAACGCGCACAGGGGTACAACGCGTACCCGCACACATTGAATGCAATGGGCCGGCCGGAGGCACCGATCGGTCCATTGCAGTACAACGCGCACAGGGGTACAACGCGTACCCGCACACATTGAATGCAATGGGCCGGCCGGAGGCACCGATCGGTCCATTGCAGTACAACGCGCACAGGGGTACAACGCGTACCCGCACACATTGAATGCAATGGGCCGGCCGGAGGCACCGATCGGTCCATTGCAGTACAACGCACACAGGGGTACAACGCGTACCCGCACACATTGAATGCAATGGGCCGGCCGGAGGCACCGATCGGTCCATTGCAGTACAACGCATCACTGTACATGTGACTGGCATATGTCAGCATGCCTGTCTCAGATGGACATATGCCAGCCACAGATAGCTCCCAGGGAGTGAGGGGCACACCTACATCACGACAGCCTGTCCAAACTTTATCATAAGGCATGTAAGGCTGCATTTCCTATTGTGTGTATGTTGGTGTACATGTTGTCCTGTGGGTGTCACCTGTGGGCAGCCACCCCCAGGCTGTGCACGTGTTCATGGGGACAGGATCCTGGGTGTTACGTGTACATGACCACTGTGATGTGCAACTGTTCATATCTGTGCATGTGCCATGGTCACATTTCACGGTGGTGTATGTGTATGTCATGTCACATACCCCGTGAGTCCCATGTGGGACGGTATGTTTGAGCCAGGGTGTCCCAGTGGCACAATAGTGATGGTCCTCCACAGTCTTTGTGCATGTAGTGTTTACAATGTCTCTGATTTCATGTGCACAATGGGAGACAGTCTCCACATCCACGTTGTGTGTGCATGGACTTTGATGTTGTGCGTGTGTGTGTCACAGACGTCCATGTCTGTCCTGCCGTGGCAAGTGGGGCCACTACCTGTGGGGGTCATGGTTGTTTTGCTGTGGTGTATACATGATACTCCATGTAATGCCAGTGTCCATGTGGCATTACAGGGTCCCTGGGAATGTACCTGTCGTTGAGCTGTGGTGCCTGGGGCACATCTGTCCTCACATGTCACTGTGGGGGTTATTGTGACACAGCAGCAGGAGATGGGAACTGTGACACGGCCTCATGATATCCAATGGGCCAACCTGGGACTAATTGATGCCACCTGTTGGACCGTGTTGACAGATGTTGGCCATGTATGTACCATACATGTCCTTCCGGTACTGCACACTTCATGTAGTTGTGCCTCATAATGATGTATGTTGGGATCTTGAGTGTGTTCAATGCCGCATATGTGGGGTGACTGACAATCTTGCTTACTTCTCCTCTGCACTGCAGGGCTCCTGCTGTCCATCGACCATTCCCAGACCTGGCAACGATGGTGGAACGGGACAGCATCCGACGGTACCGCTTCACCAGGCAGCTGATTGAGGATTTGGCAGTGCAGTTGTCCCCACATTTGCAGCCTGGCCGGCCGTATCCTACAGCGCTGACCCCCAAGGTGAAGGTGATGGCAGCCCTACACTTCTTTGCCACTGGTACCTTCCAACATACTGTGGCGACTGCTGGTGGGATGTCACAGACCATGTTGAGCCGTGTGCTCCGCGATGTTTTGGCGGCAATGTTGCTCTTCCTGAACCGGTACATCTATTTCCCTAGACTGCGACGACTCACTGACGTGAAGAGTGACTTTTATGCCCTGGGGAGGATGCCGCATGTCATTGGCTCCATTGATGGGACACATGTGGCTTTGGTACCACCACAGGCCCAGGAGCAGGCCTACAGGAACCGCAAGCACTACCACTCGGTCAATGCACTGGTGGTGTGTCTTGCAGACATGACCATCACACACGTGTGTGCCCGTTTCCCTGGTTCAGCACACGATGCCTTTGTGTTGAGGAGTAGTCGCATCCCCAGGATGATGGCACAGATGCAGAACCAGCGTGCCTGGCTTGTCGGTGTGTACTGACTTTGTGCCATTGTGTGTGATCTGATCTGTAGTATTCCGCCCACTTTCCCAAGTCAGCTAATGTGCACTTGTCTGTCCGTAGGTGACTCGGGATACCCCAACATGCCGTGGTTGCTGACACCCCTCAGGAACCCTGTGACACCAGCCCAGATGCGCTACAATGAGGCACATGGTCAGACCAGGAGAGTGATTGAGCGGACATTTGGTCTCCTGAAGAGCCGCTTCCGCTGCCTGGACAAGACCGGAGGGTCCCTCCCATATGCCCCTGCGAAAGTGTGCAAGATTATCATCGTCTGCTGCATGCTCCACAACCTGGCAGTGCGGAAGGAGTTGCCTCTCATCCAGGATGACAATGACCAACATCCGCCACCTGTGGAGGATCCTGGCCTGGACCACGATGCCAGTGACGATGATGATGATGATGGTGATGTCCACACACAGCTCATCACCAACTTCTTTAGCTGAATGTGAGTATCCTGAGGTGTCATGTCAATGATGTGAGTTGGCATGATGTGTGGGTGGTGCTCTGGTGCTGTTGGAGTGTGTCCATGGGCTACTTGACTGGATGTGTGTTGCGATGTGTGCTAACAGGTGGGCTGTACTCCCCAACAGTGTTGACATGCTAACTTGGTTCTGGGTGGGTATCTTGTAACATGTATTGTGCATGAGTTTTGCTGTTCTGTCCTGTACTCCATTGCTTTTGACTGTGTGTCATTTCTGTCCTTCACAGGGTACTTTCAGATTCGTTTGGTCAACTGTGTCCACCGACGACGTGATTGCACATCCAGGCTGGTAGCTGTTGTGTCCCTACAGGTGATGTGCGCCACACCCATGGACTTCCTTCCGTCTACAGTTGTTGACTGTGTGCCCGCTGCCAGGTGGGATTACCTTGCATCTGTAGTGGTTACGACATGTTGCAACTGTGTAATAAACCTGTGCTTCACTTTGTGATGTGCGTTGTCTGTGGTCACACATTTGACTGCCATTTGCTTACTGCACCTGTGGGCTACTTGACTACAACTGGGAATGGGTGTGGTGTCTGTGCATTGCACCGTCTTCCCTGGCAACATCAGTGTAGGCAATGAGTCAGATGGCCTAGGTGTGTATGTGTTGTGTAGCCCTGGTGGTGTGTCTCCCTCATGTGTGTCACGTTGCCTGTACTCACATGCCTGTGTTGTCCTTGCTGTTGCAGTTCGCATACACAGTGTAATTTTGCAGTTCATCATCCCCATAACAGCACCCACGTTGGAATCACGACAGAGGCAAGTATGGTGTATTAGTGTGTTTATTGTGATACATTTGTGTTAATAGTGCATAGGATGGGTAGTGCTGTACATAAATCTTGCAATCCCAAGTTCCTAGGTGAATTGAAAGTCCTGGTAGACAGGATCCCCAGTATCGGGCCACAGTTGTCTGACACATTGGTCCAACTTGTACTCCCCATGCAATGTGTGGGAGTAGTGTTGCCTTCAACAGGGTGAACAGTCTGTGCACAAAGGCGAACATCCAGAACAGGTTCAGGCTTCCTGGGAGTTGCGCTTGGCCATCGGCCTCTCACTTTTCCCTCCTCGGACGACCCCTCTTCTTGGGGGGCCCCTCAAGTACAGGCTGCTGCGGTGCAGGGGACTCTCCGCCAGAGTCCTCCTCCCTCCCTATGGCAGTTGCAGTTTGTTCGGCACCAGATGTTGTTGGCACACAGGGAGGTGTGGACTGGTTGCTGTTCATCTGGCGGAGGCATTGTAAAATGTCCCTGTGCACCGCCGTCATCTCATGCAGTGCATCCCACTTGGACTCCACGCGTGACATGTGTGAGTCCACACGGGACATGTGTGACTCCACGTGGGACATGTGGGAGTCCAAGTGGGCATGATGGGCAGCCTGCTGCTGTTTCATGTCTCTGAGGAGCCCCACTACCTGGCTGAGCTCTCCGGTGCTGGACTGGTACGCATCAGCTATGCATACCAGTTGTGGGTCATCATGCACACCAGCAACGTCTGCAAGCAGCGACCTCTGTCTCCCACCCCTCCCACCACCCCTGCTGACATGTGCAGTGTGTGCAGTGGCACGCACAGATAACCCTGGTCCACCTTGGGGGTTGGTGGTGGTGGTGGTGTCCATGGCCCCAGGTTGGTCCAGGGTCCCTGTGCTGGTGTTGCTCCTTGTTCTGTCCATGTCGGCAGGGATGGTATTCGTGGTGACAGTCGTTGGAGGGGTGGGTGCAGGGGGTGCAGCTGGTGGTCCTGCTGGTGCTGCAGCTGGTGGTCCTGCTGGTGCTGCATGTTGACTTGCACCGGATGTGCCAGGTTGGTCTTCATCGTCCGAGGAGGACAGAGGCTGTACGACGCCAGTGAGCTCGGCATCCTCTTGAGCCTGGGACTGGGAATCCTCAGCATCTGCTGCTGTGTCCCCATCATCACCTGTTTTTGGGAGACACAAACAATGTATGTTATGTTTCTGCAGGCATCAATGGTTGACACACATGACAGTTGTGACTGTGCCTCTGGGTGCGGGCCTGTACATTGCATTATCCTAAGTCGTCACAGTCAGGGGTTGATATTGGTGTGGCACATTGTCCTGCATTATTTGGGCATTTCTATGTATTTTCTGGGGTGTGAACATGGTCTGCATTGGTTGTGTTTGGTTGACAGCCGGCCCTCCTTCCCACCCACCCAGCCAGTCAGTTATCCCACCATGGAACGTGCTTGCGTTGCAGGGAGTGTAAGTTGTCTCTCAGGATGTCACTCAGTGGTGTCCTGCTGTTTGTTGGTGCACATTTGCCAGCAGGGCCTTGTGCTCCCCACAGCAGTAGCCAGTGTCAGCCAGCTTGTGAGTCCTTCTCCACTTCCTGTGATGTGAGCATGGTTCAGGGTGGTGTTGATGGGACAGTTGTGGGGGTGACCAATACCAGTGACTACGACTCCCATCATGCTATTGCCTCCACCCCATTTCCCAGCATGCCCATGCTTCCTTCCTTTTGACTCTGCTTCCCTGTGGGGTGGGCTGGCTGTGCTGACAGGATGGCTGGGAGTGTTGTCCTGGCAGTTGGTTGGCTAAAAGTCCCAAGAGTGTCCCTGTGCTTCACACAATATAACCCAGGGTGGTGGTTCTTTGTGGGATCTTGTGTTAGGATGGGGGGCATTGCATTCTACCAGGTGGGTTCTGTGGAGTTTGTGTTGGGGGGTGTGGGGGAGGTGCTTGTGACTATGGTCAGTGCTGCAAGTCCCCCTTCCCACCCAGCTAGCCAGATATCCCACCATGGAACGTGCTTGCATTGCAGGGAGTGTAAGTTGTCTCTCAGGATGTCATTCAGTGGTGTCCTGCTGTTTGTTGGTGCACAGTTGCCAGCAGGGCCTTGTGCTCCCCACAGCAGTAGCCAGTGTCAGCCATCTTGTGAGTCCTTCTCCACTTCCTGTGATGTGAGCATGGTTCAGGGTGGTGTTGATGGGACAGTTGTGGGGGTGAGCTATGTCTGTGACTACGACTCCCATCATGCTATTGCCTCCACCCCCCTTCCCAGCATTTCCATACTTACTTGCTTTTGTGGGGAGTTCAGTGTGTGTGGGTGTGAGAGCAATGGCAAGATGGCTGACAGTGGTGTCCTGCTGTTTGTTGGTGTGCAGTACCCAGCATGCCCTTGTGCTCCCCACGACACAGCAACAGTGTCAGACATCTTTGATGGACCTTTCCACTCTCTGTGGGATGTGCATGCGTGAGTGTGAGCTTGCTGGGCCATGTGGTGGGGGATGTAGAGCTGTGACTACGACTCCCATCATGCTATTGCCTCCTCCCCCTTCCCAGCATGCCCATGCTTCCTTCCTTTTGACTCTGCTTCCCTGTGGGGTGGGCTGGCTGTGCTGACAGGATGGCTGGGAGTGTTGTCCTGGCAGTTGTTTGGCTAGAGGTCCCAAGAGTGTCCCTGTGCTTCACACAACATAACCCAGGGTGGTGGTTCTTTGTGGGATCTTGTGTTAGGATGGGGGCATTGCATTCTACCAGGTGGGTTCTGTGGAGTTTGTGTTGGGGTGTGTGTGAGGGGAGGTGCTTGTGACTATGGACAGTGCTGCAAGTCCTCCTTCCCACCCAGCTAGCCAGATATCCCACCATGGAACGTGCTTGCATTGCAGGGAGTGTAAGTTGTTTCTCAGGATGTCAGTCAGTGGTGTCCTGCTGTTTGTTGGTGCACAGTTGCCAGCAGGGCGTTGTGCTCCCCACAGCAGTAGCCAGTGTCAGCCATCTTGTGAGTCCTTCTCCACTTCCTGTGATGTGAGCATGGTTCAGGGTGGTGTTGATGGGACAGTTGTGGGGGTGACCAATATCAGTGACTACGACTCCCATCATGCTATTGCCTCCACCCCCCTTCCCAGCATGCCCATGCTTCCTTCCTTTTGACTCTGCTTCCCTGTGGGGTGGGCTGGCTGTGCTGACAGGATGGCTGGGAGTGTTGTCCTGGCAGTTGTTTGGCTAAAAGTCTCAAGAGTGTCCCTGTGCTTCACACAACATAACCCAGGGTGGTGGTTCTTTGTGGGATCTTGTGTTAGGATGGTGGGCATTGCATTCTACCAGGTGGGTTCTGTGGAGTTTGTGTTGGGGTGTGTGTGAGGGGAGGTGCTTGTGACTATGGTCAGTGCTGCAAGTCCCCCTTCCCACCCAGCTAGCCAGATATCCCACCATGGAACGTGCTTGCATTGCAGGGAGTGTAAGTTGTCTCTCATGATGTCATTCAGTGGTGTCCTGCTGTTTGTTGGTGCACATTTGCCAGCAGGGCCTTGTGCTCCCCACA
The DNA here is from genome assembly GCA_963921515.1 of Calotriton arnoldi. Lineage (NCBI taxonomy): Eukaryota > Metazoa > Chordata > Amphibia > Caudata > Salamandridae > Calotriton > Calotriton arnoldi. The sequence goes on along the minus strand of CAWUFW010003655.1, from coordinate 887,021 downwards.
GCAGTAGCCAGTGTCAGCCATCTTGTGAGTCCTTCTCCACTTCCTGTGATGTGAGCATGGTTCAGGGTGGTGTTGATGGGACAGTTGTGGGGGTGACCACTATCAGTGACTACGACTCCCATCATGCTATTGCCTCCACCCCCCTTCCCAGCATGCCCATGCTTCCTTCCTTTTGACTCTGCTTCCCTGTAGGGTGGGCTGGCTGTGCTGACAGGATGGCTGGGAGTGTTGTCCTGGCAGTTGTTTGGCTAAAAGTCCCAAGAGTGTCCCTGTGCTTCACACAACATAACCCAGGGTGGTGGTTCTTTGTGGGATCTTGTGTTAGGATGGGGGGCATTGCATTCTACCAGGTGGGTTCTGTGGAGTTTGTGTTGGAGGGGGTGTGAGGGGAGGTGCTTGTGACTATGGTCAGTGCTGCAAGTCCCCCTTCCCACCCAGCTAGCCAGATATCCCACCATGGAACGTGCTTGCATTGCAGGGAGTGTAAGTTGTCTCTCAGGATGTCATTCAGTGGTGTCCTGCTGTTTGTTGGTGCACAGTTGCCAGCAGGGCCTTGTGCTCCCCACAGCAGTAGCCAGTGTCAGCCATCTTGTGAGTCCTTCTCCACTTCCTGTGATGTGAGCATGGTTCAGGGTGGTGTTGATGGGACAGTTGTGGGGGGCAATATGTGTGACTGCGACTCCCATGATGCTATTGGCTACACTGACTTGGCCAGCATACACAGGATTCCTTCCTTTTAGTGGTCTTCACTGTGTGTTGGTGTTGTTGTGGTGGCTACATGTGTGGATGTGTTTGTTAGTTCTATTTGTGCCACTGCCTAGCTGTAGTTGTAGTTGTGTTTGTACATGTGTTGGCACAGTTGGATATGACTTTTTTGATGGCATGTGTTGTGTTTATCTGACTGACATACACATTTTGGGATGATTCTGTTCTGGTTGCTGTGTAATTGCTATGAGTGCATGATTTGACTCTCCCCTTGACAGTGATGTATGTGTTTTGTGGCAGTATATTGTGTACATTTGTTGTGTACTCATCAGGCTCTGGGATGTCCTCTAGTCCATATACGCTCACTGGCGGAAGGATGGCCCGCACCTTCTCCTCCCGGGGCCTGAGGTATATTGGCTTGGCAGGAGGGCCACTGCCGGTGTGTTGGCTGTTGATGTAGTCTTTCTTCAGCAGGTCCCGTACCCTCCTGCGCACGTCATACCACCTGTTCTGGATGTCGCTCTTTGTGCGCCGACATGGTGATTGTGCGTTCACCCTGTTGATGATCCTCTCCCACATCTTGGTTTTCTGGGAGATGGGGGTCTGTTGGACCAGTGTGCCAAACAGCTGTGGCTCTACCCTGAGGATCTCGTCTACCATGACTTCCAATTCACTATCTAGGAACTTGGGATTCTTCTTGGGGGCATGGTGATGGGTGGTGATGGTGAGTGATGTGTGTGTTGGTGTGCAGGTGAGGGTGTGTGAGTGTGTGTTTTGCTGGGTGTATGTGAGGTAGGTATTTGTTGGTGTGCTGATGGTGTGTGGCTTGTGTGAGGGATGAGCTGTGGGTGTGTGGTTGCTTTCTCTTGGGTGCTGGCAGTGGAATGGCATTTGCAAAGGCTCATGGTTGTGATTTGTGTCCTTTATATAGGTGGAGTTGTGGGTGTGTCTTTGTTCTCTGTCCCCACCCCACCCAGTATTTATTGGCTTGGTAATTGCTTGTTTGGCCTTTTTTTGGGTGTTTTTTCCTTTGTGCTGTTTGTGTATGTTGGAAACGTTCTTGTGACCGAGTCGGACCCTGCATTTGTCTCGTACGGTGTTCTCCGTTTCGTTCGCACTGTGTTTGTGCAGTTTTCTATGCTGCGTACGCGTCGGTCGCGGTGTTTTGTGTTGCTTCGGCTCGGTTTTGTATGCGTGTCGGTCGTACGGCTTGGCCTCCGTCCGACTCGCTCGTGTTTTTCGCGCCTTGCATCGTACTTTGCGGTTTGGAGTTCGCGTGTACGTTTCGGTCGGATTTGTTCCGGGTACGTGTCGGTCGGTTGGATTCACGTGTTTTTCCGGCCGCATTGCTGTTTTCCGTGCGGCTCGGTCGGTCGACTTGGTTTCGGTACGTGTCGGTCGGAGTTTTCACGCCTTGCATCGTACTTGGCGTGTCGGGCGCCACGGGTACGTGTCGGTCGGTATTATTTCCGGATCCGAGTCGGTCGGTGCTTTTTCCGGCCCGAATCGGAATCGACCCCTGAGTGTTTACGTCAACTTAACAATGAACGGTACTACACCCCTATCACTGAGAATCCTACTAAAAGACTATCTACCATAATATCGACGATGGTTTTCACTGCAGAGACAGAGGGGTGGATTTCAAAAATGAGTCTGAATTTTTGATAACAAAAAATCCGAAAACACCGTACTTTTACATCCTACCCAAGGTGCACAAGGGCATCACCCCGGTACCTGGTAGACCTATTGTATCAGGAATAGGATCTCTGCTGGAACCACTGTCTAAATTTTGCGGCTATTTCCTGCAACCACTAGTGAAACAGACTCCAGCCTTTTTACTGGATACCACATCGGTACTGCAACTTATCAATGACTGCCCTAACCAAAATGAAATTGACTTCATAATGACCCTAGATGTGGAAGCACTATATACCAACATACCCCAACGCGCCACTCTAGAGGTCATTGAGGATGTACTGAGTTCATCTGATTGGACATCGCCCACACCAATACCATTTGTGATAGAATGTGCTACCCTGGCATTGACAGAAAATTTCTTTGAATATAACCAAAGCCTGTACCACCAAATACAAGGCACTTCCATGGGTAGCACATTCGCTCCTAGTGTGGCCTGTCTCTATGTGGCAGCCTTTGAATCTAGATTTATTTTGCACCACAGCAACCCCTATGTTAACAACTTGGTTGTGTGGAAAAGATACATCGACGATGTTTTGGTTTTTTGGAAAGGGGATAAGAATAGCTGTGAGCAATTCTGTCAATGGATCAATACTTTGAACCCTTATTTGAAATTCACACATAACATCTCCAATTCAACAGTGCCCTTCTTAGACCTGAATATAAATCTTTCTTCAGGCACCTTAACTACTACATTACACAAGAAACCTACTGACTGTAATAGCCTTTTACTTTTTAGTAGTCACCACCCAAGGGCTTTAAAGAACAACCTCCCATTTGGCCAATTTCTTCGGATTAGGAGGAATTGTACGTCAGTTGATGACTATAAATCAGAGGCTGCTAAACTAGCGTCAGACTTACGCAAAAGAGAGTACCCACAACGCTCTGTCTGTGGCCATGAAAAGAGCAAGAAATAATAATAGAGAGGCCTTGTTGGAAAAGAAAGAAAAAATTCCAACAGATGTAATAACATGTGTTACGTCCTACACCCCAGCGTCCACACAGATTAGAAATGCCATACGCAAACATTGGGGGATTTTGAATACAGGTAATCTCACACTACCAGCCCCGAGATTTGCATTTAAAAGAACGAGCAATTTGAAAGACCTACTAGTACATACAAGACCCAAGCCTTATCAAACTCAGAGAAATCTATGGGATTTACCACCTGTCGTGGGTCATTACCCCTGTGGGTCCTGTTCAGTGTGCCCCCAGACAAAACAGACTAAAGAGATATTCTTGAATGATAATTTCACTTGGCACATGAGGAGACACACTAACTGTAATACAGCGAACTGTATTTATCTGTTGTCATGCCCATGTGGCCTTCGATACGTGGGAATGACAACTAGACCTGTCAAAACCCGGATTACTGAGCATAAAAGTAACATCAGGTGCCGCAAAACCACTACACGACTGTACACTCATTTCCTTAACGCCAACCACTCATGTGAAACCCTTAGGTGGGTGGTGTTGGAGGCTCATATTTTTATCAACCCCTCGACCCTGTTCAAAATTGAACAACGCTGGGTACATCGATTATGTTCTGACAAAAATGGCCTGAACGAAGACATTCCATGGAGCACCATTAATAACTCTTAAATGTGACTGTCACCACTGTTACGATACTTTGTCACCGCACCATTTCGCCATTACTAGTAGGGAGTGATTTACCACTCCTCAACGTCACCCTTTGATGGCGTTTCTAGTTCCGTTAGGACCACCATTCCCTCAAGCCAGCCGGAATGTCCCATATTCCATACTGTAGCGTTCCTTCATTTTTTGCACCTTTCCAATATGGCGCAGAACTTTGAGTTAAGAATTTCTATTCACCCAAGATGGCCGCCAAAAAAACAATTTTTTTACCTTTCACACGAGGGTGTCTTACATTCTAGTTACCGCGCCACGAGCGTGACGCCGCCCAGACGCACCTGTTCAGTCAAGTTATCTGCAGCAAGAAACGTGCTGGCAGTATCCTTCCGGGTTCGGCAGTCTGGGTCAGGTTTTCCGCCGAGTGGGCGCGAGTCTCTGTAAGTAACCATTCCTTGTTGTTACGGAATCGTTGACCAAGGTAAGACCCACCAACGCCCGATAGCAAGCATACTTGTGGTCATCTCGCCAACCCCAACAGGTCTATACTGTTAAGGTACTAGTGATTACCTAGTCTCTTTGCACCATTTGGCTTTCACCTGCTAATACACTGGGAGGGACGCGGTGGTGAGTTTGGGTAAAACGGGATACCTCCATCAGTGGAGGATACCCCTCCGCCACTGCCGCGCCTGCTCTCATACCTGACTGGGTGCATAATGAGTTCTTGAAGGTAATTCACCTTGACTCTGAAGAAATTGTGGGGCGATACACCGCTTGTGTGATTATTGAACGCTGGGTCCTTCAGGGTCTACCATGCTTGTTTTTTCTCACTCGTTAAGAATGTCTTAATCACAATGAGCTTCTTTACATTCCTGCATCTAGGAAACCATGCGTTGATTAAACGCGTTCACTTCACTGCCGATGACCGATGTGGCCATTTCCACTTATTAATTAGGTGAGTGGCCAGAATGGAAGTCCATGCGCCATTCTCCTCGACAGCTATCCCTGTATGATTATTTTATCTCTGCTGCTATTTTTAGTTTTCAATTGTTTTTACCTGGAATGATTCGAGTCCAATATATGACTCACACGACCTTGGGGCTAATTAGATCGCATGTGGTCATAGCCTATCATAATCAACAGCACTGGAATTGAGCCCATCTGTGCTCTTGTTTTATTAAATAAGTGACCGGTTGTTTTCACCAATGTTTTCTTTTCTAGATTGGCTACAGCACCTACGGACCTCCAGCCGATGGTGCTTGTGAACTGGTAATCTTGAGGTTATTATACCACCATACCTAACACTAGTGTAGATCTTGTACCACTGTGTTTTTTAAAATTTTCTATTTATCCCTTGGTCCTGAAGAATTGCCGCTTGATCCCATTACAGGACTGATAGGCAAGAAACATGTTGACCTGATTATTGCCACTGGCTGCAACATTACTGTAGCTAGCCGCGATACACCTTTTTAATCAGGGTAGGAGGCAGGATTATTAAAGAAGTGGCCCTGACCACCGTCCCCTGTTTTAATGCACCTTTTCACTTGTTACACCTCTACACCTTAGAGCCCCTCACACACACGCACCATACGGCAAGGATAAAAAGATCTCCGCCAAAGAGCCCCCACTGAGGGTGCCCGTCGGGTATTGCACCGCCGACCCGACGAGGAGCATGCCCAATGATGAAGCATGACACCCAGCAGGCTGGGTGTGTGAGGGCACTTTATCCGAAAGGAGGAATTCCCCGTCCCCTTTCTGGCTAATTAAACTTTCCGTAGCCTCTCTCTGCCGGTTACTTACACTAACTTTTCAGGAACTGCATACTACTTCTTTGGTTTATACTTACTGGAGGTAACCAGAGGGCCTGTTAGCCCCCAAGGACCCTCTGGGTCCAAGGGGACTTCATTTCCCAATTAGCAGCACGCCAGCAGGCGCATTTGCAGAGTGGCGGAGAAAGGGGGCGGGCCTCCGGTGAGTTGCTGGGCTTTTTAAAAAAAAATTATTTTCTTGTTTTTTTAGGGAAGGGGGCTGCATACCCCCCATTTCCCGGGACCCAGCCTTATTAAAGTGAGGGGGGCAGCGCCTATTTTGCCCCCGGGCACCCCATCCACCAGGGCCAGGCCTCTACGGTGGGTGCCCATGTCTCACCAAGGGCACCCACTCTTATCTGTAGAGGACCGCGGAGGGAGCCTCAGGCCCCTGTGGTCTGTGCCAGCTCCTCGCCTTCTGCGCGAGCCGGAATTGCTTTTGAACAGAGGGAGCTGGTATCATGCAGATTCCTCTGTCCAAAAAGCAATTCTGCTCTGTTTCGAGTAAGCAAGAGCATTTTACATGCTCTTGCTTACTCGAAGCTGAGCATAGTTTGCTATGGCTTGGTGGGAGTGGTGCTCCCGCCAAGACATAGCAAACTGCAATGTCTCTGGGGTGGGCACCTCAGGACATTGCTGGGGGGCAGTCCCCAGGGCCATCTTTGGCTCCAGGAGGGAGGCCGCGCGGTCCCCCTCCTTTCTTTCATGTAGTCCCGGGGAGGTGGTGGTTCCCGGGGATCTGCAACGGACCCCCTCCATTATATGATTTGAGCCCTGGGGAGGTGGTGGTTTCCGAGGCTGCGGGGGGCCACGCGTACCCTCCCTGCATTTTTCTGGTAATTGCCCCAGTGAGGAGGTGGTCTCCAAGGCTGGGGTCCACGTGGCCCCCCATTATTGAGAGTTAAAGCCCCGGGGAGGTGGTGGTCCCTGGGGCTGCAGGGGAGTCTGTGCGTACCCCCACATTATTTAAGTTTCAAACCCTGGGGAGGTGGTGGCACCCGAAGCTGTGGAGGGGTCCACACAACCCCCCGCCTCCATTATAGATAAAGCCCCGAGGCGGTGGTGGCCCCAGGGGCAGCAGGGGAGGCCATAAGGGCCTCCACAACAAGAGCTGGTGGTGGTCCCCAGGGTAGTGGAGGGTGCCACATTTGCACCCCCCACAATATTATAAAATATGCCCCCGGGATTTGGCCCACCAAAGGCTTAATGAAAAAGAAACGTGAGACCCCACGTGCCTTTTTTAAAAAAAAAATTGCTGCTGATTTGCAGATCCACCTGCAAATTCATGGCAAAATAAAAAACAAAAAGCTTTTAAACCCCAGCGGGTTGCTTGTGAGAACCCCCACCATATTTGGGGGGTCAGGTTATTCTTACATTGCCCTCTTTTCATAATATTTTACTTTTTTTGTTGGACTCAGCTTCAATCAAATTTTAGTAGGATCCGCAAGTCCACTCCAAGGACTCACATCCCCAGATATCTATATTTTTTAAAGTTAAATATCTCAAAAACTACTGAACAGATTTACACCAAATAACAAAAAGCATGCTTTCTGGAGCAACATCTAGCTTTCTGCCAAATATGGTGTAATTCCGTTCATCGGTTCGGAAAGTAGTTCAAAAAATGAAAAATCACCAGGCGCATAACATGGAGAAAACGCATTATGGGGCCCCCCCTTTTTTCTCATTCTCCACTTGACGGATCACCCCAAAGCTTTCAACACAGGAGCTGAACCAGAAAGAGGACTTTTTTGGAAATTTCGTGGATTCGTCAAGCAGCGGCAAAATTATTGTCAAAACAAAAAACGTTTTTCCTATGGAAACTTTGGTCCTAATTATAACTACCTACTGGTGACCAGATCAGATATATAAATTCACACAAAAAAACAAAGGTTACAGGAATTTTATAGTTAGGATCAGATTTCAGTCACATAAAACCAGTGTAATTCAGCAGTTATTGTTAGCTGAGCTAACTATAACTTACGCCTCCACAATGCACTGCTTATGACCTCACATACTTCATCACTCATGACATGGTCAGTGATAACACTGATCACATTACTGATGATATCTCAAATGACATCACTGATGACATCACTGATGACATCATCCAATAAGTGTAAGTGTTTTCTAAAAGTTCATGAGTGTTAAACATGTATACTAAGCTACTACAAAAGTTACATTTGTATACTTTGTGTACTACTGAGTGATACTATTTCTAATATATATTATGTGAGTGGCTGTGTGACTGTGTGCATACATGTGTGAGTGGGTGTATGAGTGACTGGGTGTGTAAATGGTTGTGTGAGTGGTTGTATGGGTGAGTATGTGGGTGTGTGAGTAGCTGTATGGGTGAATGAGTGACTGTGTGAGTGACTGTATGGGTGGGTGAGTGGGTATGTGAGTGGCTGTATGGGTATCTGAGTGGCTGTGTGAGTGACTGTATGGCTGCGTGACTGGGAGTGCAAGTACCTGTATGGGTGAGTGAATGGCTATTTGAGTGGGTATTTGGATAACAGTGGGTGTGGGAGTGGCTGTTTTGGAGATTAACTGTATGAGTTTCTATATGGGTGACTGAATAGATGTGTGAGTGTATGAGTGTATTGGTGAGTGGGTGGCTGTGTTAGTAGGTGTATGGATAAGTGAGTGTTTGTGTCTGTAGCTGTGTGTGTGAGTGAGTGGGTAGGTCAGTGGCTGTATGATTGTGTGGGTGTGTGAGTAGTACTGTTTATGCTGTCATCAGTGATGCCATCAGTGATGTCATTTGAGATGTAATCAGTGATGTCACTGACCATGTCATGAGTGATGTATTATGTGAGGTCATAAGCAGTGCATTGTGGGGGCATAAGTTATAGTTAGCTCAGCTAACTATAGCTGCCAAATTTCACTGGTTTTGTACGAGTGAAATCTGAGCGGAACCATAATGTCCCTAAAACCTTTGTTTCGAGTATATAAAACTGCTTGGGCATCACGCATAATAAAAAGACACATAAGGCTATACTCTAATACTGAACCTTGAAACAGATTACTGCAACATTAAGGCCCCCAGATTGCCCTAAAACCTCTGAAGTCCCCTACTCGTTTAGCATAAGCCTCTTCAAAGGCTCGAGTTCTAATCATTTTATTATACCATTGATGATATAGTGGAACAGTATCTGTTTTCCAAAATTGTAAAAAGTTTCTAAGGTTTTTTTACATTTTATTTCCTAACTGTAACCTGTATGCTTTGAGAGTGAGTGTATGCTTTGAGAGTGAGTGTGTGAGTGCATGAGTGTCCCAGTGGGTGTGTGAGGGACTGCATGAGTGTCTCAATGGGTGTGTGAGTGTCTGTATGGGTCTGGGAGTGGCTGCTTAGGTGTCTCACTGGGTGTGCAAGTGTGTCTGTGAGTGATTGCATGAGTGTCTGAGTGGGTGCATGAGTGTCTGAGTGAGTGTCTGAGTCAGTCTATGAGTGAGTGCACAAGTGTCTGAGTGGGTCAATGGGTGTGTGAGTGTCTTTATGGGTATGGGAGTGGCTGCATAAGTGTCTCACTGGATCTGTGAGTGGGTGTGTGAGTCTCTGAGTGGGCATATGAGTGGCTGTGTGAGTGGTTGTATGGGAGTGTGAGTGGGTGCATGAGTGTCTGGGTACATCTGTGAGTGGGTGTGTGAGTGTCTGAGTGGATCTCTCAGTGGGTGTGTGAGTGCGTGAGTGTGTGAGTGGGAGTCTGTGTGGGTATGTCAGTAGCTGTGTGTGTGACATGGCCGCTAAGGAACTGCACCTGCCCTTTTATCCACAGTCCATAGTTTTGCACAGAATATCTACCCAAGGGAAGTTCTTTCTACTGGTTAATTACTAAGTGCTACCTCTTTGGGTAAATGTCAAGTATGTATTCTACACTGCAGCTGAATAATGGAGCACAAAGAAATGTCACCAGTGACCTTGGGTGCGTTTTGGCAATGTGATTGTTCCAGGTGCGTCTTTATCCAGAAATATGTGATAACATGAATCACCTATAGAGAAGACAACAAGACTACAATGAGGTAAATCTCCACCAAACAAGGGTCCTTCCTCTTAACTATCTGAAGTACGTTCTTCTTTGGTTGGTGGAGATGTCCTCATTTTCCTCAGCATCAAGAACTCCTCACCAAAATCATCAGAAAACATGCTGGGGGCCCATCCCCTGGGGCCCAGCCACAACTTCATCTAATGGGGGAGAGGGGCAACCCCATCCCCTGGGGCCAGGCTGATATTTATTGGGGGAGCGGGGCCACGTGGTCCCCCTCGCCAGGCCAATTTTGGCCCCGGGGACCCCAACCCCTAGGGCCCGGCCACATCTCACTGGGTGCCCTGGTCCCACCAAGCGCACCAAGTCTGCATGTTAGGGACCGCAGGGGGAGCCTCAAGGCCCTTGCAGTCCCAGCTGGTTCCCCACCTCCTATGGGAGCCGGCATTGCTCCTGTATGCAGAGAGCTGCTGGAAATGCAGCTCCCTGCATGCGCAAGCAATACTTTTTTCTCTTTCCCTGCCCACATATCTACGAGCAAGGAAAGAGATGTAAACTTCGCTTCCAGTAAAAAAGGGGAGCGGTTTGACAGCTCCTGCTTGCTGGAAGCTGAGTGTTTGCTTTTGCTTGGCAGGAGCTGTCAGCTGCCGCCAAGCAAAAGCAAACAGGTATGTCCCGGGGGTGGGCACACCAGGACATAGCAGGAGCTGGCCCTGTGGGGTGGTGGTCTCCAGGACCATTAATGACTCCAGGAGGGGTGTTGGTGGCCCCCGTCCTTCTCAGTGCACAGGCCGGCCCAGGGGAGATAGTGGTCCCCGGGGCTGGGGGTCCGAGCGGACCCCTTCTTTAATGTTTATTGTAGCCCTGGGGAGATGATGGTCCCTGGGGCTCAGGGAGGGGTCTGTGTGGCCCCCATTAATTTTTTCATTTATTACCCTGGGGAGGTAGTGGTCCCCGAGGCCTTGGGGTCTGTGCGCCCCCCCTGCAATAAGATTGCCATGAGCCCTGTGGAGGTGGTAGGCCCCCGGGCATAAATAAGCCCTAGGAGGGGGGCCCAGGTGCCTCCCCCCTCCATATTAATTAAAGGCCGCATGCCCCCGGGACCCGGCCCACCCGGAGGCAATATTAAAGCAAGCGCAGGAGACTGTGCTTGTTGTCTTTTTTCTTTATTCACGATGATATTCATGAATATTCATGAATTGTGTTGTGAATTCTTTTGAAAATTGCTTGGTAGAGACCCAAGGACCAAGCCTAAGGGGTTAGGGTATTTGTACCCTGCCCCCTTTCCTTTTTTTTGCATTTTTTGGGGGACTCGGCTGAAGGTTAAAGTGTTGGTAGCAATCAGAGCTCTGCGGATCTCTGCACGACCTGCTTATTTCTCATGAAGCCTTCAGGATCTCAGATATATAAATTTGATTTCCTTTAATTTCTCGCAAACTACTGAACAGATTTACAGCAAATAACTGAAAGCATAGTTTGCGAATCAAAAGACACCTTTCTACCAAATTCGGTGTAATTTCGGCCAGCGGTCCAGGCTGTAGTTGTGTTCAAAACCACTTATGGGAATTAGCATGGGATTAGTAGCCCCTGGGGCCTTGATCGGCCCGGGGAGGGGAGCTGTGCACCCCCTCTCCTTTAATAGGGTCCACGGGCCGTGATTGGCTCAAGGACAGGGGGCCTAAGCATGTCCCCCTCCTCAAATAATAGAATACTCTGACCCCCCAGACCTGGCCCACCCAGGGGTTATATTTATTTTAAAAAAATACAATTAAAAAAAAATCTGAGAACCAACAGGAGTACAGTGGATCACAGACATTTTTTTAAAAACTTTGGCGCCGGGGGCGTCTCTATGGTATCCCCCCACAATGGCTAGGGGAGGGTATCCCTACCCTGCTCCCTTATGTTGTTTAAAAAAAAACATTTTCAGGACAAGAGGACTGAGTCACCAAGTCCTGTAATGGCTGCTGCAACGTTTTTGTTTATGTTGCAGAGAGCTGCACCAGTACAAAGCTATTAATTTACAGAAAGAAACATGATTTACATGAGTGCGCACCAAAACAAAATAGGTAGACCTGGCTCCGAGTTTTTGAAAAATGTTCTGGTACAGAGGAAGGCAAACATGCTGGCAGTAATAAGCCACGTTAGGAAACACATACTTTAAGGAAGATAAAAGTGGGTCAGAGTTACTAACACCTAAACAACTTGCCTTAAAAATAGACAAGTAAAGTTGTTGCTTTATCTCTAATATCAAAATATGTACGCATTAATGTTATAAATATTTGATGCTTCATGGTACTGAAATCTTTACTGTTGATTTGCGGTAGAGACTCATATGTACTCTTCAAAAGGGATTCGATCAATGATAAGGTGAGTTCGATCTCCTGGGTTTTGAGATTCAAATGAGTGTTTTTGATGCACTGTGCAACTCTCTGGAGAAACTGCATATTTTAAAACGATGAGGGTTTTACACTGTCAGTCCTTCACACATCTGCAGAGATATCTGTCTACATGTCTTAGGAAAGCTGACATACAATTCCATTTGGGGCGAGTCTTGTCAAACTCTTAAGCATCAATGACATCATTTGACATTTCTGAAACTGCTGGTGATTAAAATATTGTGTGATGCAATCAGGGATAACATTAAAACCTTCTGATGTGCTAGATGACGAAATCGTTGAATTTTTCGGACATATAGTTCAGAGTAGCTGTCTTTTGGAAGGAAACATAAAACAAGAGATGCATCCTTAATACAAAACAACTTTTTGCTTATAGGCATAATGCAACTTCAACACTCCTGTTCAGGCATTGCTAGGACACGAATATCCCCTTGGATAACAAAGGACATGATCCCCTGCCGTGAGAGACATAACTGCATGTCAATGTGGTATCCTAACTTTAGTTTGGCCTCAGCACTCACGAAATCCTTCATATGGGCCGCAGGCCTTGGCCCAAAATTGGCATTGAAGCTCACAACGTGGCTCTGAAGACATGGAGGGATGCCACAGGCGTGCCTTTCACTGTGCACGACACAACTGTCAGTGTCCCTGGTCATGTACAGTGAGTGTTAATGGCCGTGTACTGTGGTTTTAGTAACCAGTAGCAGAACAGGACTTTTTACCTATTCAAGAATATGAGTGCAATGCCTGCTAGCTTGCTCAAATAAAGTTCCACTCATGTGTAATGACCAGACCATGTGCTGACATGTCTGACTGAATGTTGAATGCATGTGCATGTATGGTATATGGCATGTATGGTATATAGTAGCAGAGCTGCATATTGTTTAGGAGAGAGTAAGCCTGCTGTTACCAGTAAGATCCATTTGGGATTTCCCCAGGTCTGATATGGCACAAGATGGAGGTTGTGAAACAACCCCATGGACATCATTTTGGTGTCTCAAGGGAACGCACGCAACAGCAACCCCTGCATTGCCCCTTGAGATCCCTGGCACTGCCTTTGTGACTCCAAGCCTCAGAGGAGGCAATATCACGCCCAATAACACAGGGACAGCTCTGCATTCCTTATCTTCTGTGAGTTTTTCATTATGTTAATAGTGAATAATATTATACCTCTTCTGACCGAGACATATATTCCCACTGAAGGACTTATGGAGTCTAATCATCATGTATCTAGTCTTAGACACATTGATCTCTAGACCCTCCTTTTCGCAGTATACCCTAAGAAGAGGTTGAAACGTGTTTTGAGTACCTGGGCATAATGCTAGATAGCAAGATGTAATGGATCCCTCACCTACAAAAGCATAGAGCCACTCTTCTTCATAGTGCCACAGCAATATAAAAGAGACACAAGTCTACGTTTTCCAGAGCGATTTCTCCTGCCATTGAAGCTTACAAGGCAAAAGCACAGGCTTTATATGGCGCTGAAATCTGGGGAGCAGAAAATGTAAATCTGCTGACATTGAGTGAAAATTCTGTTATCAGGTCTTTACTTCATCTCACTAAAAGCAATCCTCTTGATCCTCTGTTTTACAATGTAGCCCTTAAATGGGTTGAGCATTTGGCAGTTTTAAGACCGCTACTCTACTGGGTGAGGATTTGGGCAGTGCAGGAACTAGCTCCATACAGGGAGGGTTTGGGGAAGTTATTGGAGATCGGCCACTCGATCACTTTCCCATGGTTCCGGCATGTCAACTTGGTTCGACACGTTAGGTTTAAGATCATTTGGACCAATCCTTGTTCTTTGACAATGGCTTCAAAGCAGCTATTGAAGTTAATTTATTGGGAACACGTTAGATTTAACCTATACCAAAGCTCTAGGCTGGGGAGACTGTCTGTGCAAATCTTGGACATCAAACCCACACCATAATTTGAAATATTCTTGGATGTTATACAAACTCAGTTAGCCAAGACACTTTATATACAATTTCGCTTTGACATCTTAGAAATTAGATCAATCACATCGAAATGGAAAAATGATGATGGTAAACCTGATGAGTGCAACTGTATATTGTGTCCCACTCACACTAAAGAAAATGTGGCACATGTACTGTTTTTTTTTTGCCCAGCGAATGTGAAGCCCAGAAAATAATGGGTACACCCACTGGGCATATTTACAATCCCCTTTCACCACCAGAGTGTCACTTTTTTTGATGTCCTGGTGGCATTGCACCACTCCCCATATTTACAAGGTGGTGCTAAGCCACATAACGTGACTTAACGCCACCTTGTAAATATACCCCTTTCCGCAGCAGTCCGCTGCGGCAAAGGGACGTGCAATGGGTGAGGCTATGGGCATTCTACTGCAACACCCATTGTTTTTTTATGTTGTCCCAGATTTACAAGGCTGGGGCAGCGCCAAAAACTAAGGCCAGGTAATACCTGGTCTTAGAATGGTGATACTGTATTTTGCAGCACACACATAAAATTCAAATCACCCCTGCAGCGCAGGCACCCTTGCAACATGGCAGCAGGGTGCCTGCGCTGGCGCAAGGCAGCTTTTTTTGCGCATACGCTAGGGCAAACACAGGGGTGTGCCGTATATTTGTAAATACGGCGTATCCCTGTGTTTTAAAAATGTCAGAGCACGGCATTGCCAAATTTGGCATAGCACCGCGCTCTGCCATTTGTTTGTAAATATGCCCCACATTGTCTAATTTTGAGTTTAGGCAATACCTGCAAGCCTTAAGGATGCTGAAAAGCGCTACATCCATGCATATAGTTTTTAGCTTGAGCCGTAATTTATTTGTGGTGGGGCTTTTGCAGAAGCAGAGGGGATTGCATTTTTAATCGTTTTTATGTTTTAGACAATGCTAATTGAGAGGACTATGTTCATGCAATATCATTTATCATATATTGTGTCTATTTTGAAGATAAATTGGGACTTATGATTTTATTGACAATTTGTAATTGTTCAAATAGTGCAGTTTTAATCATTGCATAAGAGAATGGTACTATCGATGTATTAATAATGGAGGATAATATGTATGGAACTTTTTATATATCTATTGTAAATATTGCATTTTTTCTATATCTACAAATGAAATTCTCGCTGTGTTTTTAATATGTACTTTTATGGTACTGTAATGAGCCGAATAAAGTTTATATTGATTGATTGAATAATATTTGATAGTGTAAAAAAATGGAGCACTCTTAGCTGGAACAGGACCTTTGGTGGCAGCTGTGGTAAGTAAAATGGTTTTAAATGTATGTTGTGTACATGCTTGCTGGTGAGAGCTTATTTATGTGAGAGAGATTGTGTGTATGTTTGAGCATGTGTGTCTGGATGTGTAAACATGTGTGTGTGTGTGAGTGAAGGTGAGTGACAGTCAGTGACAGGTAGTGAGTGAGATTGTAAGAGACTGAGGCCCAGATTTACTATTCTTTGATGAAAAGCAATGCTGCACTGAAGTTGCTGCACTGCCTTGCGTCAAAGGGAAAGAGAAAAAAATTGTTTATCTAATAAGATATGGTGCATTATTTTGCTCATGCGTTGGTGCACTTTTGACTGCTATGAGCTAATGTACAAACCCTTGCACCATAGTGCAAGGGTGTGTGTGTTCTCTGAAGAATTGGTTTTGTGCTTGAAGGAGTTCCTTCCAGTACGAAAACTATCCTTTTTAACCCCACGTTTCATGTGTGCTCTATACTATAGCGCTGATGCATAGTTGAAAAAACAAGGAGTAATGAAAAGATTCCTCCTTGTTACGCCTCCCTTAAACAGGTGTAAGATTTTGGTGCTAATTCTGGTCTACCAATGTTTGTAGGTAGGGTTTTTGTCAAAACCTATGAGTGGTTGCATGGGAATGCAAATGCCACTTATGGAATATCCCTCTGATGCAAAGTAACATAAAGCAGCATATAGCACAACTTTCCGTTCCTTTGGGATACTAAGCAACGCACATCCTTATTTACATTGGATAGTAAATCCCGCCTTAAACCTTTGCACCCGGTTTGCGCCACAAAGGTCTGGTCCTGGGCCCGAGTATCACTAAGTATGAGAGAGAGAAAATGAGTGAGATTAAGAGTGAATGCAAGTGAGTGAGTGAGAATGAATAAGAATGAGTATAGTGGGGTGTAAGAGAGTGAATGTGAGTAAGTGAATGTGAGCATGAGCGAGAATGAGGAGTGATGCTTGCAAGATTGTTGTTGGCTCTGGTACATTGAAGGTAATTATTCTCTTACAGAGACATCCATGACAAAGTAATGTCACTGGCATACTTGTAGCAATTTTTACCTTGTAAGACACCTTTGATATAATACATGCACTGGCACACTGGGGTAATTATTGGCATAAAGTGTGGGGGTAAATGTGATTTGATGCTTGTGAATTTGTTGTTGGCCCCGGAACACTGAAGGCAATTATTCTCATATAGAGAAACCCAATGCAAAATACTGGCATAATTGCAGAAATTCTTAGCATGACAGAAATTTGTGATAAATCACTGGCACTGGCACACTGGGGTTAATTCTTGGCATAAAGGGCACCAATAGTAAAATACTGGTACAGACATGCTAGAGGTAATTAATGGCATATAGGGCACCCGTAAAAAAAATTCCAGCAGGTGGACAACAGTGGCAAAATGCTGCTACTAGCACAATAGAGGTAGTTCTAGGCATAAAGGTGGACAACTTGTCACATGGGAGGGTGGCCACCATGACAAAATGCTGGCTCAGGCCTACTGAGCCCATTTTTATGTAATTTGGCATATGGTATATGAACTGCATAAATTGCGAAATTCTGGCACTGTCATATTTTATGCCATTTTTTATTTAAGCGGGTACCTATGGAATATGGATGCACCCAGGACAAAATGCTGGCCCTGGCTCAATAGAGGAAATATTTTACGTATAGGGGGCACCCAAACCACATTTTCAACATCAGGATTTATTGGTTTGGCACACCATGAAAGGATTTGAATATTGAATAAGTGTGCTTTCAGTGTGTACGGCATTTTAGCAAATTTCTGTGAAAAATTTGCTTCAAAATGCAGTATTTCACCCCATTCTTTTCAAATTATTCTCGGTGGAGGAAAAACCCACCATAAGAGGTCTGGCTTACTCGCTTTGCTTGCTCATTACAATTCAGGGCAAGTAGTATGCCCCAGATCTTTCAAAGATCGAGGCAGCACCATAATATAGGTTGTATTTAGCATAGACATTTGTCTGTGTTATGATGTTGTACTGGTCATGCAGTTATTATGGAACTTCATCAATGTCAATCATTGTGATGTTAGGGTCATTTGACATGCCTTCTTGGAAAAAAATTAGGGTCAAGGGTCATGTGATGTTGCTTTCTATGATGTTACAGCAAACAAATGATGGACGGAATGCTGACAATGCAAACATTCTCCCCCAGTCAAAAGATCTGGGTTAAATCCATTGTTCTTTTGCCCACTATGCCACCCCAGTTTGGACCCAGCCATATGCAAATCAGTCTTGACCCTGTGCCCCATGGGAACAGTCCAAACCGAACTGCCAGGCCAGGTCCTCCCTGGACCGGAAACAAGCATCCTGGGACCGGTTTCAGGGTATGTCACCCTTCTTCAGCCAGGCTAGCTTGAATCCAGTGGCACAGTGAGCAAGGGACCCACGTCTGGGCATACCCATCCCACTTAAGGCGAAAAGTGTTACAGCAAACAAATGATGGACGGAATGCTGACAATGCAAACATTCTCCCCCAGTCAAAAGATCTGGGTTAAATCCATCGTTCTTTTGCCCACTACGCCACCCCAGTTTGGACCCAGCCATATGCAAATCAGTCTTGACCCTGTGCCCCATGGGAACAGTCCAGACCTAACTGCCAGGCCAGGTCCTCCCTGGACCGGTTTCAGGGTATGTCACCCTTCTTCAGCCAGGCTAGCTTGAATACAGTGGCACAGTGAGCAAGGGACCCACGTCTGGGCATACCCATCCCACTTAGGGCAAAAGTGTTACAGCAAACAAATGATGAACGGAATGCTGACAATGCAAACATTCTCCCCCAGTCAAAAGATCTGGGTTAAATCCATCGTTCTTTTGCCCACTATGCCACCCCAGTTTGCACCCAGCCATATGCAAATCAGTCTTGACCCTGTGCCCCATGGGAACAGTCCAGACCGAACTGCCAGGCCAGGTCCTCCCTGGACCGGAAACAAGCATCCTGGGACCGGTTTCAGGGTATGTCACCCTTCTTCAGCCAGGCTAGCTTGATTCCAGTGGCACAGTGAGCAAGGGACCCACGTCTGGGCATACCCATCCCACTTAGGGCGAAAAGTGTTACAACAAACAAATGATGGACGAAATGCTGACAATGCAAACATTCTCCCCCAGTCAAAAGATCTGGGTTAAATCCATCGTTCTTTTGCCCACTACGCCACCCCAGTTTGGACCCAGCCATATGCAAATCAGTCTTGACCCTGTGCCCCATTGGAACAGTCCAGACCGAACTGCCAGGTCAGGTCCTCCCTGGACCGGAAACAAGCATCCTGGGACCGGTTTCAGGGTATGTCACCCTTCTTCAGCCAGGCTAGCTTGAATCCAGTGGCACAGTGAGCAAGGGACCCACGTCTGGGCATACCCATCCCACTTAGGGCGAAAAGTGTTTCAGCAAACAAATGATGGACGGAATGCTGACAATGCAAAGATTCTCCCCCAGTCAAAAGATCTGGGTTAAATCCATTGTTCTTTTGCCCACTATGCCACCCCAGTTTGGACCCAGCCATATGCAAATCAGTCTTGACCCTGTGCCCCATGGGAACAGTCCAGACCGAACTGCCAGGCCAGGTCCTCCCTGGACCGGAAACAAGCATCCTGGGACCGGTTTCAGGGTATGTCACCCTTCTTCAGCCAGGCTAGATTGAATCCAGTGGCACAGTGAGCAAGGGACCCACGTCTAGGCATACCCATCCCACTTAGGGCGAAAAGTGTTACAGCAAACAAATGATGGACGGAATGCTGCCAATGCAAACATTCTCCCCCAGTCAAAAGATCTGGGTTAAATCCATCGTTCTTTTGCCCACTACGCCACCCCAGTTTGGACCCAGCCATATGCAAATCAGTCTTGACCCTGTGCCCCATGGTAACAGTCCAGACCGAACTGCCAGGCCAGGTCCTCCCTGGACCGGAAACAAGCATCCTGGGACCGGTTTCAGGGTATGTCACCCTTCTTCAGCCAGGCTAGCTTGAATCCAGTGGCACAGTGAGCAAGGGACCCACGTTTGGGCATACCCATCCCACTTAGGGCGAAAAGTGTTACAACAAACAAATGATGGACGGAATGCTGACAATGCAAACATTCTCCCCCAGTCAAAAGATCTGGGTTAAATCCATCGTTCTTTTGCCCACTACGCCACCCCAGTTTGGACCCAGCCATATATGCAAATCAGTCTTGACCCTGTGCCCCATCGGAACAGTCCAGACCGAACTGCCAGGCCAGGTCCTCCCTGGACCGGAAACAAGCATCCTGGGACCGGTTTCAGGGTATGTCACCCTTCTTCAGCCAGGCTAGCTTGAATCCAGTGGCACAGTGAGCAAGGGACCCACGTCTGGGCATACCCATCCCACTTAGGGCGAAAAGTGTTACAGCAAACAAATGATGGACGGAATGCTGACAATGCAAACATTCTCCCCCAGTCAAAAGATCTGGGTTAAATCCATCGTTCTTTTGCCCACTACGCCACCCCAGTTTGGACCCAGCCATATGCAAATCAGTCTTGACCCTGTGCCCCATGGGAACAGTCCAGACCGAACTGCCAGGCCAGGTCCTCCCTGGACCGGAAACAAGCATCCTGGGACCGGTTTCAGGGTATGTCACCCTTCTTCAGCCAGGTTAGCTTGAATCCAGTGGCACAGTGAGCAAGGGACCCACGTCTGGGCATACCCATCCCACTTAGGGCGAAAATTGTTACAGCAAACAAATGATGGACGGAATGCTGACAATGCAAACATTCTCCCCCAGTCAAAAGATCTGGGTTAAATCCATCGTTCTTTTGCCCACTACGCCACCCCAGTTTGGACCCAGCCATATGCAAATCAGTCTTGACCCTGTGCCCCATGGGAACAGTCCAGACCCAACTGCCAGGCCAGGTCCTCCCTGGACCGGAAACAAGCATCCTGGGACCGGTTTCAGGGTATGTCACCCTTCTTCAGCCAGGCTAGCTTGAATCCAGTGGCACAGTGAGCAAGGGACCCACGTCTGGGCATACCCATCCCACTTAGGGCGAAAAGTGTTACAGCAAACAAATGATGGACGGAATGCTGACAATGCAAACATTCTCCCCCAGTCAAAAGATCTGGGTTAAATCCATCGTTCTTTTGCCCACTACGCCACCCCAGTTTGGACCCAGCCATATGCAAATCAGTCTTGACCCTGTGCCCCATGGGAACAGTCCAGACCGAACTGCCAGGCCAGGTCCTCCCTGGACCGGAAACAAGCATCCTGGGACCGGTTTCAGGGTATGTCACCCTTCTTCAGCCAGGCTAGCTTGAATCCAGTGGCACAGTGAGCAAGGGACCCACATCTCTATGATATCATTAAGGTCAAAAGGTATACCGACTATTTTACGGATGGCATTGGAATTCAGTGGGGTGTCGGGGTACTTAGTAAATGAAGACAAAACAGAGGTTATGGTATGGAACCAGGGAAGTGAGAATCAGCTGATTAAGAAGGAAATGTGATATTTGGGTTTAAAGATAGTACAAGACTTAAATGAAATCTCAGAGATTACTCTGAGGAGAATATTAAAAGAGATTGTGCAGCTAATGAAGGGATGGGCACACCTTCCGCTAACGATTCTGGGGAGGGTGAACTTGGTCAAGATGACTATATTGCCAAAGATCACTTTCCTATTTAATACCATACCACTGCATTTTGAAAAAGCAACCATACATAAAATCCAGCAGGCGATAAATGCTTTCATTTGGGCATATAAGGGGATCAGGATCTCCTGGAAAAAGCTGCGGAGAAAAAGAGAGAAGGGAGGATTAACCCTCCCAGATATACAATACTATGCATGGGCCTTCCAACTGACAAACTCCAGAATGCTTGCAAAAACACCAGATGGATCTGTAATAGGTTCTATGTTTTTGGCAATGTTAAAGGAAAGTAAGGCGGATGTAGATGGCTTCCTTTTTAAATTCGGGGACCCAAAATACTTTAAAAAAAATTAAACTAAAGGTATTACAAACAATGGCGAGGATATGGTACCACATTAGACGACTCTCGAAACTGGACTATTATTCCCATTGTGCCCCGATCTGGGATTCACCAGGGACTCCGGAGTGCCTTAATGATAAACTGGCAGCACCCATAAAAAACGCGGATGTAAGGATCTGGGGAGATCTGATACGGGATGGGAGTCTTATACCATGGCAAGATCTAAATGGGTTGATGAAGGGCAGTCTTTCAAAGTTTAAATACATACAATAAAAAAGTTGGGAACAAAGTCGAAAATCAGCGTTGGGAGTGGGAAATGTTTTGGAGGAACAACTGGCCACAAAACCATCAAGAAATAAGGAAGTCGCACTCTGGTATTGGGAAATACATGACACCATGGATGGAGATTTTACGCTGGCAGAGGAGTTGTGGGGAAGACACTTGCCGAGGGAGCAGTTACAGAATATTTGGCAAGTATGAATGCGCACACTTTACCTCATTGTCAAACCTGCTTTTCTAAGGAGAAACCACTTCTTCTCACTCCACAGGGCATACATAACACCTGAAAAACTGTCAAAGATGGGGATGGGAAGTCGAACCAGCTGTGCAAAATGTGGCCTTGAAAAAGCGACAGATGTCCATATGTTTTACCCATGTCCTGCAATCGGAGGGTTTTAGGACGAAGTGGAAACAACTATATCAGGTATTTTGGGTCTGCAAATTAAGGTAAGCCTATCATTGATTATCTTTGGCGTGATGGATGGCCTTACGGGCTTTCTTAGAAACTTGTTGTCCTATGCAATCTTACTTGCTAGAAGAGAAATCTGCCGTAAATGGGTGGGAGGTACACCGCCGCAGCATTCGGATTGGTTGGAGTCCCTCCTATATATGTCTAGGATGGACCTGCTAGGGAAAAAGTCCAAGAGGAAAGGTTTTTGGAAGCCCTTGCAAGTAGGGAGTGTGGGTCCAGAAAGGGAGCCGCAAGATGCGGGGGGTAATGAGGATACATGAAAATACATGAATTATAAAACTGTCCAATGATTACACCGGTAAAAACTCTCTGATCTGCTGCAGGGCCCCTCTGTTTGTACTTAAGGCAGCTGCTGGTGTGAAATTAACACTGTGAGAGAGAGAGACTGCCGCAGGAAGGATAATGCTCATTGTGGAATGCCCGCAAGTGGTTGGTTTCTCTCTTGTAAAAGGGAGGAAGGAATGGACATTGATCCTGAGGTGAATGATGGCAAAAACAAAAAAGGTCAAAAGGTATGTGATATCACTTATGCTACCTCTTACATTTTGGTGAATTGACTCACATAAACAACCGCAGACAGTGGAATTGTATTGCCTGCATTCCTGAAAAGGAGGGTGTAACTCTAGACACAGAAGTGTGACTGGATGGAGACAGGATTACCTTTAAAAGTGTGTGCAACCTTTTTAGTAGTAGATTGCTGATTACTCCTTTCTGAACACTGACATTTGGTTAATGGAGGATGAATGCGGGTTAGTCAACAGTGACAGTTGTTAGAGAAAAAAACATTTTTTGGGCGAGCCTGAGTTTTCTATTGAGTGGCCCATCTTGGTAGGCTGGTGAGAGTCAAGTGCAGAGTTTCATACTTTTTGGGCTCAGGATGTGCACTCTCCTGCTTGGAGCCAGTCTTGTAACTACCTGCTGAGAGGAGCCCTCACCTTGCAAAAAGAACCTGCAGAGGAATGTGCCTACACCTGAGTTTTAATCCTAACTACTAAAATTGGTGGCAAGTCGCGTAGGATCTGTAGATTCCAGTTCCAACCTATTACCAATAGAGCAATAAGTACATCTTGTTCACATTACATTGTACATATGTAAGATAGATACAAGGATGGTGGGAGTAAAACCTTCACATTTTGTCCAAAGAACAGTTGGGGGATCTGTGTCTTTCAGGATCAATGATAGGGAGAGCCTTGTGAGTTATATTTGATTTAGTCTGTGTACTTAGTTCACAACACTATGCACAGAGGTGCAGGAGTTATATTAAGGTTTGGGTGGTGTGCAAATTATAACTTTAAGTTATAACTGTAACTTTAGAATTTTTAAGGTTTGTGTAGTTTCAATTGGTTTTATGTACAAATAAATAATTCAGTTTCCCTGACTATAACTTATCCACAACCTTTGTTTTTTTCATTGAATTTGTATGTTTTTTTATTTTTGTTTCTATTCATATAATGTTGTTTATTATGCTGTTATTGGAATAGACTATTGTAGAGTGCAGTGGCATAGAGTGGAGTAGAGTGCCATTGAATGGAGGGGCGTAAAATGTCATAGAGTGGAGTACAGTAATGTAGAGTGGAGAGTAGCATAGAGTGGAGTGCTGTACAGTGATGTGCCTTAGAGTATCCCCTCGTAGACATGAGTGTTATGGCATAGAGCGGAGTGGCGTATGAGTGGAGTGGCATAGAGTGGATAGGCATAGAGTGGAGTGGCATAGAGTGGAGTGGTGTGTCATAGACAGGAGTAGCGTGTCATAGAGTGGAGTGGCATAAACTGTAGTGCCATCAAGTATAGTGCCATAGAGTGGCATAGAGTGGAGTAGAGTGTTGTAGAGTGGAATGGAACAGCATGGAGTAGAGTGTCATAGAGTGTAGTGTGGTGAAGCTTCATAGAGTAGAGAGCGAGGGAGCATTGTAGAGTGGACTGTTGTAGAGCAGAGTGTTATAAAATTGAGTGTTGTAGAGTGGAGTGTCATGGAGTGGAGTAGAGTGGAGTGGTGCAGAGTGGATTAGTGGAGTAGAGTGGAGTGGTGTCTATTAGAATAGACAGGAATAAAGTGGCATGGTGTGGCATAGAGGGAGTTGTGTAGAGCGCCATTGAGTGTGGTAGAGTGTTGTAGAGTGGCATAGAGTGGAGTAAAGTGTCATAGAGTGAGGTGGAGTCTTGTAGAGTGGGGTGGCATAGAGTGAAGTAGAGTGTCGTTGAGTGGAGGAGCATAGAGTGCCCTAGAGAAGAGTAGAGTGTCGTAGAGTAAAAGTAGAGTTGAGTGGCAAAGGGTGGAGTGGCGTACAGTGGAGTGGAGTACAGTAACATCTCGAAGAGTGTTGTGGCGTAGAGTATTGTGACATAGAGTGTCGTGGTGTACAGTGGAGTGGTGTAGAATGGAGTGGTATATTATAGAGTGGAGTGGCATATCGTAGAGTGGCATGTCGTAGAGTGGAATGACGTGGACTGGAATGTGAAGTAGAGTGTCGTAGAGTAGCATAGAGTGGAGTAGAGTGCTGTAGAGTGGAGTGACAGAGAGTGTAGTAGAGTGGAGTAGAGAGTGTTGTAGAGTTCAATGTCTTCAAGCTGGGTGCCATAGAGTGGAGTGGAGGAGAGTGCCGTAGAGTGGAGTGTTTTAGAGTGGAGTGTTGTATACTCTTCCACCTCTGAATGGAAGAGAAGAGCAATGATATGTTCATGGAAATCTAACTAGGAGTTGAAAACATACTACTGTCAATATTGACTTTTGATCCACATGAAGAAAAGAAGCAATTCATTCATTAGCGTTCCTCTCTCTGTCTTTTTCAGTGAGCATCCAAAAAGCAGGTGGACAGCAGCAGCGCATGGGATGAAGAAGGGGGACCTTGGCTGCAGAGTTCAGTCACAAACTACTGTCACCATAAAGAGAAGAAAAATGATGACACCTCCACTCAATTTGTAGAGCATGCCGATCGAGAGACATAAATGGTACATCACAAAATGAGATTGGCGGTGAACCCAGACACCACATGCCAGGAGGAGAGTATAGCTAGCAACACTCTTGGCCAGAAAGAAGTAGTGGTGTCTCAACAACAGGCCCCCTTCAATACTAGGACTTGAGGCAAGAGATAGCGGTTTGAAGGGTGACTATTGTGAGATACAGTGAGGGGAAGCAGGTTTGGTGTTTATGACGTGCTTTGGGACCAGCTGTATTTTCACTGAAGAAATGGTTGATGGCATTACACTTATCCATGAGTACTGGTTAGGAGAGCCAATCAGGAGGTTGATGCAGTGCTTGATTGTTTTGAAGAGTGTGTTGATTTTGCTGGCAGCTTCATTGAAAGGGGTGTTTATATCACCTGGCTTTGGCTAATATGATAAGTTGTCTGTGTGTTACACATTTGACTTCAGTAGGGCAATGTGGTCAGGGGTGCCATTTTTCATCCATTTTCATTTTGTCTGCTGATGGAGAAGTTATTTTCTGCAAGATCTTTGCAGTACCGGAGCACTGAAGGTTTTGGCTAGCACATTCATGGTTTAGTTAACATATCTTTTAAACACCTCCTGCTATCTTGCCGCCTATTTGAATGTCTCTGATGGTGTGTCCCATCACCCCCAATGCATTGACTCTGTGGGTGACTTTCGGCCAAATGGCTGCTTTCTCTGCTGCACTGAGGGTGTGAGGAGGCAAATCACGCAGCTTTCTCTAGTGGTCGACTGCATAATTGACAACAATGTCCTTCTCATCCTCAATGTAGCTCCTCCTCCTCTTTCAGGGGATAGTGTACTGCACGTGTCTGAGTCTACAATGTTAGGCAGCATTAGTAGGTGAGGGCAAAAGAGTGACCTGTAGCAAACATTATGATCATATCTTGTGGCGTAGGAGAGTGCACACGCACGCACAGTTGTAGACATACTACCACCAGGGCCATCTTAAGGATTTTGGGGGCCAAATGTATTTTGGGGGCTCCTGTTCGGAACAGCTTTGAATTTATGATACAATTTCAGCTCTTTCATGCAGGTTACCGACAGTGCACAAGCGCAATCGTCCAAATTCTAAACTTGTTACATCTAAGATTCAGGGATAAAAATAAATTAAAGGGCAACAGTATTTAAAACATTCAGGGATAGTAACTCACATTAAAAATAAATTAAAGGGCAACAGTATTTAAAACAATCTGTTTAATAATCATTCAAGGTCATCAGGGCAAAACTCACTGCAGAACAGAGCTGGTTCAATCAGGGGGCCACCTGTTTGACCATGCCTTAAAACGTCTCTAAGACATGTGCCCAGCTTTCTGCTCAGAGTATTCCCTGTATGAAAAATTTGCTGTTTCCCTTTTATGGGTGGAAAATATTACCCACCCTTAAATATTTGATTGTAACTTGCGTGAAATATGTTAATAATCTCTCAAACCGTCTGCTCTGAGATGCATCCCCCGAGTCTCGACTTGGTTATACCTTACCTTCTCGACAGAAAAAACAGATAAAAAATAAAATGCCTCGGAAAGCCAGCGGTGAAGATTTGAACGATTCTATACATTTGTTTCTTTGCATCACTTTAAATATATGTTGAGCAATCTTATCATGCTGGATAGGGGAGCTATGCAAAACACCAACATTAAGAGCAAAAAAAATTCTTCTCTGTTGACAGGAATAAGGTGAAACCGAGCGTCACTCAATAATTTAATGCGAGTGTATAAAGCAGGGTGCTGCTGTCTACAAAAACTCACATCTAGTCACTTGTGATATGCATCGGCTTCTCAAATAAAAGCTGCTGCAGGCTGTGAACATTAAACATATACAGGAGAGTTATACTCCAAGGGAAAATGTTATCTTGGTAAATTCAAAGTAGGAACTGCAGGATAATGTCGTATTCTCGGTCTATGCTAGTGCTCAGATTCACTTTATTAGACGAGAATGGTATCCTTATCAAGAAAGAGATTTTTGGAAATATAGTAGGCTTCCTTGTAAATCAAAAGTTTTTTTTAAAAAAGCATTTTAGCTTCAGGCTGATATCCCAAGACAGTAATGCTTACAGAAATATAAATGTAGAAATTCAGAGGAAAATCAGAAATCCTCTTCAGAACCTAAAATATTGTCACTGCGAAAAGTGAGAAATCAGGTTATACTAATAATTCAACCATTCCTATCAAGAGAAATAATTAAGGCCGTCTCTGCCGTTAGGATGAACACATTCTCTCGAATACTGCAAATACTGGGCGTGCTATTTGAGTAGGACGGGTGATTTATTAAGTTCAATTGTGTTTATCGCTGCAATTTCACAGAAGAAATACTTTAATGATGACTCATTTTGTTATTATGAAGTAAACTCCTCTCCCCTTTTTTGAGGACCTTGAGATGTTCCTCTGGATAAATCCTCATCTTCATCACGAGTTATTAGGTCCTATGTCTCCATCAGGGCTAAGGGGCTTATTAGGATGGCGGGCGGATGTCCACCGCCGGGCCGGCGGTGGTGACCGCCGGGCCGGCGGTGGACATCCGCCCGCGATCGCAAGCCAGAAAACCGCTGGTCAGATTAGGATGGCGGTGGTGACCGCGGCGGTGGGAAATTCCGACTGCCGCTTTACCGCCGGTTGCCATCCGCACTCCTGTCTTGCGGACGGAGAAGGACTGGGATAATGGTGGCGGTGCCGAGCTGGCTCCCCCGGCACGATTATGATGCCGACGGTAGCCAGCCTTTCCTCAGCGGTCAAACCGCCATGGTAAGGCAGGCGGAGAATGTCTTCCGGGGGCCCGTTGGGGTGGGGGGTGCACTGGGGAGGTACCCATGGTCCCCCCCTACATTTCCCTGTACCAGGTGGCAGGCACTGTGCAGTGCCTGCCACGCAGTGCAGGGAAATGCAGGACATGCTCCTTTGGACATCGCGGCGGTGCTGCGTGCAGCAGCAACCGCCGCAATGTAAAAGCCCGCAATCAGACCGCCGCGGTCGGATTTCGACCGCGGGCCATCGTAATTCGACCGGCGGTTATGTCGCGGTCCATGCGGGCGGTCTTTTCCCGCTACCATGGCGGTCGGGGAGGTTTTCCGACCGCCATCCTAATCAGCCCCTAAATTCGGAAACAAAATCAGTCTGGGCAAAAAGGTACAAACCGACCCCATACTTTATCATGAAAGTGAGCATAAAAGAAAGAGGAGAGGTGTGGTGCAGCGGCCAGAGCGGCTTACTCC
This sequence comes from Calotriton arnoldi, assembly GCA_963921515.1. Lineage (NCBI taxonomy): Eukaryota > Metazoa > Chordata > Amphibia > Caudata > Salamandridae > Calotriton > Calotriton arnoldi. Next base: position 858,746 of record CAWUFW010003655.1, on the reverse strand, counting down.
GGAGCACGGGGCTCACGGTTCGTTCCCCCGGCGCCGGCGGCAGCTCAGCTCAGCACCCTGTGACTCTGGGCAATAGTTCGCTTAATCTTCCCAATGGCCCCAGCGCCTTGAGACCCCTTGGGGTGATTAGTTTGCGCTTTACAAATACCGGATACACACTCTCACAAAGTGGGGGAGGGGGCGTTCTCCAGCCAAAGGCATTAAAAAAAAAAATTGTTCAAATGATGGATGCACTTTACAACACAATTTTTCAGATATATTGGCTAAAAGGTATGCAGTTTAAAGACAGTGCTGAAAATTAAATGATCTAATATATCATTGTCGGTCACAGTATCAACAGCCAATATTTCTCCAAAACAGAAACTCAAAGATGTGCCCATTAACCCCTTCGCTGCTAGGCCTTTTCCCCACCCCTGTGCTAAGCCTTTTTTTGGCTATTTGGGGTAGTTCGCGCTTAGGCCCCTGTAACTTTTTGACCACATAAGGTATCCATGGGGGGCGTGGCTTGACGCCGATGTGAGCAGCGGCAGACCTCGGAGCTCCTCCGTGGCCTCCCTCTGTAAAAACATATCCTGAAGTGCTGCGGGGGTCCCTGGGGGCTCACAGCCTGTCTGAATGCCTGCTGCCCCTGGAGACGATTCAGCGGCACCCGGGAGCTGATAGTGTGGTGTTAAAACGCACTTTAGTGCCCTGCTCGATCCCGGCGGTGACGACCTAAGATGGCGGCCACGGCTTAACAGCGAGGATTTTGCCGGCGGCCGCGACCGGAGAGCTGTGCATTGCGGCTGGAGGGCGGAAAGAGGGCTCCGGAGCTGCCCAGGTGACGGAGGTACACGGAGGCGCTGGGATCCAGGCAGCGGCTGATGCGGGAAAGCGCCAAACTCGATGTGGTGCCCCGGCCCGAAAATGGCGGCTCTGTATGCCAGGGGCGAGAACCGGTGAGTGAGCGAGTGGAAAGGGACGAGGAGCGGCACTGGTGGCCATTGTCCCTGAAGCGGGGAGCTGCTGATTGAAGGGCCCTCCTTGTGCTGGAAACGGATGAGTGACGGGAGGGACGAGACTGGCGCCGGTGGGGGCGCGCTGAATCCGGGCCGGACTGGCCTCCCAGAGGCCTAGGAGTGATTGGGAGCAGGAAGCTGCGGGGCGCCTGTGGACTGGTGGCGGGACGTGGAGAAGCGTCTGAAGTGGCACCGGACCTCCGGTGGGGACGTTCACCCCGCTTGTGCCTGACCCTCAGATAGCGGCGCTGAGCGCGAAAGGGAAGCGCACCGCCCTGCGGACCTTGGAAGTGGCTGAGAGAGGCCTCGTTGTTACTGAGAGGGTGCTCCTCAGTTTGTCGCCGGCGGAGGTCCATCGCGGCACCGGAGTACGCCGGGTGTAGGTGACGAGGACGCGACTAGCATTGCTGCCCATAGCCCCAGAAAGTGACGAGGGCTGAGTGGCGTCCTGTGCCCGGCGTGGGGTGAGCTGTGCGAGAGAGGAAGGTGCGGAGCCCCATGAACATTGTGAGAGGCTGCCCTGATTGAAGCGGCGCCCTGCGGTATGAGGCTGGCTGGATCCCCTAGCTGTGACAGGCACAATACGAGGGCACACGAATGAGTCACTGAAATCGCTGCGACACTACAATCCTTGCCCCCGGCTGGTGGAGGCCCCGAGAAGAGTCTAGGTGGTGACTTGTGGACCTCGGCTTGACTGGGAAGTGTGGAGAAGCGGAGCGGTGCCCTGACGACGCAGGCAGCCTTGCTGGCCTTTGGACCCTTGACTGACACTGGGTGCTGAGGGCTTGGTGTGTTGTACATTGCTGCATCGGTTGGCCCACCCGCCCACACACAGCCTGAATCCCATGACCCCTTACCGCAGTGGAGGTCAAAGAGAACGCCGGCGGACCGGAGCTGAACACGACCGCCGGGAGCGACAGAACAGGGTACTGAACGGGGGGCCAGATTGCACGTGCGGTGGCTGAGGTTGTTTGCTGCCTCCGGCTGCTGTGTTGCGATGGGCCGCACATCCAAACGAAAAGGGTTTGAGGTCCTGCGATTAGATGAACCGGATCACCACACGGATGAGGAGGATGGTGCGGTGGGGAGTCGTGAGGAGAGAACGCTGGGAGACCCCACTCTGGCTGACATCATGAAGGCCATCACCTCCTCCAGAACAGCCTTAGAGGCAAAAATTGATGCCATTGGAAATGATCTCACTCTATTAAAAGACGATCACCGCAAGCTCAAAGAGCGGATGGTTACTAATGAGAAGGCTGTAAAGGACATCCCGGACAAAGTTAACACCCTGCAGCATGCCTTGAGCGCAATGGAGGCTAGAGTTAAAGTGCTGGAGGTGAGGGCTGAAGACAGCGAAGGCCGCTCACGAAGGAACAACCTTCGTATAGTGGGGGTTCCGGAGCGGGAGGAGGGGGTTGACGCCGTCCAGTTCCTGGAATCCTGGCTCCGAACAGAGGTGGCCCCGGAGGGCCTCTCCTCCTTTTATGCCCTGGAGCGCGCTCACAGGGTCCCGGCCAGACTGCCTAAACCTGGCGCTCCCCCGCGCCCGTTTGTGGTGCGGTTACTACACTACAGAGATCGAGATCATCTACTGCAACAGGCCCGAGAGAAGCAATCTCTCCAGATTGGGAACAGCAAGGTAATGATTTTTCCCGATTATACTAGGGAGGTACAGCGGCAGAGATCTTCCTTTCTGGCAGTTAAACGGAAACTTAGACAATTGCACCTCCCCTACGCCATGCTGTTCCCGGCTCGGCTCCGGGTGTCTGCAGATGGGGAGACACGGTTCTTCCTTGCTCCACAAGATGCCTGGGACTGGCTAGACACGCATGGCGATGGTGGACCGCACTCTCCAACCCTGGAATCGCCCCGGCGGTGGCTGTCCCCTGCTTTGCCTCCGCGAAGATCCCCGTCGCCTGCGGATCGAAATCAGGAGCGCTCCAGGGAAGTTCGAGCAGTAGCAGAGATTAGTCGGGGCTCGGTGAGCCCAGCCAGTAATAGTACAGATCCGGAGGTGGAGAGATCTGGAAGTTCAGGGATGAGTAGTGTCCCGGGGACCTTGGACGTAGACCTCCCAGATGTCACCCCGCAAACGGCCGATGGCATGTTTGGCTGAGCGCACCACAAGTATTACGTTAAAGGGGTTGATTGTGATTGCGGTTGTCTGCATTGGGGAGGATTTTACTGGATGTATGGGCTTGAAGCTGGCAGATGCAGTAGCCATATATAGGGGTCCCCCATGCGCTGTATGGACATGCGAGGGAGGGCCGGGAGGGCTCTTAACCTAGCAAGGTTGGATTGCGTTCTGCCACTCCCATGATTTGCTGTTTGAGTGCTTTTGTTTGGATGGGGACTTGTTTGTGTGCGCCTGTCCTGGGGTGTGGGAGTTGGGGTTTGTTTTTTACCGGGGATTTTGGGTTGAGTTCTGGGGCAGGCATGTCGCTGAGGGAACACTACACCGGAGAGGCCTAGAGATTACTTTATGGGTTCCACCGTAGGTTTTAAATGTATGACTTGGAATGTTAGGGGGATGCACACTATGACCCGCCGACACAAAATCCATGCCTATCTCACTCGCAGGGGGGTACAAATTGCATTATTACAGGAGACCCATCTCACGCGTCAGGAGGGGGCAGCGTTACAGCGCCGTTTGAGAGGACAGGTGTTTCATACCACGTACTCTGCCTTTGCCCAGGGGACGTTGGTCTGGGTGCGGGCGGGGGTCCCCTTTCAGTGTGTTAGGCAAATCATAGACCCGAAGGGCAGATATGTGGTGTTGATGGGGCGCTTAGATGGCCGTGACATCACTATAGGGAGTATCTATGCCCCCAACATTGATCAACCTGCATTCCTGGCCCAGCTTTCGCGGACATTGGTGCAGGCCCTGACTGGACCGGTCCTCCTGGGGGGGGACTTCAATAGTATAACGGACATTCTCCTTGACAGATCACACCTGCCGCTTCCTGCCGTCCCCACCCATAGAGTTGCAGAAGCCCGCAGAGATTGGCAGCGACAGTGGGGATTGACGGACACCTGGAGGACCCACCACCCGACGCAAAGAGATTATTCTTACTTCTCTGCCCTTCAAGAACTGCATGTTAAACTGGACGCTATCCTCTGCTCCCTGGATGTACATGGGGGGATTACCTCTAGTGAATACCTATCCAGGACGATATCTGATCATAACCCGTTGCTAATAGCCCTGAACTGGATGAGGATTAGACTCACGATACCCAGCTGGCGTCTTCGGCCGGAGTCCGTGGAGGACCCCGTCTTTAAGGCGTCCATAGGCAACGCCATAGAGGAATATTTCGCGACTAATACCGGCACAGCCACCAGCCCCCATGTTGAATGGGATGCTTTCAAAGTTGTCATAAGGGGCCGTTGCATTAGTGAAGTGGTGGGCGTTCGTAAAGTGCTTCTAACTGATGTGCGGAAAGCAGAGGAGCGGCTCCGGGAGGTGGAAAAGGATAGACCAGGGAGGGCTGAAAAACAGGAAGAGCTTTTGGAGGCTAAGGAAGAGCTTGCGACGCAGGTGGAGAGGTTGAGATGTTTTGATCGTAGGGCCTATGAGACTAGGGCACACGCGGAGCGGGATAAATCTGGGGCCTTACTGGCCTGGCTAGCTAACCCAGCGCGCAGGGGACACCGATCCTGGAATTACGAGGGAGGGATGGCACGACCTATTATGGGCAGCAGGACATCAACACACAGTTCCTGAACTATTATACTACATTATACCGGAGCCAGCTAGATCCGCTAGTTCTGCCGGATGAGGGATTCTTGGAGGACATTGAACTCCCACAGATTGATGCGGCGGCGGCGACAACATTAGGCCGAGACGTAGACCTTGGGGAGATCAGGGAAGCCATCAAGCATATGGCCAGAAATAAAACCCCGGGCACTGATGGGCTCCCGGTTGAGTTCTATGCCACGTATGTGGAGGTACTGGCCCCTCGATTACTGACCCTGTATAATAGCTCACGGCGAGCTGGGTGCTTGCCTGTCTCTACACGGGAAGCAGTGATAGTGCCGCTCCTAAAGCCGGATAAGCCTCCATGGGACCATACTGCATATCGCCCTCTTGCTATGCTTAACCCCGACTACAAAATATTGAGTCGCATCTTAGCCAGTCGCTTGATGGTTCACATGACGGCGCTTGTGCACATTGATCAAGCAGGTTTTATTCCGACGCGGAACACAGCTATGAATATACGGCGCCTGATTCGGATATTGGACGACTCCACTCCTGTGGGTGACGAGGCGTGCATTCTGTCAATAGACATAGAGAAGGCCTTTGACAGTTTGGAATGGCCCTACCTTTTTAGAGTCCTACGGGCCTTTGGCCTGGGAGAGGGGTTTGTGGCTTGGACGGCGATCCTATATCAAAACTCTACTGCCAGGGTGCGTACGGGGGGCGTGATATCGGCGGCCTGCAGCGTGGCCCGGGGGACGAGGCAGGGATGCCCGCTGTCTCCTCTCCTGTTTGCGCTGGCGGTGGAGCCACTGGCTGTGCATGCGCGCTCGGGAGGGTACTATCCGGGGTTGATTCAGAGGGGTCAACCCCAATTTATAGCATTATATGCTGACGACCTCCTGATGTTTCTTGCCAACTCGGAGGCGGACTTGCGGGGCGCCAGGAACCTGCTCTCCCGGTTGGAGAGGGAAGCGGGGCTGCGGGTTAACTGGAACAAGACATGTCTAGTTCCTGTCTTGAGTGGTAGGGCCTGCCCGCCAGATGTTCTGAATGTTAAGTGGGAGAGTAGATGCCTCACCTACCTGGGGGTCCGCATCTATCATGAAGCTGCCGACCTCTTGGAGGGCAATGTCGCACGGGCAATTCGAACCACCAAGAGTAACTTTGAGTTCTGGGGGTCCCTGCCGCTCTCGGTGGCAGGACGGGTGGCTCTGTAAAAAATGGTCACACTGCCGCGCTTGCTTTATTATTTCGGCTCCTTACCGCTCTGGATCCCGCTGAGATTTTTCACGCAACTCAATACCATGATTACGGGATTTTTGTGGGGTTCAGGGAGACGCAGGGTGGCGCTGGCTACCATGATGCGGCCTAGGCGAGAGGGGGGCTTTGCAGTGCTTGATTTTGAGGCCTACTACCATGCAGCGTAATTGCAGTGGTTCACGAAATGGATGGCTGGTAGGCTTCAAGCTGAAGGGGTCCGAGGCGGCACAGACCCGGAGCTGCGGCAACTCTCTCGGGTGTTATTGCGACTTCCTTTGGGTGAAAGAGAAGCTCCAGGGGACTTATGGGCGATGCACCAGTGTTTGAACCGGGTTCACAGGAGAGCTGGGCGGGGAATCCCATACGCGCCTGAGATTCCTCTGTTGGTTTGCGAGGCTCTTCCCCACGGAGGGGACTGGCAGGGGTTGAGGGCCTGGGAGGAGGCGGGGATTACCACGATTGGGGACCTATATGAGGCTGACACCCTGCTACCCTTTAATGATTTGATAGAGAGGTATGATATCCCTAGAGGGGACTTCCTGTTACACGCGGCCCTGACGGCAGCTGTCCGTAAGCACTGGAGGGCGGGACTGGCGGAACCCCGGTGTCCTTGCTGTGTCAATATGTGGTCTCAGCGGCTGGGACGTTTAAGGCGGTTACCTGCCTATACGGACGACTTACCCAGGAGGTGAGGCGTCCGTTGGAGAGCTTGCGGCTTAAGTGGGAGACAGATCTTGGGGTGCCCCTTGAGGAGAAGCCTTGGGATGCAATAGTGGAGAGGGCATGGAAAGGCTCCAGGAATGCACGCTTCCAACTCATCCACTTTTTTGTTCTCCACAGGGCATACCTCACGCCACATAAGATAAACAAATATTTTGGAGCTCGGTCGGCATGCCCGCGGTGTAACCTCGACAATGCCGAATTTTTACACATGGTCTGGGATTGCCCGCTGCTGGGGGGGTATTGGGGGGAGGTGACGACTGCCCTGAGGGACGTGACAGACAGAGACACTCTACAGACCCCGGGATATTGCTTGTTGCACTGGTTCCCCCATAGTGCCAGAAATAAAGTTACTAGTAAATTTATTGACCTGGGTCTTGTGTTGGCCAAGCGGGAAATTACCAGCCATTGGAAGGGGAGGGGTGCCCCTAGTGCCCCAAGGTGGCGGAGGGAGTTCATTAAATGGGCAGACTATGAAGGGATCTTGAGGTTACAAATGGCCCAGAGACGATGTTTTCTGATCTTTTGCTTTTGTCCATAGTGATGATGCACAATACCACCGGGCTGAATTAAGGGGCCAGAGTGCCTCGAATGGAGGGATCCTTGTGAGGTCACTCCACTGTGTAACATATACCAAGAACACTTGAGTTATGGGTCACACCCGCTGTTAACTTGCGATTGACAATGGACACTCTTTACTCATGATCCCATGGACTAAGTGATGCTTATCTACCGTGCGTGCCTGAATCCTAATGCACTATGTATGTTTTCGTTTGCTATGCACTAATTGATAACTGAATGAAATTCGTTTACAAAAACAAAAAAAAAATAAGGTATCCATGCCAAATTTGCGTCCTTTTCTTCCAACATCATGGGGAATCTAAAGGTACCCAGGGTTTGTGGATTCCCCTGGAGGGGACCCAGAAATTAGCCAAAATACAGTTACATTTTGTTTTTTTAGGGAAAAATGGGAAAAAAAGTGCTGCAAATGAAAGCATCTGGTTTTTTCCCTGCAAATGGTATCAACAAAGGGTTTGTGGGGCTGAAATCACCATTTTCCCAGCTTTTAGGGACTGACAGACTTTTGTCAGAAAACCAACATTTTCTACACAGTTTTGGCATTTTACTGGGATATAGCCTATTTTTGCTATTTTTGTGCTTTCAACCTTCTTCCAGTTAATGGTAGAAATGGGTATAAAAGCAATAATGGATCCTGGAAAGCTATACATTTTAGGAAAGTAGACAAAATTCTGAATTCAGCAAGGGGTCATTTGTGTAGATCCTTCAAGGTTTCTTTATAGAAACTAACAGTTGAATATAGGAAAAAGTGAAAATTAGTTGAAAAAAAAAGCCATTTGTGCCAACGTTTTCACCTGTAACTTCTTCTAATTGTGACAGCTGTTTGAAAGCAATATACTGTTACATCCGCTGGACCTTTATGGTTGTGAGGATATATAGGACTTGTAGGTTCACCAAGAACCCGACGAACCCGGAGCCAATAACTGAGCAGCATCTTGCAATGGTTTTTTATTATGTACCGGGTATATAGCAATTAATTTGGGAAAATATATACATGGAAAAATCGGTATGAAAGACACCTATGTATTTCTGAAATTGGAACAAAATAAAGAGTTTAGAAACAGTAGATATTTGCACATTTTCGAAATTGTGAGTACCCATACTAGCATGAGAATTATAGGTCATTTTTCAAAATGACTTATTTTTTACACATTGTCTTTCATTTGGAAGGCAGAAATGCGTCGAAAGTCAATAGGTAATAACAGTTGCTCTAAGTCTCCCGATAAAAATGGTACCTCACTTGTGTGGGTAGGCCTAGTGCCCACGACAGGAAACGGCTCAAAACGCAACGTGGACACACTTTATTTTTACAGTGAAAACTGACCCTTTTTTTGCAAAGTGCCTAGCTGTAGATTTTGAACCCTAGCTCTGCCGGCACCTAGGGAAACCTAGCAAACCCATACATTTTTGAAAACTAGACACACAGGGGAATCGAGGATGGGGTGACTTGACTGGCTCTCACCAGGTTCTATTACCCAGAATCCCTTGCAAACATAAACATTTGTAAAAAATCCCACATTTTCCTCACATTTCTGTGGTGGAAAGTTCTGGAATCTGCGTGGATCCACAAAATTCCACCCACCCCGCGTTCCCCAAAGTCTTCCGAGAAAAATGGTACCTCACTTGTGTGGGTAGGCCTAGTGCCCGTGACAGGAAATGGCCCAAAACGCAATGTGGACACACCACATTTTCACAGTGAAAACGGACAAGTGAGGTATCATTTTACTCAGGACACTAAGGAGAATGCTGTGGGGTAGGACATTTGTGCCGCCATGGTGATTCCACACAAAAATATGTGGAAAATTTGAGGTTTGCAGGGGATTCTGGGTAGGGAAACGTTGGGGGATCAACTCAAGCCATACCTCATTGGACTCCCCAGGGTGTCTAGTTTTCAGAAATGTGTGGGTTTGGTAGGTTTCCCTAGATGGCGGTGAGCCCGGGGCCAAAACCCCAGGTGCCCCCCCAAAACCAGGTAGTTTTGTTATAGGTAATTTTGAAGTCTCCACAGTACGATTTGGACCATTTCCTGTTGTAGCCACTATGCCTACCCACACAAGTGAGGTACCATTTCTATCGGGAGACCTGGGGAAACGCAGGGTGGTAGGAAATTTGTGTCAGCCCGGTGATCCTACAACTTTCCCACACAGAAATGTGAGAAAAATTGATTTTTTCAACAAAATTTTAGGTTTGCAGGGGATTCTGGGTAGGGAAATGTTGGGGGACCCACGCAAGCCATACCTTGCTGGACTCCCCTGGGTTTCTAGTTTTCAGAAATGTGTGGGTTTGGTAGGTTTCCCCAGATGGCCGCCGAGCCCGGGGCCAAAAGCTCATGGGACCCCCCTTGCAAAACCAGGTTGTTTTGTGATAGGTAATTTTGATGTCGCCTCAATAGGTTTTGGGCCCTTGCCTGTTGCGGGTACTTGACCTAACCACGCGAGTGAGGTACCATTTTTATCGGGAGACCTGGGGGAACGCTGGGTGGTAGGAAATTTGTGGATCCACGCAGATTCCAGAACTTTTCCACACAGAAATTTGAGGAAAAAGGGATTTTTTTCAGCTAAATTTGAGGTTTGCAGGGTATTCTGGTTAGGGAAATGTTGGGGGACCCACGCAAGCTGTACCTTGATGGTCTCCCCCGGGTGTCTAGTTTTCAGAAATGTGTGGGTTTGGTAGGTTTCCCTAGATGGCCGCCGAGCCCAGGGCCAAAAACTCATGGGACCCCCCTTGCAAAACCAGGTCGTTTTGTGATAGGTAATTTTGATGTCTCCTCATTAGGTTTTGGGCCCTTGCCTGTCTCGGGTACTTGACCCACCCACACAAGTGAGGTACCATTTTTCTTGTAAGACTTTGGGGAATGCGGGGTGGGTGGAATTTTGTGGATCCACACAGATTCCAGAACTTTCCACCACAGAAATGTGAGGAAAATTTGTTTTTTTGGACAACTTTTGAGGTTGGCAAGGGATTCTGGGTAACAGAACCTGGTGAGAGCCAGACAAGTCACCCCATCCTGGATTCCCCTGGGTGTCTAGTTTTCAAAAATGTATAGGTATGCTAGGTTTCTCTAGGTGCCAGCAGAGCTAGGGTTCAAAATCTACAGCTAGGCACTTTGCAAAATAGTGTCAGTTTTCACTGTAAAGTGTGGTGTGTCCACGTTGTGATTTGGGCCGTTTCCTGTCGCGGGCACTAGGCCTACCCACACAAGTGAAGTTCCATTTTTCTCGGAAGACTTTGGGGAATGCGGGGTGGGTGGAATTTTGTGGATCCACGCAGATTCCAGAACTTGCCACCACAGAAATGTGAGGAAAATGTGTTTTTTTTTACAGATTTTGAGGTTTGCAAGGGATTCTGGGTAACAGAACCTGGTGAGAGCCAGTCAAGTCACCCCATCCTGGATTCCCCTGGGTGTCTAGTTTTCAAAAATGTATAGATTTTCTTGTAGACACTATTGTGAAACTGAATGAACCAGGAAACAAGGATGAGTTGTTGTCCTTTTTGGGCATGGTAGAGTATTATTGTAAATTCATTCCAGGTTATGCCAATAAAACACAGAAACTAAGATCTTTGACTAGCAAGAATGTGACTTTTAATTGGTGTGCGGACTGCGCTAAGGAATTTGTCTGTATTAAAGAAGAATTGAAGAAGGGACCTTGTTTACAAGCTTTTGTTCCAGGTCATGAAACGGTTATTTTGACTGATGCAAGTGCCAAGGGCATTGGTGCAGTTTTACTTCAGAAGAGTGGTGGTGTGGAGCGTCTGATAGCGTGTGCATCTAGATGTTTGAGAGGAGCTGAACTCAATTATTCTGTAATTGAGAAAGAGGCTTTAGCTATTTTTTGGGCCCTAAAGAAGTACAGAAATTTGGTTCGGGGTACGAAAGTAAAGGTGCTCTCTGATCATAAGCCCTTAAAGGATGTTTTCTCTAAAAAAAGGTCTTGATTCAATTTCTTCACGCATTAGAAAATGGATTATTTCTCTCCAGGAATATGAGTTTGAAGTTAATTATATTCCAGGTGTGAATAATAATTCTGCAGATTGTTTATCCAGGTTGGTGGATATTAAAGAGATTGACCTGGAGGAAGAGTGTTTAGAAGATGAGGTTATCAATGTTTGTGAAGTAACTTCGGGTGCTGTTGATGAATCAGAATGGAAGAGTGAGTTAATTAAAGATGTGGAAATTTCTAAGGTTATTGAGTTGTTGTCCTTAGGTAAAAACAAACATTTAGAGAAACCTTGGTCTTTGATTTCTGAAGAATTATCTGTGATGGATGGTATGCTTATTCGTGGGACAAAACTTGTTCCACCTCTGGGCATTCGGAATAAGCTTCTCAGTCTCGCACATGAGGGGCATTTAGGCATTGTGAAGACAAAAGAGTCTTTGAGGATGCAATTCTGGTGGCCGGGATGGACTTAGAAGTTGAAAGGATGGTGAGGGATTGTTTCCAGTGTTCTGCGAGTGACAACATTTTGAAAAACAGACAGATGCCCATGGTCTGCAGGAGACTTCCTCTTCATCCTTGGGATGAAATTGCTATTGATATTGTTGGTCCTTTACATGGTGTGAATGATACTCCATATTTGATTGTTGTGGTTGATTTGTACTCAAGATGGATAGAAGTGAGCTCTGTAAGAGATATTTCATCACACAGTGTGATAAAGTTTTTAGAAGAAATTTTCAAAAGAGAGAGCTATCCCAATGTTATTCTTTCTGATAATGGACCACAATTTTGTTCTTCAGAAATGAATACATTTTTGAAAGATTGTGGCATTGCCCATAAGCGAAGTTCTGTTTATCATCCTGAAATGAATGGGGCTGTTGAGAGGGTGAACAAAACTCTAAAAGAAAGTATTCAATTAGCTAGAGCAAGTAATCTTTGTTGGAAAACTGTTCTGCAAAACAGAATCACTGCTTATCGCATGTCTCCTCATTCAACAACAGGAAGAACTCCCTTTGAGCTATTCAAGGGTAGAGTTTCGAACTCGAAGTTGTGTCCAGGGTGGATGGTTTTGAACAAAGGTTTGAAAAACAATGACATTGGTGAATGGAGGTATAAAGAGCTTGATAAACAAAAGAGGAGAAAAGTGTATTTTGATAAAACAAAATGTGCACAAAAGTCTGATGTGACTGTGGGTGATTTTGTAAAAATCAAGTCACCTGTTGGTTGTCAACCTTGGTCTAAATATACTAAAATGAGGAGAGTTGTCAAGATGTTCAAGAATGCTGTAAAGACTGAAGATGGTAGGATTTGGAATAAAAGCAGAATTGTTGTTGTCAGATCTAATCCTAATTCAGTTTTTATGAAAGAGAATCTTGGAAAATGTTCTTCATCTAATGGTGAAATTTCCTATTATGCAGGGTCTCGCACTTTGCCTGTCTATAGTAGAGTTAAAAGTCAGAGGGTATGTAGACAACCTTCGTTTTTGAAAGACTATGGGGTCGATTCCGATTCGGGCCGAGAAAAAGCACCGACCGACTCGGAGCCGGAATTAATTCCGACCGACACGTACCTGTGGCGCCCGACACGCCAAGTACGATGCAAGGCGTGCAAAATCCGACCGACATGTACGGAACCCAAGCCGAACGACCGAGCCGCACGGAAAACAGCAATCCGGCCGGAAAAACACGCGAATCGAACCGACCGACACGCACCCGGAACAAATCCAACCGAAACGTACACGCGAACTCCAAACCGCAAAGTACGATGGAAGGCGCGAAAACCACGACCGAGTCGTACGGAGGACAAGCCGCACGACCGACACGCATACAAAACCGAGCCGAAGTAACACAAAACACCGCGACCGACGCGTACGCAGCATAGAAAACTGCACAAACACAGCGTGAACGAAACAGAGAAGACCGTACGAGACAACTGCAGGGTCCGACTCGGTCACAAGAACGTTTCCAACATGCACAGAAAGTACTAAGGAAAAATACACAAAAAAGGCCAAACAAGCAATTACAAAGCCAATAAATACTGGGTGGGGTGGGGACAGAGAACAAAGACACACCCACAACTCCACCCATATAAAGGACACAAATCCCAACCATGATCCTTTGCAAATGCTATTCTACTGCCAGCACTCAACAGACAGCAACCACACACCCACAGCTCATCCCTCACACAAGCCACTCACCATCAGCACACCAACAAATAGCTACCTCACATACACCCAGCAAAACACACACTCACACACCCTCACCTGCACACCAACACACACATCACTCACCATCACCACCCATCACCATGCCCCCCAAGAAGAATCACAAGTTCCTAGATTGTGAATTGGAAGTCATGGTAGACGAGATCCTCAGGGTAGAGCCACAGCTGTTTGGCACACTGGTCCAACAGACACCCATCTCCCAGAAAACCAAGATGTGGGAGAGGATCATCAACAGGGTGAACGCACAATCACCATGTCTGCGCACAAAGACTGACATCCAGAACAGGTGGTATGACGTGCGCAGGAGGGTACGGGAGCTGCTCAAGAAGGACTACCTCCTGAGCCAATACACCGGCAGTGGCCCTCCTGCCAAGCCAGTATACCTCAGGCCCTGGGAGGAGAAGGTGCGGGCCATCCTTCCGCCAGTGAGCGTCTATGGACTAGAGAACATCCCAGAGCCTGGTGAGTACACAACAAATGTACACAATATTATGCCACAATACACACACACATCACTGTCAAGGGGAGAGTCAAACCATGCACTCATAGCAATTACACAGCAACCAGAACAGAATCATCCCAAAATATGTATGTCAGTCAGATAAACACAACACATGCCATCTCAAAGTTACATTTAACCGTGTCATCACATGTACAAACACAACTACAACTACAGCTAGGCAGTGGCACAAATATAACTAACAAACACATCCAGACATGTAGCCACCACTACAACACCAACACACAGTGAAGACCACTGAAAGAAAGGAATTCTGTGTATGCTGGGCAAGTCAGTGTAGCCAATAGCATCATGGGAGTCGTAGTCACAGATATTGCTCACCCCCACAACTGTCCCATCAACACCACCATGAACCATGCGCACATCACAGGGAGTGGAAAAGGACTCACAAGATGGCTGACACTGGCTACTGCTGTGGGGAGCACAAGGCCCTGCTGGCAACTGTGCACCAACAAACAGCAGGACACCACTGACTGACATCCTGAAAGACAACTTCCACTCCCTGCAATGCAAGCACGTTCCATGGTGGGATGTCTGGCTAGGTGGGAAGGAGGACTTGCAGCACTGACCATAGTCACAAGCACCTCCCCTCACACACACCCTCAACACATACTCCACATAACCCACCTGGGAGAATGCAATGCCTCACATCCTAACTCAAGATCCCACAAAGAACCACCACCCTGGGTTATGTTGTGTGAAGCACAGGGACACTCTTGGGACTTTTAGCCAAACAACTGCCAGGACAACACTCCCAGCCATCCTGTCAGCACAGGCAGCCCACCCCACAGGGAAGCAGAGTCAAAGGAAGGAAGCATGGGCATGCTGGGAAGGGGGTGGAGGCAATAGCATGATGGGAGTCGTAGTCACAGCTCTACATCCCCCACCACATGGCCCAGCAAGCTCACACTCACGCATGCACATCCCACAGAGAGTGGAAAGGCCCATCAAAGATGTCTGACACTGTTGCTGTGTCGTGGGGAGCACAAGGGCATGCTTGGAACTGCACACCAACCAACAGCAGGACACCACTGTCAGCCATCTTGCCATTGCTCTCACACCCACACACACTGAACTCCCCACAAAATCAAGTAAGTATGGGAATGCTGGGAAGTGGGGTGGAGGCAATAGCATGATGGGAGTCATAGTCAAAGACATAGCTCACCCCCACAACTGTCCCATCAACACCACCCTGAACCATGCTCACATCACAGGGAGTGGAAAACAACTGACAAGATGGCTGACACTGGCTACTGCTGTGGGGAGCACAAGGCCCTGCTGGCAACTGTGCACCAACAAACAGCAGGACACCACTGACTGACATCCTGAAAGACAACTTCCACTCCCTTCAATGCAAGCACGTTCCATGGTGGGATATCTGGCTGGGTGGGAAGGAGGACTTGCAGCACTGACCATAGTCACAAGCACCTCCCCTCACACACCCCTCAACACATACTCCACATAACCCACCTGGGAGAATGCAATGCCTCACATCCTAACTCAAGATCCCACAAAGAACCACCACCCTGGGTTATGTTGTGTGAAGCACAGGGACACTCTTGGGACTTTTAGCCAAACAACTGCCAGGACAACACTCCCAGCCATCCTGTCAGCACAGGCAGCCCACCCCACAGGGAAGCAGAGTCAAAAGGAAGGAAGCATGGGCATGCTGGGAAGGGGGTGGAGGCAATAGCATGATGGGAGTAGTAGGCACAGATATTGCTCAGCCTCACAACTGGCCCATCAACACCACCCTGAACCATGCTCACATCACAGGGAGTGGATAAGGACTGACAAGATGGCTGACACTGGCTACTGCTGTGGGGAGCACAAGGCCCTGCTGGCAACTGTGCACCAACAAACAGCAGGACACCACTGACTGACATCCTGAAAGACAACTTCCACTCCCTGCAATGCAAGCACGTTCCATGGTGGGATATCTGGCTGGGTGGGAAGGAGGACTTGCAGCACTGACCATAGTCACAAGCACCTCCCCTCACACACCCCCTCAACACATACTCCACATAACCCACCTGGGAGAATGCAATGCCTCACATCCTAACGCAAGATCCCACAAAGAACTACCACCCTGGGTTATGTTGTGTGAAGCACAGGGACACTCTTGGGCCTTTTAGCCAAACAACTGCCAGGACAACACTCCCAGCCATCCTGTCAGCACAGGCAGCCCACCCCACAGGGAAGCAAAGTCAAAAGGAAGGAAGCATGGGCATGCTGGGAAGGGGGGTGGAGGCAATAGCATGATGGGAGTAGTAGGCACAGATATTGCTCAGCCTCACAACTGGCCCATCAACACCACCCTGAACCATGCTCACATCACAGGGAGTGGATAAGGACTGACAAGATGGCTGACACTGGCTACTGCTGTGGGGAGCACAAGGCCCTGCTGGCAACTGTGCACCAACAAACAGCAGGACACCACTGACTGACATCCTGAAAGACAACTTCCACTCCCTGCAATGCAAGCACCTTCCATGGTGGGATATCTGGCTGGGTGGGAAGGAGGACTTGCAGCACTGACCATAGTCACAAGCACCTCCCCTCACACACCCCCTCAACACATACTCCACATAACCCACCTGGGAGAATGCAATGCCTCACATCCTAACGCAAGATCCCACAAAGAACCACCACCCTGGGTTATGTTGTGTGAAGCACAGGGACACTCTTGGGACTTTTAGCCAAACAACTGCCAGGACAACACTCCCAGCCATCCTGTCAGCACAGGCAGCCCACCCCACAGGGAAGCAGAGTCAAAGGAAGGAAGCATGGGCATGCTGGGAAGGGGGGTGGAGGCAATAGCATGATGGGAGTAGTAGGCACAGATATTGCTCAGCCTCACAACTGGCCCATCAACACCACCCTGAACCATGCTCACATCACAGGGAGTGGATAAGGACTGACAAGATGGCTGACACTGGCTACTGCTGTGGGGAGCACAAGGCCCTGCTGGCAACTGTGCACCAACAAACAGCAGGACACCACTGACTGACATCCTGAAAGACAACTTCCACTCCCTGCAACGCAAGCACGTTCCATGGTGGGTTATCTGGCTGGGTGGGAAGGAGGACTTGCAGCACTGACCATAGTCACAAGCACCTCCCCTCACACACCCCCTCAACACATACTCCACATAACCCACCTGGGAGAATGCAATGCCTCACATCCTAACGCAAGATCCCACAAAGAACCACCACCCTGGGTTATGTTGTGTGAAGCACAGGGACACTCTTGGGACTTTTAGCCAAACAACTGCCAGGACAACACTCCCAGCCATCCTGTCAGCACAGGCAGCCCACCCCACAGGGAAGCAGAGTCAAAAGGAAGGAAGGATGGGCATGCTGGGAAGGGGGTGGAGGCAATAGCATGATGGGAGTCGTAGTCACAGCTCTACATCCCCCACCACATGGCCCAGCAAGCTCACACCATGCATGCACATCCCACAGAGAGTGGAAAGGCCCATTAAAGATGTCTGACACTGTTGCTGTGTCGTGGGGAGCACAAGGGCATGCTGGGAACTGCACACCAACCAACAGCAGGACACCAATGTCAGCCATCTTGCCATTGCTCTCACACCCACACACACTGAACTCCCCACAAAAGCAAGTAAGTATGGGAAAGCTGGGAAGTGGGGTGGAGGCAATAGCATGATGGGAGTCATAGTCACAGACATAGCTCACCCCCACAACTGTCCCATCAACACCACCCTGAACCATGCTCACATCACAGGGAGTGGAAAACAACTGACAAGATGGCTGACACTGGCTACTGCTGTGGGGAGCACAAGGCCCTGCTGGCAACTGTGCAACAACCAACAGCAGGACACCACTGACTGACATCCTGAAAGACAACTTTCACTCCCTGCAATGCAAGCACAGTCCATGGTGGGATAACTGACTGGCTGGGTGGGAAGGAGGGCCGGCTGTCAACCAAATACAACCAATGCAGACCATGTTCACACCCCAACAAATACATAGAAATGCCCAAATAATGCAGGACAATGTGCCACACCAATATCAACCCCTGACTGTGACAACTTAGGACAATGCAATGTACAGGCCCGCACCCAGAGGCACAGTCACAACTGTCAGGTGTGTCAACCATTGATGCCTGCAGAAACATAACATACATTGTGTGTGTCTCCCAAAAACAGGTGATGATGGGGACACAGCAGCAGACGCTGAGGAGTCCCAGTCCCAGGCTCAAGAGGATACGGAGCTCACTGGTGTCGTACAGCCTCTGCCCTCCTCGGACGAAGAAGACCAACCTGGCACCTCTGGTGCAAGTCAACATGCAGCACCAGCAGGACCACCAGCTGCACCCCCTGCACCCACCCCTCCAACGACTGTCACCACAAATACCATCCCTGCCGACATGGACAGAACAAGGAGCACCACCAGCACAGGGACCCTGGACCAACGTGGGGCCATGGACACCACCACCACCACCAACCCCCAAGGGGGACCAGGGTCATCTGTGCGTGCCACTGCACGCACTGCACATGTCGGCAGGGGTGGTGGGAGGGGTGGGAGACAGAGGTCGCTGCTTGCAGAGGTGTCTGGTGTGCATGACGACCCACAACTGGTATGCATAGCCGATGCGTACCAGTCCAGCACCAGAGATCTCAGCCAGGTAGTGGGGCTCCTCAGAGACATTAAACAGCATCAGGCTGCCCATCATGCCCGCTTGGACTCACACATGTCCCGCGTGGAGTCCAAGTGGGACACACTGCAAGAGATGACGGCGGTGCACAGGTACATATTACAATGCCTCCGCCAGATGAACAGCAACCAGTCTACACCTCCCTGTGTGCCAACAACATCTGGTGCTGAACAAACTGCAACTGCCACAGGGAGGGAGGATGACTCTGGCGGAGAGTCCCCTGCACCGCAGCAGCCTGTACTTGAGGGGCCCCCCCCCAAAGTTGAGGGGTCGTCCGAGGAGGGGCAAGTGAGAGGCCGATGGCCAAGTGCAACCCCCAGGAAGCCTGAACCTGTTCTGGATGTTCACCTTTGTGCACAAACTGTTCACCCTGTTGACGGCAACACAACTCCCACACATGACATGGGGAGTACAAGTTGGACCAATGTCTCAGACAACTGTGGCCCCGATACTGGGGATTTTGTCTACCAAGACTTTCAATTCACCTAGGAACTTCTGATTGCAATATAAATGTACAGCACTAACCATCCTATGCACTATTCACACAAATGTATCACAATAAACACACTAATACACCATACTTGCCTCTGTTGTGATTCCAACGTGGGTGCTGTCATGGGGATGATGAACTGCAAAATTACACTGTGTATGCGAACTGCAACAGCAAGTACAACACAGGCATGTGAGTAAAGGCAACGTGACACATATGAGGGAGACACACCACCAGGGCTACACAACACATACACACCTAGGCCATCTGACTCATTGCCTACACTGATGTTGCCAGGAAAGACGGTGCAATGCACAGACACCACACCTATTCCCAGTTGTAGTCAAGTAGCCCACAGGTGCAGTAAGCAAATGGCAGTCAAATGTGTGACCACAGACAACGCACATCACAAAGTGAAGCACAGGTTTATTACACAGTTGCAACATGTCGTAACCACTACAGATGCAAGGTAATCCCACCTGGCAGCGGGCACACAGTCAACAACTGTAGAAGGAAGGAAGTCCATGGGTGTGGCGCACATCACCTGTAGGGACACAACAGCTACCACCCTGCAAGTACAATCACGTCGTCGGTGGACACAGTTGACCAAACGAATCTGAAGGTACCCTGTGAAGGACAGAAATGACACACAGTCAAAAGCAATGGAGAACAGGACAGAACAGCAAAACTCATGCACAATACATGTTACAAGATACCCACCCAGAACCAAGTTAGCATGTCAACACTGTTGGGGAGTACAGACCACCTGTAAGCACACATCGCTACACACATCCAGTCAAGTAGCCCATGGACACACTCCAACAGCACCAGAGCACCACCTACACATATCATGCCAACTCACATCATTGACATGACACCTCAGGATACTCACATTCAGCTAAAGAAGTTGGTGATGAGCTGTGTGCGGACATCACCCTCATCATCATCATCATCACTGGCATCGTGGTCCAGGCCAGGATCCTCCACAGGTGGCGGATGTTGGTCATTGTCATCCTGGATGAGAGGCAACTCCTTCCGCACTGCCAGGTTGTGGAGCATGCAGCAGACGATGATAATCTTGCACACCTTCGCTGGGGCATATGGGAGGGACCCTCCTGTCTTGTCCAGGCAGCGGAAGCGGCTCTTCAGGAGACCAAATGTCCGCTCAATCACTCTCCTGGTCCGACCATGTGCCTCATTGTAGCGCATCTGGGCTGGTGTCACAGGGTTCCTGAGGGGTGTCAGCAACCACGGCATGTTGGGGTATCCCGAGTCACCTACGGACAGACAAGTGCACATTAGCTGACTTGGAAAAGTGGGCGGAATACTACAGATCAGATCATACACAATGGCACAAAGTCAGTACACACCGACAAGCCAGGCACGCTGGTTCTGCATCTGTGCCATCATCCTGGGGATGCGACTACTCCTCATCACAAAGGCATCGTGTGCTGAACCAGGGAAACGGGCACACACGTGTGTGATGGTCATGTCTGCAAGACACACCACCAGTGCATTGACCGAGTGGTAGTGCTTGCGGTTACGGTAGGCCTGCTCCTGGGCCTGTGGTGGTACCAAAGCCACATGTGTCCCATCAATGGAGCCAATGACATGCGGCATCCTCCCCAGGGCATAGAAGTCACTCTTCACATCAGTGAGTCGTTGCAGTCTAGGGAAATAGATGTACCGGTTCAGGTATAGCAACATTGCCTCCAAAACATCGCGGAGCACACGACTCAACATGGTCTGTGACATCCCACCAGCAGTCGCCACAGTATGTTGGAAGGTACCGGTGGCAAAGAAGTGTAGGGCTGCCATCACCTTCACCTTGGGGGTCAGCGCTGTAGGATACGGCCGGCCAGGCTGCAAATGTGGGGCCAACTGCACTGCCAAATCCTCAATCAGCTGCCTGGTGAAGCGGTACCGTCGGATGCTGTCCCGTTCCACCATCGTTGCCAGGTCTGGGAATGGTCTATGGACAGCAGGAGCCCTGCAGTGCAGAGGAGAAGAAAGCAAGATTGTCAGTCACCCCACATATGCGGCATTGAACACACTCAATATCACATCATACATCATTATGAGGCACAACTACATGAAGTGTGCAGTTCCGTAAGGACATGTATGGTACATACATGGCCAACATCTGTCATCACGGTTCAACAAGTGGCATCAATAAGTCCCAGGTTGGCCCATTGGATATCATGAGGCCGTGTCACAGTTCCCATCTCCTTCTGCCATGTCACAATCACCCCCCACAGTGACATGTGAGGACAGATGTGCCCCAGGCATCACAGCTCAACGACAGGTACATTCCCAGGGACCCTGTACTGCCACATGGACACTGGCATTACATGGAGTATCAGGTATACACCACAGCAAAACAACCATGACCCCCACAGGTAGTGGTTCCACTTGCCTCTGCAGGACAGACATGAACGTCTGTGACACACACACGCACAACATCAAAGTACATGCACACACAACGTGGATGTGGAGACTGTCTCCCATTGTGCACATGAAATCAGAGACATTGTAAACACTACATGCACACAGACTGTGGAGGACCATCACTATTGTGCCACTGGGACACCCTGGCTCAAACATACCGTCCCACATGGGACTCACGGGGTATGTGACATGACATACACATACACCACCGTGAAATGTGACCAATGCACATGCACAGATATGAACAGTTGCACATCACAGTGGTCATGTACACGTAACACCCAGGATCCTGTCCCCATGAACATGTGCACAGCCTGGGGGTGGCTGCCCCCAGGTGACACCCACAGGACAACATGTACACCAACATACACACAATAGGAAATGCAGCCTTACATGCCTTATGATACAGTTTGGACAGGCTGTGGTATTGTAGGTGTGCCCCTCACTCCCTGGGAGCTATCTGTGGCTGGCATATGTTCATCTGAGACAGGCAAGGTGACATATGCCAGTCACTTGTACAGGGATGCGTTGAACAGCAATGGACCGATCGGTGCACACGGCCGGCCCATTGCATTCAATGTGTGCGGGTACGCATTGTACCCTTGTATGCGTTGAACAGCAATGGACCAATCGGTGCGCCCGGCGGCCCATTGCATTCAATGTGTGCGGGTACGCGTTGTACCCCTGTACGCGTGGAACAGCAATGGACCGATCGGTGCGCCCGGCCGGCCCATTGCATTCAATGTGTGCGGGTACGCGTTGTACCCCTGTACGCGTTGAACAGCAATGGGCTATCGGTGCGCCCGGCCGGCCCATTGCATTCAATGTGTGCGGGTACGCGTTGTACCCCTGTACGCGTTGAACAGTAATGGACCGATCGGTGCACCCGGCCGGCCCATTGCATTCAATGTGTGCGGGTACGCGATGTACCTCTGTACGCGTTGAACAGCAATGGACCGATCGGTGCGCCCGGCCGGCCCATTGCATTCAATGTGTGCGGGTACGCGTTGTACCCCTGTACGCGTTGAACAGCAATGGACCGATCGGTGCGCCCGGCCGTCCCATTGCATTCAATGTGTGTGGGTACGCGTTGTACCCCTGCACGCGTTGAACTGCAATGGACCGATCGGTGCGCCCGGCCGGCCCATTGCATTCAATGTGTGCGGGTACGCGTTGTACCCCTGTACGCGTTGAACAGCAATGGACCGATCGGTGCGCCCGGCCGGCCCATTGCATTCAATGTGTGCGGGTACGCGTTGTACCCCTGTACGCGTTGAACAGCAATGGACCGATCGGTGCGCACCCATTGTCAATGGCCTAGCCTGGCAACGGACGCGTTTTCGAAATTCGAACGAGTCGGTTGCTGGAAATTCAGTTGGTCACCCACAACAATGTTGCAAAATCATGTATGTCATGAAGTTGAAGATTTGAAGGATGCTGTGGGCGTGTATTGGTGCTGCTATTCCATGGATTGGCCAGATTCAGAAGATGCAAACGACTTGGACCTATCACTTACACACATGGGACAGTATCTGCCTCTGCAGCACATATATATTGCTGGCTGTTCCCCTGAGAGCTCACTTGCCTGCACTACATGCTCCAGGACGACATCTGCCACTGCACTGCTGCTGTCTCTGCCCCCTCTGGACCCTGCAATGGCACGTACTGTGGAGAGAGCCCCAGCCTTCAGCCTTGAGGAGAACCAGGCCCTGCTGGACAGCCTACTTCCACAGTACAGCAAGCTGTATGGGACACCAGGGGAGCAGGTGAGTGTTCTGTGCACTGCCTTTCTGAATGTGCATTTTGTCTGACTAGCAAGGCTGAAAGTCTGCACGCCACTGGCTAGCAGGCTCACTGAGTAGTTGTCACCCCCATAGTGTGTAGTGACATGCACTGGACAGGTATGGTGCAGTGACAGTGCATTTGAACAAGGTTTTACTTCCCATGCAATGATACCATGTAGTGACTTCTGGCAAACTGTCCATGGGCAGCGTTGCACTGCCTGTGTACATCATGTGCCCCTGTGATTGAGACATGTATATACAACTGTGTCATGCACGGATATGTTGCATGTGTAGTAATTGCCTTTTCACTTTGTCATCCTCACAGGTTAATGCCCATCGGAAGCAGGAGATCTGGAAGGACATCGTCCGGTCCGTGGGGGTCTACAAGCGCCGGATCCGCAACTGCCAGAAGAGGTGGCAGGACCTTCGGGGCTGGACCCGGAGGATTGCACGGGTCCAGCTGAAGCTGTTGCCTCCTCGCAGGAGGGGCGGAACACGGACCCTGACCCCCACATGCTCCAGATCCTGGCGGTGGTGTTTCCAGACCTGGATGGGCAGCTGAAGGCCAGACAGCAGCAAGGAGGGGGTGAGTCAAAGACTGCACTGTGAACTCTGTGTTACATGCTATGTGCCCTCCTCTGGCCTGGTTAAACTGCCACAGTACAGCAGTCATGTTGTCCAGGAGCCATGTCCCTCTATTGTGCACTGCCCACTCCTCATCTGATACCCAAGTGTGGCCCTTACATTCAGGGAATTGTGTCACTTGGGACTGTGTCCTTGCAGTTTGCTTCACTCAAGGTGGGGGACAGCATCTGTTTCCCTAACTCTGTTGTGGGCATCATGGGTGGGTCCATTGTTCACACAATGCCTGTGTTTGGACATGTAATCTGCGTGTTGCTTTGATATGCGGTCCACTTGCTGAGCTGAGCCACCACATGTGCCTGGGGTATCTGGCACACACCCATGCAGCGGGTGGGAACAATGTTTGGACCCCAGGAGTGTGCAGATTACGTGTGTCACACATACATAGCCAGCTATCCACTGTCCAGGGCTCATCCCTCATTCATGTGGGACAGGACAGTCATGCCTACTCCAGCCCATCCAATACACCTGTACTCCCACTCCCGGGTATCAGCTGACATGTTGTGCGCAGTGATTTGACCCCTCAGGTGTCTGCCTCTGTGTCAGTGTGCTGTGGATTTGTTGCCAGGACTGCTGGGGTGTTTCTCGGTAGGGGCTCAGCATGCCACTGGAGATGTGACCATAGGAGACGATACTTGTGTGTCACATAGGTGTTTGATCAGCTGCCCGTGCAGACTGGGGTATGCGAATGTGAAGTTCAGGCAGCTGTTTCCCATTCACAGCAGATTGTGAGGGGCTCAGGTTCAGAGGGTAGTGTCACAGGTCTCCCATATGTCCAATCGGTATGACCTGGACAGATGAGGGTTCAGATGATGTGTTGTGTGGGGGATGTACATGTGCACTTGTGCAGCTCCAGGACTTGCATTCCCCATGACCTACTATTGTGACACAGTGCAGAGTGTTGTTGTCTGGCTGCCAAGTCATACATCACTGAGACAGTGATGTATGACTTAGCAGTCATGCCTCCGCCATGGCATGTGTCTACTTATTGGTGATCCTGCAGGGGAGTGACATGTGCTACATGCACACCATTGTGGCGATGGCTATCAGGACATGGGTGCATCATGGTGTCTGTCGCTGGTATGCATCACATGCATTTCCTATTTGACTCTGGGCATCCCTTTCATCCGGAAACCTGTACTGACTCAGTGGCAAGAGTTGTGATGTGTGCATGTCCACATGCTACACCGTGTCCTCTGCACTGTCCAACTACTGTGTAGTTGGTGCATGTGTCCACACTGGGGTGTTGCTATCCAACAGACACCAGACAGATGGGTGCAAGGCCATGTGGGATGTGAGTGCCATGGTTGGCATCAGACTGACAATTGGCTTCTCCTGTTCAGTTAGGGCACTTTTAGCAATGTTCAACTAATGATGCCAGGGCTTGCTCTGTAATGTGCTGTGCTCACAGTGGTGTGTGCGTTTGGTGCAGGTGACTGATGTCTGTCTGTTTCCCCATTGTTTGCAGATACATCCACGGCCACGGAAGGGGACAGCTCCACGGACCAGGAGGAGCCGGAGAGCCAGACTGGGTCAACAGCCGAGGAGTGGTCGGAGGGACCCAGTGGCACGGAGGGCGAGGGAGCCACACCGAGGAGTCCTCAGCAGCATCCACCTCAGCTGAGGACCACAGCGGCTTGGAGGATGACTCCCTTATGGAGGCGGGTGTCAGCAGCCACCACACCCCAGCTAGTGTTGCTGTCCCCGCCACCACCAGCACCACCACCGCCCTCCCATCGGCTCCCATTCCCCAGGTCCGTGGAGGCTCCCATGTTCGGGAGCGTGTCTCCTTTGGGTCAGGCACCGCACCCCCTGCCCCTGTGTCCCCTGCTGCCCTGAGTGAGGAGTCTGTGTACCTCCTTCGCCAGCTCCATGTAGGGCAGACAGCCATGCTGAGCGTCCTCCATGCGCACACCGCTCTGTTGACTCAGCTGGTGTCGTTCATGGAGGGCATCTCATCGGGCATGTCTGACCTACAGAGGGGCAATAGGTCCATGGACTCCTCCCTGACGGCAGCAGTGTCCCTCCTCAGACAGTCCCTCACCCCTCCTGCCTCTGCTCCATCCACACTCCCCAGCACCTTACCCGTCCCAAGCACACACACACCGGCACAGGCACACACCAGCACACACACGTCCAGCACACAGACACACACGCCACAAACAAAACGCACATGCACGCACAGTCAGGGGACTGAAACCAGACTCACAGGGGATGGGGCCCTGGAACACACACACGCATCCACGAGCACTGCGCAGTCCTCAGTTGCCTCTCCCTCCAAAGCACCCTCCCTTGCCTCACCTGCAACTCCAAAGACCCAGCGGCTCTTCCTCAGTGACCTCGGCCTCTTCCCCTCCGATCCAGCTGATATTGCATTCAGGGGGAATAGGAAGCCCACCCACACGGAGCAGAGTGCCCCTCGCCCCCGGACACCCTCCCCCAGGCGCAGACAGACTGAGGCCCCCACCCGCAAGTCCCCCCGGAGTCGTAAGAGCAAGACCCCGCCGCCGCCCTGCAGCTCAGGCACCAGGTCTCCTTCCTCCATCCCTCAGGCCCCCACTCCACAGGTGCCCCCACCACACCCTGCCCCAGGTTCCCCCACCCACAGATATACCATCCCCAAGAGGATCCGGCCTTCTCCCCTGCCACTTGCTCTCCCGGCACCACACCCCCGCTGCGCTTGTCTGTGCCACTGATGTGGTGAGGGTGTCCTCCCCCTCTGTCCAGCCCACCTTGCCTGTTCCCCATTCTCCTCCCCTGGTGGTAGGCACTGCAGTGGAGTCCACTACCACCCTGTCTGACTTGGGCACTGCAGTGGCGGACCTGTCCACTCCATCTGCAGGGTCCACTGCAGTCGTACCGGCACCCACAACATCTGAGTCATGCCCACCAGTTGTGCCGGCACACACCATGTCAGACACCTCCACTGCAGTTGTCAGTGGCTCTCCAGCACCCACCACCCCTTCCCTGCTTCCTCCTGGTGAGCCCTGATCCTGTCCCTGCGGTGCCTGGCCTGCCCCCCGTAGGCCCCTCCTAGTGGATTGGCCCTGGTTTTGTGCAGTGCAGGCATGCGTAGGGTGACATCTGCCACTGTCACCCTGTTTGGACTTTGACAATGGACTGGCCATTGGCCTTTGTGTTTTTTCTGAACTTTCACTTTTAAACAAACATATGCTGAATAAAGCAACTTTCTGTTCTCTAGTGCTTATGCTTCTGATGTACATGTTGTTGATGATGCTAACCATGCCCTTGCTGCAGTGATGGTGATATTTGGTCTCATGATAATGAAGTGTTACTGTGCAGGAACACATGTGGTCCAGGGGAATGTGTCCTATCCTGTGGTGTATCCATGTCATCCATAGCAGCATCTGAGGGTGTCATGTGTTCAGTATTTGGCAATGGGATTTCCTACTTACATTAGCAATTTCACATCTGTGGCTTCCATCCCTGCACATCTGTTGTGCCTGCCATTGTTCAATTCGTCTACTTCCCTGACCGTGTGGCCATCTCCACTGGACATGCAGGTTTGGGCATCAATGGGGAAGGACTCATCTGTGTTGTCAGTGCAACATTGCTATACAAGTGTGTTGGATCTGTGCTGATGATTTCGTTGGCACTTCCATGACCAGGCTGATGTGACAGGAGCCTTCATTTGGTGCTAATTGTTGATTGTGTGACCAAGTGCTCAGCTGACATGATGGGGCCCTACTGAGGCAACATATGGCACAGCTTTCCTCACACAGGAGTGGAGTCCCCTCATGGCAGTGTGTACTCCTGTGACATTGCCTGCGCCCAAGGTGTGTGTTGTATGAGCATGTCTGTGTGTTCACTTCCGTTTTGCTGTGCATGCTGTGATCCCTAGTGTTGTACCTGTTTGTGATGCTTGCTGAGTTGACCTATGTTCCCCCAAAGTCTTCTCCCTGGGTTCTCTGTGATGTGGGTGCATGGCACATTACTGGTCATCAGGGTGTCACCCATGGGTGTGTTTGCTGTCAGGGCTGGGTTTGTGTGCAGACGCAGATGGGTCACAGTCAGCTTTCCCCTTGGCACTTGTTGTTTGCACCTGTCATGTGATTTCCAGTTTGTGTTATCTTTCAGTGATTGTGACACGTTGTGTGTGTGACTGCTGGCACTCCTCAGGGTCCGGGCTGCAATGTTGGTTGTTGTCTATGTGTGTTCTTTGTGGGTGACCTTGGCTTCTTCATTGGTGTGTGACTGTGGCTGGGATCCCATTGGTTGGTGTGGTATTGCCGTCATGTCCATGTACAGCGTAGTGTGCAGTGTGTCAGACATTGAGGAGTCTTGTTGAGAGGCCATGTGTGATGTGTTTCTGCACCTTGGTTCCCACCCACCACCCTGGAATTGTCATGGGTGCATGTGCAATGTCACCAGTGCATGTGTGCTTCACTGCTGCACATTGTTGGAGGTCGAGGTGTGTGGTGTTGAGTGTGTGCAGATGAGAGTTGTTGCCCGGCTAGACCCCTGCCTCCATGTTGGCCTTGGCTTACTGGCCGTGCTGATTGATTTGTGCTTGTGTAGGTGTGATGGTAGTTTGTTGCTCAGGACACATGACTGTGGTTCACAGTGTGAACGACATTTAGCTTTGTCATCACAGTGGGATTGTAATGCAGCCCAGGGTCACCACATTGTGGGGGCCCTGGGGGTAGTGCTGTGGTGTGTCTGTGTCTTGCTGTGTCAGTTGCTGTTCCTACGTGCCTGTGTGACATGTGTGATTTGTGCTCCCTCTCATCTGACAATGCCTGATTGCCCACATAGGGGATTTGGATCCATGAGTTACCTTTGTGTGGCACTGTATGCACATCTGTATGATTGGTATTCAGGCCTCCTCATGTGTTGTGTGGTTGCCTGGGGACACTGGCACCCCCTCACCTGTTGTGTTTGATGTGCAGTGTGGGTCTGCCTGTTTGTGTTTGTGCATCTGCACCACTGCATTGGCATATCTTAGGTGTGCCATTGGCTGTATGTAGTTTGGTGGGTTTCCCCTGCTGTCCCTGGGACTCCTAGGTCATCAGTCAGCACAATGATCATGGTTTGTGTGTCCCATTGCTGCCATGGTATGGTATCTGTTCACCTCACATCTACAGTCTCCACAGGGTATCTGCATTTGTGTGCCCATTGGTGCAAATATGTGGGTCTGCATTCTGATGGTCACTTCTGTCATTGTGTCATTGATGAATGTTGACTGTGTCAGCCCCCATGGGTGTTGTTTGTCTGCACATGGCCAAAGGTATGTCTTATTTGCACTGCAGTATTTGCCTCCCCAATCTATGTTGCAATGGGACACATGCACTACTTTGCCACTGATGTGTTTTATGTTCTGTGACCAGGAATCATCCATGCAGTTTGGCAGTTGCAGCTTTTTCTTTGTCAACACTTACATTTTGGTCACTGTGATGATGGGGGTTTGGACCCCATTGCCACAATGTTCAAAATGTGCTTCAGCTATGGACCCCACACTTACCTTTTGGTCACTGTGATGATGGGGGTTTGGACCCCATTGCCACAATGTTCAAAATGTGCTTCAGATATGGACCCCACACTT
The DNA here is from genome assembly GCA_963921515.1 of Calotriton arnoldi. NCBI lineage: Eukaryota > Metazoa > Chordata > Amphibia > Caudata > Salamandridae > Calotriton > Calotriton arnoldi. Next base: position 829,206 of record CAWUFW010003655.1, on the reverse strand, counting down.
ACATTTTGGTCACTGTGATGATGGGGGTTTGGACCCCATTGCCACAATGTTCAAAATGTGTTTCAGCTATGGACCCCACACTTACCTTTTGGTCACTGTGATGATGGGGGTTTGGACCCCATTGCCACAATGGTCATGGCCTGCTTGCATTGTGGGGGCCACACACATATATGTGTGGCACATGTGATATGGGGTCACATTGTATGTTCAAAGTCATGTTCAGTGTTGTAGGCATTTGACACAGTCTACACACGCTTGTCATGGTGTTGGGGGGATGTCTTTTTCTTGCATTCCCTAGGTTGTGGTGTGCTGGTTGTGTCATGCATTGTCCATCCTATGAGTGGGGGTGGTGTTGGTGGTAGGCATCCAGCCCCCCATGGGTAGAGGTGATAGTAGTGGTAGGCATCCAGCCCCCCCTGGCTAAAGGTGGTAGTGGTGGTGGGCATCTGGCACCCCCCTGGCTAAGGGTGGTAGTAGTGGTAGGCATCCAGCCCCCTGGCTTAGGGTGATAGTAGTGGTAGGCATCCAGCCCCCCTGGGTAAGGGTGGTAGTGGTGGTGGGCATCTGGCACCCCCTGGCTAAGGGTGGTAGTAGTGGTAGGCATCCAGCCCCCTGGGTAAGGGTGGTAGAGGTGGTGGGCATCTGGCACCCCCCTGGCTAAGGGTGGTAGTAGTGGTAGGCATCTGGCACCCCCCTGGCTTAGGGTGATAGTAGTGGTAGGCATCTGGCACCCCCTGGGTAAGGGTGGTAGTAGTGGTGGGCATCTGGCACCCCCTGGCTAAGGGTGGTAGTAGTGGTAGGCATCCAGCCCCCTGGCTTAGGGTGATAGTAGTGGTAGGCATCCACCCCCTGGGTAAGGGTGGTAGTAGTGGTGGGCATCTGGCACCCCCTGGCTAAGGGTTGTAGTAGTGGTAGGCATCCAGCCCCCTCTGGGTAAGGGTGGTAGTAGTGGTGGGCATCTGGCACCCCCCTGGCTACGGGTGGTAGTAGTGGTAGGCATCCAGCCCCCCCTGGGTAAGGGTGGTAGTAGTGGTGGGCATCTGGCACCCCCATGGCTAAGGGTGGTAGTAGTGGTAGGCATCCAGCCCCCCTGGCTAAGGGTGGTAGTAGTGGTAGGCATCCAGCCCCCTGGGTAAGGGTGGTAGTAGTGGTGGGCATCTGGCACCCCTGGCTAAGGGTGGTAGTAGTGGTAGGCATCCACCCCCCTGGCTTAGGGTGATAGTAGTGGTAGGCATCCAGCCCCCCCTGGGTAAGGGTGGTAGTAGTGGTGGGCATCTGGCACCCCCATGGCTAAGGGTGGTAGTGGTGGTAGGCATCCAGCCCCCCTGGGTAAGGGTGGTAGTAGTGGTGGGCATCTGGCATACCATGGCTAAGGGTGGTAGTAGTGGTAGGCATCCAGCCCCCTGGCTAAGGGTGATAGTAGTGGTAGGCATCCAGCCCCCTGGGTAAGGGTGGTAGTGGTGGTAGGCATCCAGCCCCCCTGGGTAAGGGTGGTAGTAGTGGTGGGCATCTGGCACCCCCTGGCTAAGGGTGGTAGTAGTGGTAGGCATCCAGCCCCCTTGCTAAGGGTGGTAGTAGTGGTGGGCATCTGGCACCCCCTGGCTAAGGGTGGTAGTAGTGGTAGGCATCTGGCACCCCCTGGCTTAGGGTGATAGTAGTGGTAGGCATCTGGCACCCCCTGGGTAAGGGTGGTAGTAGTGGTGGGCATCTGGCACCCCCTGGCTAAGGGTGGTAGTAGTGGTAGGCATCTGGCACCCCCTGGCTTAGGGTGATAGTAGTGGTAGGCATCCAGCCCCCTGGGTAAGGGTGGTAGTAGTGGTGGGCATCTGGCACCCCCTGGCTAAGGGTGGTAGTAGTGGTAGGCATCCAGCCCCCTGGCTTAGGGTGATAGTAGTGGTAGGCATCCAGCCCCCCTGGGTAAGGGTGGTAGTGGTGGTGGGCATCTGGAACCCCCTGGCTAAGGGTGGTAGTAGTGGTAGGCATCCAGCCCCCTGGGTAAGGGTGGTAGTAGTGGTAGGCATCCAGCCCCCTGGGTAAGGGTGGTAGTGGTGGTGGGCATCTGGCACCCCCCTGGCTAAGGGTGGCAGTAGTGGTAGGCATCCAGCCCCCCCTGGTTAAGGGTGGTAGTAGTGGTGGGCATCTGGCACCCCCTGGCTTAGGGTGATAGTAGTGGTAGGCATCCAGCCCCCTGGGTAAGGGTGGTAGTAGTGGTGGGCATCTGACACCCCCCTGGCTAAGGGTGGTAGTGGTGGTAGGCATCCAGCCCCCCTGGCTTTGGGTGATAGTAGTGGTAGGCATCCAGCCCCCCCTGGGTGAGGGTGGTAGTAGTGGTAGGCATCCAGCCCCCCCTGGGTAAGGGTGGTAGTAGTGGTGGGCATCTGGCACCCCCATGGCTAAGGGTGGTAGTGGTGGTAGGCATCCAGCCCCCCCTGGGTAAGGGTGGTAGTAGTGGTGGGCATCTGGCACCCCCATGGCTAAGGGTGGTAGTAGTGGTAGGCATCCAGCCCCCCCTGGCTAAGGGTGATAGTAGTGGTAGGCATCCAGCCCCCCCTGGGTAAGGGTGGTAGTAGTGGTGGGCATCCAGCCCCCCTGGCTAAGGGTGGTAGTAGTGGTAGGCATCCAGCCCCCCCTGGGTAGGGGTGGTAGTGGTGGTGCGCATCCAGGCCCCTGTGTGCATATGTGGCATTGGTGATGGGCATCCCGCCCCTATGGTGCTGCTGTTGCTGGTGTAAGTAAATTCTGCATCCCTCTGTGTGTGTGTGATGTGTCGTGTACGTGTTGTATGTTTTTGTGGTTGGTGTCTGACTTACCTTCTGCGCCGTACGCGTCCGTGCCTGTTCCGGTGGTAAATGTAGAATATTGGTAGGATCGGGACGAAGGGATTCATGGTTGGTTCGTGTCGTTCGTCTTTCTCGTTGCTTCGCGTCGTTCTCGTCGCTGGCGTGTTCGCCTCGTAGCCGTGGATCGTGTTGTGGCGCGAATCGGAGCTTATGTGCGCCTCTCCCGGAAGCTTTGACGTGCCGGACGTAGCGACGGGTTCGGCGCGTACGGAAAGCGCATCGTACTTGTTCGGCCGGACGGGGCTGCATTTTCCCTTCCGTGCGACTCGATTCTGCGTTTCCGGATTCGCCTCGGTCGGAGAATAGGACCTGGATTGGGTGAGTACGACTCGGCCGGATTCTATGCTGTTGTGCGCATCGTACTTACTCGTTCGGTATGATGTACGGATCGGTCGGGAAACAGGCATTCGCATGGCTTTTTTCCCGACCGAATGGTATTGGGTGCGCCTCCGACCGAGATCGGAATCGGCCCCTATGTGTGTTAAGTTCCTTTTGTTACCTTGTTTTACTCATTTTACCATGTTTTATTCATTTTTCTGTAAAGAGGGAAGATGTGTGATATCGTCATTTGTGTGACATCACCATGGGTTCCACTCAGAACCAAAGGATGTTGAAGGTTCTTTATTTGTCACTTGGAGTGGGGCTGTTTGGTGGATGAGGTGAATAAAGTCAACTTGCAAGAGTATTCATCCTTTGGTGAATCTTTTAATGTGGAAGACACCACACCGGTAGAGCTAGGGTTCAAAATCTACAGCTAGGCACTTTGCAAAATAGTGTCAGTTTTCACTGTAAAATGTGGTGTGTCCACGTTGCGTTTTGGGCCATTTCCTGTCGCGGGCACTAGGCCTACCCATTCAAGTGAGGTACCATTTTTCTCGGAAGACTTTGGGGAATGCTGGGTGGGTGGAATTTTGTGGATCCACACAGATTCCAGAACTTGCCACCACAGAAATGTGAGGACAATGTGGGGTTTTTTACAAATTTTGAGGTTTGCAAGTGATTCTGGGTAACAGAACCTGGTGAGAGCCAGTCAAGTCACCCCATCCTGGATTCCCCTGGGTGTCTAATTTTCAAAAATGTATAGATTTTCTAGGTTTCCCTAGGTGCCGGCAGAGCTAGGGTTCAAAATCTACAGCTAGGCACTTTGCAAAAAAAGGGTCCGTTTTCACTGTGAAAATGTGGTGTGTCCACGTTGCGTTTTCGGCCGTTTCCTGTCACGGGCACTAGGCCTACCCACACAAGTGAGGTACCATTTTTCTCGGAAGACTTTGGGGAATGCTGGGTGGGTGGAATTTTGTGGATCCACACAGATTCCAGAACTTGCCACCACAGAAATGTGAGGACAATGTGGGGTTTTTTACAAATTTTGAGGTTTGCAAGTGATTCTGGGTAACAGAACCTGGTGAGAGCCAGTCAAGTCACCCCATCCTGGATTCCCCTGGGTGTCTAATTTTCAAAAATGTATAGATTTTCTAGGTTTCCCTAGGTGCCGGCAGAGCTAGGGTTCAAAATCTACAGCTAGGCACTTTGCAAAAAAAGGGTCCGTTTTCACTGTGAAAATGTGGTGTGTCCACGTTGCGTTTTCGGCCGTTTCCTGTCACGGGCACTAGGCCTACCCACACAAGTGAGGTACCATTTTTCTCGGAAGACTTTGGGGAATGCGGGGTGGGTGGAATTTTGTGGATCCACGGAGATCCCAGAACTTTCCATCACAGAAATGTGAGGAAAATGTGTTTTGTTTAACTAAGTTTGAGGTTTGCAAGGGATTCTGGGTAACAGAACCTGGTGAGAGGCACACAAGTCACCCCATCCTGGATCCCCCTTGGTGTCTAGTTTTAAAAAATGTACAGGTTTGCTAGGTTTCCCTATGTGCTGGCTGCGCTAGGGCCCAAAATCCACAGTAGGCACATTGCTAAAAACAAGTCTCTGCCTAGTGGGCTTTCTGCCGCCCTGGGGGAATCGGGGGGGGGTTGCCCCGATATGCCCCCAAGGGGGGCAGAAAGACTGTGGCTATGTTTTTGGGGGTTGGGGGCATTGGTATGCCCATTCCGGGCAGCCCCCACCCCCACGCATAAAAAAAGCCAGCGTAATCGCTGGCGCCTAGTGGGCTTTCTGCCCCCCCCCGGGGGCAGATCAGGGGCCACTGCCCCCATCCGCCCCTCGGGGGGCAGAAAGACTGTGGCATTTTTTGGGGAGGTGTGGGCATTGGCTTGCCCATTCTGGGCTGACCTCAACCCTGAATAAAATAAAAATAAAAATCCTGAGGCCTAGTGGGCTTTCTGCCCCCCCCCGGGGGGCAGATAAGGGGCTATTGCCCCAATATGCCTCCGGGGAGGGGCAGAAAGACTGTGGTAATTGTTTTTGGGGTAGGGGCATTATCATGCCCATTCTAGGCAGCCCCCACCCCTACATTATATTAAAAAAAAATCTCTGGTGCCTAGTGGGATTTCTGCCCCCCCCGGGGGCAGATCAGGGGCTATTGCCCCCATCTGCCCCTAGGGGGAGCAGAAAGACTGTTGCATTTTTTGGCGGGGTGGGGGCATTGGCCTGCTCATCTTGGGCAGCCCCCACCCCTACATCAATCAAAAAAATCCCTGATTTCTAATGGGCTTTCTGCCCCCCGGGGGGCAGAAAGACTGACATTTCTCTGGGGGGGGGGCATTGCCATGCCCTTTTTGGGCAGCCCCAACATCAATAAAAAAAAAATCCCTGGTTTCTAGTGGGCTTTCTGCCCCCCCGGGGGGGGCAGATTGGTGGCTACTGCCCCCGTCTGCCCCCTGGGGGGGCAGAAAGTCTGACATTTCTCTGGGGGGGTGGGGGCATTGCCATGCCCTTTTTGTGCAGCCTCCACCCCAACATCAATAAAAAAAGAAATCCCTGGTTTCTAGTGGGCTTTCTGCCCCCCCTGGGGGCAGATTGGGGGATACTGCCCCCGTCTGCCCCCTGGGGGGGCAGAAAGACTGACATTTCTCTGGGGGGTGGGGGCATTGCCATGCCCTTTTTGGGCAGCCCCAAAGTCAATAAAAAATTAATCCCTGGTTTCTAGTTGGCTTTCCACCCCCCCGGGGGGCAGAAAGACTGTTGTGCCCAAACAAATATGGTGGGAGCAAAGGCCCTTGCCCAAGGGGCCGCTCCCCCTTCCTGGTGCTGGTGGGTGGATCCCTGCTTGGGGATCGCCTTCCTGGGGTGATCCACAAGCAGGGATCCACTAGCGAAGGGTACCATTGGAAAGGGGAGATTCTCCCCTTTCCAACAATACCTCTCCCATCTTTTTCGGTGCTCGGGGGGCTGAGATAGCCCCACAAGCACCGAAACTGAGAAACTGAAACTAAGTTTCAGTTTCGTTTTCATTGCAATGACGATCGCACACCATGCGCACGATCATCATTGCAATGAAATTCAAAAATAGGCAATTCAAAAATAGGCCAGGGGAGGTTGGGGAAGCTCTTCCCCACCTCCCCAGGCAAAAAAAAAAAATGGGAAATCCCTCTGCTGTCTGCAGCGGAGGGATTTTCTGAGCATGTGCTCATGACGGAATGATTCCGTCATGAGCACACTTGAACTTGTGCTCATGACGGAACCATTCCGTCATGAGCATGGAAGGGGTTAAGAAGTTGAGTGCAAGACTCCAGTAAACTGGATGCTAATCAGGCAGTCATTTTTGTGCTTCAATAAGTAAACGTCCAACCAGAATACCCTGCCAAGAAGAATACCACCAGTTTTAAATTCTTGGTAGTTTATAATGACGTTTTATGGTTTGAGTGACAGTTAAGGATCGATCAAAATGTTTGCATTGCTGATAAAATGTGTATGACAAGGGGACTAGACATCAATTTGGCAAAACCAAAGTTCTTGGTGTTTAACCCCTGCTGCTCCACCCGATCCAATCCCATATTTTGAGGGTCCTCCTTGGAGCGAGTCCACACCTTTGAATATCTAGGTATTGTTTTGAATGAGCAGTTCCACTGGCAGACCCATATTGCCAGGTGCAAACTTAGGTTAGAGCAAACTGCTGGGGGATTGTTGAAGAGAACAAAGGCCTCTCAATACCGTCCCATCTTGCCAGTATTGCAGGTCTACAACCATCAGGCGCTTGGGTTTGCTTTGCATGGCGCTGAAGTCTAGGGACATAAAGATGTTTCATCCCTAGCCGCCATAGAAAATCGCTTTATATGACAACTTAGTGGTTTGCCGAGTAGCACACTGTTGCTTCCCCTGTGGTTAGATCTCGGGCTTAGAAATATAGCAGATATAGTTAAGCTTCAAACCCTTTTGTTCTGGAGAAGGTTGTGGGCAACCCCTGAACTGAGCCCTTACCAGCAGGGGCTGGCCGAGATTCTGTTTCTCCCAGGAGCAGGCAGCCTTCTGTGTATTAGGCACGTGAGATCAACATTAACGGACATTGGGCTTGGGAACCTGTGGACTGCCCCTGAAAGGCAAGTGCGACCTCCAAAGAGCAGATAAAGAGGGTTTATTGGTAACATCAAATAAGCTTATTGCAATGTCAACCCAACATTGGGCCCCTGACATTGGCCTTTCTAATGTTAAAAGATGGGTTTCAGATAGAGCCGTTCTTGGATGAAATAGAGCCTTGCTTTGCCAGGAAGCTATACCTGAAATGTATATATGGGACCCTACCACTTGCCTCATTTACTGTCAGTTGGGGGCAAACAGCAAATTCTGGTAATGCTCATTGTCCATTTTGTGTAACATGGTCCAAAACAATTGAACATGTCTTGTTTTTTTGCCCTTGTTATCGTAGCATAAGAAGTAAGTGGATCGCGCCGCTCTACCAAAACCTTCAGCTTCTAGAATCATAAAGTCCAACAACAGGCAATTTGTCAGTTTTGCCATTTCCTGGTTTTTAATGGCCATGTGGACAGGGCCGGACTGGGAACCAAAACCGGCCCTGGCAAATGCTCGACTGGCCCCCCCAGGGGGGTTTTGGGGGTGCGGCCGAGCTGTTTGCCAGGGCCAGTTCCGGCCGATTTTGTTACAGGGGCCAATATTGCAGCTATGCTGCAAAAACGGCCCTCTAACAAAAATGGCCCCCAGGGGCCCAAAACCGGCCCCCACCCTGGCGGCCCACCGGGGAAATGCCCGGTGCCCGCTATGGCCAGTCCAGCCCTGCATGTGGAGGATCAGGCAAAGAGCACTTTAAAATATGGTGCACCTATAATATTTGGTAGCTAACCTGTGTGGTACTAGGCTTTTACATTTTTATCTTTTATGTGGATGTAATTTTAGTAACATTTCTATTGTCATTTTATTGTCTTAAAGTTTATTTATCTGCTCCTTTTAAACACGTTTTACATGTTTGTATTATTGTGACCTTTGGTGGTGATAATTCACTGAATAAAGTGACTTTGACTGATAAAATGATGCTGCGGCTATATATGCCAGCTTATCATAGGTGCTGCAGATAAACTTGAGCATTTCTCAACATGTCATCCTGTTGCGAGGGGGGTGATGGGTGTTCAAAAAGACCTGTGTCGCTTATTATATAAGCGGAAAGTTCACTGTGCCAATAATCTTCTCAGGGTGCTAAGATTGGTGCCTATCACTTATAGACAGGCTAAGGACACACACATGAGTGATCTATCAGATTCTTAACATGATGCCAGAGTCCCAAGTGCCCATTTATAAAAAGCAGGCATTAACTTGGAAGCTTCGACACTGACTATGTTTGTAAAACAGCATTGCACACCAAAAAACACATTACGGATGGGCGTAAAGCTCTACTGCAATGAGAGAACTCATAAGAACAGATTTACGAAGATTCTTGTAAGACTATGAGGAAATCTTATATATATATAAATATATATATGCATGCTCCTTTTTCCTTATTTCATCCAGGAAAGAGCGCTCACGGGGCATTTGCAACGAGTTTTATTACAACGCAACAAACAGACGCGTTTCGGCTTGCGCCTTTTTCGATGTTGTCAAACATGCCGGAAACAGTTGTTTTTAAATTAATCACGTGAGTTCATGAATATCGAAAACGGACAACAGCACAAAATAAACAAATCCGCCATATTGGCATGGTGTTAAATGTTTAACTTTTTCAAGCCCTGAATGGACCACTGCACTTTGTACTTAAATATTTAAGCATTTCAATTCATTACCTTTACAATTGACAACTAAATAGTTAATATAATGCCGTGTATCGGCATGTCCTTTAGTTTTAAATACATGATATATCACATTTTATAAATCCATTTCATTAATCAGAGTCCGCAATAAAAATGATGAATTACGCAATAATTCTCACTCAATCATCTATATCAGGCCGATACACGGCACATACAAAGTGCAGCGGTCCCGCTCTCACGTGTGTAATGCAGTGGGGCACTGTCGACCTCCCATACTTACTGGTTTCGTTCCCACACATGCGCAGGCACCGGCAGAGGAGCATAAAGCCCCTCTGACTCCGTACTAAAACGCTTCGCGTTCCGGCTTCGGGTTCGTTCCAGCTCCTTCTGGTTCACTCACCTGTGCTTCCGGGTCAAGTCACTTCGGCGTCCTCTGGTTCTCTGTCGGGTTGCTGGCGTTTTTGCTCCTCTCCTCGTCGCACCTCCTACTCGCACCGCCCTGGCGTCTTCTACACTTTCCCGGCGGCTTTCCGGCTGTCTTGTTCTTCGGCTCCCGCGTCACTCCTACTCAGCCAAGTCCTCACCCTCCAGCTCTACTCCGACTCCGCATAAGGCTAAAAGAGAAAACACAACAAGAAAACAACAATTACCCCCCTACTCTATGGTAACAGCGCTTTTAGTGCTGAGCATGCAAATAACGTTCAGTTAAACTTTATATACTTATCTGTTTGGTTTCCTTGTCCATGGAAATGTGGTTTTTCCAGTCTTTTTTTCTTCCATTATTTTTTTAAGAATTATTCCTGAATTTAAAAGAATTCTAGTTTGTTCTACCTGGCGTTAAGGTGGAATGAGCTTAAGTTCTATATCTCAGTCCTACGCACTAAATTGTATTTAGAGTATTAGTTCCTTCATAAGAAGTCCAGTAGTTGTGGTTCTCCACTCCGAGTCAATAGGTGGGTTCCTGTGTGCTCTCCTTTTATTTTCTCTTTCATTATTTAATGCACTACTGATTTACACCCTTCCTTTTGCTTATTACAGACAAGGAATTAGCCCCCCCCACTCATACTGCTGGACAGCATTAAGCGGAAGAAGGGAAATGTTCAGGGATCTTAGAGTCACACGTATTTGCCTTTGTTACCTTTTAGATTCAGTATATTCCTTACATATTTGCACTTTCTGTCTTTGTTCAACAGAGATTTCTCCTGGTCCAGTCCTAGAGTGGGGATGTCTTGGGACACTCTCTCCCTTCCTTGTTTTTCTTCCCTTCTTTGCCTGGTTTACTGTTGCTGCTTTGACTTAGTTGGGTGCGATAGTGACCAGGGGAGGTTGGGACCTCTCGTCTTTGCATGGCGTTCCTGCGGAAAGCGTGAGTAGGAATTTGACAGATGGCATCACTGATGACATCTCAAATGACATCACTGATGACATCATCCAGTGACTCTAAGTGTTTAAAAAAGTTTATGGGTATATATACCAAGGTGTACTAGTGAATCAGTGGGTATATAAGTGCCTGTATGGATGAGTCAGTGGGTGTGTGTGTGACTGACTGTATAAGTGAGTGATTAGGTGTCTCAGTGAATGTATGGGTGTGTGTCTAGGTTGTGGAATGTCTGTATCAGTTGCTCAGTTGGTATCTGAGTGGCTGTATGGGTTGGTGAGTGGGTACGTGAGTGGCTGTATGGGTGATTGATTGTCTGTCTGAGTACCTGTATAAGAGTCGGTATGGTTGGGTGAGAGGGTGTGTGATTGCCTGCATGGATGAGTGAGTGGGTGGGTCAGTCGCTGTATGGGTTAGTGAGTGCACAAGTTTAGGGCTGTATGGGTGACTGAGTGTGTGTATGGGTATGTCGGTGAGTGAATGGATGTGCCAGTGGTATATGGGTGAGAAACTGTATATGTGAATGACAGTATAGGTGAGTGTTGGAGTATATGAATGACTGTATGTGTGAGTGAGAGATTGTGATAGTGGCTATATGGGTGAGTGTGTGTGTGAGTGACTGTATGGATGAGTAAGTATGTGTTAGTATCTGTATGAATAAGTGAGTGGGTGTGTGTATAACTGTATAGGTGAGTAAACGGCTGTGTGAATCACTCTATGGGTGACTGAGTAGGTGTGTGAGTAGCTCTATGGGTGACTAACAGTGTGTGAGTGGCTGTATGTGTGTATCAGTGGATATATCAGTGGCTGTATTAGTGAGTGAGTTGGTGTACGAGTGGCTGTATGGGTGACTGAGTGGATGTGTGCGTAGATCTATGAATCAGTGAGTGGGTATGTAAGTACTTGTATGGGTGTGTCAATGGTTTCGAGAATGATAGTGTGGAAGTTGGAGTGGGTATATAAAAGGTTATATTAGGGTATGAGTGGGTGCGTCAGAGATTCTGTGCATGATTTCATCAGTGATGTCATTTGTATGGGTAGGAGAGTGGCTGTGTGTGTGAATGGCTCTGTGGATGAGTAAGTGGCTGTGTGAGTGGTTTTGTGGGTGTGAGGTTGTGTGGGGTGTGAGTGGGTATGTGAATGATTCTGTGGATGATGTCATCAGTGATGTCATCGGTGATCCATCAGTGATGTCACTGACCATGTCATTAGTGATGTAATATGTGATGTCATAATCAGTGCATTGTGAGCACATAAGTTATAGTTGGCTCAGGTAACTATAACTACTGATTTTCACTGGTTTTGTATGAGTGAAATCTGAGCCTAACTATAGCGTCCTTGTAAACTTTGGTTTTTCAGTGAATTTCTACGTTTTTTTTAATTCTATGTCCTAACTATAACGTCCCTGTAACCTTTGGCTTTTTCAGTCAATTTCTATGTGTTTTCAAATCTATTTCCTAACTATAACGACACCGTAACGTTTGGTATTTTCAGTAAAGTTCTGCATTTTTTAAAATTGTATTTCCTAACTGTAACCTGTAACCTTTGAGAGTGGGTGTGTGAGTGGCTGTGTATGTAAGTGAGTGGATGTGTTGTGGCTGTGTAGGTAAGTAAGTGGGTGTGTCAGTGTTTTTTTGGTAGGTGTGTCATTGGCTGTATGGGGCTGTAAGTGGGTGTGTTAGGAACTGTATGGGTGTGTACATGGCTATGTGAGTGGGTGTGTGAGTGCCTGTGTGGTTCTGTGAGTGGGTGTGTGAGTGTCTGTGTGGGTCTGTGACTGGGTGCATCAGTGTCTGAGTGGGTCTGTGAGTAGGTGTATGAGTGTCTAAGTGGGTCTGTGAGTCAGTGTGTGAGTCTCTGAGCAGGTCTGTAAGTGGGTGCATGAGTGTCTGAAAGGGTCTGAGAGTAGATGGATAAGTCTTTGAGTGGATGAATGAGTGGGTGCATAAGTGTGTGAGTGGGTTTGTGAGTGGTTGTGTGAGTCTCTGAGTGGGTCTGTGAGTGGGTGAGTGTCCGAGTGGGTCAGTCACTGTGTGTGTGTGAGTCTCTGAGTGGGTCTGTGAGTGGGTGCATGAGTCTCTGAGTGGCTCTGTGAATGGGAACATAAGTGTTTGAGCGTGTCTGTGAGTGGGTGCATGAGTCTCTCAATGTGTCTGTGAGAGCATGCATGGGTCTCTCAGTGGGTCTTTGAGTGGGTACCTGAGTGGATCTCTGAGTGGGTGTGTGAGTATCTCAGTGGGTCTCTGTGTGGGTATGTGTGTCTCTGAGTGGGTCTGTGAGTGGGTGAAGGCCCTGACCCTCACTGACTCTCACAGCCAGTGAATACCTCCAGGCCCTGACCCTCGCAGCCAGAGAACAGCTCCCATCCCTGACCCTCACAGCCAGAGAACAGCTCCAGGCACCGAACCTCACATCTAGAGAACAGCTCACAGCCAGAGAACAGCTCCAGGCCCTCACCGTCACTGACCCTCACAGCCAGAAAACAGCTTTAGGCCCTGACCCACACAGCCATATTACAGCTCGAGAACAAGTTTACTCCCTGACTCTCAAAGCCAGAGAACAGCTCCAGATCCTGATCTCCATCTGAAGTACAGCTCCAGGCCCTGACCCTCACAGCGAGAGAACAGCCCCATGCCCTGTCATCCAGGCTCTTTCAGCCAAACAGTCCCATGCCGTGACCCCCAGCCCCCCAACCCAGCCTTCAACATTCCCAACCAGACAGTAGCCCCATGCCGTCCCATCCAGACAGCATACAGCACCATGCCCTAACCCCCTGCTCTCAGAACCAGAAAGCAGGCAGGCGGTGCATCTAAGCCTCAGTCAATCCAGCCTGAATGCATTCTGTGTCCTCTGGCCCAAGAGTTTTTTTCTCCCGATGTCCTGTTTTGCCCACCCCTCTTGCTCCAGTGCGTAACTTGTGGCAGTGGGTGCAAGTGGTGCAACCCGCAAACACCTTTGACGACTGGGACTCATTTCACACCCCAGATGAAGAGAGGAAGGCAGAAATGGAGAAAGGAGGAGGAGGACGACTAGAAACTCAGGAAAACTGGGACTAAGGGCCAAAGCAGGGATGGAAAATACCCTGCAAGGTAAGAGAAAGAGACATGAGTTGCAGGGTGGCAGAAGACTCAAAAGAGCTTCCTGAAACATGCAGGAACTTGTAGAGAACTAAAGTCCTAATGGTTTCAACCTTCCTCTTCAATATACTAGGATGGGACTGCTGACAACTAACTCTTATGTACCATGGCTCCATCTTTTACTTGGGTGGTGCATGACCTGCACTTCTCTCAGCGTGCCCAGTTTCTTATTCAATCACTGCTCAATGCGCTGTGCTCTGATGCTGTATTTCCACAGCTTCTATTGAATTAACTGCCTTGGTGCGAGGCCCAGTGGCCACAGCAAGCCTGAAATTATTACCCAAGATAATTGTAAGCGTGTTATTGACCTCGCAAGGATAAGTAGCCAAGGCACACCCTCCAACTTTATAGGCAGCAGAGTGGTTGCCTAAACAGATTGTGAGAATGGGTGGTGGGAAAAGGACAGTGCCATGGCAGAGATGTACACACCAGGTGCTATACCACGTCTTGGGTTTATAAAAAATAAGCAGCTGGCAGAAGGTCAGCAATTAAGGTCGGGAGGCCAGATGAGAGGGCTATGTCCATGAAGCCGGCTGCTTAGAGAGTGTGTCTTATCCAACCACAATGCAGAGATCTGCATAAAATTCTCCTATCATGCAGTAACAATATTGTGGTCACTAATACAGTGGATATAATATGTTTCATGTGCAAGAATACAAAGTACAAAGCACGTGTGTCATGCTGATATTGGTGTATGCCGCACACTAGATGACACACGGAGGCCAAGCTCCTTGCATCAGTTAGGGACAGAAGTGCAGTCACATACAGCATCCCGAAAGGAAGAAGAGGGAGTGAGGGACATGCTGCCACATAAAGTGCCTCTAAATGAAGGAGAGGGAGGGGGGCAGGAAAGTGACCTACTGGCAGATACAGTGGCTCAGAAGGAAGGCAAGAGCAGGAGAGAGAGGGGGGTTTCTATAAAGCCACTGGAAGGTCGTGTTCCTCTGGGCTAAAAAGACCCCTTGGAGGGGGGCCTCCTTTTTTTTAGAAATGTTAGTGCATGCCCCAAGGACCTGGCCCACCCGGGGGCTTTTTTTAAAACAAGCGCAGGAGACCACGCTTGTTTTTTCTTTTCATTTTTGCTGCAGATTCGCTGTTTTGTGATGATTTTGCATCAACATTTTTTTTTAAAAAGTGTTTTTTTGCCCTGCTGGGGTCCCATCTGGACCCCAGTACCAGAGCTGGGGGGTCAGGGTATTCCTACTTTGCCCCCTTTTATTTGTTTTTTTTACCTTTTTTGTAGGATTCAGCTGAAGCCGTCCCAAGATGGCTACCAACACTTCCTGTTTGAAATGTTGGCAGCCAATCAGATTTGAGCACGGGGACTGTCGGATCCTCAGAGGAACCGCGTCCCTATGTACACAAATTTGGATTTCTTTTATTAAGTCAAAAACTATTGAACAGATTTACACCAAATAACAAAAAGGCTTCTTTCTGGACCAAGAGCTACTTTTTTGCCAAATTTGGTGTAATTCCGTCCAGCGGTTCAGTTTGGAGCTGTGTCTAAAATCTGTATGGAAGTTAACATGGGAAAAACACTTTTTTGACCCCCTATTTCTCGGCCCATGCGCAACAAGAATCACTAGCACACTATTTTTGGAAACTTTTGTGAAGATTCACCAAATGGCGCCAAAGATATAGGCAAGTCAAAAAACGCTTTTCCTTTGGAAACATGATCCTAACAATAGCTACCTACTGGTGACCAACAGTAGGTATACTTTTACCATCCACTTCTCTCTGGCATGTACAGCAACCTTTCAATTCATGCATGCACATTGCCCTGTGTTGGAAATGGCCCTTTTTGCAGGGTTATCCCCAAACTTTTTGCTTTTTCCTCCTATTTTTCCCTGACCTGTTTGTGTTGGTTTTAGGACTCTGGGCACTTTACCACTGCTAATCAGTGCTAAAGTGCATATGCTCTCTGTGTAAACTGTGTTATGGATTGGTATTTCCACGATTGGATATTTGATTTACTTGTTAGTCCCCAGTAAAGTGCACTGAGTGTGCCAGGGCTGGTAAATCGAATGCTACTAGTGGGCCTGCAGCACTGATTGTGCCACCCACGTGAGTAGCCCTGAAAAGGTACCTCAGACCTGCCATTGCAGAGTCTGCGCGCAGTTTGTAACTGCAATGTCGACTTGGCCAGTGCACACACTGGCCGGTCCCTAACCTTCCCTTTTCTTACATGTCAGACACCCCTCAGGTAGGCCCAAGGTACCCCTGTGGGCAGGGCGCAGTGTATGTGAAAGGTGGGACATGCCCTGGTGTGTGTGGCATGTCCTGATAGTGAATTACAGCCAATTTCGTTTTTCACTATTGCAAGGCTACCCGTTTCCCATAGGATAGAATGGGAGGTTTGTTTATAACATCTTATAAACATAACTGGCCCAGGGAATTCGGTAAGAAAATCGAATTTAGTATGCCTGAACTCAGAATCTAAAGATGCATCTTTTAGTGAAGGTGATTTTTACATTCTGTGTTTGAAAATACCACTTTTAGAAAGTAGGTATTTTCTTGCTCAGTCATCCTGTGTGCCTCTGCTGGAATGTGGATTGCCTGTCTGGGTTTTGGATGACAGAAGGCTGGGGACCAGGAGGGCTCCAGATAGTCTAGGTGGGTCAGGAAAGGGCTGAATAGACCTGGGCTACAATGGGGGAAGGAGGAGGAGATTTCCTTGCACCTCAAAGGGCCTGGTGTGCCTCTGACAATGCTGTCTCCATCTCCTGCCAGGAAATCACACCAGAGAAGGCAGAACTGGTTCTGGCTGGACACAGACACCCTCTGCCTAGAGGATCAAAGGATTTTTGGATACAAATACTGGGGCCCAGACCCCTGAACTTTAGAACTCTTTTGGACCAAGAAGACTGCCAAGAAGAAGAGCTGGAGAAGCTGTGAAGAGGAACTACCACTTTGCTGTGTGCTTTGCTGTGTTGGCCTGCAGTGGCTGCTTCTGTCTTGGGCAGTGAAAGGCCTGGACTGGACTTTCTGCAATCTACTTTTGTGAGTTTCTCCAAGGGCTTGAGGTAGAGCTTGCCCCCTGTTCAAGAAGTCTCAGGAACAGCAAATACTTCAGGTTCTTCTGCCCTCAGCACTGGGGACTGTGTGTTTTGTGCTGCAACAGAAGAAAAGCAACTCCACGACGACGACGCTGCCGACTCCGTGTCCCGAAGGCACCGCAGAGGGCACCGCCGCACCGCAACCCTGGTCTCACCGATGACGCCTGTTGACGCCGCCACCGAGCCGCTGCTTGCACCGCGACCTGTGTGCACCGCACTCCGCACCCCCTCGCTTCACGCCGAAGCTTTGGCACCGCAGAGAGCACCGCCGCAACGCTGCACCATGACCCTGGTCTCACCGACGACTCCTGTTGATGCCGCCACCGAGTCGCTGCTCGCACCGTGACCTGTGGGCACCGCATTCCGCACCGCCTTGCTTCACGAGGACGCCTTCGCCTGCCTGACGCCGCCACTTCCTGCCGAAATCGACGCCGCTGCTTTCACCGTGGTTCGAGGGCACCGCCCGTAAGTCACACGACGCACCACCCTCATCCCGCACTGCAGCCTTGGCCTACCGACGCCGGCGCCATCGACTCCAGTTCGTCAGCCGACGACAGCACTTCAGCAACGACGACGCCGCTGCTTGCACCGTGACCTGCCAGCACCGTGACGAGCACTGCCTTCATCTCACACCGCGACCCTGGTCTCACCGACGACGCCATCCGACGCCGCCACCGAGCCGCTATTCGCACCGCGACCTGAGGGCACCGCATGCCGCACAGCTGCACTTCGCACCGCAGCACCCGACGCCTGCCGAAGCCAGCGCTCCTGACTCCATCAGAGAGGAGATCGACTTGCAATGCGTGTGACTTCGAGGTCCCCGACGACTCCTGCACCGACCTCCGGAACCGATGCCTGCGGACGCCGTGTTTTCGGAAGCTCAACGAGAGGTCATCGACGCCCTGCATTTCTAAAAGGTACTGTTTGATGGTCTTCCCGACACCGTAGCTGGCCCGCGACGCCGCGGTTAGCCAGATCTGTTTGAATTTGTTAGCTCACGACGCCATGATAGCCCCGGACGGAGCTATTGACATCAAGGAACTGTTTTTAAAGCATACTGTGATAACTGAAGATTTTTAAAGTACTGTATTGTGGACTTTTATCGTTTTTGGTCTTGTTTTAAGTATATAAAAATATTGGATATTTTTCTAAACTGGTGTGGTGTCCTTTTGTAGTGCTTACACTGTATTACTGTTGGTTATGTGCAAATGCTTTACACACTGCCTCTAAGATAAGCCTGACTGCTCGTGCCAAGCTACCAAGGGGGTGAGCAGGGGTTATTGTAGGAGTGTAACTCCCTTATCCAGACTAGGGTGGTGGTTTTTGCCTGGCTTTGGCACATGCCCTAGCCTACCACAAATCCCATTTCTAACACCCTGGCATTTACAGCACCAACATCAAGCCAGAATCCTCAGTGCCTAGGTATGTATAGCACTAATGGTATGTCAATAATTAAATTTCCTCAACACGAAATGTTCCATTTCAAGGGAAGCACCTTTTCAGGCATCCTAACAGCTGCAACCTACGGGGGGAAAGTAATCTGACTCTGCTTGGTAGTACCATAGGCCTATGCTGTGAAAAATGATGGGACAGGGTCGCATGGCTTGAGCTGCCACAAGATGGCCGCGTCCGGCTGAGGCTCCGCGTTTCGAGCTTGTCCTTTTCTCTTCTCTGAGCTGATTTTTCCGATTCCCAGAGCAATGGACTGATTCTATTTGAGGAGCGGGGGCACAGGTAGCTGTGTTTTTTTTCATATTTTGAGCTGTTTTTCGTCCTGTTTCCTCCGCGCCACGCTCCCCTCAGGATTTTCGGCAGCGCCCGCCATTTTGCCCGCGGCGGGATGCTGCTCTAATTTATGGCTTTCTCTGTGCCGCCTAAGGTGCGTCTTGGTGGCAACGCTGTAGTTTTTTTTTCTTTTTGGGAACTTCATGACTTTGGCAGAGTCCCTTGTTATTAATGCAATTTCTCTCACCTGCAATTTTTTTAGGAGAAACTTATATCATAGACATTAAATACAACTTGGAACTGCCTGATGTGATTAAAGTAAAGTCATTTGTTGGGAACCGCTTGAAACATCACAAGGTAGCCACATTCAATTGAGGCTTCGTACTTTGAACTGATTTGCCTTTCCTGTGAGACGGTTGAGATTGAGTCTGGTCATCACTCATTAAATGTGCTCTCCATCTGTGTGCTGATAGGATTAAACACTCTGCTCCCAGTGGGTTGTGAAGGCGATTAGAGGAGCGTTTTCACCCCCTTTTTTTTTGGTACGCCTCAACCCTTTCTAGCAGCCAGCCATTATCATCTCTACGATGTTCCTTAGCTGGCTTTGGAACCCTCTGGGCTGATTCTGAAACCTCTCAGCACTAATTTGTTCTTTGGAGGCGCCTCTGATTGTTCTGCACGTTGTTGAGGCGAGATTACCAGATAAAGATTTGTCTCGCCTTTCCTTTTAGCAGTTTTAATAGGTTTTCCATTCTATTCCTATACACTGCTTGTCTCTTGAGACTTCAATACACTTATACATTTATCTATATGGAGCCCTTTTCCTCCCTTGGTCAGAAGAGCACTTCAGCAAATATGTCCTCCCTCCGCAGGGACTCCAATACTGCTGCTTCTTCCAAACGCCAAAAGAAGGAACCCAACTCTCCTATTAAATCTCCACTACCTATAACACTGGATGATCTCATGGAAGAGATAGAGCTAATTAAACCTTTTGTGATTGACACTAACGCTACCCTTCAGAGGTTAGAGGAGAAGTGGTCCAACTTAGAATCAAGAGTTTCTGTGGTGGAACAGAGGATCAGTGATACTCAGGATGTGATCCCTCAAGTGGCAGCTATGTCTAAAGAGATTGCTCTCCTCAAAATGCAAACGGAGGACTTAGAAAATCGCAATAGGTGCAACAACCTTTGAATTTATGGTATTCCTGAGGGAGAGGAAGGGTCTGACATGCTTGCCTTTTTAAAAACACACATTCCTAAAATTGTCAGTCTCAAGGACGGCACTACTCTTAATTTGCAACGTGCTCATTGCATTGGTCCTAAAGCTGGAGGTTCATCTTCTTCCTCGTCAGTCAACCGCCCCAGAGGGATAATTGTTCTATTTCTGGAGTACACTGAGCTGCTAATGGTTCTCTCAGCGGCAAAGCTAAGAAAGCAGATGTTATGGTCCGGTCAAAGAGTTTTCTTCTCTCAGGATGTGGCCCGCGCCACTGCTGCTCGTCGCAAGGAATTCCTATCTCTTCGCCCGGCTCTTCGATCCATGAATGCCAGATACGGCCTGGTTCATCCTTGCTTCTTTAAAGTTACTCATAAAGATCGGTCCTACTCTTTTGATCGTCCTGAAGATCTAAGACAATTTATTTCCCGCCATAAAGGAGATGAGATGGACTTTGGAGGGGCCTGAACGTTGTCTCCTCTTGTTGTGTCTTAAGTTCTCTGTGTTAACGTTTCGCATTCTAATGTTCTGAAGACATTCGTCTTCTTTTGCTGATGTTAGTTGTGGCCTGTTGTTGTTATTGCAAACTGCCGTAGTTTGTTCGCCTTCTCTGCAGGCCATTTCTTACTACTTCTTTGGTTTTTCTCCACAGATGTCTCCCCTCCCGTTCAGACTCATTCCCTTGAGGTTTTCTTCCTTCCTGCCTTTCCATCCTGTTCCTAATGTTCACAGTCAGTCCCCATGTTTGGTAAGTGTTAATTCTTCCATCAGATATCCCTGTTGCAGCTGCTTGCCTGTTTTACATTTATCAATTTATGTTTCTTCTTTTTATGTTGTCGGTCTCTCCCTTTTTGTTACCTCTTACTAGGCTCCCCGTTTTTCATATTTCTCTATCTATTGGTTCCTGTCGTTTCCCGTTGTCCTCACTGGCTTTGCCATCTGTCCTTCTTCCGCGGCTCCCCACCTCCACATGATATTCTCTTTAGTCTGGATATGTATTCCGTCATTCTTGACTGAAGCCACTCGGCTTCATGTCAACCTCTCTCTCTTTATCATTTACTCTCTTTATCTCTTGTTCTTTCCTGTTCACTTCCTTTCGTATTTTCCTTTTTCTGTCTTTTCCTCTTTGACTTCTGACCCCTTTTCTCCTTTTTCTTCCTCAGTTTTATTACCTCCTATTCCTCTCTACCTTTTTGTAACCCCTACATTTCATCTCTTTCACATCCTTACTTCTTATCTGTTTTTACTTCATTGTTATAACCCTGTTGTCTTTAAATTTTCGCATATTGAGTTTTCAACTTTTTTCAATTTTATAATACTCATGGTGTTGTATAATGCCTTTCCCCCTTGCGATGACTGATAACATTCGAATTATTTCTTGGAATGTAAAGGGTTTACGTAATCCTGTCAAGAAGCAAAGGGTGCTTACACATCTTTCCAAATTACAATGTAAGATTGCAATGTTACAAGAAACGCACCTTAATGACAAGGATGTTAATTCCCTTAAAAAACAATGGGTAGGCTATGTTTATAATTCCCCAGCTAAGGATAGCAAAAATGGAGTGGCGATACTGTTCCATAAGTCCCTCTCCCTTACTATAGAAAGCAAGGAAAAGGATGCAGATGGAAGATGGCTTCTTCTTCATACTGTCATTAATGGATCCCATATTTCTCTCCTCAACATTTATGGTCCCACAGGTATTGACTCACAGTTTTGGCAATCCAAGTCACACACTCTTCACTCATGTTCTGACTCTAATCTCATAGTGGGTGGGGATTGCAATCAGGTCATGGACCCTTTTACAGATAGGAAATCTTCTTCTAGGTATATTCCTAATAAAATGCAAAAGACCTTTGCTAGCACAATACTTTCGAGAGGCCTGGTTGATGCCTGGAGGATATATAATCCCGACTGTTTAGAATTCACTTTTTATTCTCCCACTCATAACTCTACCTCTAGA
Source organism: Calotriton arnoldi (assembly GCA_963921515.1). NCBI lineage: Eukaryota > Metazoa > Chordata > Amphibia > Caudata > Salamandridae > Calotriton > Calotriton arnoldi. The sequence continues at coordinate 807,802 of CAWUFW010003655.1, read as the reverse complement.
ATTGACTATATTTTTTTGAGCCCACACCTTCTTCCCAATTTACAACATGCTGAGATTGGATCCATTCTTATTTCCGATCATGCCCCCGTCTTTATCAATTTAGATCTCCCTTCCCTACCTTCTAAATCCCATCGTTGGCGCTTTAATAATTATCTTCTCAAAGATCCTACCTTTATTGGGTGTTTTAAAGATTTTGTGTCAGAATTCTTTCTCTTTAACGCTAGTCCAGATATGCCCTTTCATACTATTTGGGATTCTTTTAAAGTGACAGCCAGAGGCTTTATCACTGACTTAGTAGCTACTAAAAAGAAACAATATCGTAAGGAGTCTGCCTCCATTCTGTCTTCCATTAAGAAATTGGAACATGCATATTTTTCTTCCAATGATGAAGTTACTCTTAAGAATTTGGTCCAAGCAAAACTACATTTTAATAGAAGATCTACAGAGGAAGCTTCTGGGACGTTACTAAAAATTAATTCCAAATTTTATGGCGGCCGCAAAAGAGCTGGTAAACTGCTGGCAAATTATTTGAAGATCAAGTCCCAAAGATCCAGAATAGTTAAAATCATCGATGATAGTGGTGTCAATCGCTTTAAAAATGATGAGATATTGGATTGCTTTACGGACTTTTATAAGACCCTATGTACCCCTGAATCCTCCCCTTCTGACGCTGCCTTGGATTCAATTTTTGATTCACTGCCCCCGCTCTTCCCCTCCTCCTGATTGTTCTATATTGGATACAGATATGTCCCTTTCTGAGATTAAGTCAGCCCTGTCTAAGTTACCCAAGGATAAGGCCCCTGGCCCGGACGGCTTTACTGACAAATTTTATTCCTGTTTCTCTCAAATCCTTTTACCTCATCTTTTATCTCTTATTCAACATTTCGTTTCTCACAATGAGGCTCGAGGCTCTTTTCTTGAGGCTATGATTTGTTTAATTTCAAAAAAAGATAAGGATCCTTCTTTGTGTGCTAATTATTTCCCCATTTCATTGATCAATCTAGATTGTAAAATTTTCGCTAAGGTACTGGCCCTCCGTATTAATCAGGTACTTCCAGAACTGATTTTTTCTGAACAGACGGGAATCGTTAAGGGAAGGACATTAGCTGATAATTCCAGAACTTTTCTTAATATTATTCATCTAGCATCTAAGAGTTCCTCCCCTGTTGCAGCCATAACCCTTGACGCGGAGAAAGCTTTTGACCGTATTCATTGGCTTTTTATGATGCGCGCCCTCAAATGGCATGGTTTTGGCCCTTCTATCTTATCCCTTATCAATTTGTTGTATTCCTCCCCAACTACTTCAGTTTTCGTTAATGGATCTCAATCTTCTTATTTTACTTTACAACGAGGTACTCGTCAAGGTTGTCCTCTTTCTCCCTTGCTCTTTATCCTCTCTCTTGTACCTTTTCTTCATTCTCTGCGTCATTCATCCACTTTCCGAGGTTTCAAACACAAGGCAATCGAAATCAAATTTCCCGCTTATGCGGATGATATTATGCTATACATTTCTGATCCTTTTACCTCTTTGCCCGCCTTCACAGATCTCCTATCCTCTTACGCCGCCTTGTCTGGTTACAAGTTAAATTTTTCTAAATCCGAAGTGCTTCCATTAAACAAATATTGTTTAAGAAGCATGTTCGATGGGACTGATTTCAAATGGAATATCAATAGTATCACTTGCCTGGGAATTAAATACTCTTCTTCAATTGTGAGAACGGTTCAGCTTAATTTGGAAGATGTTTTATTAAAAGTAAATAACATGGCTGGAAGATGGTCTCCCCTTTTTCTGTAATGGTGGGGTAGACTGGACGTAATCAAAATGATGATGCTCCCTGTTATCAATTTTTATTTGTCCATGCTACCAGTGAAACTTCCATTAAAACATTTTAAAACATTAATGGTGTTTTGAGTAAATTTCTCTGGAATGGTCGAAAAGCCTGTATCTCTTTATCTTTTCTGTCTGCTCCTAAGGATCGGGAGGTGTTCATTTTCCTAATTTTCGACAATATCACTCCTCCTTTTAATTCTTCAAGTGTTACCTTATTTGTCCTCTTCGGAAGACATTCCCGTATCTGTTTGGCATAAATTGGAAGAATCCTTGATTCACCCTTTCCCTTTTTCTTCGTTAGCCAACTTTACCCATCCCCCTCGTTCTTTTAACTATCCGACCATTTCACAATTTATGTCAACCTTTCATCCGGTCAAGCGCAAATCCCATACTTCTCTACAACTATTTCTGGACTCACCTCTTTGGCATAATAAATCCATTAAACTGTCTAATCGTACTATTTTCTGGAAAAACTGGGCGGCTAGGGGGATCTTCCTGGTTAAACATCTAATACATGGTTCGCTTTTTCTTTCTCCCCAGGAAGTTCAATCTAAGTTCGGCCTACCTGTCTCCTCACTCCTTAGGTATGACTCTTTAAGATGGCTTTTAACTAATCAGTTTTCTCTCCTCTCCGGATCTCCCCCCTCCGCTTTAGACCCTATTTTAGAACCTTTGTCCACCTCTCTTTCCCTTCGGGCCTCTCATATTTACAAATATCTTCATTTCTCCTCTCCTAACCGCCCCAAGAGTAAAGTTGAACTCTTATGGGAATCTGATTTGCAGCGTACCCTCTCTATTCACACATGGAACTCTATTTGGGCACGCATACACCACACTTCTTGCACTGTCAGCACCACTCAGACCCTTTATTATTTCTATCAGAGGTTATTTTTAACTCCATTATCTCTTTCCAAGTATAGTTTAGATCTATCCCTGAACTGCTGGTCCTGTAAAAACACCCCTGGCTCACTTATACACTCCTTTTTTCTTTGCCCCAGCATTACTCTGTTTTGGACCAAGGTATGTGAATCAATCTCCTCCATTTGCTCTGTTAAGTTTCCTTTTGACATTTACTCCATATTCTTGGGAAGTAATTCTGCAAATTGGTTTGGATCCCGCAGGGTTGGCATTTTTGTGGATTTGTTAATTGCTATTGCCTTTCAGGTAATTACATCTAATTGGAAGGATGCCACCAAGGTCTCTTTTTCTGCTTGGTGGAACCTTCTCTGCTATCATCACAGACTGGATAGAGCTTCTGCCATCACATCTCAGCAACTTCTTTGAAAGGAAGCCTTCTGGTCTCCACTCACCAATTATCTATCCACATCTGCATTACACAACAAAGACAGTTCCTTCGTTTACCAACCACCATGAGTATTTTGATTCTTTTTTCATATATAGTTCTTATAAGTCAATGTATGGTCCCTACTCTGTTTTCAGAAAATAATATATTGATTGTACCTTGGTAGTCTTACATATGATATCTGATAAGGATGTTGTTTTCTTTTCTTTTTCTTTCTTTTCTTTTCTTTTCCCTCCTCTCTAATTTTCCCCTCTTCTAGCTTTCTCCCTATTCTGAAAAATGTAAAATGCTATTTTTTTTTTCAAGGTACAACTTTTCACTACTGCTTTCATCTTCTGGTTTTATTCGTTCGACAATGGTAGTTATCTTAAGTTTTCATTCCTCCATATTATACACTTTGCTTGTTAGTTTTTGCCATTTCTTTATAATTATTGCTGTGGTACCTATGTTCTTATTTGCTTCAATAAAGCTCTTAAAACACAAAAAATGATGGGACTGCTTGCATGTACTCCACTATTCCAGAAAATAACCATTTTTTCTGGAATATTCTGCTAGGTGCACTAACTAAAAGGTGGTTACTTAAAATATTAGTTTAAAAAGCTATTGGGTCGAACTATGCACAAGCTCTTCAGGGAGGAAGCCATGTTTGCCAGGCTAAGAGCCAGTCTCTGCAGAAGAAAGTGTAATCTAATATATTAATTTTCACTGCACGTCTCTTGCACCACTGAAAAGAAACAGGTTTTAGAATAGGACAACATTTAGAAATGGTAACAAACATAGCTTATGCCTTGATACATTTGAGAGACCAAATTGTCAGACACCAAATATACACACATCAGTACCCAGCGAATATATTGATAACTTTGAGAGTTTAAACATGCCAAGTGTAACACGTTGGCATCCCCAGAATCGTTTTTCCAGTGTATATCATTGCTGGGTGGACACTACAAGTTTTCAAAAGTTATATAAAAAATTAAAAACATTGGGGCATATTAGCAAGACCCACGTTAAAATTATCGCCGTTTTAGCGGCAGGAAACTGCCGCTAAACGGCGATAATGGGCTTCCTAATATGCGTTATGGAATTCCAATAGAAGCCCAGGTTAGATGTCCTGCACATCTAACCTGGGCTTCTATTGGAATTCCATAACGCATATTAGCAAGCCCATTATCGCCGTTTTAGCGGCAGTTTCCTGCCGCTAAAACGGCGATAATTTTAACGTGGGACTTGCTAATATGCCCCATTATTCAAATCATCACTGACCACAGCAGATTTGCTAATTCCTTTTTACCTAAGCATGTCTACAGGAGAAGCGATCAGATAGGTACCCACAACTCTGGGCGGCGCTTATTTGTACCATTTGTGTACCCCTTTGTGCCTCGACAATAGAATGTTTGTTTTAGCCATATTTAACCTCTCCAGGTGAAACGAGGGTTTACACATTTTCAGCTGCAACAATGTAAGGCTAAAAAATACTTCAGGCGATCAGTTATTCCTACATGCTATTTTTCTTGACATCTCAGCAATATCATAACATTTACGAGATTTTGGATTGTATTTTTCCTTCATGCTTTAAATCTACTTTTATTTAAGAACGCTAAACTTTAGAAATTTCTTCCATTTTGTGTGTCCTCTTCCACCACGCTGTGCGCTTTCTGGACCTGTCTGAAAACTCACTTAGTTCATGAGAATCATAGATCTGTTCAACCCATCTTCTCATTGCTGCACCTAACTCCGTATACATTTACCACGCTTCTGCACTGTACCATAATTCTGATTAATTTGCTCTGTTGAATGACTATGCATATGTGCTAGAAATGTACAAAAAAATAAGGAAATACAAAAATGACACCTACCCCATCGTGTAAATTTATTTCAGTGACCAGTGGTGAATTCGGCCCATTTACGTTGATATTTTTCAATAACTGTGGATGATCGCAAATTGTGTGTGCTTTGTTTTATTCAAAATAATCATGAACATTACAGTATGAGCGCATAGAAGATTTTTTCCAATCACATTTGATTTTGGTTACCTTCAAATAATTAAAAAGATCTTTATTGTATGAAACATTGAGTGAGGAATGGAGGTTGGCTGCTGCCCAAACAGAAACGATTAGGTCAGCCACAACCCCTGCTTCTTCCTTTCCTCCTTCCTTTGTCTTCACAAAGTTCCCTGTCAGAGCTGACCCTTGAAGATTGTTCTTGCCGACTGTCATATATGCATCAGACCCCACAGTGCATTCAACGAGAAGGACAATATCTGCCCTTCCCAGATGTCTGTCTGAGAAGGGAGGTTCTGCCATCAAAATGGTTGTTTGGGATTTTAAACGATTCAGATTCACTGGCAGCGAACTGCTGATACGTTGCAAATAACTGAAAACATAAGCTGAACTCCACTCTAGCTCAGCTACATATAATGGTGACTCAGACCTGTAGATGCCCTGCTGTTGTGTTTTCTGAATATGGAGTTGTGTACTGTTTGTTTCCTCAAGGTTAGAACTAAGCCCATTTCCTTTCTGCTGCTGACTTTTCTGGCATGAAAGCCCACAGCTTACCCAAGGAGTCCAGTGACACGGACACTAAGGTCCAACCAACCTTCATGACTTCTCATCAGAGACCAGTGTAAACTGTCACTGTTCCAAATACCTGGATGCAAGAAGACGTGGGTCCCAATCCTCACTTTGGGACCTCTTATCCTGTCTTGTGGCATAGAGGTCCAAAGGCTAGCCAGCTTGCAAGCTAACCAGAATAAAATATCTAAACAAACAATTCTGCACAGTCCTAATCTGTCTCTCCTGCCTTTGGGCTCACACACTGATTACCCTTGTTAGTTAGATAGACACCTGTGCCCCAGAAGGCTTATTTTGTAATATAAAAAGTGTTGCAGAATGGACTAACCATCTGGCAACGTTCTTCCAAGAAAAGATCATGACTATTTAGAAATGTTTTTCAGAGGGGCCTCCAGTTGACCACGCACATTGGCAAGCTCCTGCTAGGGAGTGTTCCGTCAGGGAACCCCCCGCGTTATTATAGATACCTTTTCTGCAGCCTGAGATATCTCTAGATATTTTGAAGGGAATCAAGTCTGGCTCGCCCGTGGACTTGTGTCCAGCGAAACTGCTGGCTTCCGTGGCCGCAGTCATAAACCCTGTAGTCAATAAGGTCCTGAACTCCTCTCTCTCAACGGGCCATATCCCTTCCATTTGGAAGCGTGCGAAAATTCTTCCGCTCCTGAAGAAACCATCAGCTGACCCGATTGAGCTTGCTAACTACAGGCCAATATCTCTTCTACCGTCTCTCTCTAAGGTGTTGGAGGAATATGTGAATAGAGTCATTTCTGACTATGCAGAGAATAATCATCTTTTACACATCAGTCAATCTGGCTTCAGGGCAAATTTTAGCACTGAAACAGCTCTGCTGGAGGTGACTGAGCACATCAAAGAAAAGCTTGATCACGGTGGTAGAACTATCCTTATTTTATTGGACCTGTCGGCGGCCTTCGATACGGTCCCACATGACAGGCTCCTGTATAGGCTGAGAAACCTTGGAATAGGGGGTTCTGCGCTGGAATGGCTGTCTTCCTTTCTCGAGGACAGAAGCCAGGAAATTTGGACACCTCCATTCGCTTCCCCCATTCCCAGCTTGAAAGTGGGGGTCCCTCAGGGATCGGTTCTGAGCCCCACTCTTTTTAATCTATATATGTCGCCCCTCGCATCTCTGGCGGAAGCTTGGGGGGCTAAAATAAGATCATATGCTGATTATACTCAGCTGATTTTCACCTGTGAGAAGGGAGCTGTTTTTGATGGTGATAAGATCCGATAGTGCCTCACTATGGTGTTCAATTGGCTTAGGAGGAACCAACTGAAATGTAACTCAGAGAAATCGGAAATCATCTTTTTTGGCATTCCGGCCGTGGAAGAATGGAGATGCTGGTGGCCTGAGATGTCTCCGCCTCTCGCAGCCCAGACCATGGTAAAAAAAATCTGGGCATATATATTGACAGTGCTCTCTCGATGAGACATCAAGTCCAGTCTGTAGTGGGAATCTGCTTTGGCCTGCTACGTATGTTGAGGAAATTTCACCCACTTCTCTCCTTGGACACCAGGAAAACCGTGGTCCAGGCACTTGTTACTTCCAGACTGGACTATGCCAACATTTTGTACTTAGGCCTTCCCAAATATCTCCTCCAGTGCCTCAAGGTAGTTCAAAATGCTGCGGCCAGACTGGTCCTTATGCTCAAACCCAGAACTCGCATGTCCCCGCACCTGAAGGCATTGCATTGGCTCCCTATGAGTAAAAGGATCAAATTCAAGGCTCTGGTACTGTTCTTCAAAGCCCTTCATGGTAGGGGCGCTGGATATCTCAGTACTCCTGGCCAGGGTCCCGCTCTCTGCCCAAGCAGCTCCGACATAGCCTCGCCAGCCGCTGCCCCAGACACCTCTCTCCTGGTAGGTGTTCGAGGCCCTCCTCCACCCGCAGGCTCCTGCCTGCGCCTCATCCCTGGTGGTCCAGTAGGAGAGCCTTGCTCTTCTGCTGCTCCACTTCTGTCTGTCTGCCTTTGTTGTGCCCGTTTTTTTTTGTGGTGTCTTTTCCTGTCTTTACTGCTTTTTTCACTGTAATTTCTGTGCCTGTTTTTGTCTGTGATTCTGTTCTTTCTGCCCTTCGTTGTTTTTTGTGTCTGTGCCCTCGCTTTCTCCTCCCTGCCTCTTTCTCGCTGCCCTTTTCCCGCTGCTGCCCCCCGTGGCCCCTCCCCCCTGCCGTTCTCGTGCCCGCCTCCCAGCTATGCTTCCCTCCCCCTGCCCTATTTAATGCCGGCCGAAGGCGCGCCAAAGGCAAGCCCGTCTGCGACCCGACCGCGACCAGCGCCAGGAACCCTGTATTTCCAACCATCCATCACTACGACTCAGCCACCCTCCTCGCACTCGACCCCAGAAGGAGCAACATCTGCCAGCGGTCCACGCCGAGCACCACCCACGGACAGTTCTCCTGCCGTCACTGCCGCCACACCTTCACCACCACACGCACCCCCACAGCCACCCCCCACACACCGAGCGCCAACACCGAAGCCCTGAAATGCATCCTCCTCAACATGCGCTCCCTGCACAGACACGCCGTAGAGATCTGGGACCTCCTCAACACCCTCTCACCAGACGTCGCCTTCTTCACAGAAACCTGGAAAAACGCCTCCTCCGCCCCCGACATCGCCACTGCCATCCCGGACGGATACAATATACAGAGGAAGGACCGCCCCAACTGCCCAGGGGAAGGACTCGCCATCACACACAAGAGCTCCCTCCGACTCTCCACCTTCACCACCAGCGACTCCTTCTTCACCACCGAACACCTGCACTTCCAGATCCAGACCAGCCCTAGAACCACACTTCGCGGCACCCTCGCCTACAGACCCTCCGGACCTCATGCTCCATTCACCACTACCATCGCCGACATCATCACTCCCCACGCCATCCCCTCCATGGACTACATACTCATCAGAGACCTGAACTTCCACCTTGACAACCCCAGTGACCCCAATTCCGCCACCCTCCTGGACAACCTCGCCAACATCAGACTGAAACAGCTCGTCACCACACCTACACACAAGGCAGGAAACACCCTGGACCCCATCTTCGCAGGAGTTAACAACATCCACTTCAGCCACACCATGCAACACCCATGGATGGACCACCACTGCGTACACTTCTGCGTCGACAAACCCACGCCGCCCAAACCTGCACCACGCCCTCCACGAAGGAACTGGCGCAAAGTCACTGAGGAGCAGCTCAACTCCATTCTCAACCGAGACCCCCCCACCACCTCAACCAACGCCAACCTCGCAGCCAAGGAACTCCACAAATGGATCTCCAACTGTGCAGACGAGCTCGCACCCCTACGCTACCCCGACAGACAGCACCCCAGGAAGGCCACATGGTTCACAGCCGATCTTCAAGATTCCAGACGCACCTGCAGGCACCTCGAGAAGAACTGGAGAAACAGCAAAACGTCTGAAGATCGCACCACCTGCAGGAACGCCATGACGGAACACCACCAACGCATCAGATCCACCAAAAGGACCTTCATCCAAAACAAGATCCTCGCCAACTCCAGCTACTCGAAAGAACTTTTCAGCATCATCCAGGAATTCACCAAGCCCCCCAGCGAAACCGCAGACATCACCCCTTCCCAGGACCTCTGCAACAAGCTCGGATCCTACTTCCATATGAAAATCAAGGGCCTCTATGACAATTTCAACGACAAGACGCCTGACCCCGAAACCACATCCTTCTCCAGCAACGCCAGCCAGCCCATCATTTCCTCCTGGACCCCAGTCACCACCGAACACACCACCTCATCCATGAAAGGCATCCACTCACGGACCCCTGCCCGGCGCACATCTTCCACAGAGCCGCCACCGCCATCGCTCCAGAACTACGACACACAATCAATGTCACCTTCAAGACGGGCATCTATCCCGACAACTGTCAACGCGCAGAAGTCAGACCCCAGCTCAAGAAGCCCTCAGCAGATTCCACGGACATCAAGAACTACCGACCCATCTCCCTCCTCCCGTTCGCGCCCAAAGTCACTGAGAAGACCATCAATGCCCAGCTGACAAGATTCATCGAAGAAAACTTCATCCTCGACCCCTCCCAATCCGGATTCCGCAGCAACCACAGCACCGAGACCGCTCTACTCGCCGCCACAGACAACATCCGCATGCTCCTCGACCAAGGACACACCGCGACCCTGATCCTACTCGACCTCTCTGCAGCGTTTGACACCATCTCTCACCGCCAGACTCCGCGACGCCAGAATACAGGGAACCGCCCTCGACTGGATCCGCTCCTTCCTCACCGGCAGAACCCAAAGAATCAGACTGCCACCCTTCCTCTCCGAACCGACGGAAATCAGCTGCGGAGTACCCTAAGGATCGTCGCTCAGCCCCACGCTCTGCAACATCTACATGGCCCCCCCGACGCCATCGTCTGACAGCACGGACTCAGCATAGTATCCTACGCCGACGACACCCAGCTCATCCTCACACTCACCAAGGACCCCATCACCATCAGGCTCAACCTCCAGGAAGGAATGAAGGACGTCGCATCCTGGATGAGCAGCAGCTGCCTGAAGCTCAACTCGGACAAAACAGAGGTCCTCATGCTCGGACCCTCCCCTGCTGTATGGGACAACACCTGGTGATCCACCGCCCTCGGCAGCCCTCCCACCCCCACGGACCACGCACGTAACCTCTGCATCATACTCGACTCCTCCCTCTCCATGACCCGACAGGTCAATGCCGTCGCCTTCAGCTGCTTCAACACCCTCCACATCCTCCGAAAGACCTTCATATGGATTCCCCCCGAATCAAGGAAGACCGTCACCCACGCACTCATATCCAGCAGACTGGACTACAGAAATGCCCTCTACGCCGGGATCAACAAGTCTTTGCTCCACAAACTCCAGACCATAAAGAACACAGCAGCCAGACTCATCCTCGGCATCCCTCGACACGAGTGCATCACCCAACACCTGCGGAACCTCCACTGGCTCGCCATAGAAAAGAAAATCACATTCAAGATACTCACCCACGCCTACAAATGCCTCCACAACACCGGACCCAAATACCTCAACGAGAGAATCTCCTTCCACGCACCCAAGTGAAACCTCCGATCCGCTGAAATATCCCTCACTGAAATCCCGCTGATCCGCAGAGCCAGAACAGGGGGAAGAGCCTTCTCCTACATTGCAGCCAAGACCTGGAACGAGCTCCCAATCGACATCAGACGCGCCCCCTCCCTAAACATCTTCAGGAAGACACTCAAGACCTGGCTCTTCGACTGAACGGAGCTGCTTACCCCCCCCCCAAGCGCTTTGAGACCCTCACGGGGAGTAGTGCACTTACAATTCCCCTGATTGATTGATTGATTGACTAGAGTTAGCCACTACTTGCCAGCCAGAACTCTGAGGTCATCCTCTATGGGCTTGGCCTGCGCCCCCAGAATACACCTAGCCCGGTCTGGGGGAAGATCTTTCAGGCTCCTGGGAGCTAAAGCTTGGAGCCGACTCCCGGCTACTCTTAGATCTATGGCTGACCTGGCGGTTTTCAAGAAACTTCTTAAAACTTGATTTTTCCAGGGCTAGGGGTGGCCGTCTGGTCTATTAGACAGAGACTATTAGTGCCGGGACACTCTTGCTGACTAGCCGTGCGCTCTACAAATGCGCATCATTCATTCATTCATACATTGGTGCCTAAACATTTCTCAGAAGCCCGCGGCCGACGTTACTGAATGTCAAGGTGATGAATATCTAGGCTCCATAGTGTTGATTCCACCTCATGCTGCTTTAATCCACTACCAGACACTCCCTGACACTTTATCTCACTTTTTAGTGCTGGTCCCCCAACAATATTTACTTCTCTGCCCCATGAATATGGAGCTGAGACACTCAGGTCACAAATTTCAAGAGAACAGTAGGCATAATCTCTAAAGTGGAAGATAAGCATGTCTTTCCAGTTCGATGAAGATATAAAGGTAGCTTTGAGGTACAAAAGTAAAACTTAAAAAAAACTATGGCAGGCTATTAACAGGTGGTATTGCTGCATTTAGTGCATCTGCAATGATTTTACTGTTGTCAAATTTGTCGGAAAGTTTATGGTATCTGGATATCCTAAATTCATTGGATATGTGACTCATGTAGATAAGTTCACTCCTTGAAAAGGTCAAAGATAACTGAGATGTAATAGTAATAGCAGTGCTTATTTGCAAAAGGAGAAGTACCAGGGCCCAACGGTTATTTCAGAAGCCCGCAGCTATCGAAGGTCGGGTGCCGAATAACGAGGATTCATAGTCCTGATTCCACCTCGTGCCTCTTCAATCCACCACCAGACTCTCCCTGTCTCTTTATCTCACTCTTGCAGGTTATTTTTGAACCCTGCTATCTCCCTTTGACACTGTACTCCGTCTTTCTCTTCCTCCTCCTTTCCCCCTTTTGTGTGTTTGTCTCTTGCTCTTAATCAAAATCTGTTGATAAAAAATAGTGCCGGTCACCAAAGATCAGTGCCGGTGGGCCCCACCTGCAACCACCGGCTCAAATTAAGCACTGAGTAATATTTTGACTATGATAAAGCGTCTTTGGGTGGCAGGTGGAGAGTAAAGTGCAGATTTGGCACTAGAAGGCTGTCCCCATTGCTTCAAGAGTCTCTCCGTTGCTTCAGGTGTAGGTTCCTCCCTCTTACAATCATACATGGTATGGTCCATCATACAATATTTCCTCTTGAAGCACTGGCTATAGACAAGACATTCAAATAGCTTTTTGAGTGAAAAACTGCAGCATGACTGCAGTGCTTATGATGCTGGTATTGCTACTAGGATTTGGAGGTGAAGATGACTTAGTGAATGATGACACAAGTATAGCAGTTGTTGAGTCGAACGAAGCTCGTCTGATATCACATGGGATGGTCGCAATCAGGGACAAAACAATTATTGGAGGTGTTTGTGGCATGAGGATTCATGTGCCAGCAACGGTAAAGTCACAGGGCTACATTTTCCTTTTTTGTTTAACGATGGCTGTGTAATCCACAGTCCACCATTATTTTTCAAAGTAATATTCTTTAACATTCTGTAATTTTTCTTTTTTTTCTGTTCTAGGTCCCAACTCAGTATTCCATAATAAATTTTTGACATGATCAGGTCTTGGATTGTTTGGAACCTACATGTGCCATCTCATCGTATGTACCATGATCCTGGAGGATATGCGTGTATTTTTCATTGCTACTTTCTTTTTTGAATTCAATAAATTTTTATTGATTGTTCGAAGCAAAACCATATATAATACATATAGCATAGCAAATAAATAGAAAAACAAAATACATAATAACTAAATAGATAATATACCAATTGCAAAAGGAGATACAGCACATTTCAAATCTTAGAAACCGCAAACAGGGATAGAAGAAATGAATACATCATCAGCACTGCGACATCAGAATGACATAAGTGACGATAGTATAGATGGTCTAAGATATTTGTCCGAAGGCAGAGACATATAGCAGGGAAGGCTATGTATTTTGGTGTGTGTCTTGTGGTTGCAAGACTTTCGGTTATTTCTCAGAGCAGATATAGCACCCCGCATTAGACATGGGCAGCAATTAGACGTCAGGGATCCTTGATGTGTGCTTCTTTAAGTGGCATGGTAAGGATGTTTGTCATGAAGGGTCTCTGTTTGGTATTGTGTGGTAGCGTAGGGTATTATAAGAGACTGTTCACGGTGGTTTGTAGGATTCAAAGAAGAGATCAAGGGATTCCCACATGCCTCTACTGGGGGACTTCCACGGGGAGTTGTGGAGCGCTATATTGTCAGCTCCTCGCAGGTTAGTGACCCAATTCAGCCAGTGTTTAAAGGATGATTTACTAGTATCCTTCCAATTATAATTATTCTTCCAATTATCCTGTCTAACTTGGTATCCATTTGGAATAATAGCAAAATTTTATATAAAAAATGCACCTTGTACAATGCAACATGGATCAGGAAGGGTATATATTTTCCCCACCAACTCTACGCAGGCACACAACCCTTATCCTTTAAGGATCTACAGTCCATCTACCAACTTGAGCCAATTGAATTCTACTATTTCTTAAAAATAAAAGCTGCCTTAGCTAAGGCAAATCTCTCAGCCCTAACACCATCCCTCCCGCAATACCTCTTAAAAGTAAACGCGTTGGGTCACCAGGTCTCCCGATTCTACAAACTACTAAGCCCCCAACACTCTACACTTAATAAGAAGGCCATAGCCTATTGGGAATCGAAATCCAAAACCCCGATCTCAGACTCAGACTGGTCCTGGACGTGGAACGCAGTATTTAAAAATAAAATCAGTCCAGTGCTATCACATACAAAATTCTGGTTACTACACAGGGCATATTGGACTCCAGCCCGACTTCACAAGCACAAAATCCGCGCAGACGATATATGTTGGAACTGCAATGGAGCAGTGGGAGACTTGGAGCACCTACTGACCCTTTGCCCGTGTGTGACTGCCTATTGGGATAAAGTTCTTAAATTCATATCTAAACTCTTCCCCCTGGATATAGGTAGGGACCTCCAGACTCTAATATTTGCCCCTACTGGAGCAGACTCCTTGGGGGATGATGACAAAGCACTCCTTGACCTACTTCTCACAGCAGCTTTTAAGATAGTACTCAATAATTGGAAGGATACTAGTAAATCATCCTTTCATTGCTACTTTCTAATCTGTAAGTACAAAATGGAATTGTGTAAGGCAAAATAATGGACCACCTTGCAGGATGAGTTGGGGGGGGGGGGACTGTGTCTTGCATATCGCATATCTGGTGGCTTAATGGACTAATGGGTACACTGTAAGGGCCAGTGTTTGATTTCATGGTCACAGGTTCAAATCCAGGTGGGTTCACTCAGCCTTTCATCCTTCTGAGGTTGATAAAATGAGTATCATTGAGTTGGGTAACAATAAACATCTGTTATTCAGCACCAAGATGCCCACGGGTAACCGTGCGCTTTACAAAATACGTATGTTGTCTCACAGATTTTCATAGCCGCTGGGGTGAACTGAGGCCCAGTGAATGCATGGATGTCATTTAGGGGTTGCCAGGGGTCACAGCTGCAACCTCTGGCACTGCCTTTGCAACCCTCGGCGTCAGAGGTGGTAAAACAAGTGCCAAAAATACAAGGACAGCTCGTCCTTGTGGACATCGGTTGCGGCTCCACTTTCCTTGCTTTCTGTCACTTTTTTATTACAGTAATAGTAAATGATACTTTATTATTCACTGTCTATATCAATGGATCACAATTAATTGGATATGACCCTCTCTGGCAGCTAAGGTAAGTAAAAAGGCTTTTAGATATATATTGTGTCCGTGCTTGCGAGTGAGAGCCTGTTTAAGTGAGAGAGAGTGTGTGCATGTGTGAATGTGTATGTATGTGTAAGCATGCATGCATGAGTGAAAGCAAAGGTTAAATGGCATGTGATGTCACTTCCGCTACTCCTGGCATTTTGGTAAATTGACGTTCATGTGTGAAGGGTTGGGGGTCCCTTGAAGGATTGGGCCCCCTCTGCACGCAGTGGCTGCAGGGACCTGGCAATATTGAAGTCATCATGCAGTGAAAATAAATAAAATAATATATCGAAACCATGGCTCACATCTGTGCACTTTTTAACAGAAATATGTTTTTTTAAAACTTAACTTCTCTCGAAGACGAGTTACACATGTACTGAATCTAACTTTGCCCTAATGGACCTGCTGTCATCATAAAGGGGGATGAATGAACTCAACATTTCCCAACGAAGAGAACTGGGGTCAAGGTTGAAAAAATCAATGTGCATAAACCCGTCACGTCCCATTGCAATTGTGAAACAAGCATTATAAGGTGATGCAGTCTGCACCGTTGTCAAGCTCAACCAAGCAGCCAAGTGATAACGTATTAACCTCTGACTGCTGTTTGCCAGCTTGCAAACTAAACCGTTATCATCACACCAAACAGCAACAAATGTTTTTATATTCATCCAGGAAACCGCTGTTGGGAGGGGCGCTTATTTTTTTAAAAACCTTTATGCCTGCCTGCCTTTAGCTTTTGGACATTATTCGGTAGCAGCTATAAGAGCCTCCATGCCGTATAATATTTAAGAAATCAAGATGTATGTGAGGGCCTGCAGACTTACGCTTAAGAGACACTGTCGGGCAGATGGTCAAGCAGTCTGCCATGCAATGTTTTATGCAAGTGGTCCTGCATTTAATCATGCCAGTGGCAATGCAAGCAGTCATTCAAGCGGAATCCAAGCAATCAGACAAGAGGTTAGGTAAGCTTATACATACCGTATGATAGGTTAAACCGGAATATTGGCATAGCCCTGTTGGGTGAAGGACCATGGGAAGAGCAACATGGGTATTTCACACAAGCTAATGCCATTAAACGACAGTTACATTACATCCAAATTCCAGTTTGATTTATCATATTATACTTATCCATAGAGAGAGTAATATAAGAGTGCTAATATAAGATAGTGATGTGGCATACTTGGAGTGGTATTATAATCTAATATCTAAAATCGAATCTAAATATAAAAGTTTCACATTGCTTTGTAGAACTCAGACACTGACTGCCCTACAGCCCAAGTGGCCCAGTTTAGCTATTTGAACAGGTCAGACTTGATGTGAGGATTGGCTTGGAGTAGCCAGGGTCACTTCTTTTATTCTCATCTCGGAAAAAGCCAACGCTTCATAGTCCTTCTGAATTCCAGGTGGTTGTTGGAGGTTCTTATCCTTGCTGGTAGCAAGTTACAGAGCTTAGCTGCTTGAACAGATAGGAAGGTTCCGCCTAGGAGCTTCTTCTTATAAAGGGGTATGATCAGTTATGGTGTCAATCTAGATCAGAGTGCTCTGTTCTGACAATATTTTTAATGCTCTATATGTAGCATGTAGGTTCTAAAGTTGGTTGTATGTGGTGGTGAAGGTAGTATGTAATGAAGATGGTGGTATAGTGCGTAGGATAGTGGAACAATACGTGGGCGACGGTGGTCTATGGATGGGTAGTGGTGTAGGTAGTAGTGAAGGGTGTATGCTAGGGGTTGCTGGGTAGATGGCATATGCTACGCAAGCAAATGATGGACGGAACGCTGAATAAATCATGCATTCACCCCCAGTCAAGAGATCTGTGTAAAATCCATAGTTCTTTTGCTCACCATGCCACCCCAGTTTAGACCCAGCCATATGCAAATCAACTTTGACCCTGTTCCTCATGGGAACAGCCCAGCCCAAACTGCAAAGCCAGGTAGTCCCTGGACCGGAAACAAGCATCCTGGGACCGGTTTCGAGGTATTACCCCTCATCAGCCAGGGTAGCTTGCATCCAGTGGCACAGTGAGCAAGGGACCCATGTCTGAGCATACCCATCCCACTTAAGGTGAAAAGTGCTACACAAAGAAATGATGGATGGGAAGCTGAATAAATCATGCATTCACCCCCAGTTAAGAGATCTGGGTTAAATCCATCATTCTTTTGCTCACCATGCCACCCCAGTTTAGACCCAGCCATATGCAAATCAACTTTGACCCTGTTCCTCATGGGAACAGTCCAGCCCGAACTGCCAAGCCAGGTCCTCCCTGGACTGAAAACAAGCATCCTGGAAACGGTTTCGGGGTGTTTTCTCTCATCAGCCAGGCTAACTTGAATCCAGTGGAACAGTGAGCAAGGGACCCACGTCTAGGCATACCCATCCGATTTAGGGCGAAAAGTGCTACGCAAACAAATGATGGACAGAATGCTGAATAAATCATGCATTCACCCCCAGTCAAGAGATCTGGGTTAAATCCATTGTTCTTTTGCTCACCATGCCACCACAGTTTAAACCCAGCCATATGCAAATCAGTCTTGACCCTTTTCCTCATGGGAACAGCCCAGCCTGAACTGCCAAGCCAGGGCCTCCCTGGACCTAAAACAAGCATCCTGGGACCGGGTTCGGGGTATTACCCCTCATCAGCCAGGCTAGCTTGAATCCAGTGGCACAGTGAGCAAGGGACCCATGTCTGGGAATACCCATCCCACTTAGGGCGAAAAGTGCTACGCAAACAAAACAATGGATTTAGGCCAAGATCTCTGTACTGGGGTGAATGTATGACATTGCTCTGCATTCTGTCCATCAATTGTTCTTTTTGCATTTGTCACCCCTAGTGGGACAGGTATGCCCAGACGTGGGTCCCGTGCTCTCCATAACACTGGAGTCAAGCTAGCCTGGTTGATGAGGGGTGATACCCCGAACACGTCCTAGGATGCTTGTTTCCAGTCCAGGGAGGACCTGGCCTGGCAGTTCGGGCTGGACTGTTCTCATGGGGAACAGGGTTAAGATTGATTTACATTTGGCTGGGTCTAAACTGGAATGGCATGGGGAGAAAAAAAATGATGGATGTAGGCCCAGATCTCTGTACTGGGGTGAATGTATGACATTGTTCTGCATTCTGTCCATCAATTGTTCTTTTTGGGTAGATGGCATGAGCATTGGTATATGTGGTGAAAGGTGGTGCATGGTATATAATGAAAGTGCAAAGTGTAGGTGATGGTGCAGGGTAGAAGTAATGCAAGTAAAGGATAGCAGATGTAGAGTTGTGTGGGTGTATGGTGGTGTCAGACATAGATGTGTAGATGGTGGTGAATAGCTGTTAATGGAACGAAAGGGGGTAGGCCAGTGGTTCTCAACCCTTTCACTTCTGTGGATCCCCACTTGGTCACTACTGGAACCCATGAACCCCCCACTAAATCATTTTTGGAATTCGGGGGGGGTCTAAGTAATTTCGATAATGTGAACTACAAAACAATACAGAAACGAGCCTTATTCAAACAAATAAACAAATGGCAAAATATTTTATTCACAAACAAATATATATATTTTTTAATTGATTATAATGGGAGGATTGGAGTTTTTCTAAATTCAATTGAGGTCATCTGTTGTCCATACTATATTATGTTAAATGCACCTGCACTGCTTCCACAAATCAATCTGAAGATACCAACTTAATTTTTAGCTTCCAATTTCAAATTCTTTGACATTTACAGAATGCTTTAAAAGGTTCAGTTTTCAATTGTGCTTCTTTATTTATATGCACTTTATTAATCTGTTATTATTTAAAAAAATTCTAAGTAGTCACCACCCCTGAGAAGGTATCATGGACCCCCAGGGGTCCCTGGACCACAGGTTAAGGTGTAGGTGAAGGATTCTGTGTCAAGGTAGGGTAGGTATAGAATGGGGAGGTTGGTGTAAGTGTTTGTGTGGTGTAGCGGGTAAGTGGGACTGCAAGGCATATATATAGTCACATGATGAATGGTTTAATAAGGAAGTGGTGGTGTGGAAAATGGAATATTGTACAAGGTAGGTGACAGTCTGATGTGTGTGTGATGGTATATGTTGTGGAGTAGGGTTAATTGGGGTAGTATGTGGAAAAGGGGTGGGTAATGGTACATTTTTAGTTTAGGTTGTATACTGTTGATGTAACAAGTAAAAAATATAAATCTGTAGGTATAGGTAGATAGATCTATTATGTATGGTGGTGTAGCTGTAAATTGGTCATGTAGGGAGTAGATTGTGGAGTATTTGTAGATGATGGTGTAAGTGGTAGTGGCATTGATGAGTCTGGATGATGCTTTTAGTATTGGTATTGGTGAAGGTATAGAATGTAATTATGGAAGCACTGATATTGGCGCAAGTAAAGGGTTTTGGGTGCAGGTACTGTGAGGGTGTAGCTAGGGGTGTGGATTGCTATGAGATGTAGGTTGTGCAGATGTGGGTTGAGTTGCAGGCTATTTAGATCATGTAGGGTTTTCGTGTAGTGTGTGGATGGTGGCATATAGTACCAGAAGTGGTGTCGCTTTCTGTGGCCATACAGGTACAGATGGTGATATGTATGAGGGTAGATAGTATACATGGTGATGGAAAGTGTAGATTGTGGTGTAGAGAGTACGTTAGGGTGTAGGTGGGGAGGTGAAGGTGGCAGAGTAAGCTGTAGGCGGCTGTGCAAAAGGTGGTATATTATATAGGATATGTGGGTGTCGGCTGTAGGTCAGTAGGATGTATACGTATGGAATGTACGATGTGGTACAGGAAACAAGTGCTGTTCGTGCAGGTTACTGGGAGATGTAGATCGGGGTGTAGAGTACAGTGTTGTGATTGTGTAGGAGGCAGGTCATGGCATGGGGTGTAGGTGGTGTCGTGAGGTGCGGATAGTTAAGATGGCAATAATTGATGCTAGTTTTTGTCGGCTTGAGATATACCTGGATGGTATGGTAAAAGTGTATGAAAGATGGTTGGGACATTAAATCTAAAAACCGTGTGGTCTCTATATTGTGGGAATGATGCACCCACCAACCACTCCACGGTATCTAAATGTAGTGGCCTAAGCATACTAAAAGGAAAAATCTAAACATTTATCAGATTTCCTTGACACAGCACAGGCTTAATTTTCACCGAAGATTGTTATTTGAATCTATCTTTAATGAACCACAGTTGGTCTCATTTCAAATCTTGATAATGAAAGAAACCCTCGGCGTTACTGAAAATTCATTCTAAGTCTATCAGCCAGTTTCATCAGTCATGTAGAGTAGATGCGAGCTGTCAAATTGTACTTGCAGAGATGAAAATTTGATATGTATCACTTCTGACTAATTGACCTTAATTACTGTGTTTTCACACTCTCACTGGGACGCTAATTGTTTTTTGTGCTTATTATTCTCTACATGAGGGAAATGTTCCTTCTTCCTTAGAATTTCAGATTTGTTTCTTAACTTCCAACAGATCTCAAATCCACAAATTTAATGTGAAAACGTCTTTCTCACTTTCGAGTGGCTTCTCTCTCTACTGCTCTCTCTCTCTCTCCCTCGACCTCTTTCTCTGCTGTTTTCAAATACCAAGGGGTTTTACAAAGTTATGAAATAAAATAACAAATCAGACCATGCACATTTCTATTTTGAAAACAGGAATAGATGAATAAGTTATTAAATAAATACACAGAGGACGAATGCGTACATACTGATGCAGAGCTTAGTTGTCAACTACCCGTTTGAAGACCACTGATTTGGAAGTACACAAGCACCTTGAGAAACGACAACAATTGATTCAGTGGGTGCGGTAGGTAAGGTAGTGCTTTCAAACATTTGTTGTGTCCAAGCACTAGACAGGTTTAGCACTGACTTCAGAACAATGTCTGTTAGAGATGGCCAATATATTCTCCCAAGTTGCACGACAAAGGTTACCTGAAGGCCACAAATAAAGGAGTGTATCATGCTAATCTATTACAATATCCCTGTAGCTTATGCGGCTACCACAGCAATCTTTGGCCTAAATATACCATCCTTCATGCAAATGCGCACTGCATGAAAAAATGCATTGCTGAATTGTGTGAATGATACAAAACTGGGCAACACCAACTTTGCAGAGAGTCACCTGCCCAGCCGTGGCCTGTACAGGTAAGAGCAGTGGGGCGGTGGGGCCAGGTGGGGGAGGAGGGAGGATTTCAACAGACGACGACGAGGGGAAAATTAATTATTTATTTAATTTTCCCTCGTGGTCGTCTGCAGAATCCCCCCAACCTGGCCCCACCACCCCACTGCTCTTACCGGCACGGGCCGCTCCTGCACCTGTCGATGATGTCATCTGCTGCACTTTCACCAAGAAGGCAGATAAGAGCAATACAAAGCCATACACCATGGCATAAAGGCAAGCCAGTAGTGCTATGCGTAGAATTTGTAACCGAGGGATGCCCTATGGTATAATTTCCTACGCTAGAAAAAGAAGCAGAGGGGCAAGCCAAGTGAGATGCATGTTTTTGTCTAAAGCATACATGTAATACATAGGTACATATCGTACACATGTCAACCTCCACTTGCCCAGTAACTTGCCCCTCCTTTCATTGGACACTAGGGGGCTTATTTATGAAAGCCTTGCGTTACTTTTGCACCATGTAAAGTGGTACGTGCGTGACACAGGTCTCTCATAAAGATTTATA
The DNA here is from genome assembly GCA_963921515.1 of Calotriton arnoldi. NCBI lineage: Eukaryota > Metazoa > Chordata > Amphibia > Caudata > Salamandridae > Calotriton > Calotriton arnoldi. The sequence continues at coordinate 786,149 of CAWUFW010003655.1, read as the reverse complement.
AAGCCACGCAAAGCCACCCTGCGCGGCTTTGAGTTGCCTCATAAATCATGAGTAAGACGACGCAGCATAAATCACTGCGTCACCTTACTCTGCACCCGAAAGGTGGGTTTTCCCAAGCAACACCCATGAAATTTGACGCTGCCCAGATTTACAAAATGATGTAAACCTGGGGAAGCGTCAAATCCATACGTTTCCCGGGTTTTCCATTTGTGCTGCATTGTGCGGCACACATGGAAAGAGGAAAACACATCTTTTGATTGTTCTTGTGCTGGTAGGTGCCCCCTCCTGCACAAAAATGAATGCTGCCTGCAAACGAGGCACCCTTGCACCATGGTGCAAGGGTGCCTACATTGGGCTAGGCTGCCGAAACGGCATCAGCGCAGGCAGAAAGGACAGGTAAGCACCATGGGGCTTATTTACAAGCCCCTAGCGCCGCTTTTGCGTCATTTTTAACATGGGAAAAATGACGCAGAAGTGGTGCAAGGGCTTTGTAAATCTGCCCCCATATTGCTTAAATACGGTGCATTCCTGCCCTTTCACTTTGGCATAGGGCAGGTGCCCTACCTCAAAATGTCATAAATGAGGCCATGGGTATTGAAGCAAAGCCTGGTAAGGCGCTATATATTTGATTTGTGTATGCCTCAAATCCAAGGAGAGTTTGCACAGGTTTTCCACAGACATGGCCCTTTTCATGAATTAACAGAGGGTTGGCCTTCCTTGATACCAAGCAATTTGGCACATGTGCGAAGCATCAGCTTTCAGCGCTACAAAAACTGTTAGTGCTCATAAGTTGATTGCTGCTGCGATTTGCCCCCTGAAACTCTGCTTGCATTGTAGCAGCAGCTCAACAATCGTAGTAAATCTCACCCCTTTAAGATTACGGTTTCGAACCTTGTCATCGGCCTAGTCTGTATTCGTACTTTTTTCATTGCAATAACAAAGCTGGGTGAGCCTTTCATCATTTTGAAGTCAATAGAATGAACGTCTTCGAGTAAGGTGAAAAAAACATATGGGGGCAGATTTACAAGCCCCTTGCGCCACTTTTGCGTCACTTTTCCCATGTTAAAAGTGACGCAAAAGTGGCGCAAGGGGCTTGTAAATATGCCCCATGGTATTTAACCACCTATTAAAAAAGTTGTTTCTTGAGTGCACTATATTACCGGTGCCTAAGTAAATAGAATTGATCGACTTCAGGGAACATTTTATATTCAAATGAAGCTTTTATTTGTGACGTGATTAACAGAAAATGGAAAGAGTGCTTAGGATATTAGACAAGTTGGGAATGTTTTAAAAATTGTTATCCGCAATGAAATCACAAAAATGTGAAATTAGAAATGTTGCCTAATTCTTTAAAGGGTATTTTCAAACTTGGGGATAAACCTTAAAGCAATAATTTCGGATATTAAATTAAGGCCAAATTGTAAAACAAATATATTTGTAAGCAAAGTTGAAAAGCTCAGCATTTACCCCTTGGTTAAAATAAGACTCAATCGAGTTCTGTGACTACGGCCTTGAAAAGCGTTGCATGCCTGCACTACAGTCAGCCTTACTCGGCGATCGCAGAGAAACGCCTCGAGCGCTTTTAAAAATAACAAGCTTTGTATATGTTACTTAGTGGGAAATGGAACCAAGAGGGAAGTTCCTATAAAGTGCACACAAGCCAAAGGTTTGTGTTTGTTTGTGCGGATTAGCGTTTGCATGTTTCCTGCAAGTAGACTTCCTATCAGTGATTAACTTCAACCACCGTTCAGGGCTGAGGGATATGAGCTGAACGAAAGGCTATTTCCTGCCGACCCCGAGACTGGTCAAAGGTTAATTTTGTAGCTCACGGTTAAAATGTCAAAGCTTGAAGTAGGTGGTCGCTTGCTTAAGGATCTAGTGACTTTTTACCCACGGTGTGTATTGGCAGCCACGTTCCTCGGTTTTATGATGTGTTTTAATGGCCACAAAGGCACTGTACATTGGAAGCATTTCATGAATGTTTAATGAGCTCCTGCACAATCACGTTTTGCATCCCACATCCATCAAGGCGTGCTTATGGTCTTTACCTTCGTTTTTCGAGTGCTGTTTCGCACATTTACAGTTTAAATATTCGACATTTTATGTACAAAGCTGAAATAATAAGATGTCCCATCCTTTCATTTTTCAATGTGTCTATTGAAATTAGGCTGTATATTCATTTTTAGCTATGTTTTAGGGACCACTGTTATAAAAGGCATTCATACGTAATTTCATGTGCCCAAGGGTCACCCTTTGTGACCTCTAGGACAGTCGAGGGGTGCCGTAAACTGGACTCCCCATTCCATAGGTCTAAAGGGAATTGCATCCCTGGCGATCTTCTCTAGGCTCTGACTGGAAGTCTATTGTTAGGCCTCTGGGTGCAGTTTAACATGGGGAAAGATGCCTACTGCCCCCCCCCCGTTCACCCCTCCATAAAGTTCACTTGCCCAGGGCAATGGTGACCTATTTGTTGTTTATTTTTTAATTTCATGAACGGGTTTGAAGTCAATAATATTATTTTGATCAAAATAATAATTATGACCATTAGAGCAAGTGTGGACGACAAAATGATTGCGATCATCGTTGTGCCCCTGTCATTAGGGTTAGCCATAGCTGTTCATGAACATTTTTTTGCTTGAATACAGAATGTAAGGTGAAGGATTGATGCTGGCCACAAAAAACTGTCAGGGTTTCAGGGAACTGTCTGGTTTCAAAACCAATGATTTGCCACTAGAGTCATTTTCCTAGATTTCTCTTCTGTAATGGCCACCCAGTTTACAGAGCTAGGTGTTTCACAGAACATCCCAGGGGGTTGTCTTTTGGGGTACGTTCGGGGAGATGCAAAAAGATGGGTCCCAAAGCTTTGAGGGCAGGGGGGAGTCACGAGTGTTAAAATTAAATAGAACTGTAATGAACAAACATAATTCAAGATTCTTGGCAAAAGGAATCAAGGATGTCAACTGATCGCTTATAAATAGACTTTGAAAGCACATTGCGGTCTATCTGGAACAATCCAGAAGGTTCTAGACCAAGCCAGTAAGTAGACATTGACAGCAAATGGCAATCCATCTAGAACACACCTGAATATTCTGAAACAAGTACAAATTCTGCAAACAGCCATGTGATGGTGGCAGCTTTCTTTGATTTCAGAGGGATATAAATACCACTCCCTTGGACCACACCCTTTACTAGGCAATCGGAGTTCCAGTGAAGATATCACTTGTGTTTCTCCTGCCGACCCAGCTTACCTGCGCATCTAGGTAATCTTCTTCCTCTGTGAACCTTGCGCTTCCTGGAGAGAGTTTACGCCGATCTGCAAAAGATAAAAGAGACAAGAGAAAGCTAAGTACATTAAATGTTTACCTCCTTCATGCGCACATGGAAGTCAGGAATCTGAGACAAGGGAATCATGATTGAGCATCAGTAGAAGAACTCAGTGGACAAAAATGCAAGATACTTGATTATTTACAAAAAACGTAATTATTATTCGGGGAATCACACAATCTGCGATAACCAGAGGGAGACTTTAAGGAAAACATGCAGCATGTACCAAATCCAGAGACTAGTTTAATTCTAGTGAAAGAACAACGAAAAGAGAAAGATCAAATGTTTTAAAAGATTCTCATGCAAATTAACAGGTATATTGAGTCTAGATTGAGAGAGATAATGTAAATGATTGAAACTGTAAATCAAAAGCTGTAAAGGGGTTGTTTTCAGGAAAAAATGAAATATTCGTTTTTGTTGTTATTCAGGCTCTCGCACACTGAGAGGCAGATGACAGAGGAGCCTGAGGGTTATACAAGGAAGCAGTCATACAGTCAGCGGTTGGCTATTTTCTTATTTTGTGCCCTTCCCCTTGGTGTTCCTCCAGTACCTCGCTTGGTTGAGCGTCAGTGGGTGTGGAAGAACAAGCATCGTGCATCACTCCTGCTGAGTCGGTTATCACAGGTTGGTCTCTCTCTGTTCAGTAATTGTGGTTCTGACATCTTCTTTGTGGTGACCCATAACTAACAAGCCCTCCAATGAAGTCTGGGACAAGAAAATGCCTACCTCACCCAGCCAGAAGCCCTGACTGGTTGGGATTGTCAATGTTAAGAATGCACTAAAAATTATTGGCAGTGTGCCACAGCCCCTGACTTGAAAGATAAGCCTGCACTGAGAGCAGCTCACTAAAGAGCAACATCATTATCAGACGTATGTGCACCTTGCTGAGCTTCTTTTGTGACATGTGGAATTGTAGAATTGCATGACTGTTCTTGAGTATGACTAAGCCTCCAAAATCCCTTTGAATCTCACTTGGGCTGCCAGCAACCAAAACTGTCTCCCCTGAGTGGAAGCCCCAGGCTCTTCAAAAACCCCAGAGAATGGTAACCTCAATAGGTAGAAGTCCTCTCGGCACACAGCAGGGATCTAATGAGGCTTGATAAAGCTAATTGTTCAAATGCTGGTGAGCCATCTAAAGCTCCAACTTTGCCTATTAAACTTGCTCCACCTGTATGACCAAACCCTTGGTTAATCTTTGTGGGGACCGTCCTGCCTTGTAACCCCAGTAGTCACAAGCCTCAGCCCAGATGGTGTGAACTGGGGGCCATCACCAGCATCTCTGTCTGGGTTCCAGACTAAGGGGGTTGATTTAGATCTTGGCGGACGGGTTACTACGTAACAACGGTGACAGATATCCCGTCAGCCAAAATATAAATCCCATAGGATATAATGAGATTTGTATTTCAGTGGACGGGATACCCTTCACCGTTGTGACAGAGTAACCCATCCACCAAGATATAAATCAGGCCCTAAGTTTCCAAAGTAATACAGAGGAGTGCCCTGATCCTGGCTTCCTGTGCATAATTGGAGCTCCCCGCTTGCATGCTTATTAGCCGTGGTGAAATATACGAAGAGCATTTGAAGTCAAGTGTGTGTTGCAGTTTCTCTTATGGGCTCACATCGTATTTCAACCCAAGAGTCAAATAACAGCCGCCTTCACTAGCAAGATTTGTGCCCCCAGGAGCGTTGGCCTGGTATTTCTAGATCCTGGGCTTGCAAGATTTGCAGCTTTTCATTGGTTAGGAATGCTCTCACCTCAAAGCTTGAGTCCAGTTCCAGTTCCAGTTTAAATACTATATTTCGGTCAGCAACGATAAAAGCAATACAAAATCGAAACCACATTGTGATATTAATCAAGTGAATACAAGATAAACATTTTCCAGGTAAAAGAACCACAATGTAAAAGTTTGGATTAAATAAAATCTTTGTGTAAGATCAAATTAAAAAATGTAAAACAATTTTAAAAGCAGAACTGCGTAAAAACATCATTTTAAAATAAAATTCAAAGTTTCTTGGCAGGTTATATTCAATAGTCAGCTGGGCGAGGATGTACAATGGCAACTATCATGATTGCACTCAATGTTTGAATTTTAGCACTTGTGTAATTGTCCTGGCATGGACAGGCCAGACCGCTTCTAAAAGTTTAGCTATGGAAAAGACCACACAAGACCCAGTGTCTGACCTGCAAATCCGAAAGGCTTGTTTGTTGGACCGTGTTTCAAGAAGTCTGCATAAGCGTCTTCTTTCTCTGGTATATGCTGGGCAAAAGAAAAGTAGATGAGCATCTGTCTCCTGGGCCGCTCCACAGGCCGGGCAGGCTGTGCTATTCTACATATGGAGCCTCCATTTATAGGTGAAAGATGCAAATGTCAGAATAATACCCAGCCTAAATTTTATATACGAGGATCTAGTAAATGGTGGGTCGATCTCGTCCAGGTAGGTTTTGAATCTTGGTACACATTTGGGGTTCAACAGGAAGTCAGATAAGCTGCCACTACTAGTGGATATCAGTACCTTCCTCCACTCAGAAAGCTTTTTGACCCCTTTTACGGAAGAAGCAGAGTTGTGCTCTGGGCATTACCAAAGATCAGAAGCCCCCAGTGCAAAAAGAGATTGCTTAATGAAGCTTAGCCACTGCAAAGTGTTAATACACCTGGGGTTTGGGAAAATATCCTTTAATCCATTCTTAAAGCATTTCAGCTCAGGGACCAGCCATAATCTCAGCCAATATAAGATTGGTTTTAATCTCACTGTGGCATCAATTGAGCGAACATTTAGGTCCACTCTATTGAAAACCCGGGGCATACTTTGGGGGAGTCTAAGCGCTGACCGAAAGAACTTGTTTTCAGCAATCCCTAGATATTTCACATTCTTATGGCCCCAAAGTTCAGAGCCATAAGTAGCCGCAGCCATGGCTTGGGTTCTCCAGATTTCCAATAGTTTCTATTCCCAAAGCTTGAGTCCATTCAGGTCTTTCTGATCAAAATATTGTTAAAACTTGAACAAAAACTTAGGGTATTGGGAGATAAATCCTTTAAGGTTTTGCATAGGTTCTCATTAAATTTTCTTTAATGTGCTTTTTTTGTGTTTTTAATTGAAATCTCAAATATTTAGTAAGCGCATTCTGTAAAGTATGGCAATTCAGTTTTTGCTGTGAGATTGGAATTCCAATTCTCTACTATATAATAGTCATTACATGGTGAACAGTGCTTTATGATCTGTGTAGTGATCGAAAACAGCCCACCAGCCATGCCCAGTTGTCGTGGTAGGTCAGGTAGTCAGATCTTCTCCATTATGATGATATTGGTTTATTATCTACTGATAGACAAGGATCCGATTTCTTATATTTTATGAACAACAGACCATGAGCAGTAGAGTGATCCCACTCATTGTAATGATCAAGAATAGTTACTTTTGTGTGTAAATTTTGTGCTCAGAGTTGCTAATGTGTGCTTAAAGGAAGACAACCAGTATCTTCAGGCAGTGAAAACATGGACCGTGAGTCTGAGGGAATGCTCCATAAGGATGCCTTCTAGCAGGATACACCCTCAATCCTGCTGAGGCACTGCACTGCAGCCTGCTAGGTGTACCCACTGGACCGAAACGCCACACACATATCTATAACAAATATGTAGAATTCATCTGGAAAAAATAGAACACTCATCTGAAAACAGAGATCATCACTGAAAAGAGGCAGAAATACAGTGCTGATGTGGGAGCAGGGTGCACTTTTGTGATCTGAAGATGGATTTGGACCTCCTTTGAGATCAAGAAGAGAGTTACATTTTGGGTAAAGTAAGTCCTGTGTCGATATTGCTGATTTACAAAAGGGAAGTGGTTTGACAATTCTGAGTGACAGCATGGTGCCATGCCCTAATAGATTCATGAAAGGCGCTGTTTTCACAAATCACATTGTGTACAGGCTTTATTTTAGAAGGCTAAGCCCATAGCAGAAATTAACAATTCTAGTTCAAAAGTAATTTTATTGAAGAAACAAAGGATAAAGTACAAAATATGATATACATTATCTAAACACAAAAAAAAGAATTAAAAAATGAAATAAGCTCAATTGAGAGAAGATATCATGCAAACATGCTTGTGATGGAATGGTAAAACAACAAGAAAACAATATAATCAATAAGATAATGCATTTCTTACAACTTATATAAAAATTTAATTAACAGAGGTGTAACAATATATTAAGAAGATGAGGAGGGTCACGGAGGTCAGGCAACTTCTTGCTGAATAGGAGTTAGGGAGAAAGAGCGCTTAGTGCTAGTATCAATGAACGTTGTAACAGGTGACCATAAATTCAAATGTTTTATAGCTATATGAATAGGATGAACAAATGCTGTATCCAATCTATGATTATAGCATACAGCATACCACCATGCCTGGAGGGATAATTTAGCCAAATCTTTCCAATTTTTGGTGATCTGCTGGAAGGCAACTGCTAACAATAAATCAACAATCTTCATGTTATAAGTGTAGTCATCCCAGACAGATGATAAACATCCTAGAAATAAGTGAACAACAGAGAAAGGGAACCTGGAGCCAAAGATTAAGTTAATTTGGGCCCAAACATTTTTCCAGAAAGTGTGCACGTGTGGGCATGTAAAAAGTAGGCGTTTCAAGTCAGCAGATGTGGAAGAGCAAGCCCAACATGTATCAGGTGTGTCACTGTGTATTTTATGTAGCTTAACCGGGTGTATTAAAAGTCTGTTATAAATAAAAAATAATGGTTGTGTAGTGTTTGCTGCCCTGGAAGTTTTCCTGATCTTGGTCCATACTTTATTCCATAAAAGAATTGACCAATCTACTTCAAGATCTTCTTCCCAAGAAAGTTCTACTTTAGTTTTCTCTCTATCGGTATGTGAAGAACATAGATAGGTATAAATAGTGGAAGCTTTGGGGCCAGAATATAAAAGAGTGTGTAAACCGTTTACAGGGTGAGGATTAGGGTGGCAATGAGATAAAACTTGGGCAAATGCACTGGAGAGAGCTTGCTTAATAAGATTGTACTTAGAGTGAAAGGAAGCGGGTAGATCAAAAAGCTGACTAGCTTTTGTGAAGGGTATGACATCATTTTGAGAAAAACGTTGGTGCGTCCAAATTAAGCCTTTATGCCTCCAAGATTTCCAATAGAAAGGTTTACCGGGAATTAGTATAGACTTATTATGCCATAATGAGGACTTAAGAAAGGAGTTTGGGTCAATGGGGGATAATATTGAGTTAGATTCTAGAAGTTTGCAGGTGTGTTTGAGAATAGAGGTAGATATAGATTGTGGTCTGCGAGTGAAAGAGAGATATTCTTTAAAAGAAAAAGGAGAAAGATATAAGCGTTCAAGGTCTACCCACAGAGGACAATCCAACAGAAGTAGGGAAGTAGGGAAGTCGGGAAAGTTAACACCACCTTCTGATGTTGGCTTTGTTAATCTCAGCAGTGACATGCGAGATTTTTTATTATTCCACAAGAATGATGATAATATAGTATTTACTTTTTTGAAATTTTTTAAGGGAATGGTAATGGAATATTGGAGAGAGTATATAAAACTATAGGGGTGAGCATCATTTTAATGGTGTCTAAACGACCACACCATGAGAGATATAATGGAAGCCATTTAGTTGTTAATGTGGAGATTTTTTGTATGCACTTCTCCATACACAGAGAAAGTGTTGTTGGAATTAGAGGGGTAAAGTAAAGTCCTAAATATTTGATATGATGGGAATTCCAAGTGAAGTTTGAAGCACTAAAATCGTCCTTAAAAGTATACTTGGTTAGGGGTAGTATTTCACATTTATCTCTATAGAGCTTATATCCATAAACGGAGGCAAAGAGCTCCACTTCTTGTAAAAAGGCGGGGATAGAGGATTGAGGATTTGAGATAAATAATAATATATCATCGGCATAAGCTGCCAATTTAATTTTCTTGTTATTAGCTTCAAATCCCCGTATAGCTTTGTTTTGACGAATTCTGGACAAAAATGGTTCCAAAGCTAGGTTAAAAAGGAACGGAGATAAAGGGCTACCTTGTCGAACACCTCTTCCCAGATCAAAATAGGGGGATGAATTACCATTTACAAAAATGGCAGCTCGTGGATTAGAATATAAAATTGAAATCAGAGAGATGATCCTTGGGCCAAAACCGAACTATTTAAGTGTTTGAAAGAGATAAGACCAATTGACTCAGTCAAACGCTTTCTCCGCGTCTAAGGCCACCGCTGCTAATGAATGTGATAAATGGGAGGATTTGGATAGGATATCAAAAAATAAACAAGTGTTATCCGAGATAAGGCGGCCCTTAACAAATACGGATTGTTCCGCAGCCAATAATTGAGGGAGGAATGTTTCCAGACGAATGGCCAAAGCCTTAGAAAAAAATGTGTAATCTATATTAACAAGTGAAATAGGCCTATAATTTTTACAATATTTTAGATCCTTCCCTTCCTTAGGAATTAGACAAATTAGAGCTTTCAAGAAGGAACCAGAAGATTCACCCGAATGTGAGAATGAATTTAAGAGAGTGAGTCATTTGGGGAGAAGTAGTGAAGCGAAGTGTGTGAAGAATTCCACTGTGAAACCATCTGGTCCTGGGGCTTTGTGAGTTAGGGCAATGAGAAGTTCATGTTGTGAAATATCAGATTCTAAAGAAGTAAAATACAATTGGGTATCCGAGGATCGGTGAATGCCTGAGAGGAACTGAGAGATATTAGATTCTGAGGGTATGATTTCTGGTGGGTATAGTGTCTTATAGAAAAGAAGAAATTAGTTTAATATTTCTGAATCCTTAAACTGCAATATATTCTGCTCATCCATAATAGAATCAATATCAAACTTATTATGCTTAATTTTTAAATAATTAGCTAAGAGTTTTCTGGCCTTATTCTGGCCGCCATAAATGCACTGGATTTTAACACATAAAGTGAGGCATTCTCAGTCGATTCCTTATTGAATTGAAACTTTGCTTTAACAAGTTGAGAAATTAACAATTCTAATAAAGCAGAGAAAAGTAGTTGTTTTTTTCTTGCACATTCAAGCATCAAAATAGATTTGTTAACATGTTTACATTACAAAAATGCTAATCTTTCCATACAGTCCTTTAGAGCCTGATTCATAAATGTTTTGCACAACCAAGTTCATCTTAGGTACACGCGAAACATGAAATTGAGTAGTATAGACAGGGCTGTGACCATTCCTGCTTGAGTTCAACTGTAAAAGTTGGTGAAGAACCACAAAATAATAAGTTTGCGTATATTCCCCAGCCGTTTGCAGGTTGTTTCTTACCATTAGCAAGCATTTGCAATGCAATAGGTCTCGCATTTATGCAAGTTTAAGTTATTGGCATTGTAAATGACAATGCCTTTTATATATGTTTTAAAAACCAAAACATAAATAGAAGGTATTGTCATTTACAATGCCAATAGCTCAAACTTGCGTAAATGTGAGACTCAGCATCATATAAATCTTAATGACGAACTATCGACTACTGGTTCCCGTCAATACGGCTCAGCCAATCACATATTTCGACCCTCCTAGCCTTCTGGAAAGGTGCCCCCTTTTCTTGATGAAACACCTGGTGCTCCTCTAAAAGTTGCACAAATATGAATAAATAAAATTAATTTGTAGCGCGAACACTACAAACTGAATTCCTTTACAGATACTCTGTTATCATTACCTAACTTATCATACAAGTTATCCACCGCTGAAGGATGAAAGTCTGAATCAGCAACCTCAGGGCTACAACGTGTGATCTGCAGGGTACCACACAGATCTTTGCAGCAGGCACATTAACCCGCAGATGTAAACATGCAACTTGCAGGCAAACCTCACTGACCACCTGAATTGTTACTGGGATTAGAACCTGCGTAGTTTACAGACATAACACATATTTTCATGATCAACAAAAATCTAAAACAGCAGAAGTGATCACTAGCTAGCAACATCACTCAATAAACATAAGATGTGCAATTGGAGGTTTATGCACTATACAAATAAGCCACACACGGAAAATAAAAGAGCAGCATGCACTTAATATGCCGAACTATTCCTGCATTTTAGAACCTGGCTCGAACCTTAAAGGACCCTCGCAAGAAGTGAAAAACGTAGAGGCCCCTTAGTCAAAAGCAAGCATTATAGAAAAATGTGTATTTATGTCTATCTTCCATCCACCCACCCCCGCCAGTATAAACGAGCAATGGCAATTTACTAAACCAGAGACCAGGCAAGAAGCATTAACTAACGACATCTAGCGTTATTACCACGGTTTCGACTGGGGAGACAGGCTAACAAGAAGCACTACGTTCTGCAGCAACTTCCTCTTTATTCGAGGTGCATGCGATGAAAACTAAACACGGTCCTGAACGCTTAACACAAGAAAACAAATTGCAGTTAAAAAAAACGCAAAAGTCTTACAATCTACATACTCAGCATTGTAAAAAACTACTATAAACAATCTGTTGTCTAAAAGAACCTCCAAAACAAGTATTCACTTTAAGTAGAACATGCACAAACACCCACCACGCCACAACAGGATAGAATGGTTATGAAAGTGAAGCATCCTTCCCAAAGAGCATATGGCTTGGTCCTTCAAATCAAAACAAGGTAGGAGCTACGTACATCATCTAACTCTGGCACTGGACGCAGACAACGGCATCTTGCTAATGACGTATGCCCAATACCTAACCATTTTTAGGCTTTTAATAACGCATAACACCGCAAACTTTCAAGCACTATCTATAAACAACAAAGAGAGCGCTTTAAACTGCGACACTCAACGCACAGCATAATCCTAATGAACAGGGCAATGGGACTTCATGAAGTCCTCAGTTTGTTTACATTACGGGCTGCAGAGTGGGGAAAGGCACGATGCCTCTTTCCATCCAGCACACAATGCTAAGGCCAGACGGGAGGGACTGTGAATGCCAACGAAGGAATATAAATACGGTGGAGGCATACCACCACCCTCAAAACACAGAGGCCCAAGACCCCCCAACGGCGCTCTAAGGGAGACAGGCTGAGCCATAAACACGAGGTGCACGACTGCACCCCTGGTCACGGCTCTTCCACTTCAAATTTCGGCTGAAGATTTCTGTAGCCCCTCCGCCTTCTTTTACCTTTGTGGGTCTTGGCGATCTTCGCCATCTTGCCGGACGGTATCTGTGTGCTGGTTTCTATGCAGGGGCGATATTCTACTGTTTCCGGTAGTGCGCAGTGTGGATGGTGGAACACACGTACGTACTGAACAGCTACGGCAAAAGATTGTTAAATTCCTGTGGGACGCAAGAGGTTCAAGGCTATGTTGTAAGCATGTTCGATAGCAGGTGAACCTGACCGCCATCTTAGAATGGTGTTGCACCTCACTTCTTGTTGATAATGAAACCAGTCTGGCAAATGGCGGGCGCTTTCACCTGTTATAAACTTAATTTAGTATTCAAATTAAAACAAAATAATTTTTAAAACTTGCAGATTCTTTTCTGATGCACCATCATCTTCACGATCATTCAAAGTATTGCGTTCAGAATGGCGGGCGCTTCCACCTGTTTTAAACTTAATTTAGTATTCAAATTAAAACAAAACATTTTTTTAAACTTGCAGGTTCTTTTCTGGTGCACCATCATCTTCACGATCATTCAAAGTATCGCGTTCAGATTTCTGAGACCAAAAACTGAAGTTCGCCTAGAGATGCCTAACGTAGGAGAAAGTCAATAAATAAAATAGAACACGTAGGGTGTAACAACCAAGTCAAGGGGCCAGTAGCCATGGGAGGATACAAATGACGACATGGCTGTATTAAGGAGGGACTAACAAGCCTCATAATGAATCAGAAGACAGCATTTACAAAGGACAAACACACAAGCCAATGAAAAATAAGGGCAGGAGTGGGTGAAGCTTCTCTCCGTACTGAACTACCACAGCTCTGGCTCAGGCTCGACCTAAAAAGCCTTCAGGTTTCCAGGCTGAAAACCGGGCAATAACAGCTCTAAAATTTATAAGGATGTAGGTCAAAGAAAAAAGTTTTAAAAACTGTATACTCGTGTATCAACTCTATACTTATTCAATTGGTGGATTTTGTAAGATATGTCAACAGAGTGAAACTTTCCAATGTGAAGTGGGTTTAAAAAATACAAAAACATCAAAATTTGTAAGGTTTTGTTGGAGGGATGATGGCATGGATGGACGCAAAATCATGATCGATTATCAATAAATGCTTCAAAATCTGATCTTCTCTTTAGGGCAATAAATACACATTTCGCCATGATCCATTTTAATTTGTTAGCTTGATGAATGTGTTCAAGCAGTTTCTCTGGTGGAAATTCTTTTTGACCATTTACACATGGTTTCTACTGATTCCAGGCGTTAGCGTACGTGTGTGATTTTGGACATGCAAGTACTGCTATCGAGAAAACTCCTGTTGATTCCAGTTGCAATTGGAAACTGGTTATCTTATTTTCAGTTACTAAGTTTATTTAATTATTAGACTATCCCTAGTTTATCCTCTGGACATATAAAAAATAAGAAATTGCTACATAGAAATACAAAAGCAGCCTGTTGTAACTGGCCAAGTAGAATTTCCAGGGGTTCAATCAATCAATCAATCAATCAATCAGGGAATTGTAAGCGCGCTACTCACCCGTGAGGGTCTCAAGGGGTTACTCTTTAAAAATATGCCCTCTTAAAACCTTCATATGAAACAAATTTTCAAAACAACGATTAAAACCAAACATTAGCAATAGTTGAATAAAAAACAGTGAAAGTTCTAAAGGAGGAAAAACAATTTCATACATCATAGGGTTATTTTCCGAGTTTACCGATAACATATTTTTTTTATGGTATAATGAAACTTTTACAAAGTTTTTCATGCAAATGTTCCAGCCATTGAATTGAAGCGGTAAAAACTCACATTGTTATATTAACATACACATTTTAATGTCATGAATCATGAAGATCATTTAAATATGCGTGTGTTTAAAGAAGGGCTGCCTGCCATGCCAGGTTTCTTTTTTTTTAAAAACGGCCACTTAGAAAACAACTGTTTCCTTTCAATATGATAAACACACAATGGATGGAAAGGGTAAGCAAGATCCAAAAATAGGCCGCAAAGGAAAAGACCCATCTTTTGAGATGAATTGAACTTGGTACGTGTGACATCTTCACAACTTGATGTATAGAAGAATGCTATGCCCTTTTCTAAAGCATTAAGGAAGCACCTGGAATTATTTTTTTATATATTGTTTGCTTACTATTTTGTCATAACTAATTTTAGAGATTTCCATTCCCTTTTAAGGATCGAATGAATAATTGATTCCTCCATCCCCCAATATATTTTATCACCTTAACGTTTCATATTACTCATTTAATACAGCGATGATACATGAAAATATAATGTATCATTGAATATGTTTTGTACTGCAACTCTACCTTGTGCACTTTGCTGATCAATTAATCATGGCTCTTATGCTTTCAGTCATACCTCCATATACACAGAAAGGGCTCCATGTGCAAAGAGTGTTGTTTTTATCTGTGTTTGCTGTACAGTGGTATAGTGCAAAGGTGTAAACCTTTCCACTTTCTAATATGTTAATAATAAATCAGTCTAACTATGCAAATAAAGGCCACCTTATGACATCATATTAACAAGAAGGCCTTGGATCTGTACTCATACTAATTAATACATCTTGCCTGTAAGGGAATGCTTCCTGTGTGGCCTCCTTTCTACAATCCCGTTTAGGAAAAATATAGGCTAGGTTATGTTATACTGTGCATCTCTAAAGTAAAAACCAAAGGTTTTATTACGCCTAAATAGTCAGACAACATCACGAACCTCAGCTCTTGGAGAAGGTGGGGAAAGTTACCGAACTTCACCCGGTTTGTTGAGGTACTGAAACACCCCTTCCAAGACCCAGCTGCCTCACCTGTCGTGGTTTTCTGCTTCGGGATATCATGTGGGTTTGCAGAGAATGGTGCGGAAGGCGCAAATCTTCACAGAAAGGGGTAGTGTGGGCACATTACTTTGTCGGGGGGAAGAAAACGCGCGATGCAGGACGAAGGGGGCAGCTGCCAAATGGCTCCAGTCCCTCAGATGCACAGAGCAGCCCTCAGTAGCTGTTAACATATTTCCCACTGCCACAAAGGCCTGCTGAAGCTGACCTATTTTAAACAAGACTTTGAGAACTTGAATGAAAGAATAAATTATTTTGCTCTAAAATAAACATATTTTTATAACAACCTTGTAATGCATTTAGGGCCATATTTATGCAGGGGTTGCTTTGCTCTTGCACAACGCAACCCCAAAATGTGATTTATCCAGCCGCGCAAGACCACTTTGCGTGGCTCTGAGTGTGTTGAAAAATCCTGAGTAACGCAATGCAGTATTGCGTTACTCTGCCACAGGGAGGCATTCCATGGCCCACGCAACACCCATGAATTTTGACGCATACCCAGATTTACCATTAGTGGTAGACCTGGGAATGCGCCAAAATGCTACGCCTTCCCAGGGGAGGCATAACAAGGAGAAATATCTTTGTTTCTCTTCGTTACTTCCCCCTTTTATGTATGCTGCATTTTGCAGCACATATAGATAGAGGAAAATGTCTCAGGTGATTGTTTTTGTGCACGAAGGTGCCCCTTCCTGCCAAAACCAATCCTGCATGCAACGCAGGTGTCCTGGCACCATGGTGCTAGGGTGCCTGCATTGGCACTAGGCAGCCAATTGTGCACCAGCGCTGGAAAAGGCTAGAATGCGCTGTATTGTGATAAATA
Organism: Calotriton arnoldi; assembly: GCA_963921515.1. Lineage (NCBI taxonomy): Eukaryota > Metazoa > Chordata > Amphibia > Caudata > Salamandridae > Calotriton > Calotriton arnoldi. The sequence goes on along the minus strand of CAWUFW010003655.1, from coordinate 770,065 downwards.
TGCAGTACTTCATTTGTAAAAAAATAAGTGCCAGGGCCCTCGTCAGGAGGCCACTGCAGCTTGCACCACACATTGCCCTGCCAGCGCTGCCAATGGCAGTACAAACACAATTTCTGATCATCACACTCTTACAAGTGTGACAATTCAAGCTACTCTAGGCCCCCAAATCTGTAAAAGCAGCTTGTAAAGCAGTTAAAAGTCATTTTTAGCAGTGCCACCATGTGACAAACTGGTACAAGCCCTGGTGTTGAAAATTAAGCGCCAGTGCACCGGAAACCACCGGCTCAAATTAAGCACTGTAAATATGATGCATTCCTGTGTTATTTCTTGATAAATATCCCCCTTAATTTTATTCAAGTAAATCAAAAACTTGTAATTACAAATGGTTAATTAAAACAAGCATTTGCAATGCAATAGGTCTCGCATTCACGCGAGTTTGAGCTATTGCCATTGTAAATGACAATGCCTCTTATTTATGTTTTGGGTTTTAAAACATAAATAAAAGGCATTGTCATTTGCAATACTAATAGCTTAAACTCTCGCAAATGCGAGACCTATTGCATTGCAATAAAGGGACTTCTCGACCGCTTGTTAGATTGTAAATATCAGAGGAAGAGACAGGCCGGCAACGTCTTCGAAGTAGTGATAAATAGTGCAGTGAAGAAGATGTGTAAGTGTTGTAAATTACACAGACACAAAGTGTGAAGTGAGAGTTACATATGATCTGAGCTATAAACACTAACAAAGCGCTCCAACACCTTTCGCACTGTGATTACACTGTCGTGGCTCAGGAGGAAGAGCGGGAGGGGGGGCTATTTCCTGCCCTCTCCGTGATTTGAGTGTGCAGTCGTTGGCATTACAGTGCCCCTGCTATTACTACTGAGTGAGAGGCGCTGAGGTGGTGGTGGTGGTATTGGTGGTGGTGGTGGTGGTGGTATTGGTGGTGGTATTGGTGGTGGTGGTATTGGTGGTGGTGGTACTGGTGGTGGTGGTACTGGTATTGGTATTGGTACTGGTAGTGGTGGGGGTGGTGGTTGTACTGGTGGTGGTGGTACTGGTGGTACTGGTACTGGTGGTAGTGGTACTGGTGGTACTGGTACTGGTGGTGGTGGTGGTGGTATGAGTGGTGGTGATATTGGTGGTGGTACTGGTACTGGTGCTATAGGTGGGTGGTACTGGTAATGGTGGTATTGGTGGTGGTACTGGTGGTATTGGTGGTGGTACTGGTACTGGTGGTATTGGTGGTACTGGTACTGGTGGTGGTGGTACTGGTGGTACTAATACTGGTGGTACTGGTGGTACTGGTACTGGTAGTACTGGTGGTACTGGTGGTGGTGGAACTGGTGGTGGTGGTACTGGTGGTGGTACTGGTGGTGGTACTGGTGGTGGTATTGGTGATGGTACTGGTGGTACTGGTGGTGGTATTGGTGGTATTGGTGGTACTGGTGGTGGTACCTGTTGTGGTGGTACTGGTGGTGGTACTGGTGGTGGTGGTACTGGTGTTGGTGTACTGGTGGTACTGGTGGTGGTACCGGTTGTGGTGGTACTGGTGGTGGTGGTGGTATTGGTGGTGGTGGTACTGGTGGTGGTGGTACTGGTATTGGTATTGGTACTGGTAGTGGTGGGGGTGGTGGTTGTACTGGTGGTGGTGGTACTGGTGGTACTGGTACTGGTGGTAGTGGTACTGGTGGTACTGGTACTGGTGGTGGTGGTATGAGTGGTGGTGATATTGGTGGTGGTACTGGTACTGGTGCTATAGGTGGGTGGTACTGGTAATGGTGGTACTGGTATTGGTATTGGTGGTGGTGGTGGTGGTGGTATTGGTGGTGGTATTGGTGGTGGTGGTATTGGTGGTGGTGGTGGTATTGGTGGTGGTGGTACTGGTGGTGGTGGTACTGGTATTGGTATTGGTACTGGTAGTGGTGGGGGTGGTGGTTGTACTGGTGGTGGTGGTACTGGTGGTACTGGTACTGGTGGTGGTGGTGGTGGTATGAGTGGTGGTGATATTGGTGGTGGTACTGGTACTGGTGCTATAGGTGGGTGGTACTGGTAATGGTGGTATTGGTGGTGGTACTGGTGGTATTGGTGGTGGTACTGGTACTGGTGGTATTGGTGGTACTGGTGGTGGTGGTACTGGTGGTACTAATACTGGTGGTACTGGTGGTACTGGTGGTACTGGTACTGGTAGTACTGGTGGTACTGGTGGTGGTGGAACTGGTGGTGGTGGTACTGGTGGTGGTACTGGTGGTGGTACTGGTGGTGGTACTGGTGGTGGTGGTGGTATTGGTGATGGTACTGGTGGTACTGGTGGTGGTATTGGTGGTATTGGTGGTACTGGTGGTGGTACCTGTTGTGGTGGTACTGGTGGTGGTACTGGTGGTGGTGGTACTGGTGTTGGTGTACTGGTGGTACTGGTGGTGGTACCGGTTGTGGTGGTACTGGTGGTGGTACTGGTACTGGTATTGGTACTGGTGGTGGTACTGGTGGTGGTAGTGGTGGTGGTGTTGGTACTGGTGGTGGTACTGGTGGTGGTACTGGTGGTGGTGGTGGTATTGGTGGTACTGGTGGTGGTGTTGGTACTGGTGGTACTGGTGGTGGTACTGGTGGTGGTACTGGTGGTGGTACTGGTGGTGGTGGTCGGTACTGGTGATGTTGGTACTGGTGGTGGTGGTTGTGGTACTGGTGGTGGTACTTGTGGTGGTGGTGGTACTGGTGGTGGTGGTACTGGTGGTGGTGGTACTGGTGGTGGTGGTACTGGTGGTGGTGGTGGTACTGGTACTGGTGGTGGTGGTACTGGTACTGGTGGTGGTACTGGTACTGGTGGTGGTACTGGTGGTGGTGGTGGTACTGGTGGTAGTGGTACTGGTGGTGGTGGTGGTACTGGTGGTGGTGGTGTGGTGGTACTGGTGGTGGTGGTACTGGTAGTGTTGGTACTGGTGGTGGTACTGGTGGTGGTGGTGGTACTGGTGGTACTGGTGGTGGTGGTACTGGTACTGGTGGTGGTGGTGGTACTGGTGGTATTGGTGGTGGTACTGGTACTGGTGGTATTGGTGATGGTACTGGTGGTGGTCTCGTCTGAACAAAGGTGCGCGGACGCTATTAAAGTGAATGCGCAGAATGGGGCGCTTTTACAAATAAAAGCATTTGTTTCTCAAGTCGACAAACAAATGCTTTTTTTTTATAAAAGCGCCCCATTCCGTGCTTTCACTTTAATAGCGCCGCGCACCTTTGTATAGACGAGCCCAGTCTAAAGAAAGTAGCGTGCCACTATTAAAGATAAAGCACGGAATGGGGCGCTTGTTTAAAAGAAAACAAAGTAGTCCATGAATAACTACATAAAGGCCTACAGTGTAATGAAACTGTAGTTGGCCGGTGCTCCTGGCTTCCAAACGGAAGTGATGTATCTAGAGCACCTGCCAACAAGGAGCCAGTAAACAAAAGCGATGGAGCTATGAACCAAAAGCAGGCAGCAGCTGAAATTACACTCTGTAGAGTTTTACAGGAGGTAAACATACAATATTCATATAAATTACAATGATTTTAGTAGATAAAAACAGATATAAAATAGTCGCTTTTATATGTGAAACTAAAAATTCAATGTGAAACAATTTCAAAGTGGACTCTCAATGTCTTCCTCTACTTTTCTGGGTCGCCTTTTCCTTGTGGCGTACAGAAAAGATTCTAAATACTGTTAGAAAAGTATTTAACGACTCTTGATAGCACTGAGGCATAGATTTAACCCCTGCTGGCAGGTATGGAAACAGTGTTTTATGAATTCAGGTCTTATCCATTTCTTCCTTTCATAATCCAGGTGCAAATGCATAGAATGTGCATTAAAGTTTCTAGCCGTTGCATAAATAGACAGTATGCTCCGTATTTATCTGGAAAACTACTTCAGTACTACTTTGTTATCCCACTAAAATAAAAAAAAGTCCAGGAAAATTATTTGTTGCCTCATGACTGGACATGCAGGCATTTTTAAATATGCTTGGCTTGTCCTGGTTTCATATGAGAGTATAATGTATAGCATAATCTTTTATTTTGAGATTCAGAGCAATCAGTCTAGGTTTGGTTATAAACTGGTTTGCTACATAGGTCTTAAAGCTGGAAAACCTCACAAGGTGTTAAAACATTTTGCAAAGTTGAGCCATGATGCTTACAATTTGCAAACTCCTTCCCTGGATCACCTGCATTATTTGATCAAATTGACTACTTCCCAACAGTGTAATCTCAATGTTTTGAGAATACTGTCTAGCTGAAGGTGATGCAAAGAAATTCAATCTTCAGTAAATACTCAACACAGTAAGCAATAGGCTTAAATTTTTATTAGTTCACATATTTGAATCATATCTTCAATTGTTTGGTAACATCATTTAGGCCAGACTAGAAATAATTCCATTTCTCTTTCCAACATTTTTACCTAGATTTTGTAACCCAGAGTGAGCACAATTTCCCTTTGACAAAGGTGTAGGTGCCTTATTGCTTAGGGATAATCTTGGGGACACAGGTGGACAGGTTGAGTTGGTGGTAGTATAAAAAGATACTTCATTTCTTTGAGTTTCCTTAGCTTGTTATTTTACATCAGTACCCTATCTGTGTTCCATCCCAGGCTACATGATCACTGTGTTTTGCACATGAGATGATTATGCTTGTGTGGAGAGAGGTGAATTTTTAAACTAAAATTATATATTTTTATGAAGTACTTTGCCTCCTTACGTTGAAAGCCACTGCAGGAACTCAGCCCTTATTTTTCTGGATCGCCTTAATGTCACTTGTACTAATTATGCCTGTTTATTAAAGTCTTTTGTCATGTTTTTAAGTTGGCCTAACTTGGGTGGAGCCACCCCCAAACTCCATTTGTGCAAGTTTCTTTGTTCAGAGAGAGAGAAAATCTTCATTTGGCACCAACAGACTTTCCGGCCTATGCCCTAGCCTTACTATTTCCAGACAAAGTAGCCAGACTCTCAGAAAGTTTGTCTTTTTTTAGGACCTTTATGGAAACATGGAAGGTCTGATAAGGAGCTGTTCAGACAAGTTTCATCTTCCGGTGGAATGATAACATTTGGGCATGTTAACTCATCTGAAATATTTTTTCGAGAAGGGAAAAAAGTGCAAAGTGACTTTCCTGTTTCTTACAGGCACTGGCGGGGATGCCGCAAGATATCCACACTAATTGTTTGCCTAATCAGATTGTGCTGCTTTTCTCAGCCTGTGCAATACAGTAGACAGAATGGTAACAGAAGCCCAACACACATAGTTAAAAAGTTGTTTCCTATTCCAAACTTTACAAAAACTAAGCCTGACAAAGTCAAGTAGAAGAATAAGGCCACTCAGCATCCAGGAATGTTCCATTGCTAGTGGGATTCCATCAATAATTCTCAGGTTTCAGTTGCTCTGCAGTAAGCCCAAAGAAATTAATTATAATTCAACTAATATCACTGACACAGTCCCTATAGGCACTTTTCTTTCACCCATGTGATTAAAATTGTATATGGTGCCTTTGAGGCACCTAATGGATGAGATGAGTGTCAAGATCCACCATTATGCTGATGATACCCAGATCTACCTAGAAGCAAAAATCCCTACATGATGTCCACAACTCATCAATGTCATCAGATTTCCTAATACTAAATCTTGAGAAAACTGAATTCATTCTCATACATAAAGACCACAACCATAAATTGAGAATATATAAAGGAACTACAGTCCAATGGTGTCAACTCCCTCCTATCACCTGAAGTAAGATCACTGGGCATTTTGATTGATCGCTCCCTATTAATAACTTCACGAACCAACAACAGTAGAAAAATTGCAAGATTTACATTACTCTCCCTAAAAAGACTCATACCTTTCTTAGCACCAATAGACTTTTGCCTTGTTGCCCAAGCCTTGGTAGTCTCTTGAACTAATTATTGAAATTTTACTCTCATCAGAGTTCCCCAAGTCTTCACTCCCCACTGTCACAGCCTACATAAAATGCACTGGCTCCACATTGAGGAAGAAGCGTTGGGACAATTAGAGGCTTTAATTAAAGATAAAGTAATGGAAATTATCCTACAATCTACCCATAAACACAGTATGTAACTTATTGACCCTACATGATTTACATATTCCACAAATGGGTAAGAAACAGACTATCTAATGTGTTTAGCTCTCTGTTTATGAAAAATATACCTACCTCCCTGAATGCCCAGACAATAGATCATACAGCCATGAAAAAATGGCAATTACATTTTTTCCATAATATTCTAAAAAATGTTCATTACTTTGAGAGTGAAACATTCTAATGAGACAATGGAATTGGAGTTCAAAATGTGTGGGGATAATAGACATGCATAAGAAAGGCCTATTCAAGTGCCATTCAAGGAGGAGCAAAGTCAGATTTTGAGTCAGAGAGGCAATTTATACCAGCTGTACAGTCCACTGAACCTTCATTGTGGACAATATAATTTTATGGCTGTATCCCAAAATAATAAAACTCCTACTGTATGATGATACATATCTTTAGAAAATTCATATATTCATAGGTAGATGTGTTTGAGATTTCGCCTTTATTTTTTGCAACGTATAGGTCTGGATATAAATATGTGATCCAATTTTTTGAACCTCTTCCAATGGTTATCCCTACCCTTTTTGTATGTTGCAAGTGTGTCTAGAAACTTATAGGAGTAAATATACATATGTATAAATTTGGTTAGAAGGGTTGTATTGCCAGAGTTTCTAAAGCTGCAGTTAGTAAAAAAGAAACGTATAAATGACTCCCTTGGTGCACTCGTCTTCTGAGCATCAAAAACAGTCTGAGAATTACCCTCATACACCATACACAGTGAAACTAGATATTTCTGCCTTGGAGATTTGTTGGATAGGAGTAGTGATAGAAACTAAGGGGCATATTTACAATATTTTGGCCTATGGCAGTGCAGCAAGCCTTCTAGCTGCGCTGCCCTACGTCAAAAGAAATGGGCAGGAATGCCCTCTCTCTACAAGATACAGCGCATTCATGTCCTTCCTGCCAGCGCTGGTGCATAAACTGCAGCTGAGCGTCAATGCAGGCACCCTTGCACCATGGTGCGAGGGTGTCTGTGTTGTTAGCATGATTGTTTTTGTGCAGGAAGGGACACCTTCCCCCACAAAAACAATCAAAGGAGAAGTTTTCCTAGTTCACATGGAAAGAGGAAAAAACTAAGAGAAATGTAAACATTTCTCCTCGTTATGCCTTCTTTGGGACGGCGTTAGTTTTGCCGCTGCCCCATATTTACGCTATGTTGTAATCTGGGGCAGTGTCAAAAACCATTGGTGTTGCGTGGGAACAACCACAGGAACACCCATTGAACGCCCCTTCCATGCAGAGTAAGGCATTGCCTTACTTCATATTTACAATGCCATGAAAAGTCACGCAGGGTTGCTTTGCGTGGCCTTGTAAATATAAGCCGGCACACTGCACCACCGAAGCGTCACAAAAGTGACACTCCGGTGGCGTAGAACTGCCGGAGGGGCATTGTTAATATGCCTTAGGTTTTTCTAGTCTTAAGACATACGGCCTCAGAGTGTGTAAAAATGGAACACCAATCGTGAATTGGAGTAAGTGCTACCCAACAAGAAGTGAGATCGTTTCTCAGTGAATCGTACCTATCAGTAATACATACCAGCAGATGAGGTCCCTGCTAGACCAGTCATCTGTGGCGTGGTTTTGCCTTCTTACCTCTGGTTTTGCTGACTTCATTTTTGCTGGCCTTAGGATTCTGGGCACTTTACCACTGCTAATCAGTGCTAAAGTGCATATGCTCTGTACTCCAGGCATGGTAACATTGGCATATCCACAATTGGCATATTTAATTTACTTGGAAGTCCCTAGTAGAGTACACTATATGTGTCCAGGGCCTGTAAATTAAATGATACTAGTGGGCCTGCAGCATTGATTGTGCAACCCACTCAATAGCCCCTTAAAATATTGCTCAGGCCGCCACTGCAGAGCCTGTGTGTGCAATTTTAAACTGCCATTTCCACTGGCAAGTTAACTTACTTGCAGGCCCAAACCTTCCCTTTTATGACATATAAGTCACCCCTAAAGTAGGCCCTAGGCGGCCCTATGGGCAGGGTGCAATGTATTTAAAAAGAAGGACGTGTATTTTTGAATTTTACATGTCCTGGTAGTGAAAAACGGCTAAATTCATTTTTCACTACTGCAAGGCCTATCTCTCCCATAGGTTAACATTGGGATTGGCTTAAAACATCTTTTAAGTGTCATTTTTAATTGGAAGAAGACAGAAATTTGGAGTTTGGTGTCTCTGGACTCAGAATTTAAAATCACAACTTATGGTGAAGTCGGATTTTAAATTGTAAGTCTGAAAATGCCTCTTTTAGAAAGTTATCTAAAGAAAGGTTAGGCCCAAGGACCATAGCGAGGTAGGGCCTTTTTAAGTAGAAACTCTGAAAAATACCTGGCTACTGTTTCGTGGTCCTGCTATTTAATTTGAACAGACACACTACAAGAACCAACGTTTGAATCCCCTTGGATCTGGTTATTTATTTAACCTTTTCTTTTGCATTTCAGAACTACTTTTGGATTATTTCATAAGCATCTGAATATGAAGGAAACACTATTCATTTCAACACAGATAGACATAATTATACCAATACGCAAACAATAATGCTGTGACAAAAAATGTGTAACATTTAAAACTTACAATAATGCACCATTCTCTTTACACACTGGTTTTTACAATAGTCCCTTTAAGCTTAACATTTGTACAAAAAGGGCGTAAATCACAGGAGGTGCCAATCTCATAACACTGTTTTTCAAATTTATAACAACCCTTTAAGATTTTGCTATTTATCAAAAACGGCCGTAAACGACCAAAAAGTGCCGACGCGTTTCAAGTCCCAGTGAAACCCTCTAGCGCTAAATAGCTGATCCTTTTTCCTTACAGCCTCCCACCGAAAATGAAATAACCCATGTTAAACCCAAAAACTGGTGAACAACAAGCTGTAACCAGCAGGTAATTCTCACATTATACGGTGTACATAAACAGAGAGAAGGAGAGGGTTTTACAATGCACTGACACACATTTATTTATGTTTATCCAATAGATCTCATCTGCACAATAAGTCAAACTAGAAAGTCAGAAGCCCTGATGATAGCCCCACGAGTTTCACTGGGACTTGAAACGCGTCGGCACTTTTTGGTGGTTTACGCCCGTTTTGATAAATAGCAAAATCTTAAAGGGTTGTTGTAAATTTGAAAAACTGTGTTATGAGATTGGCACCTCCTGTGATTTACGCCCTTTTTGTACAGATGTTAAGCTTAAAGGGACTATTGTAAAAACCAGTGTGTAAAGAGAATGGTGCATTATTGTATGTTTTAAATGTTACACATTTTTTGTCACAGCATTATTGTTTGCGTATTGGTATAATTATGTCTATCTGTGTTGAAATGAATAGTGTTTCCTTCATATTCAGATGCTTATGAAATAATCCAAAAGTAGTTCTGAAATGCAAAAGAAAAGGTTAAATAAATAACCAGATCCAAGGGGATTCAAACGTTGGTTCTTGTAGTGTGTCTGTTCAAATTAAAAAGCAGTACCACGAAACAGTAGCCTGGTTTTTTTCCAGAGTTTCTACTTAAAAAGGCCCTACCTCGCGTCGGTCCTTGGGCCTAACCTCTCTTTAGATAATTTTAGAGTGGGTAGTCACCCGCGAAGGTGTGTGACAGTTAAATCATCACAAAGTAATTTAATGATTGATTCCTAGACAGGCGGGCCAGTCCGACCTGTCTGAATATGTCTGAAAAGGATACACTCATTTTCAGAAGAGCACATTCAGAATTTAATTTCTACACCCTCCCCTTTCTCCTCTATTTCACTTAGCTCCACAGCTAAGCAGCAAAATGAATCAGATAAACTGACTCGTTTACATAAAAAACATATACGAACAGAGTTACATGGGCATTTTCTTTTAGAGCACCTAAAAGCTGGCACTATTCCATGGGGCTTGCAAGTGAAGAACATCCCTGTCATTTTCATTGAGGACCCAGAGTACAAAAAGGGTTTTAGTTTTATTAGTACAAATGTAGTTGGGACCTCATGGTGCACACAATAGAGACAGCCCAAAGAATTTGCAGAAAAGAAGTTGAGGAACTAGAAGCACTAACCTAAGCAATCAAGGATAATCACACTACATCTGAAGCAAAGATTCTGCTTGAGAAAATCGAAAAGGAAATTCTAACTTTCAAAGACAACACGATCAGCTTCAAAACAGCTAAATTTGAAAGGGACACCAAATCCTTCAATATAGAAGTTGCATATCCTTACTTGAAGGACGATTTCTACACCAAGACAGATTCTCGTCGAGCCCTTTCAGAGTATCAAGGACGTTCAAAGAACCGGTTTTTAACTTTTTCTGAATCATCATCATCCGATACCTCAGGGGAATCAGATCCCAGGGAAGGACCTTCAAAAAGGCAAAATTCTTTTTTAGACAAAGGCGACCAAAAACCCAGGGTGAGATTCAAACAGCAGCCATGGGAAATGAGAACAAGGAGGCAATATTACAAGTCATAAAAACGACCTCTATCGTGAATTTGTCTGAGAAAAAGTTAACTAAAGATGAAGAATCTGTTCTGCAGTTTGGACTCAAGTTTGTTCCAAACAAACTCACTGATTACACAAGGTTAAAAATAGAAGCAATTGAATTTTTTCGTAAAATTCGTCTCAAGGCGTTCTTTGAAGGCAAAAAATATAAAGGAAGTGGTGAACATTCTGGTTTACCGAACAAATCAAAGTTTGTGCCACCTGCACATAGTATTCCCAAACAAATTGGGGTTTTTGAACAGGTAGTGCTTTCATCTATTCGCCAATTGGAGAAACAAAAAAACTATCTAAAAAGGAACAGATCACCTCAACAACAACAAGCCATATGTGATTTGAAAAGTGATGATTCAGTAGTCATAAAGCCAGCCGATAAGGGTGGGGCCTTGGTGCTATGGCCCAAGAACATGTACCTAACTGAGGGTAGAAGTCAAGTCCATAATCAAGAATGGTATAGTCAAATCCAGGGGGATACTACACGGCAAATACAGGAACGAATTACAGAAATATTGAAAGAAGGATCTGAGCAGGGTTTCCTTGGTCCTAAGGAATTTGATTTTCTTTTAAAGAAACATCCACATACCCCTGTTATCTACTTTCTGCCAAAGATCCATAAACGACTTAAAGAGCCACCAGGAAGACCAATCGTCTCGGGGTGTGACTCCATAATGGAGCCCATTGCAAAATATGTAGATATCTTTCTAAAACCATTCATAGAAGATATCCCCTCCTATCTAGGAGACACAACTGATTTCATCATCAAAGTAGAGGGCCAACAGTTTGATTGCCAATTGCATTGGATGGTTTCATTTGACGTCATCAGTCTATATACGCAGGTACCGCAGGATGAGGCCTTGCAAGTGATAGAGTTTTACTTGGAAAATAGATTGAGACCACACAGAGTTTCAACAGACTTTTTTCTACAGTTGGCAGAAATAGCTTTAAAGAAGAACTATTTCAAATTCAAGGAATCATTTTATATGCAAACGAAGGGCACCGCGATGGGGTGTCCCTTCGCGCCAGAAATGGCTGTGCTCTATATGGCCCAATATGAAGACAAATTCATCTTTAACAACAATCCGTTTGAAAGAAGTATTCTACAATGGTATCGATATATAGACGATATCTGGTGTTTGTGGAAAGGTACAGAAGAAGATTTGGACATGTTCCATGGATGGCTGAACAGTAGGCATGAAGATATTAAATTTAGCATCAATAAGAGTAAGACCAGTCTGACCTTCCTGGACGTTGAAGTTGTACCACGTGATGAAGAATTGACGACTTCGTTACATCGAAAAGCCACTGACAGGAATACAATTTTACACCACAGCAGTTTGCACCCTCGAAATTTGAAGGATAATCTCCCTTATGGCCAGCTACTACGGATACGTAGAAACTGTTCACGAAGAGAAGATTTTGAAATCCATGCGTCCATATTCTGCCAACAGATGATCAAAAGAGGGTATTCCAAAAAATTACTCAAACATGCTACCAAAAGAGCCTGGTTCACACTGCGTGAAGCACTCCTCCAAAAAAAAGCAAAACAACCGCTTGAGAGACTGGTGTATGTGTCCACTTATGGCCCTGATGCTAATAAGTTTCGGCAAACTATTCTTAAGAACTGGCATTTGCTACAAGGTTTGGAGTGTCCTTTCCCGAGACTGCTGTTTGCAATGAAGAAGAATATTTCCATAGGGCAACAAATCATTAGAGCTGATATGTCACCGAATCGCCCCAAGAGTGATTTAAGAACTCAATGGAAAATGAAACCTGTACAGGGCCGTCACAAGTGTGGTAATTGCTCAGTGTGCGAATTGACGATAGAAGGTACTGAATTCTGCCACAACACCATTAAATGGAAACACTGTGGGGCATATTTACAAGCCCCTTGCGCCACTTTTGCGCCACAGTTGCGTCACGCATGTGACGCAGCGGCGACGCAAACCATGCGCCGCGTTGCGCTATATTTACAACATGACGCATCTAGGGAGATGCGTCACGTAGTAAACCCCTGAGCCACATGAAACCTGCGTCAGGTTTCATGTGGGCGTACCGGCGCAGGGGGGGGGGGTTCCGGCGCAGGAACGCCTCGGAAAAGTGACGTAGTGAAATCTACAAGATTTCACGCAGTCACTTTTCTGACGCTGGTGCGTCAAATCCTTACGCCTGCTTCAAGCAGGCGTAAGGATTGACGCACCATGTTAGGGATAGGGAAGGTTGGAACAGTGCTGGAGTTGCGTCGCGCTTGCGACACAGCTTCAGCACTGCGCCAACCTTCCGCCGGCAGATGCGTCACGCATCTGCTTATCCTTGCGCCACGATGCGCCGCATTGTAAATGCGGCGCATCGGACGTGGCGCAAGGGTAAACTTGCGTGACACATTTTCCCTGGCGCATCCCAGCTGATATGCAGGGATGCGCCAGGGAACGTAAATATGCCCCAAAGAATTTACGAACTGTAAAACAAAAAACGTGATCTACGCTGTAATTTGTCCTTGTTCAAAGATCTACATCGGCAAAACAAACCAACAAATAAATCAACGGATTGTCCGGCACAGTTCGAGAATAAAAAAGAAAGTGCTAAATGCGCCCATGGTTTCCCATTATATTGAAAAAAATCACGGTGAAAAGGATTTAAGATGGACTGTTTTAACAGGAGTTGCGCTAAATGCAAGAGGAGGTGATCTGGATGAACTGCTCCTCCAAAAAGAAGCGTATCTTATCCTAAAATGTAATTGTACTGTCTCTGGCCTGAATGAGATGACGAAACTATCACGAACGTGAAACATGCCAATGACAAAGATTTAGGAACCACAATGCCCATAATCCATCAGGGCAACGCACTGTTGATAACTGCGAGCAAATAGGAAGTCTCTACTGCTGCAGAGACGTGAACGGTCACGCAGCAAACGGGAGAGGAAAGAAGGTTCCAGGCAAGGATACACGCCTCAAAAGTAAGATAATAACAACATGTTGCAGCGCACTAGCGGCTTTAACAATGTATCGTGGGCACACGTAACTCAAAATATTGTTGAAATGTCATCTGCAGGAAAATAATTAATCCGGACATTCCTGCAAACTCTATTCGAGAATAGCTCACATGAAAGGGGAGACGCCGCCCTTTATGATTCAGGTATGCGGCTTAGCCACACCGCCATAACAACATGTTGCAGCGGCTTTAACAATGTATCGTGGGGCACCCGTAACTCAAAATATTGTCGAAATGTCATCCGCAGGAAAAGAATTAATCCGGACAGTCCTGCAAACGCTACTCGAGAATAGTTTACATGAAAGGGGAGACGCCGCCCTTTATGATTCAGGTACGCGGCTTAACCTCACCGCCAAAACGTTTTAAAAGCTGCAGTTTAGTTACCCTCTAGCGCTAAATAGCTGATCCTTTTTCCTTACAGCCTCCCACCGAAAATGAAATAACCCATGTTAAACCCAAAAACTGGTGAACAACAAGCTGTAACCAGCAGGTAATTCTCACATTATACGGTGTACATAAGCAGAGAGAAGGAGAGGGTTTTACAATGCACTGACACACATTTATTTATGTTTATCCACTAGATCTCATCTGCACAATAAGTCAGACTAGAAAGTCAGAAGCCCTGATGAGAGCCCCACGAGTTTCACTGGGACTTGAAACGTGTCGGCACTTTTTGGTGGTTTACGCCCGTTTTTGATAAATAGCAAAATCTTAAAGGGTTGTTATAAATTTGAAAAACTGTGTTATGAGATTGGCACCTCCTGTGATTTACGCCCTTTTTTTTTACAAATGTTAAGCTTAAAGGGACTATTGTAAAAACCAGTGTGTAAAGAGAATGGTGCATTATTGTATGTTTTAAATGTTACACATTTTTTGTCACAGCATTATTGTTTGCGTATTGGTATAATTATGTCTATCTGTGTTGAAATGAATAGTGTTTCCTTCATATTCAGACGCTTATGAAATAATCCAAAAGTAGTTCTGAAATGCAAAAGAAAAGGTTAAATAAATAATCAGATCCAAGAGGATTCAAACGTTGGTTCTTGTAGTGTGTCTTTTAGAAAGTTAGCATTTTTTTACTTTAACTCTTCTGTGCCTCTGCCAGTCTCTGTATACAAGTCTGGGTTGGATGACAGCTGGGTTTTGTGCATTCCCTCTAGGCAGGCACACAAAGAGAGCTGGGGTGTGATATTTGCATCCTAATGGCCCATCATCAGGCTGAGGTAGATCGGGAAGGAGGAGCAGACACTTGCACCTGAATAGGGCTGTGCCTGTCCCCACACAAAGAGCTTCATACCCCTCTTTAGTGAGCATGGAGTAAGGGCAGGAAAGGCAGGGACCTTGTGATCTTCAAAGGCCTCTTTGAAGTCTCCCCCATTTCAAAGGCACATTTGGGTATATGTACTGGACCCCTGACACCACCAAATCGGAACTTTGCTGGAACCAAGAACATTCTGCCTGAAAGAAGAACTGCTGTGCTGTAGGAGGGACTGCCACTTTGCTACCTGCATTGCTGTGTTGGCCTGCTGCCTGCTGATTGCTGTGCTGTAGGAGTTACTGCCACTTTGATACCTGCTCTGCCATGTTGGCCTGCTGCATGCTGCTTCTTGCCTGGGAGTGAGAAGGACTGGATCAGCTCTCTCCATCCTTAAACCCAAGTTTCTGCAAGGGCTTGTTGGCTTGCCTCCTGTTCTCTGAAGTCTGAGGTCACAAAAGACTTCTTGCAACTCTGCTGGTGTTGCTGGACTCTGCCATCTGTGAGTCTGTGAGTTCTACCCTTGCCTGAGGTGCCCCCTTCAATCCTGGGCCTCAGAAGTGGGTTACGCAGCTGTTTTCTGCAAAAGTCAACTCAGTGACCCCTTTGCGTCGATCAGAACCAGCACAGTGCCCTCCTACGCAGTGCCGATTCGACGATGACGTGGGTCCAGACTGCGATGTCTGACGACGTCACAATGCCGATCAGAAGACGCTGATGTGAGACTCGACGATCCTGCGACACGACTGAGTGGCTCGACTCCGATGCATCGACCAGACTACGTGAATAAAAACCAATGCAGGCACTCCTCAATGCCGACTCTTGCTCCGTACAAGGTACTTTTTCAGTGGGCCCTGCATGGGTCCTGTAACTGGCCTGCCCTCCACCGCGGGCAGCCTGAACTTTGGATTTACCCCGGTCTAGCACAACCTCAAGTAACCTCTGAACGCTATCGATTTCTAAGCCATGTTTTGGGATTTAATCTTTAAAAAATTATATCTTAGCTTCGACTTATTGGACTTTTGTTGTTTTGGTCTTGTTTTACTCAGATAAATATTCTCTATTTTTCTAAACTGGTGTGGAGTAGTTTTATGGTGTGTTCACTGTGTTACCGTAATTTAAGTGTCGCACAAATACTTTACACATTGCCTCTTAAGTTAGGCCTGACTGCTCTTTGCCAAGCTACCAGAGGGTGAACACAGGTTAATTTTGGATGTGTATCTGACTTACCCTGACTAGGACTGTGGCTCCTGCTTGGACAGGGTGTATACTCTGCCAACCAGAAACCTCAATTTCTAACAGTCCCTATAGAGGAGTGTGGCCTGCACCTTTTCATCAGGGTCCTGTCTACCCCATACCAAGCATGCTTGAACCCAGCCACCTTTGATTACATGTAGCTATGGGGCACAGCTTTGATGCACATACTTTATGGCCAAGACTTTTATTAAGATCTATCATAATAAATACATGCATGCTCTACCACTACCATTTCAAGCACCTAAATCAGGAGTGCATTCCTCATCTTTTGTGAATTCACAAAGTTTTCCAGGAATACTGCTGAGTGGTAGCAAGAAGGGAAGAAGGGAAGCTGTATATTAGAATGATGTCAATTTTTCACCAGGTGGAAATCTCTAAGTATAGCTTGAGAAGTAGGACTAGGACTATGAAGTAGGACTAAATTCACTTGGGAGTATCTTTAAGGCTGTCTAATGTGTTTGTATTTCTTTAGGTTTTAACACATTCCAGTCATTTTTTTTGTAGCCTGTTTCATAGGTAAATCTTCGATTAAAGGAGGCAATTGGTGTACAATATTATCATGTTATATTACAATAGTTGAGCCTCTCAAGGATTAGATAATGTGTGAGCTCCATTGATAAGGGGTATTGGTAGAACTTGCTACAAGCACACTGAAGTAATAAAAAGCCAGCATGCACTACCTACACAACCTCCCTTGGTAAATTCATCAATTTAAAAAAGGCAAGTGGTTGTTGTTTTCTGGGTGTGAACATCATTGTGAATATAATTGCATGTGTTTTGTAATGCAGATTTAAAGTGTGAAAAATTTAACCTTTCATAAATATTGTTATTTACCTATAATCAAAATATGTAAATTACAAATATTGTTACTTTATGTCATTTGCTTACTTATCTACTTGTGAGCATTTATTTGGAGACTCAAGCACCAGACTCAATATGCGATGTCCAAGCCTAAAGGCACATCTATATTATTTGAAAGATACCTTAATAACTAGTAAGAGTTTTTTTCACCAGCACTGTAGACCTAAGGAATGTGTTCTCCCCACTGACGGCACACTGAGGTGCAGAAGGTATGGTACAAAAAAGTTATTGTTAGAATATTGTCTGACATACATATTGTTTCCTAAAAGTCTCTACAAAAATATCACCCATTTAAATTAATAATAGAATATCTACACTGTGGGATGATATTTTTGTAAAAAGTATTTTAGATACAATGTTTATGTCAGAAGCTATTTCTATACATAATAATCTGACATACTACAGAAGCATAGTGACTCAATTATTTGAGGGTCCTCACTATCCCATCTTGGTGTAAATGTTGTGAAAGGAAGCTCATATTAAATTTACCTTTTCTAACATCACAAATTTAGGTGGTCTTTGGTGATACCTTAGAACAATAGTAGACCTAACTAAGGTAAACTTTGGGATAGCGTGTGCATTTGCAGGTCGCAACATTAACATGGGAAGGGCATACAATGTAATGATCTAGATGAAAAAAACGTTATGAATCCCCATCGGCTAGGCGTAATGGCTTCACTCCTTATAGATAGTCTTCAACAATGCATCACAAACCCCTTGATGAAGCATGACATGCTGTGGATGAAGGCTTGGCCACTACTTGGTGAAGTTCTAGACAACCAGTTCACAGAACATGCGTTAATATTTGGGAACAGTGACGCCTTAGCTTTCTTAAGCAAAATAGGCTCCAACGTTGTTTGGGATGTTTGATTTGTTCATTTGACCTTGGAGTGCGTACTGCATACTCTGTAAACGTTTTTTCTTGCTCTTTCGTGAAGAGAGCTAACATATGAAGCAATCCCATATTTTTCCAAGAGATACCTGGAAGTTAATTCCCTTGGGAGTGTAGGAAACATTTAAATCTGGGCACCAGTCAATTAAAATCCTTACATCACCATCAGAACATCATGCACCTTCTTTAACAAATCTTTCAACAAACGTTGAACCCCTCCTCCTCGAAGCTCTTACCATGAGATGCTGCTAAATTAATTTAAAGATTACATCAAGTGCACAGTTGACGTGCTAGCCTCTATGTGGCATAAGAACTTTAAATCGGTTGATAAAGTTAAACACAAATGGTACAAACAACACCTTATACAACTGTAACAACTGCATAGCAAACTCAAACATTACATCTTATGAGCAAAAAAGCAACTTAATTGCAAAATGTACAAGTGAGTTTACCACTGAGAAGAGCAAAGAGACAAAAAGTCATATTACACTTCTCACATCATGAAAGTATCCAGTGAATACATCCAGAGAACTCTTCAACATTTTTAGCATGATCTATCCTCAGTGCTTCTCTGAGCTCTTTCCCATCACAGAGCATCAGGTTCTTCAAATCATTGCAAAAATCAAAGTGTCCAATTTACCAGCTAACCCCTGTGGGGCACCTTTATCATAGAGTGGATTGACACTCTTGCCCTTGACATGGCCACTCCTTTGAACATGGAACTCATACACCTCCACATCACAACCGAATACAAGCATGTCACTGTTACCCCATTACTAATAAAACCTATATTCGACCATTAAAAAACATTAATCCCATTTCCAACATTCTATTTGCTTAGCAAATTTCTGGAACATCAATCTGGTGTTAGACCAGGATGGGGCTGAGTGACACACTGGTAGACACTATAGAAGACCTCCTGGCTTCATTCGATTACTAATCCTGATGTGCTACTCTAAAGTTTTAAAGGCTGGAAACCTGGGGTGAGAGTAGGTTGATAGGCATTCCCTTGTCGGGATCCAATACATCTTAAACCACAGCCACCATATAAAAAAAGACAACTCCGCTTCAGGGTCCAAACATAGTATTTCTAATGTACCACAAAGGCTTTCCCTCTCGCTGTTTTTCTTCAATGTTTCCCACAACAACTACATTTTAAAATGTATACTGATAACAGACAAATCCACATCAGATTCAATAACACCCAGAATTATTGCTCTAAGATTACAAATGGTCTTGCAACATATTCTTCTGGAGGAAAGGCATTTTTCCCTGTGCTAACCAGTTCCAAAACAGAGGTTATGATCTTAGGAAACCATAACCCCTCTGCGCTCAAATTTCCTAGCCACCTGAGCAGAGTGTGACCCCACAAACCAGATCAGTGTGTAAACAATCTGGGAGTTTGGGGTGGTCATGATCTATCTTTAAACCAACAGATCATTTCAGTTGTGAAGAATGCCAATCTTCAGCTAAAAATACTCAGACAGCTGATCACAAGATTAAACTTAGAAGAACCCTAGCATTTTCATGCATAGATTACTGTAATACAGAGCACATTGGTGCTCCACAGAGAGACTCGAATAAATAGATATCCAAGCAATGAGACCCTGCTTACACCTAAGAAACTATGACGACTTATCTCCATTGAAAAAGAGAGGAGAGGGCACTTTCCACACATGGCTTTGTGCAAGCTCAGATCTGGTCAGCAATCCCAGTCACAGAAGAACGAAGCATGGGGAGCAAGAGTGAGATCTCAGAGAACTATTCTTTTGAACTCCTCAGAGCCACTAGGGGCTGCTCTTCCCAATTTGCAATCCTTCAAAAAACATTGAAAAAAGTAATATAAAAAACCAATGGCTCAAAAGCAGCCCTTAATGGGCCCACCACCATTGTCTTTGGGCATGTAGCCCCTTACCTTGTATTAGCTCTACAACAAAGTCCCAAACATGTCTATCTTAATTGCAAATTCCTGATCCATGCAACAATTCCATCCTTGAGCCTGGTGTTATACTATGTGTTCAACCACCTTCCTACATAACCTTTGCAACTTGTCAACACATAACAATCAGCAGTTCTTATTGTATATGAGTTGCAAAATGCAATCAAGAGAATACTATGAAGCATGCACCAAAAATATTTATTGTACTTCTAAGGTCCATGTAGTGGTGACAGTTGAGACATTTGTATTATAACTAAGCCTGGGTGGAGTTCACGCAGTTCGCAGAGGTTTACTCCGCGGATCTCGGTGAAGTACCAGAAAAACTCCGCCGTGCTCCATGGAGTTCCGGCAGTCTGTTAAGTCGTGCTGCTTGCACGGATTTTTTGCACCAGGAGTTTGTCCCACACTGCAAAATTAGCGTGAACGGCCCTACATGTCTCGCCAGAGGGCGCTGCTGCTTTCTGGCGCTCGAGTAGACATTCTACTCAAGCAGCAGCTCCCTCAACGCAAATGGCAGATTTCTCAACGCGAGCGTACGCGACCTGCCGCGACCGCCCGCAGTGAGAACTCTCGCCAGGAGGCAGTCTAGTGTGTTATTTTTTCATGCATGCGCTCGCCAACTTACCGTTGGCGAGCCGCTTGAGAAAAAAAACTCTGCTCCGCATCACTTCGCTGAGTTTTTGGCAACTCCGCATGGAGCGCGGAGTGGGAAAAATTCTGCTAATTCTGCCGGCGGAGCTGAATTCTTCACCCATCCCTAATTATAACTAATGGCCAATCTGAAGTATTTCTGTAAAATGTAAACGCTATGGAGGTGCTAGATTCGCGGAAGTGCATCATACAGTGTATTCAAAAACTTTTGTGGCCCTGACTTCATCCCACACAAGGACTTCAGGATACTTTTTAGTAACACTTTGCTTTATGTGCACTTTGAATTTCCTGCAAGACTGACAAAGACAGTCGATCTGCTGTCTACTAGTCTGTACTGTACTCAAACAGGCTCCTACTGGGATACCCACCACTGCTTGCGTGCTCTTTTACACTCATTTTGCCCCCCGCTAAATATTCCTGGCTTGGGAGGATTCTGCCTAAAGCATACCAGGGCACAGCATCACCTGATGAGAAGCCATTTCTCTGAGAGGATTGATTCTCCCTTGCACACATTGCTAACTGGTAAAACTGCTTACCTTGGCCTCCTTCTCTCTTATCTGACCCTTTAGCCCATAAGCTAAACATCTGCTCTTATGTTACAGGACTACTTGTGCCTGTAAGTATTATTATTATTCACGAGTGGCTCCACACACGTTTGTGCTTACCTCTCTTCTCTCTCAAGAAATGACAACTTCATCTATTCCTCATTGCAGAATTTGACATCTGTTGTTCTCTTCATTGAATGTGCTGTAGCCCTTTTCAGTTCATCCACTAAATACCTCAACTATTGGCACTTACCACCTTTCTCTTTGTTTTTAGCCATTTTTCTTTAGACTTTTTAAATTAATTCTGTCCTGATGATGACCCTTTTATCCCATTGGGTGGATACACCCTAAATGTTTATGTATATGTAACTTTGACTTGATTGTGATGAAAATATTGTTTGCAAAATGCAAGAAAGCCGCCTGCAGTCATGTGCTCTTCACATTTTTTATTGCCTGAATACATAGTGTGATGCACTTCTGAGCATCGAGCACATCCATATTGTTTGCACCTTATATTAGTGTTTAAGATTGGACCTGATGTATTATTAACTTGCCTTCATTGACACCACCTTACATGGAGTGTAGATGTACATAAACTGCTTATGGTGCATGCAGCATAGCAGTTATAGTCTGCAACTTATATGCAACACGAGGCACTGTTTCTAATGCCCATAATCCTTGTTATCTTTCTTTGGGCTTACTCTTGCCTGTGTGACTATGCAGCATGTTACCATGTTAAATGAAATACATATATAAATAATTGAAGCTTCAACAGGCAGTCCTTTAGGGTCTAAGAAACCATGTTGCAACAAAGTACAGCATAAAACTCTGGCTGGTGAACAAGCAATAATTGCAACTCTGCAGAAGGTGCTTTTAAGCCACATAGCTCATAGACTCCTTTCCTGTTAGAAATGGGTTTTCTGGTTGGCTAGGGTATGCACCTAAACCATGCAGAATCCACCACTCGAGTCAGGGCAAGTGGATTACACGTCTAAAATAACCCCTGCTCACCCCCTTGGTAGCTTGGAACGAGCAGCCAGGTTTATCCCAGAGGCAGTGTGTAAATCATTTGCACATAACATACAGTAATACAGTGAAAACATTACAAAAGGACACCACACCAGTTTTAGAAACACATTCAATATTTATCTGTGGAAAATAAGACCAAAACAATAAAAATCCAACATACAGTAATCCACAATGCCAATAAAGCAAAAATAGACTTTATTTACAGTTCCTTGAAGCCGATAGCTCTGTCCGGGGCTATCACTGCATCCTGAACAATAAATCCAACAGTTTTGGCCGACCGCGGCGTCGCGGGCCAGCTACAGTGTCGGGGAGACCCGTAAAACAGTACCTTTGGAGATGCAGGGCATACTTTGCGGTGAGCTCAGGAGGAGCAGCTTCAGCAGGCGTCAGTTCCGGGAGTCGATGTGGGAGTCGTAAGGCCTTTGAAGTCACACATCACAGGTTGAACTCTGTGAGTTTCAGGCCAGTAGCGCCGGCAGGCGTCGGGGCCTCGGTGTGAAGTGGAGCGGTGTGACGTGCGATGCCCTGAGGTCGCAGTGCAGGCAGTGGCTCGGTGATGGTTGTCCAGCAGCGCCAGTTAAACCAAGGCTGTGGTGCAAAGTGGGGCGGTGCTCGTTGCGGTGTTGATAGGTCATGGTGCAAGCAGCGTCGTCGTCATTGCCGAAGCTCTGTCGTCGGTAGACCCAAGGCTGCAGTGTATGATGGGGTAATGCAGTGTGCAGGGCCCACAGGTCATGGTGCAGGCAGTGATGTCGGTTGATGATCTGGAGTCGATGGCACTGACATCGGTGGCCCAAGTCTGCGGTGTGGGACGGGGTGGTGCATGGAGTAACCTACAAGAGGTGCCCCCAAACCATGGTGCAGGCATCGCCATCGATTTCAGCTTGGAGCATCGTCGTCGGTGACACCAGGGCTGCAGTGCGAAGTGGGATGGTGCTCCATGTTCTCCACAAGCAGTGTCCACAGGTCATGGTGCAGGCAGCAGTGTCGGTGATGGCATCTTCAGGGATTCTAAGGCGGCGGTGTGAAGCGAGGCTGCGTAGAGTGCGGTGCCCACAGGTCACGGTGCAAGCAGCGGCTCAGTGGCGGCGGCAGATGGCGTCATCGGTGAGACCAGGGTTGCGGTGTGAAGTGCGGCAGTGCCCTCTGTGGTGCCTTCAGGTCACGAAGCCGGAGGAGGCATCGTTGACAGCGTCGGGCTACCCTTTTTCTCTGTGGCAGCTGAAACATCCAGTTCCAGAAGCCGGTACCCAGAAGATGTTGAAGTCTTTGATTTCCCTGGTACTTCCAACAGGAGGCAAGTTCTACATCAATGCAATGCAGAAAGAACATTCCAGTCCTTTCCCTGTCCAAGACAGAAGCAGCAACTGCAGGCCAGCCCAACAAATCACACAGAAAAGTGGTAGTATCTCCTCACAGCTCTTCCAGCTCTTCTTCCTGGCAGGTTCCTTAGTCCAGCAGTAATCTAAAATTCTGGGATCAGGGCCCCAATATTTTTACCACATTTTCATTTGAAGTTGGTACAAACAAAGTTCCTCTGGCATACATAATCCAGTTCTGCCTGGCTCAGGCCAGACTCACTCCAGAGGGTGGAGACAGCATTGTGGAAGACAGACAACATGCATTCAGGTGCAAGCAACAACTCCTCCCACTACTCTAAATGCAGCCAGGTCTATTCAGCCTGGGTATGAGTCACCCAGGAAAGGCAGGACACACCTCAACCGCCCCTGTTGTCTGTCTAGTGTTAATGCACAAACCAGCCCCTGTCAGTCTAAAACCAAGACAGTGAATACACAGCAGGCAGAGGCACATAGATGGTTAGACAAGAAAATACGCCCTTTCTAAAAGTGGTATTTTCAAACACGTAATATCAAAATCGTTTTTACTAGAAGATGTATTTTTAAATCCTGAGGTCAGGAAGCCTAAACTCCATTTCTCCATCTTGTACCAATGGAAAGTTATGATCGTAAGATATTACAAAGCAACTCCCATGTCAGCCTATGGGACAGCTAGCCTTGCAATAGTGAAAAACGAAATACGCAGTCTTTCACTATCATGACATGTAAAACACACCAGTACATGTCCTACCTTTCACATACACACTGCATCCTGCCCATGGGGTACCTTGGGCCTACTTGAGGGGTGCCTTACATGTAAGAAGAGGGAAGGTTCAGGCCTGGCAACAGTCGCGGTAGTGGTAAGAGTGCCGGCCGGGCGGTGACGTGGGGTGGGGGAGGGGCAGGGTGGGGGGTAGTAAACCACGGATTACGGCGGAATACAGGTAAGTAAACATTTAAATAAATAAAACGAATTTCGTTGCGCGCACTGCATCGCATTTGGCGATGCAGCGCTCACAACAAAATTCCAACCAGACTTGGGTATGTAACATTCTCTTTTTCTGCCTTTCCTGGGCACATAAAATAAAGACAGACTCTGTAATAAATAGCAACTTCTTTTCTTTTTTTTTAAAAACCTCAGACTGGGTAGTTTCATCAGCAGCCAGAACCCAATTTATTTTGATTCTTCTGTGGGTCCACGTGTAGAAACTCTACCACTGATAACATCGTTATTAGTAAGTGTATTGCTGCTATTTATTTATGATGGTATAATGTTTCACTGAGGCTTTTAAGTACTCACCGGGTGTCTCTTCATTCTTTTGACTTCTTGACTCAAGTCTATCTCACAATACAATTATTTCTTCGTCACGGGTTTGAGGTACTTTCTTTTGGATTCTTTGATCTAGGTTCATTTTATTACATGGCTAATCTTCCCTCTAGGGTCAGAGGGACAGATATTATTTGCCTCACTGTTAAATTGATTCAGTATATAGCCTGGTTCTCATTACTTAAAGGACCAGGTTTTAGCTTTCCACTATAGACTTTTATACTCTAAATTGTTCTCAAGGTCCAAATCGAGTACTGAATGTAATGTTGTTTAAAATTCATGTTTAGGGTGCTGAACATGTCGCACTTATTTATTTTAGGTATCCCCTGGGTGTGTTTGTAATATGTTGCTGTCTGGCAAAGGTCCTGATGAAGGTGGTGTCTATGCCCTCTGATCCACCGAAACGCGCGTCGACCAATGACCACTGACCAATGATCACTGTTGTCAAGATCTGGCAGTTTACAGCTTAATTTCCTGGTCACAGAGATTTTAAAAAAAAAATTCAGTCTCCAGATAGTTGTATTTTTTGGATGAGGTATGATTGTGGTTGTAGTCGTATGAATGTAATTCAGTATGCATGATATTGGCATTTTTTCAAATTTTTTGTTCTGCATTCGGGGGTACTGTTTTATATGTTGTGTATGATATATGGTGTTGTAACTTTATTGTTCATATGTTCATTCACATTTTTAAGATAATCGTTAAAAAAAATATAATGGAATATAATAATAAATGTAATCAAATCATGTATAAACAGGCTTTTTTGCTTTTGTTTGTCATGATTAGCAATTAATGTATGAGCCCTTATTTCTCATGACTTATGCATGTGCAATAGTAAGTAAATAGGTCACGTGGGAGCATTTTTCACATTGTACTGTTGTCTTTTCCCCTCTCCTCCCAGACCTGTAATTGATTTTTTAGAGGGGGTCCCCCATCTCAGCGTTGGCTTACACGGTTGTTTAACTGTGGGATTTAGTTTCTGTGACTTTTGCTGTATTTGTAAGTACTGATTGGACCTTGGTGCTCACATTGTAGTGGTTGGCTTTTTTCTATATATTTCCTTGCACACTCTATAGTCTTTCCCTATTTGGTTCACATGTTTGTGTAATAATTTCTGTACCTTCCTTTTATAGACTGACTCCTGCATTTTCATCTATAGTAGGAGAACTGGTCTTGCCCTCTTTTTCAGCATTTTCATGGTTACAGCATTATTTTGTCCCTGGCTGTAACTTATAAATAATGGAGGGTCTCAAGACCTTTGGGTTTTCTGATGAAGACTTTTGCACTTTGATAGGACAAACAACATCTAACAATAACCCATCGATTGCATCACTTGGAGATAATGGGGAATGGAACAATCTGCTCAATTTGAGAAAAAAATTAAAACGCATGGAGTCACATGCACACTTCATGCTAGAATATCTACGAGCAGGAGTTATACCCTCAGGACTGAGAGTCCGCAATATTCCAGCCTTGTTTGTTGAAATCCGCAAGTTCCTGGAGCGGTGGTCTCTTATCGCTAACCGCTGCTCCAGGGACTGGATGATTTTAATCATAGAAACAGCTAGAGAGGTTATGGCTGTTCTAAGCCAGGAAATAGTAGCATTAGAGGACAAATTAAAAACTGCCACAGCTGTTGAAGAAGCTAAATTAAGACTAGAGAAAATAAACACAGACCTGAAAGATTTTGAGACTTACTTGATTAACAAAAAAACAGAAAAGCTAAAGAAGGACATCAGGTGGTATGCCCAAGAAAAGGCATACCCATACCTAAATGCATCCTATTATCAAAACTGGAATGAAAGACCTAATCGACAGGGTAACACATACAATCCTAGAAGGAGAATCATCAACTTCTCCGATACGAATTCATCAGATTCTGACAATGAAGGCTCATATGATATGGGAGGAACCCAATATAATCCGGGACCCTATAGAGGTAGGCAAGTGGCACAACAACCCTTTTATGGCCAACATTTTCAGAGCCACTCCCCTTTTTTACCCAGAGGCCAACACAGAGGGAGAAACAGGAGGTGGGCCCCAGACAGGGAACCCCCTCAGATGGCCCCACAACATCCACAACCTTATGTGAGAACACGCAATCAACAATACTGGCGCTAGGGGACCCTACCAATACATATATCACGAGTAAGAAGGACACTTTGCCCATCTTCAATTTGTCATCAGTCAATCTTACCTCTGAGGAGTATGCTGTCCTCAGTCGTGGCCTATCATTTGTCCCGAGTACCCGTCTTATACCTTCAAATTGCATGAAGACCTCTTCGCCTTCTTCAGGAAAGTAAGATTGAAGAAATTCTTTCTAGATAGACCCATGGACCATCAAGAGGAAAATCAATCAAAATGTAAACCCCCGTCACACTTCACCCCTTCCTTAGATATGGTAGGCCCTGAGGTTAACATCTTTGAGCAAAATGTTCTTAAAGAAATAGCGCGTCATTAAATATCCTCCAGTTACACGCAGCAACTTATCCCAGAAAGACAATGAGGCTCTGAATAAAATCAAACATAATCAAGACTTTATCATAAAACCTTGTGATAAAGGTGGCGGCATCGTTATCATGAACAAATCTGACTATAACACCAAGATTGTGGACATGCTAGTGATCCCGGAACACTACAGAAAATCACACCCCAGAGAGCTTACCAAATTGAACAACACCATTCAAGAAGTTACTCAGAGAGCACTTGAAGGTGAACTCATTTGTGAGGACGAATATACCTTTCTAAATGAATCATGCCCCAAAATACCAGCTTTGTATGGGGTACCCAAAACCCACAAACATGTATCAGACCCTCCACTGCGTCCCATCATTTCCACCATTGGCTCGAGTACGGAGCCCCTCTCCAAATAGGTCGATTCCTATATATGCCCTCTAGTTCAGAATTATGCTTCATACATACGTGACACAGGGGACATCATCAACAAAATTGAAGGCATGACATTTGATCCCCTCACAGAGATCCTGGTAACGCTTGACATTGAGGCCTTATATACCAACCTTCCTCAATGTCAAGCGCTACAAGCAGTGGCGTCCCTTCTCCGGAGGTCCCCAGGTGATAGACCGGATGATTTCATTCTGGAATGTTTATAAATAGTCCTACTAAATAATTTTTTTGAATTCAACGGACTTATATACCAGCAAGTTAAGGGTACGAGCATGGGGGCTTCCTGTGCTCCAAGTGTAGCGAATGCATATATGGGAGAATGGGAACTCACCAATGTTTTTAATGAGGCTGCCCCCTTCTTTGAAAATGTATATGTCTGGAAACGATTCATTGATGACATTTTTTTCATTTGGAGGCGAGACATGCACTCATTGCAAGAATACATTTGTTGGCTCAATGCACGTGACAGTCATCTTAAGTTTTCGGCCACTTTTAGTTCCAATCGGGTTGAATTCCTAGATATTGAAATCTTTGGGATCAACAACATGCTTCATGTCAGTCTATTTAGGAAACCCACAGCTAAGAATACACTACTGCAATACCAGAGTTTCCACCCCACCTGTCAAAAAGATTCAATCCCCTTTGGGGAATTCTTACGGGTGCGGCGCAACTGTACTAACATGGATGATTATCACAAACATGGAGATGCCCTTAAACAGCGGCTACTAGCAAGAGGTTACCCCCATAGACTTGTGAGACATGCCTTCAAAAGGGCTAAGTATTATAATCGTGATGCCCTCCTTCAAGGCACACAACGTCCCTCTCGTGATCAAGTCACATGTATTGTAAATCACTCTCAATTAAATTACAAGATTAAAAACATCATCAACAGAAACTGGAAGGTCCTCAACACCAATGAGAATGATCCCCAACTCCCGCTGCCTCTGGTGGCTTATCGCAGAAATCGTAATTTGCGTGACATTCTAGTGCACACTAGATCTCTTTCTTCACGCATTCAACATCAAACCACCATTACGGGGCTACCTTTGATTTTAGGCAACCACAAGTGTGGTTCCTGCCACGCCTGTGAATCAGCAATTGTCACGGATCTCATCACCTACAAAGGTCGCAGAATCAAACTCAGGGACCTTACTAACTGCAGGAGCCAGAACATTATTTATATGTTACTGTGTCCGTGCAGTTTAGCATACATCGGTGAAACAGCACGAGAATTCCGTATAAGATACAGTGAACATAAGTCTGCCATACGGACACGCAAAACTATGGCCCCCTTAGTCCAGCATTGCCTAGAAAAACAGCATTCAGAGAAAGATCTGACATGGTGCGTGATAGAAAAAATTAAATGGCAGGCAGGAATCCCGGTTGATGTCACCCGCAAAAGAAGTGTCAAACAGGGACTGAATGAAGAAATTCTCTGGAATGTCACAGGTAGCTGTTAGTGGAATCTTCTTATTCGGGCCAAACCATCCCTTACATATTTTCCAGGGATGACTCCTTCAGGGGCTATGTAAGTATCTTAATTAGAGGGATGGAAGCGACAAAGGCATTGAGAAAAGTGACTTACTATCTGCGCATACCACGATATTAAAAAGCAGATTCTATTGATACAGCTTAACTTGAGGAATATACACTTTTCTTGTGTATATAGCAGTCACCATAGATAATCACATAGATTTTATTTACTTGTGATAGGTGGTACTCCCTCTTCCTCTGGGTATAATACCTGGACTCTACACCAATTGACGTGTATGTAGCATATACTGTTGCCTCAGTGCAGGCCTTATTCTCCAGCTTAAATTCTTGGATATCTTTGAAGGGATCGCTCTTTTATCTAATGCATGTATATAGATATGCGCATGACACTTCTTTACATCGCCAGTGAAATTATTTCATTCGGAACTCCTATGTGTCCGTGCAAGCATGTACATGGTCCATTATTGTTCTTTTTCTTTGATGTCCATGTATCAACAACATTGGACACACTAGTCTTAGGGCCCCTATTAAGCCATTCTAATATGGCGCCATTACTGGATGTACTACCTCAGGGCCCCTATTAGACCACTTAAATATGGCGCCCATATCTGCTGTGTAAGTCTTATTTCCACTTCCATAACACACCAGGTGATCGGGATCATCATTGCGCCAATCAGTCGCAGGACGTCAATATACGCGGCACTGTTATTCAATGCTCCAGGCCACAGTGAGGGACCATTTCTGTAAACCCTTGCATGGGACACATACAGGTGAGTCTTGGCGACCCTTTATTAGCCCACGGTCCATTTATACCTATCCCATAGGTATCCCGTAATATTGAAAGGCTAGATTCCATGCTCTTTTTAAGCGCCCGCACCTCCTGTAAAAATGAAGCGCCAGCGCATTTAGACCAAATAATTTTTGGTTGGCGTCAACACTGGCTATGAAATACTGAGCGTATCATAGCATTAATATCCCGCAATACTGAAAAGGCTTTAGTTTGTGTTTATTTTAAGCGCCTGCATTTTTTATATAAATGAAGCGCCCACGTCTTCAGACCGTATAGCCCTAGTTTGGCGTTCATACTGGCTATGAAGTACTGAGCACATCGTAATACTTCAACCCTTTTTGCACCTTGAAGAGACTACTTGTGCACTTTTTACTGTCTGCGCCATTTATATATCAGATAGTGACTGCCCCCTGGTAAGCTATTAGGGCAATGATTGGGTTCTCAATAGACACAACACTAGCAACATTATAGCCAATGTGTCTCATATATCCTTTACTTCCAGCTTCCATGACGCAGGTATTGTACTTTGCTGATTGTTCATCTACAGAACATTTCTAACCGGACTAAGAAACTGGATGATTGAGGAAAAAACACAGAGAAATCCTCACAAGAACCAAATTCGCTTAGAAGGGTACCAGTCACTGTCACCTTTAGTAACATGCGATGATCATTGAAAAGGGTAGGTACCATTGCATGAAGTACATATAACAAGCCGTTTCAGGGTAAATAGTCAGGCACAGCAGTGACTCTCGACTTCTATTTTTTGTCCAGGAGGGTACCTCGCCTGTAGAATCTGTTGAGACTATTTCAATGTCCCATAATTCCAACCAGACTTGGGTATGTAACATTCTCTTTTTCTGCCTTTCCTGGGCACATAAAATAAAGACAGACTCTGTAATAAATAGCAACTTCTTTTCTTTTTTTTAAAATACCTCAGACTCGGTAGTTTCATCAGCAGCCAGAACCCAATTTATTTTGATTCTTCTGTGGGTCCACGTGTAGAAACTCTACCACTGATAACATCGTTATTAGTAAGTGTATTGCTGCTATTTATTTATGATGGTGTAATGTTTCACTGAGGCTTTTAAGTACTCACCGGGTGTCTCTTCATTCTTTTGACTTCTTGACTCAAGTCTATCTCACAATACAATTATTTCTTCGTCACGGGTTTGAGGTACTTTCTTTCGGATTCTTTGATCTAGGTTCATTTTATTACATGGCTAATCTTCCCTCTAGGGTCAGAGGGACAGATATTATTTGCCTCACTGTTAAATTGATTCAGTATATAGCCTGGTTCTCATTACTTAAAGGACCAGGTTTTAGCTTTCCACTATAGACTTTTATACTCTAAATTGTTCTCAAGGTCCAAATCGAGTACTGAATGTAATGTTGTTTAAAATTGCTGAACATGTCGCACATATTTATTTTAGGTATCCCCTGGGTGTGTTTGTAATATGTTGCTGTCTGGCAAAGGTCCTGATGAAGGTGGTGTCTATGCCCTCTGATCCACCGAAACGCGCGTCGACCAATGACCACTGACCAATGATCACTGTTGTCAAGATCTGGCAGTTTACAGCTTAATTTCCTGGTCACAGAGACTTTAAAAAAAAATTTCAGTCTCCAGATAGTTGTATTTTTTGGATGAGGTATGATTGTGGTTGTAGTCGTATGAATGTAATTCAGTATGCATGATATTTTAAACAAAAAATATATAAAATATATCAACACAAAAGTAAAAGAATTTCTGATATTGGAATATAATAATAAATGTAATCAAATCATGTATAAACAGGCTTTTTTTGCTTTTGTTTGTCATGTTTAGCAATTAATGTATGAGCCCTTATTTCTCATGACTTATGCATGTGCAATAGTAAGTAAATAGGTCACGTGGGAGCATTTTTCACATTGTTCAATTTGGAATGCCTCTACAGGATTGAAAGATGACAGGCATAGGTGCAAGACTCCCGGCACTAAGGTGATTATGTTAGAAGTAGGTCAGCTTTACATATATTTTGGAAATATAACAGTTTTTCTACAAACATGAGCTTATGAATTCTGAAACAAAACACATATATTTGCCTTAAATACACGCATTTCAATTTTGGGATACATATACTAATTCAAACAAGCCAAATTTTCTAATTTTAGTAGGCTGGGCGGCATATAGGAGAGCTGCTTACAAGTAGCTGGAGAGCTAAAGTAGCTCACAAGCTACTTGCTGGAGAAGCCTAGCCTGGTCCTTGTGATCTTCATAATTAATCAGCCTCCTCAATCTCGAGCAGCTAATCTCTCCTGTGCAACTTTATGTCCAGAGAGTTACTGTGGACCTCTATCTGACGTACTTACACTTTTCTTCTATACAATGACCAGGAGGATATATCAGATCAAACATACTGTTGTTAACTAATAGTAGAGCACTGATAATGTGGGTGGAGAAGCTTCATAATGAATAATTAAGTTCAGGGGCTAAACCTTAGAGTCCACCAGGGGCCCTATTATACATTGTGCCACGGTGGAACAACAGGTGTGTGTGCCAGCTTTATGTGCCCCCGGGGCACAATAGTGTTACAGGAGGGGCCGCAGAGGCTTGTGCGTCCCCTTCTGTAATAATGATATTGCTGGCGCACGTGTAGTGTCAGCGCTATCATGAGAGTACATTCCGTCATTTGCATGGTATGTGGAATCACTTTGCCCCTGCGCCCGCGTTGGAATACTGATGTGGGATGTGGGTTCAGAGGTAAACATGCCGGACCTCTGGGGGAGAGAAAGGGCGTCCTATAGACCCCCCAGACATCCCCTGCAGGCAGGTGCAGTCACTCACTGCACCGGTCTGCAAGGGGATCTCTCTCCCTTCTTGAAAGTGCAAGCAGCATGCCGTCTGCAGTGCACTATGAAACACGGAGCGGCTTTGAAGCAACCACTCACTTGAATGTGCTACCCCACAGGGCAGCACATGTTCACGGCTGCCATGGAGGCAGCACATTCTGCACAATACGGCACACTTTCCCTGTTTGCTCCCAGAGCACCATTTGAAAGGTGCACCATGGCACAAACAGGGAAAGTGCGCCATATATATAATACAGCCCCTGACATCTTCTTCCCTTGAAATATAATTGCTTTTTTATGTTGTATCTGCACCACACTGTGGCCATGAGTAATCACAAGCAATTATAAGTCCCGTTCACATTACCGAGGTTTTCTACATGTAAGAATGGTCCTCCTTTGATGTTTTTTTACTATCCACTTAAAGTCATCAGCCAATTACTAGTTTGCTTTTCCCTATAGAAACATCCAGGTGTCTTCCGTCATGTGCTCCTTGTGAAGCTGTGCAACAATGGCTGCCGCAGTAACAATGACCTGGTGGTTTCTCTCAATTCTAGATGGCCAGAGTGAAAAGAGGGAATCACGAGAAATGGCGCCGCAGGCAGGAAGATCTTTTTGTCATGGGGTGTTAATTTCTAAGAGATGTGCAATTTCTACTTTCTTTCAGTAGAGCAGCAAGGCATCGCCAGCATTCATTATGTTCGCCTTTTACCAATATCTCACAATGCAAACCCTTCTTTTTTGCGCACAGACATGACCGCTCATTGTTTTCTGTTCCAACTTGACAGGAGTTTCTTTGTCTGCCTTTCCTATTTCTCTTTACCGTTGCTGATGGTGAGATGAAGAGAGTTAAGATAGGCAGGTGCTGCAAATCATCAATTGGAAAAGTTTCAGGTTACTGATATTTTGTGAAAAAATAAATTCCATAGCGAAATCAAATGTTTTCTATTCCCTGCTATCCATTTGATACCA
The DNA here is from genome assembly GCA_963921515.1 of Calotriton arnoldi. NCBI lineage: Eukaryota > Metazoa > Chordata > Amphibia > Caudata > Salamandridae > Calotriton > Calotriton arnoldi. Next base: position 736,412 of record CAWUFW010003655.1, on the reverse strand, counting down.
TCAACACGTTGGACGCTTCCTTCTCTTCTTGGAGGTTTTTTTTGATTGTGCTCAACCATTTATTCCATCTCCATGCATGGACGCTGCAATGACAAGACGCGATGATGCCTCACAAACAGCAAGCACAATGGGTGCAAGGAGGGCAACTCAGAAATATCTTTCTATATGTGCAAAGTTGCAAATTAAGCACAAGTAATGTTCCTGCAATGAAGACGCCTGCATTACGTATTAATACAGCTGCATAATGTACGAAACAAAAAATGTAAATGTAACAAGTTCCTTATTGTTGCGTAAAAGTGGGCGTTCAGTGAGTGATACAATCCACAAACCAGAAATTGCAAACAACCACCAAGAAAGGGATTTCGAGTTGCGCAGGCTTCTGCCTAATATGCCCCCCTCGAGATACCAGGCCATCAGTAGGGGTTGAATACTTTCCATTACTTGTAACTGTGGGTTAGCATTTAAGAATCGGTGTTTCTGTGCTGGTTCCTGCACGGATCCTCCCTGTGTTTCAACGGGGGATTCATTTCCAGGTGAAACACTACTAATTGTAATCGCAATTGTGCTGATAATGTTAACTTCTGTCACTAGCCTAACAGTATGGCCATGGCACTGGAATGAAGCTCTAAGTAGTTACTTTGAGGTGAATCAAAAACCTGCTGATATAAACTCACTCCTATTTTCTGAACAACTAACACACTCAATGAAACAGGCATGAGTGGATGGTGCAGCGCAGCAAACAGGCCAGGCCTAGCAAAGGGTGGCATGGCAAGGAGTCTAAAAGTATAAAAATATAATTGTGATTGTGATATTTTTCCTCACTAGAATGCTTTCGTATGCAAATGCAAATTCTTTGCAAATCTAGAGTTAGGTAAACAGGCATAAGTCAACTATCTTTGTGAATAACATGCAGTCATCTATGCAGACCATGGAATGAGCAATGTAAGCATTGTTGCAGCGGAAGCACTATTTGCTTACTTCAATCTAGCCCTGGGCCCATGCATATTTTATTTTGTATATCGTACTCCACCCTCAGATGAATGGTCCTCTGTCGTAGTGAGGGCTGACAAATCAGGATGTCCAACTGCCGGCCACCCAATGAGGACCATTAATTAGTAGCATACTCACAAATTGGCGATCAGGTTCAAATATATTACTCTCAAAACCGTGCTGTAAAAATAGAGCATTGCAATTGGTTGACCCAAGTTCCGAAAGAAGTTTAGTCTGACAAGCATCATACAAACCAAGAGCTCTGCTGTGGCTGCACAGAACAAGAGCAAAAGAACCTGACGTTCTGAAAATAATCTATGACTCTCTCGATTAGGCATTTAAAAATCAATCAGATAATTGTAGGCACAGTTTCTGTGGAAAGAACATTGAATACAATAAAGGATTCAGACGAATTTTGATAATTTGGTTATTGTATTAAAGATCCAAAACCAATACACACAAGTAACATTTTGAGAAGCTCAGTCATGAATTTAACAGCTTGAAATATAAAACCACAAATCTAGTTGAGTAAATCTATCCCTACATAAAAGAATCCATAAAGAGGATTGCTTAGAATTAATAATTTCTAACACCAACAACGGCAGGAGGTTGGTTGACAAAGGTTCTCTTGCCATAGGTAAATGGATAAAGTTAAAGTCCAAAAGGGGAAAAGTCCATGGGAATGGGCAAGGGAATTAGAGCATAGATCAGGAAAGTTCAAGTCTGGTTTCTCACCAAACAGCTCCAAATCGTCCATCAGCAACTGCTAAAAAGGCTAGGGGCTTAAAAGTAAGTCCAGCAGGCAGGAGGCAAGGAAAGTGGGAATGAAGAAGCCTCCCTCCTCTACTATTAAACTCATCTTTATATAGTTCATATTTGTCATTATGACATCAATAGTCGGTCCACAATGGTCTGATCGTCATGGGACCATTCTTCCATGCTCCAGGCACAAATTGATACTTCAGCATTTTTTCCCATGCGCGTCATGAGGAATGACTGTCCATTCCATCCTCACAGGTTAGTCGACAAAGAGCTTATTTACTTTGTTGTTCTCCATGGATATAGTCCAAAGTTCGAGTTCCCACCATTCATGCACAAAGGAGTGTAAGAAAGTCTTTTGTTGCTTAAAAGAATGTCACATGAACAAGAACAACAAAAACAACATTTGAGGAAACGCATCAAGTCCATTGCACATGGCTATGAAATAATGCAGCCTAAGGAGAAAAGACATCACAAACTTATTTTAAAGTTAGCATTTCTTATGTAGTGAAACAAAACTCCTAATTAAATTGAAGCATAACAGAATAAATCACCCATATCATATATAAGCATTTTATAAAGTTGTCAGTAAATGTTATGTAGAAATGTTCAACTCTAAATGTGGCCTACTACCACAATTTCAAAAAGTAGCAACATGTAAACTATGTCTAAAAAAATTATTACTATAAAATCGCTTTTATGCATAAATGATCTTTATAATGTTAGGCACTGTTAGAGATGGGGGTCTTTAGTTGGCAATGGTTTGCACCATTGTCCAAGTAGGGACCCTTCTTCCTAGTCAGGGTAAGGGGGATACACTTCTAAAATAAACCCTGCTTACCCCCTTCGTAGCTTGGCACAAGCAGACAGGCTTATCTCAGAGGCAGTGTGTAAAGTATTTGTGCACACATACAGTAATACAGTGAAAACACTACAAATGGACACCACATCAGTTTAGAAAAATAAGTAATCTTTATCTAAACCAAACAAGACCGAAACGACAAAATTCCACAATACTGTAAACAAAATATGACTTTTAAAAGGTATAAACAGTTCTGTCCATATCAAATTATAGTTGCGACACTTTCAACACAAAGTACCTTGGATGCGTCAAAATCAAAAGCAAGATCAGCCGAAGGGAAGGTGATGCGTCGGTTCCTTATGGGCAGGGTTAGGTGATGCGTCGGTTCCTTACTGAAGGGGAGGTGATGCATCTCTTTCTTACTGTGTGGGGAGGTGATGCATCGGTTTCTTACTGCGGCCCCGGTGACCTTGTAGACTTGTTGCCCCGGTGCGATGAGTGAGGATCGGGGATGCGTCTGTTCTCGATGCGGCGACAGCAACGGTGCTGCGCTGGTTTCTTCAGCCGCTGTGCCATGATGCGTTGGTTCTTACAGCCGCACAGCATGGCCTGCATCCGAATCGGTGTGGTGATCTCAGACTCTGTAGATCAGTGCACTCGATGCGGCATGCAGTGGTTTTTTCCAGCCGCGGGCAGGCGATGTGTCGGTTTCTTCAGCGGCACGATGACGATGCATGGAAACTTTGCTGGCATGGCGGCGTTGCGTCGCACTTCTCTTAGTTGCGTTGCTTTTCCAGCTTCCAACAGCAGGAACATCCTCTAGGGGCCCAGAACAGCAGCAGGCACCTCTTTGCAGGTCAGAACTCCCAGCAAGGAAGATCAGGGGAGCTGGGGGTGCAGTCTTTGTATCCCGGTGACTTCAAAACAGGAGGCAAGCTCTACGTCAAGCCCTTGGAGATCTTCCTCAAGCAAGGGACACAGCACACAGCAAAGTCCTTGTCCTTTCCTTAGCAGAAACAGCCACTGCAGGCCAACCCCAGACAGCACACAGCAAAGGGGCAGTACTTCTCCTTCAGTTTCTCCAGCTCTTCTCCTTGGCAAAGGTTCCTCTTGAATTTCAGAAGTAATCTAAACGTTTGGGGTCTGGGCCCCACTTTTTATAGCACAAATTCCTTTGTTCTCTGGTGGCAGAGAAGCTCTTTGCCCAGCCAAAACCAGTTCTGTCCTCGCTGGTGCAGCTGCCTGGCAGGAGGTGGAGACAGCATTGTCCAAGGCAGACCAGGCCTATTCAGGTGCAAGGAAATCTCCTCCCCCTCCTCTAAATGCAGCCCAGGTCTATTCAGCCCAGCCTGACTCCTTCAGGAAAGGCAGGACCCATACTAACCCCCCCCCAGTGGCTGTCTGAGAGAATGCACATCCCCAGCCCCTGTCATTCCAAAGCCAGACAGTCAATACACAAACCTAGCAGAAGCACCCTAGATGGCTAAAAGCAAGAAAATACCCACTTTCTAAATGTGGTATTTTCAAACCCAGAATATAAAAATCATCCTTACTAGAAGATGCATTTTTATATCCTGAGTTCAGGTATACTAAACTCCATCTTTCTACCTAGTCCCAATGGGAAGTTATATTTATAACATCTTATAAATAAACTCCCATTCTATCCTATGGAACAGATAGTCTTTCAATAGTGAAAAACGAAATACACTGTATTTCACTATCAGGACATGCCACACACTCAGTACATGTCCTACCTTTAACACACACTGCACCCTGCCATTGGGCCTACCATAGGGGTGTCTTACATGTAGGAAAAGGGAAGGTTAGGGCCTGGCAAGTGGGTACATTTGCCAGTTCAACATGGCAGTACCAGACTGCGCACAGACACTGCAGTGGCAGGTCTGAGTTACATTTACAGGCTGCTCATGTGGGTGGCACAATCAGAGCTGCAGGCCCACTAGCAGCATTTGATTTACAGGCCCTGGGCACACACAGTGCACTGTACTAGGGTCTTAGCAGTAAATCAAATATGCCAATCATGGAATCACCAATCCATAAACACAATTTACAGGGGGAGCATCTGCACTTTAGCACTGATCAGCAGTGGTAAAGTGCCCAGAGTCATAAAACCAACAAAAACAGGGTCCAAAACAGGAGGTCCAAAAAACAAAAAGTCTGGGGATAAACCCGCTGGAAAAGCCAGGTCTAACAGGGACTCATACTGAAAGTTTCAGACGTAATTCTTTGCATGTACAGATTGCCCCAATGTCGAGTTTGTTATAATACTCTTCAATGAAGTCAATAGAAATGTTAAGTTTCATTATTAGATTTCATGACATCTTTGTTAATGATATAAGATAATCAATAACTAAAACATCTTAAATTCACTATTTGATTAATCCTACAGTTTCTACCTAGTCAAGCACACTTTTAACAGTGCTGGTACATCAACTTTTTCTCAGTTTCAGTGTCGTTTTTCTAGACGTGAGCAAAGTGCACATTTATGTTTTCATTGTCAAGATAGGGTAATGTGTCGCACAAAGCATGATCAGCTTTTACGCTGCATCAGCATGGATCAGAAGGAAATATCTTTACATGCCCAACAGTAAAACAATGTGACAAGCTTATCTCTAAACTATGTGTATGTGTTAGCTTATGCACATGTTGACACTGTCATAAATTAGTGATAATGATCCAAGCCTCTAAGGTAGTCAAACCTATGGAATATGGATTGACAATCTAAGGCTGCATGTTTTCATTTTCTTCCATATTTCAGTAAGTGAGCAAGGCATTGCCAGCAATCATAATATACATCTTACTTAGTAAACAATGTCACGAGGGGAGTATTGTGGGAAGGGGGAGGATTACAATGACTACCATGACTAGAAAGCCCCTGAAGGGTGGAATTGACCTCCTTGATTTATGCCTCTACTATTGGGCATCGCAATTGCAAATGACAAATGACTGGGCCTTCTCCATGCAGCAAGAACCATCCCTGATGGCTGACAGATGGGCAATGAACCCAGGGAGCTAGGTCAGTCGCCTGTACGGGAATTGGGGTATGACACTACTGTCTGCCCCTACATCAGTAGTAATTAACACATGGCATCAGGCAACCCAGACTATGGGTTGGAAGGGGAAGCTGATGCTGGAAATCCCCCTGTGGGAGTCAGAGGTATTGAGGGGGTTCAGGGAGATGGAGGGTTTAAAAAAATGGGACCTGCTGGACATCTCTAAGGTGGGGGATGTATGGTGGGATAGCAAGATAATATCATTTAAAGAGCTGCAAGAGCAATATGAACTGATAGGGAGGCAGTTTCTTTGATACCAACAGCTATGACATTTATTACAAAAACACACAGATTTGTTGCAGGAAGTGCCTGACGAAACGCCCCTGGAGTATAGAGTGCTGGGGTCCCCTCTGACTAATCATGCCATATCCTGAATACACTCTACACTTTTACACAATATTCTCCCCCCACTGGGCGGCATGAGGGACAAATGGGAAGGGGACCTAAGCAAACTGGAAAACAATGTTTGGGGTGTGGCTTGACACTACCCGCAGGAAGTGGCCATACAGGTGGGGTTCCAACTAATTCAGCTGAAGATTGAGCATACATCACTATGACCCGGCTATACCTGATGGGTAAGTCGGATAATGACCTTTGGTAGCGGGGTTGCTAGCAGAGGGAAACTTTGGCACACAAGCTCTGTAGCTGCCCCAAGATCTAGGGCTTTTGGAGGGCCGTGGGTCACATGTTGTCAGCGATCATGGACTTCTAGTTGGAACTCACCCCTCAACTCATGACCCTGGGCATTTTGGGTGAACAAACAGTGGACGGTTATGCACTCTTGTTTTGCAATGTAGCCCAGATGGGGGCACGTCGTGACGTGTTTAGACACTGGGGCGTCCCAAGATTCCAACGAGCATAGGATGCAAATCTGGATTGGTGCATGAGGGACAAAAAACTGGTTCACCAGGCAAGGGGGGTATCAAAGAAAGTTTGAAAAGGTTTGGGGTCCCTGGGGGGGACAGCAGAGGACACTGATCCCTGAAGGCAGGTGGCAGACCTGGTGAATAAACAGCGGGTGGAGTTGGGGTACTCACTGAGCATTGTGCAAAGCTCTCATAAGTTGGATTGTGGTGGGGGGGGGGGCTGGTGAGCCGCTCACTAGTGACAAGCTGTGATGGGCCTGAAAATGTAACTGATGGATTCAGACTGGCATGCCTTCAACATCTCTTACAGGTGATGGTTGTTCTGATTTATGTTCTTGCATTAAAAACTCAATAAAAACATTGTAGGAAATAGCCCTTTTGCAGGGTTTCCCAAACATTTTTCCTTCCTCCCCCTCTGTTATTTACTTTGTTTGTGCTGGCTTTAAGGCTCTGAGCATGTTACCACTGCTGACCAGTACTAAAATGCATGTGCTCTTAACTAAAATGTGATGACAATTGGTTTATCTATGATAGGTATATTTGGTTCACTTATAAGTCCTTAGTAGTGTGGTATACCATATACCAGGGGCCTCTTAACCAAATGCTACTAACGGGACTGCAGCACTGATCGTGCCACCCACAGAAGTAGCCTTTCAAACCTGACTCAGGCATGCCACTGCCGGACCTGTGGGCGCAGTTTACTGCCACCTTGACTTGGCATTTCCAACTACTTGCCAAGCCTTAAACTCCTAAGGTAACTAAGGTAGGCCCTTGGTAGCCTAAGGGGAGGGTGCTGTGTAAGTAAAAGGCAGGACATTTACCTTTTTATTTTACATGTCTTGGTAGTGACCACCACCCAAGTTCGTTTTCACTACTGTGAGGCCTGCTCCTCTGATAGGTCAACATTGGAATTCCTAAAATACCCTTGTTAAGTGTAATTCATGTTTGCAGAGGTGTAACTGCTTTATGTTTTATATCATTGGATTGGTAATGACAAATCCTCTTTAGTGGTAGAGTGGGATCTGGTATTACTAATCTGTGAATGCCATTTTTAGAAAGTGGACATTTCTCTGCTCTTAGCTCTCTTGTGTGCCGTACAGCCTGTCTCAAATTCACATTTGGGGTGGGGTGACAGCTACACTTTGTGCATTCCCTCTAGACAACCACAAGTACAGGACACTCAGCTGCATCTGATGGGTCTTCCTGGGCAACTGCTTTGCTGTGTTGGCCTGCTGCCTGCTGATTGCTGGGCTACAGGAGGGACTGCTACTTTGCTACCTGTTTTGCTGTGTTGGCCTGCTGCCTGCTGCCTCTGACCTGTGTGGTGGAAGGACTGGACCTGTTATCTACAACCTTTTGTAACCTAAGTAACTCCAAGGACTTGTTGGCTCGCCCCCTGTTCAGGGAATCTCAGGGTCATCAAAGATTTCATTTAATTTCAAACAACCACTGCTAGGCTCTGCTAATCCGGAGTCTGACTCTACCTGACTTGCCCTCAACCAGTCTTGGGCCTTCACACAGTGTTGTCAGTCGCTTTTGGGAATCCACACGCATCAGCGCGGTGCACCAATCAAGAACCGCCGTGTATACCTGCTTGAGCACAGACCATTGTGTTTGCCAACTTCATTGCAGCACCCAGAGGTAGTCCAGAGCGACCCAGCACACTCTGCAGGCATCAAGGAAAGAAGGGCGTCTGTCCTCCGTGACTCCAATCCCCACATCGTATCCAGCAAGAGGAACGCGGAACCAGATGCTGAGGCTGCCAGCACTGCTGCAAATCCCACAGAAAGGTATTGTGCACTTCCGAGGACCCTGCCGCCCACCAATGTTCTGGCAGGTGGCCCCGGACTGAGCGAGTAGATCAGTCTCCCGCAAATTAACATTGTATTTTACATGTAACAACTTTAGAAGCATTGCTTCGCACTGACCTGGGAAGAAAGTCGATTCTCGATCCACGGATTGGATCACTGTCATTTCCCCACCGTAACCGTACAGAACCTACTGAAAGTGCAAGGGCTCTTTTAGCATTGTACATTCTTGAAGTATTCATAGCTTGAGATACTTCAAAATGTATTCTTATCATTTTTTTCTTGTTTTGAAGTGTAAAAGAGATACTATTTTATACCTCATTTTGGAGTCTTTTTTTGTGGTGTTTTTACTGTGTTACTATATCCAAGTATGCACAACTGCTTTTCACATCGGCTCTTACGTTAAGCCTGACTGCTCTGTGCCAAGCTACCAGAGGGTGAGCACGGGCTGATTTAAGTGTGTGACTGACTTACCCTGAAAAGAATTGTGGTCCCTACTTGGACAGGGTGCATACCTATGCCAACTAGATTTCTAACAAACATATTGCAAAAAAAAAAAAAAGAAATGCTTCTCCTCAGTAATGGTAAAACAATCTACTCATTATATTTACCTCAGTTTTTGGAACTTATTTGTTCATTAGGTCGAGCATTCGAGACCTACTGTAATTTCTTATGTTGGGTTAAAGCCATCCCCCAGCTTTTGATTTCTTTGTTTCAGTGTCCTTCTAAAATCCTTGCTTGACAGTGGTCAGTCCTGCCTCTTTGTCCCTCCTTTCTCTCTTCCGTTCCTCCCATGCAGCAGGGACTAAGTACTGTCTCATCACACTACAGTTCTTTGTCTGTTCTCTGGGGGGCTACTTTTTTTCTTGGTTTCCTGCTCTGTTTCTGATTGCCTATGTGTAGTCTCAGCACCATAGCTGATTACATTTAAATATAGTTTTCCTCCCTCCCACCTCCTCCTAATTCCACAGTTGTATTGGGGGTACTATTTTGCCATGCCTCCTTCTTCGTTGGTTATATTTGTTAGGCTTTTAGCAATTTTCGATGTCGACCGTCATTTGGGCCTTCTTTAGTAGGATGCTAGTTGGTTTTGGGCTTTCTTTTAAGGCGGATTGGGCTTGTTCCTCTTGTGAAAGCTGCTGCTTCTGTAGCGCGCTCTGTGTACAGGTAGCATGCTCTTAAGGCGCGCGCACTGGGCACCTGGTTATCTGTATCTTTTAATTACTCCTCACGGCGCCCGCTTTCACTTTTAAATATTCAGCGCGAGGGCAGCATTCACTTTAAAATACTAAGTCTGACACCCGCCTTCACTTCTACATCTAAGCGCGACGGCCGCCTTCACTTAGCCCACATTCACTATTATATCTAAGCGTCACAGCCGCCTTCACTTTTAAATATTAAGCGCGACGCACGCCTTCACTTTTAAATTGTAAAAGCATCCGAGGCATTTCGCGTTTGAACTCACATTCCATTCAAAGTTGGCCGTGAGCTTTGCTGCCTCTTAATCACGCCCCCGTCGTTTGCAGCTCCCCGTCTGTATGTGCTCCCCCCTCGTTTGTGCGCATGCTTAATATCAAAAGCTTGCGCACGAGGTTTGCGTCGTCCCGAGCCTCAGGGTGCAAATGAGTAAGACACGCCTCCCCCAGAAGAGCAGCGTTAGTGCTTTGAAGTGCTTCCCGAGCTTTTTTGTGTTGATTTTTCGGTGCTTCACGCGATTACCCTACCCAACCTGACAATAACCCTAGCTCTAGGACTGTCCCTTGGACAGCTGTGCGTCCTCCGCCCTAGGCTAGGTTTCCAACAAGGCCCTGGGGCGCTATTACTTCTCCAGACCCGCAGGCAGCGCGCAAACCCGGGGTCTGCACTGTGCGAGGGAGGCACGCATTGCTTTTCAGCATATCGGCTTACGCGATCTCCACGGAGGTGATTAAGCGCATGACAGAGGTCCGTTATCACACCCCTGCCTCCAGCACTTTTCACAGGAGGAGTTCAGTCTCCAAAGCATTCGGGGACTCGCGTGCTTCAGTCATTCCACTTGCTTGTTGTTTTGCTGCAGGTTGGTGGGCAACGCATTCCGTCCTTGCCATGACAACAGCTATTGTGTTTCCATTAGGGATCTGTTGGGGGTGTTGTGATCTGGCTTTAGCAGTTTGGGTGTGGAGATATGAGGCAGCGAGGTTTGAGTGATTTACAACCAGTGTTTGAAGTGGTGAGAACAAGTGTGTCTCACGGAGCCCACTTCCTAAAGAGAAGTGTATGTACAGTGTTTGCGTCAGTAAGTATAGCATCTCATCTGTGATTGGGAAGCACTGTCACTGAGTCTGAGAAGTGCCACATAGCGTGCCATTGCACATAAAGAGGCACTACCGAGGAATGCTTCTGTACACTTGCACATACATCACTGCTGACAAGTGGCAGTACTGTGCTACTCTTAGTAAGGCAGAACTGTGCAGAAGAGGTGCAAGAATTGTGCAATTATATGTATAACCGCACTATTGAGAAGTCCATATACTGTCTGCAATATAGGTAGAGCAGCACCGCTGAGAAGTGCAGGTACTGTGCCATTATAATATAGCAGCTATATTAAGACGTGTCTAATGTGTGACATTAGCCATTAGCATCTTTGGTTCAAAGTCATAGGGTACGCGAGCTCAGCTGGGGGATGCCAGTACTGTGGCATAATTACAGCAGCACTGCTGTGAAGTTATGGTACTGTGGCATTATAAATATAGCAGTATCACGATCTAGGGGTTTGCCCACGTTATCCCACCACAAGCTGGGCAGAAAACACAATCAAAACATGTGTAAGTGTAGGAAAAAATACACTGGAAATATTAGTGAGAGAAAATATTAATTAATCTCTCCTGGCATGACATTATACCCATCAAAATGTCTTTCTTCATTCTAAAATACAAACAAGCACCACTTCGAAACATTGTAGAAAGTTTTATCTGGCAAACAAACATTCACAAGACAGACATAAAATATATTCTACAAAAATTGAACGTATCAAGTAACATCAAATAATATACATTTCTCTTCTGACATGAGATTTGTCAATTTGGCTGCAAACATTCCTAATGCAAAGCAGTCCACAAAGGGGATAGTCCCATACAGTAATACACTAAGGGCAAAACAATAATAGGCCCCTTAATCTATCATAAAGTGTATTCTCAATCGATGTATCATTCTGATGATGATATTGACACATTAAATATATGATAGATAATTAAAAACATATGGAAACATTGAGGCTTGAAAGATAAATGTAGCAATCAGGTATGAAGATACAATAGAACAAGCATTTGCAATACAATAGGTCTTGCATTTACGCGAGTTTAAGCTATTGGCATTGTAAATGACAATGCCTTTTATTTATGTTTTAAAAACGAAACAAAAATAAAAGGCATTGTTATTTGCAATGTCAATAGCTCAAGCTCGCGTAAATGCGAGACCTATTGCATTGCAAATGATTGTTTTTTTAATGCACCTACCCTTTGTGAAAGGTAGATAGCACTGTTTTGTCGTCTCTCTCTGGCTCGCTTAACTGGTCAGAGATCTCCTGAGGAGTCCACAATATGGTGGATGCTGATAATTATATGTTTTTATAAATAATCATTTGTTAGAATAAAAATATGTAAGTGTTTAAGGCTGAACCTAATGTTTAATTTACTCCATTATTTTTTTCATACATAATTTTGTGGAATGCCAGGAAATTCGTTGCACTTGGATGGAAAAGCCAGATATTCAGACTATTTGCTGTACAAAAATGGTTAAATAATTGCATATTTACATCTACATTTCTGTTTCTTAGTATTTATCACAAGTTACAATATATATATTTTTTAAAATGGTACGTAAAATGTTTTAGTGTTATATGAAGACTTGTGAAGTAAAGCAATTTTAACAGAATTATGTTAATCGCAATAGAAAAGCACTTGTAGTAAAAACTACTTTGTAAATAGGCTTCATCAAAATTCATGTAATTTCTTTTGCAGAATTTAAGCGAAGTGGCAAAAAATGTACAAAATTACTCGTTATTTCACGAAATACCAACTTTTGTACTTTGCACTATTTTTTATTGAGAAATGTGTCCTCTTTTGGACAGAGTCAGCATTTTGCACAGCTTCTCCCATTCAGTTTGTTTGTTTTCTTTCTGTGCTCTGGCGAAAAGATTTTTACACGTACAAAGTTTCAATTACATCACATGGAATAATCGCAGGCATTTTGTATGAAAATCATACCGTGAAATGCTGGAAATGACAGGAGATTACCGCATAAATGAAATTTCACCCAGGCCTCGTAAAGTACAGTGAAGTAAAATGATGCATGGTAACAACTAACACTTGCGCAGAAGTGTTCTGAGCATTTCTTTACACACTGCTGAAGGGAACAAGAATTCTGGAGGGGGGAAGGGCTCGTAGCAGCATTTTGGCAAGCTACAAGCCACCAATTGCTAAAAGAGACAATGAATCATAAACATTGAACGCTGGACTTTCTAGTCTGAAGGCAAGAAGCCTGTACCGGATTGTGGTTATTGCCTACAACTGATCTAGAGATGACCAGAGAGCAGAGTTTCTGTTGGGTCAAGGTACTGCAGGAGTAGGATGCAGCAGAAAGGTCATGGGTAAGAGATTTTCTCAGATAAGTATTCAAACTTTCTTCAACATGCCTACAACTGTACGCGATAACTGCTAACCATACAAAGATGTGTGGGTGTTACCATTCAAGAAAACAAGTTCAAGAATTACTATGTCAGTAGAGTGGAAATTAAATGCATAAGACAAAGGAGATGTGTCTGTTATCAGTGTCCTGGGCCCTTGCACGTGCATTTAACAGGGTGGAACAGAATCATTCCTTTTGGGAGGAAAGTCATATTTGTTTCCTGATGGACTGTTGGACATCTCTGAGGAGCCCAGGAAGGCTGCTAGCATAAAGTATGGCATCTGACATCACAGTCAGGCAAGCTACAAGCATTTTGTTTGTATGGTAGGAGTGAGGGTGTGGTAGTATAAGTAAGACAAGTTCTTCATCTAGCTTACTCATTGCAGAATTGTTGGAATCAACACCATGGGTGGAATGTGGTACCAATAGATGACTCTGCAGTTATGTTATGTTATGGAGTTTTGTAAAGCACACAGCTGCCCCAGCAACAGGGCGTCCCAGCGCTATGATGCAACTGTCATAAGCAAACCAGAAAACACACATAAAGCAGTTATGCCGCAAAGAGGTGAGTTTTGATGGCTTTACGGAAGAGAGAATGATTTTGGATGTTTCTATATGTACGGGAAGGGAGTTCCAAAGCTTAGGGGCACAAACGTGGAAGGAGCGTCCTCCAGCCCGTACTCTCTTGAACCGGGGGGACAACAGCCAGGTGCTGGTCCATGGAGCGTAGCTGGCGGGTGGGTATGTAGGGCACCATGAGACTGGCCAGGATAGCAGGAGATTGGAGAAACATGATTCTGTGGGCGGTACAGAGAGTCTTAAATTGGATACGTTTCTCCACCGGCAACCAATGCAATTTGCGGATGGAGCTGGCAGTGGAACAAATTCTCGGCAGGCCAAGGAGAGCCGGGGCCGCCGCATTTTGTGCCCCTTGTAGACACAGTATATCTGCACTATTGGCCCCAATATATAGGGAGCTGGCATAGTCCAGTCTGGAGAGTATTGTGGCCTGAATGATCACCTGACGGGTGGTAGAATCGAAGAAACCCAGCAGAGGCTTAAGCCCGTGTAGGAGCCCGAAGCATACCCCGGCTACTACCTTAGTCTGGGCCTGGACAGTAAGGGCGGAGTCTATCCAGACTCCCAGATTTTTTACTGCCGGTTTAGGGGCCGGCGGAAGACCCAGAGAGGACGGCCACCAATGATCACTCCACAGATGGATGTCTTTGCCCACCAACAGGATCTCCGATTTGTTGGCATTGAGTTGGAAACTGTGTGGTAAGGACTGTGTGATATTGGACTGTACTTTCCTCTAGGGTCTCCAGCCTTTAAATAACACAAACTACATATGATCAGTAAAAATCTTATGGATCTGCTAATGACTTTGATCATTGTTTCAGTAGGGACCACATCAAATACAATCACAATAGTGACCACACCATGCAAGATTGATAGTATTGACCACCCAGCTATATGTCACATTATCGAGTGAGAAACTATTGTCATGCCTAATATCATATCCAGAATATTGACAAATACAATATCATGACAAATCAAATATATGTAAATAGGTATAGATTTACTCTTCATAACTCCACATCTAAGTACCTTGAAATTAAATATATCTTCAAGATCAGTGGATGTGGAATTAAAACTCTAAATAAAATTAAAATTCCTTTAAATACTTACTTTTATGATATTGTGGTAGTCGATTTGAGAGATACAATATTTTTGCTGAACGATATTTAAAACTCGATATTTTAGTAGAACACCAGCCACCTCAAAGCATAAGACAGGGTTTCTAACAGCAATGGCAGGAAAAACTTTATCAATATAAAATGCCTTCTGATGACTAATGAAACAACAGTCACAGCAGAAAGTGCCCACTGACAAAATGGAGACCCCAACAGCTGTAAATCTCCTTAAGTTGGTTTTAATTATGATTCAAAGAGCAGCTTTTAATATGTTTTGGATTGTTGTTCTTTTTGTTTACGAACTTCAGCATATCAGTTTCTCAAAAACATGTTTTTCTACCATATATGCACTTTCCATCTTGGCTTAACACAATTTAAGAAAATCTTTTCTTTGTCTGAAAAAAAAATGTCTGCCACATAAATCAGTTTTCATGAATGGTTCCAAATGTCAGGTTGTAATTTCCCTATTACAAATGCATAACGTTCACACATTCTGCTCTACCTGCCCAACATTTTATGATTATATACCAGGGATGCCCATCATAATGCTAAAGATGCCTATATTATGAAAAGAATGCTCATTATTATGTTAGAGGAGAGATTGTTCCATGACTGCACAACATAATGCTAAGAACCATCACCCCCAGGTCTTTCATGGACATTATTATTCCAAGGATGACCACAATTATGTTATATATGGCCACAATTAGGCTAAGCAAAGTCCCATAATGGCAAGGATAACTGCCATTATGCCATGGTTAGTCCAAGGATGCCCACCATATGTCAAGGTTTGACATTATTTTGCCAATCCCAACACTGTGCCAGGAATTATGCCTGAGATGAACCCCCTTATATTGGGGGCATCTTATCCTTCTGGTGTAACCTGATACCATGAATGGCTTTCAGGGTGAGACAATGTCTTTCAAGTAGAGACACCACTCCAGCCATGTGCACAAGGCATACAAAATAGCGCTCATATGCATACAGAGGCACAGAGAAACATTTAAACAAACACACATTCATACCTGCACAAACCACTCCTGTCTTCTGAAACAAGCAAGACTACTACCTGTCTAAACCCACAATCCACCCTCTGCTCTCCTTGGCTATAGAGATGCTAATACACAGTTATCACATATGTCCACTCTGTCTCTGGCACACCCATTCTCTAGTGACTCAACTCTGGCTATTGCATGGACTGTATGATCGATAGAGAGGGCTTGCAAAGTGATCTATCTCTATGTGATTTTGCTAAACTGAGAGTGTTTCAGGTGATCATGTTGCAAGGTACCGCAGACTGCCCATAGTATGTGTCTGTGTGTAAGCATGTGGCCCTGCCATTGTTTTGGCTGGTGGTAACTCCAAGGCTACAAAGATGTGTAGAGATGCAATCTTCAACATGACTAAACTCTCTGAATTACTATGCTGGCCTGCATTTCAGGGAGTTTCGTCAAGGATACTGGTGAGCTACCAGTAAGTCCTGGGTTACTTGCTAGAGACCACTGCTGTAGACCAGTGGCGGCACGCCGAGGGAGTGCTGTGGGGCGGTGGGGCGGGACAGGGGAGGGGCAGGGTGGGGGGTAGTGGACTCGGACATACGATGGACAGAACTCAGAGGGAGTTCTGTCCGTCGCAAGTCTGAGTCCACTACCCCCCCCCTGCCCCTGCCCCTCCCCCACCCCGCCCCACCACCCTGCAGCACTCCCTCGGCGAGCCGCCACTGCTGTAGACTATAAATAAAATTGACAAAGGAGTCCAATTGCACCTACAATATTTCTGTTCTGAATGTTTCACACCATCATCATCAAATCACTTTATTCGGCTTTTGCAAAAAAACATAAAAGTCAAATACACAAAATATCTACCAAAAAAACCTGAGGTTAAAAAGCTCTATCAGATGGCATCGGAATACTACGTGCAAAAATTAAATACACTATTATTATGTATATGTATGATATATGTTAAAAAAAGAGATGAAAGATAAATACTTAAAACTAAGTACAAATTAACAATACTTCCAAGATCACATCACAATCGGCCTTGAAATACCTCTAGCTGTTAGTCGCAGCTAGATCTGAGTCCTACAGCAGATTTAAAAGATCTCAGAACAAAACAAAACAATATTGCTGGATAATATTTGTAAAAAAAATAAAAGATGGAAATACTTGCCTACACTACGCTTTTTTTAGAATGGGGATGATATAAGTCTTCTGAGGTAACTCGTAATAGCCAGAAAACATTGCGAAA
Source organism: Calotriton arnoldi (assembly GCA_963921515.1). NCBI lineage: Eukaryota > Metazoa > Chordata > Amphibia > Caudata > Salamandridae > Calotriton > Calotriton arnoldi. The sequence goes on along the minus strand of CAWUFW010003655.1, from coordinate 719,510 downwards.
TGGAGTATGTCCTGTGGAGACTTACCGTCGCAACCACAGGGCACTAAGCTCTGACCCCTATTACACCCATGCGGCTGTGCTAGAAGAAGATAAAAAAAGATCAAAATGGAACCTGGTCAATAAAAATCGATCGTATCCACTTAGCAGCCCTAAAAGATATGGTTCAGTGCCTTCCACAGTTTTCAGTATAACAAACCTGCGTACGCTAGGCTTCCTTAGCTCCCGATCTTCCCTATCTAGGGTCCGCTGTCTAAAAAAAGACTCCTTTACCCATCCCAAATCCTTCCTGTTCCCCCCTTCAGGATTAGAAAATAAATCGGCTCTTCCAAAGTTAAAAAAACAGTCCTTTATATAATTACGCCAAGGGATATGGTGAGCATGATCAAGGGCCATACAATCCTTGATGATCAATTTGTTAGAGTAGTCCCCTGGCTAAGCCAGATGTTACTCCACAGGGAAAGGGGACGAAAGGCCAATAAGTGTGAAAGATAAGCCGCACCCATCTCTTTGTGTACCGCTATGGTTGAGGTCCCCTGGAGTACACTTAACAACCCTCTCAGAAAGCTATTTTCGACTACTTGTAATTCCTCATGAGCAACGTATGCCCAGATTTCACTGCCATAGGACACCATTGTGATACACTTGGCTCTATACATCTGCAAAAGAGCCCCGATTGGCCTCTTTTCTATTCTCGAGGCAAAGTTAAAGATAGCGGTGTTGGCTCATGTTAGTTCCCCTTTCTTTCTGTTTTTTAAAGTCCCCCAATTCATGTTGTCATCTAACAGGACTCCCAGATAGGTAAAAACATCTGTCCGAGGGATAGGGACAGATCCGACCCGGAAAGTATAAGACTTTCTTGAACACGGTTCCAGCTGCATTACGTATGATTTCAAGTTATTTATCAGCAGGACTTGTTCCTCCGTGAATGAGGTGAAGGAGTTCAGCAGAGTTTGCAGCCCCCTCTCAGTTCTAGCCATGAGGACCACGTCATCTGCTTACAAGAGTACTGGCAGGCCTCGCCGGCCCACCTGGGAATAGTCCGCCTTGGACTCCAAGTTATTTATATATAAATTAAACAAGAAAGGGGCCAAGATACACCCCTACCTGACTCCTCTCTTTATTGAAAACTGTCGAGAAACCTTAAAATCTTGTGTATATTGAACCTCAGCCTTTGTATCTCTGTGGAGGTCCCTGCAGGAAAAGGACAATATCTCTATCCACCCCAATGGACAGCATGGTCTGCCAGAGCTTGGTTCTATTGACACGGTCAAACGCAGATGACACGTCCATAAAGGCCAAATAGATAGCACCAGGGCGGGCAACCGTATACTTGTTGAGAATCAAAAACAAGTTTAAACATTGGTCCACAGGTGACCGTCCTGGACGAAAACCATACTGGAAATCTGCTAAGATGTTATTTTCATCTGCCCAGCAGGTCAACCTAGCTAATAAAATGCGTCTGACCACCTTAACCACCGAGTCCAGCAGAGAGATCGGCCTATAGCAATGGGTACTGTCTCTATTTCCCTTTTTAAAAACTGGGACGATGCATCAAACATTGTTTAACTTATTTCATTCATCACCCTTTGAAAACTAAGATTATCCTTTCCACATTTTAAAATGTACCCCATTGGGTCTGTTTCACAGAAAATTGTGGTCTGCTATTCTCTGATGAGACGGTATTGTAACAAAATATCTGGTTGTAAATATCGGGTGACAGAAATATCAAAAAATAATATTTTGATTAAAAAATATTGTGTTGCAGAAATATCATTGTCAAAAATATTTTTTTTCAGGTACGTAATATCGTTGTTAAGAATAGTGTTGTTAAAAATGTAATGTTTTAATCATGTTAATGTGTTTTAGTTCATATATTGATTTTGTGTTATTATTGTTTGCATAATTGTTAATAATATTTATAAATGTAGTTTGTAATTTTAAGTCATTTTTAATTTTTAATTTAATTCCTAATAGTAATTTATAGTGTTCTAGTGGATTGCAAGATTTTTAGGGGTATAGTGTGGGATGTTAATTATGTAATAATGAATGCACTATTAATTATTAATTTAATACAAATTATTTCTTTAATAATTATGTAATTTTGTAATAATTATATTTTTTAGATATATTTTAGGTGTGGGCTGCTAGGTTTGTAGGGGTATATGGTGGGAAGTTAATTAAGTAATAATTAATTAACAAAACATTATTAATGTATTATTACTTATTGAAGAGATTATTAATTATGTAAATTGTGCAATTACGTTATATTTTAATTTTAGGTGTGGGATGTTGGGTTTGTAGGAATATAGGGTGAGAAATTAAGTTATAATTAATCAATAATTAATTATGTATTTATTAATAATTATGTAATTGACAATTCTGTACATTATATAATACTTATTTATCTTAGTAATATTGTAGTTGCTGGTTGCTAGGTTTGTAGGGGTATAGGATGGGACATTGATTAAGTAATAATGAATTAACAAATCATTATTAATAGTTAATTAACTAGTTCATTGATTATCAATTGTGTAAACAATGCCATACTTATTTATTTTAGTTATATCTTCAGTGTGGGCTGCTAGGTTTGTGGGTATAGTGTGGGAAGTTAATTAAGTAACAAATAAATAATGTATTTCAATTCATTATTAAATTATCATGTAGATTGTTTAACTGTTTTTTATTTTATATATATATATTTTTGGTTAATGAATAATGTTCATATTAAGAATTTTAAATTTGTTCTAAATTAATAGACTTTTTTCAAGTATGTAATGCGTTTGAAGTGAAGTACTTTCCCTACTGTTGCTTAGACTGGAGTGGGAATAGTAAATTTAACCCCTCCGAATTCCAATGCTTTTTCTACTGTTGCACAGACTGGAGTGGGGCTAGTAAATCTTACCCCTCCGAAGTCCAACACTTTCCCTACTGTTGTACAGGCTGGAGTTGGAATAATAAATCCTACCCCTCTGAAGTCCAGCACTTTCCCTACTGTTGCACAGAATGGAGCGGGAATAGTAAATCTTACCCCTCCTTAGTCCAATACGTTCTCTATGGTTGACCGGTTTGGAGTAGGAATAGTAAATGTAACCCCTCTGAAAGCCTACGCTTTCCCTACTGTTGCATAAACTCGAGTGGGTAGTATTATATACCTATTATTCCCAGATCCCAATACTTTTCCTACTGTTGTTTAAATATGTCTATTACTATAATTTGCATATTTTTTACTTTTATATTATTTGTAAATATATATATATATATATGTAGAAACCTCGCCCTTCAAACGATCCCATCCGCAGGAACAAACGAGAGTGGACCCAAGATAAGTGCTATTTTTGGTTTATTGCTCCAAAAACAGCTCCGCCATGACGCGTTTCGGCAGTTCCCTGCCTTGATCACATGACCTATATATATATTTATTTATGATATTTTGGGCAAATGTTTGTTTTTTATTTTACAGTTTTCATATTGAATTTATTTGGTAATTTTTTTAATGCAATTGATTTGTGAATATATTTTATCTTTTTTATATATATATATGTGTGTGTATATATATATATATACATATATATATATATTACCTACTGCCGGTCGCCAGTAGGTAGTTATAGTTAGGACCTATTTTCCATAGGAAATTCACAACATTCTATTTCCAATAACTTTGGCGCCGGTTGATGAATCGTCGCGAAATTTTCAAAACTCGTGGGGCGCTCCGGTCCGCTCCTATCCTGAAAGTCTCGAGGTGATTCATCAAGTGGGGGCCGAGAAAAAAGGGGGGTCCCAAAACGTGTTTTCCCCATGTAATTTTCCATAGGAACCTTTAGTCGCAGCTACAGCCCGAACTGCTGAACGGAATTACACCAAATTTGGCAAAAAAGTAGCCCTTGGTTCAGAGTCGTGCCTTTTCGGTTAAATGGTGTAAATCCATTCAGTAGTTCCTGAGAAAATTGAAAAAGAAAACACATATATATCTGGGCGGAGCCTAACCACACATGTAATCGTGAGATCTGATTGGCTGTCAGCACTTCATCCTGGAATTGCTGGCAGCCATCTTGGGACCAATATAAATGATAGTACCCCATTGAAATGCATTGTAGTGAATCGAAGATTTTGAGGGTTACCAAAAGGAGAACTATAAAGGGTGATAACAGACTTTAGTTACATTAGAATTCATTTGTTGATGGTACCATACTAATTTCAGGAATTGTGGTGTGTTCTAAGGTGATTTTAATGTCACACAAGAAAAAGCTACGGGTCCGGATTGGAGGGAGGTTAAATAACTGTGTGAATATGCTCTACCATACACAATGGGGGATTTCCCTTTTCAGGACGGTTCTCTGCCCCTGGACGTGCTCGCTGGTAATAATCCATGACTTTGTGGTTTTGGTGCATGTATCACATGGCTAATATGCTGGGACAGACGTAGTGAAGTGCGCAACCCATTGTGGTTGTATGCAGTATTTACTGAACAGTCAATATTACTGGTTCAGTATCATATTTTTGATTTATTTACGTGTTTTTAATGTTTTTTCACGTATTGGCACTTAACCCTTGCAGTAGCTGAACCAACTGACCCTGAAGAAGGCCGCGACACTATTTAGGTCTTTCTGGCCGAAACATGTTGGTCTAGTGATCTACACATTTGTCTCATGTTGGCATTTGTGTTATCAGCTTCTCACTGTTTTTAATCCTGACACCGGGTAGCCGAATAAAGCTACAATATAGCTAACCCAGTAGCCAGTTTTAAATTTTCACATCACAGCACTGCACTTTCTCTTTTTACACGCACGCCAAGCTCACATAGGGGTTTAGTACACCCTGCCTAACTCAATAAAAACATCCCTGAGCTCCTCCCTCGTAGAGAGGGGGTTGTAGCCCACGCAAAGACTAGGTCTTTTGCGTGAGGAGGCACCCCCATGATGAAGCATGACACCTCTGGTGTGTGAGGGGAACCGTCCTGAAAAGGGAAATCCCCCATTGTGTATGGTAGAGCATATTCACACAGTTATTTAACCTCCCTCCAATCCGGACCCGTAGTTTTTTCTTGTGTGACATTAATTTGATGGGGAGTTAGCTTACGCAGGTCCTTAAAACTCCTCCAGCCCTTAAGTGTATTGACTAAGGTGATTTTACCCTGTGAAAAACCTTCTGCTGGGATATCAGGAATCATGTTTGAGAGAAAACTATTTTCACATGCTTGTCCCATACAGTTTTGGAAGGTGCTCCAGAAGCTAAAATGAGAGCATATTTTCTGTAAATTCACATTATCTTTCTCAGTCATGTGAGAATGAAGTCTGACATTCTCAGTAAAACATGTACATCCAACAAGGGCAGAGACTGTCAGTTGATTCCTTTGTGTTCTACTGCAGATTCCCAGAGTGTTCTAAAGAACAACTAGAGTGCTAACAGCCTTACTTATGACAAAAGTATGGCACACCTGAAGCCATCTTGATTGGAATAAACTGGTAACACTTAAAACATTTAATTTAAAAAGGAACAAAATGATGGGGTTCATTTTGTCATAGAAATTATGGTTAGTGCTGTAGAAAGAAAAATTAGGACATGTTTCAAGTGTGATCTCAAATATCTTCCTGTTATATTTCAACAGGAGCAGCCTGTCAGTTGATGCCTTTGTGTTCTACTGCAGCTTCCCAGAGTGTTCTAAAGAACAACTAGAGAGCTAACAGTCTTACTTATGACAAAAGTATGGCACACCTGAAGCCATCTTGATTGGAATAAACTGGTAACACTTAAAACATTTAATTTAAAAAGGAACAAAATGAGGGGTTCATTTTGCCATAGAAATTATGGTTAGTGCTGTAGAAAGAAAAATTAGGACATGTTTTAAGTGAGATCTCAAATATCTTCCTGTTATATTTCAACAGGAGCAGCCTGTCAGTTGATGCCTTTGTGTTCTACTGCAGCTTCCCAGAGTGTTCTAAAGAACAACTAGAGTGCTAACAGCCTTACTTATGACAAAAGTATGGCACACCTGAAGCCATCTTGATTGGAATAAACTGGTAACACTTAAAACATTTAATTTAAAAAGGAACAAAATGATAGGGTTCATTTTGTCATAGAAATTATGGTTAGTGCTGTAGAAAGAAAAATTAGGACATGTTTCAAGTGTGATCTCAAATATCTTCCTGTTATATTTCAACAGGAGCAGCCTGTCAGTTGATGCCGTTGTGTTCTACTGCAGCTTCCCAGAGTGTTCTAAAGAACAACTAGAGCGCTAACAGTCTTACTTATGACAAAAGTATGGCACACCTGAAGCCATCTTGATTGGAATAAACTGGTAACTCTTAAAACATTTAATTTAAAAAGGAACAAAATGAGGGGTTCATTTTGTCATAGAAATTATGGTTAGTGCTGTAGAAAGAAAAATTAGGAAATGTTTTAAGTGAGATCTCAAATATCTTCCTGTTATATTTCAACAGGAGCAGCCTGTCAGTTGATGCCTTTGTGTTCTACTGCAGCTTCCCAGAGTGTTCTAAAGAACAACTAGAGCGCTAACAGTCTTACTTATGACAAAAGTATGGCACACCTGAAGCCATCTTGATTGGAATAAACTGGTAACACTTAAAACATTTAATTTAAAAAGGAACAAAATGAGGGGGTTCATTATGCCATAGAAATTATGGTTAGTGCTGCAGAAAGAAAATTTAGGGCATGTTTTAAGTGAGATCTCAAATCCTCTTCTATTTCATTAGAAAATTCTGACATGCAGACTGAAACAATCACTTTCAATACCAGCAGTAGACTTCCAGTTAACTCCCTGGTGAGCAGTAGCTTTACTACAGTGATCTAATGAACAACTAGAGTGCTAACATTCTGAATTTATGGCAAATGTGTGACACATCTGAATGCCTTCTTGATGGAATCAAAGTAAAAACTGAAAGCATTTCCTACTGAGGAGACTGCAGTAAATGACGAAATTAGGAAACTTCATAACAAATAAGTCTCCCAAGATGGCCACCAGAGAAAAAAGAGCCCAAATGTAGCACAAATATCACCCAGATGTAGCCCACATATAGCCCAATGACAGAAGTGTGCAAAACACTTTTTATTTTTAGTTTTTCTGCAGTTTTATATAGTGCAAACTGGTCAGGTATTGGAGCGTTACATCTTACTTGGACCCCTTATTGCGTATTTTGCACTGAAGTACATGAGATTGATCTTGCGAAACATTGAACTTTACAATTCTGTTAACCTGAAGTTGCTCTGAACCGGGCTTTGTAACACCCGTTTTTACCTACTGGTTTTAATTAATTCTCACTGTATTGTATTAGGAAAGAGGATTTACTGTTTTTATGTACACTTTTATGATCTATGTTTCTAAATCAGATCAAATAAAGTTTAATGAATTCTATGGCAGGACGGAGGCGAGGATTATGCATATCTTTCCTCACTTTATTTGCATAGCAGTTCAAAGAAAACGTAACACAACAATCATTAAACAAAAGACTACACAACCCATGAACCATTAGGGGTAGTCTCCAAGGCATCTATAGTCCAATCATATCACAGTCCATCGTATATAATATCGTGACGTCCCTTCCGCTTCCTCTTTCTTCACTGCTCGTCAGTTAAGTGCATTCCTTACATTCTTGGCTTAATCTGATGTTGTTGCTGTTTGTATAGCGGTTTCTTGTGCACGTTATTAGCATTATTGCCTTGGTATTGTTTCATATTCCCTGCACAGCAGGCTCTTGCCCGAGCGCATTCTCCCCCTCGCAGTTTCTCCCGCTGTGTGCTCTGCGTGCGGTGAGATCCTGTCAGGCGCGTCTGGTCCGAGCGAGGCAGCTCCGTCGAGCACTCCCGCTGGTCTTTACGCGCGTTTGGGAATCCGGTCACTCCTAGTGTCCGCTTGATTCCCGACCAACCCTCGCCTAATTTTGACACCGCTACGCGGTGATTTCCCCACACGGCCACGTTAGTGACCAGCGCCACCTGGTGGTGGTAATTGGTATTGCGCATCAGTCTATTCTTATAACAGCTTCGGGAAAGCCCAGCTGTTGGAGCACCGGCGAGGGGCTGTCTTAAGGATTTTAAGGGCATTTGTTCTGTGCTCACACCCTCTGCTATCATGTCTTCTCCAGAAGACCATTTTTACTCCTCCTACCAGGAAGTGGAGGAGGAATGGCCCCCAACTTCTCCCTCCAGCAGTGGACCAAGCCCTCTCTCTGGCTATTTCTGGGGCGCTGGCTCCTCTTAGGGATCAGGTTGATAAGCTGGCGAAAAGCATCCCTGGGGTGTTCAGTGACCCAGATCTGGTGGTGGCGGGTCCAAGTAGCTCCCAGATGGGGAATAAAAGGGCCGTTAAGCATAACGCGGGGCACTTGGAAGGATTTGATAAACTTACGGAGACCTTCCTCAAGAGTGCGCGAACGCTAAAACATGCACCCTGCCGGGAGGAGGAGGGGCCCGGAGAAAATTGCGACACTGTCACCACTATTGTAGACCCCGACGGCGGGTTTCCCTTAGAGGGAGAGGGTGTATCGGAGGACGATTTCTCCTCCGATGAGGATAAGGACTCGGGCGTCCCTGGCGTCCAGAGTCCCACTCCTCTTAGTCCCCGGTTGGGGACGGGGTCCACTCGGACATGTTCGAGCCTACCCAAATTTACCATCCTAGGTCGGCAGAGTGGACACCTGCGCCAAAGTGGCAGAGTATGTGGTGGGAAAATCCATCAACCCCTTGAAAGGGAGGTCAGGAATAGGATGAGGGAGAATGCCCCAGGCCCTCACTGAAGGGGAAGGTGGCACACACGCCTGAAATTGATGAGAAACTATGTACCTTTTTCTCCAAGTATATGAGGGATCCCAAGAAAGGAATTGATAGGTCTTGGACATGGTAGGGCCCTTGACCCAAATTATTCAATTGACGGAGCGTTCCAAAGAGTCAGGATCCCCTTTGTCCACGGATATTGTGGCTGGTTGGGTGCACTACCCTAAACCCTAAAACACTACCCCCTCCACTACCCAAACACCACTGCACTACCCAAAACCCTAAAACACTACCCCAGCACGACACCCTACACTACCCAAACACCACTGCACTACCCTAAACCCTAAAACACTACCCCCAGCACGACTCCCTACACTACCCAAACACCACTGCACTACACTATACCCTAAATATACCCCCAGCATGACCACCCACACTACACAAACACCACTGCACTACCCTAAACCCTAAAACACTACCCCAGCACGACCCCCTACACTACCCAAACACCACTGCACTACCCTAAACCCTAAAACACTAACCCCAGCATGACCCCTACACTACCCAAACACCACTGCACTACCCTATACCCTAAAACACGACCCCCTACACTACACAAATACAACTGCACTACCCTAAACCCTAAAACACTACCCACAGCATGACCCCCTTCCCTACACAAACACCACTGCACTGCCCTAAACCCTAAAACACTACCCCAGCACTACCCCCTACACTACCCAAACACCACTGCACTAACATAAACCCTAAAACACTACCCCCAGCAGGACCCCGTACACTAGACAAACACCACTGCACTAGCCTAAAACACTACCCCCAGCAGGACTCCCTATATTACCCAAACACCACGGCACTACCCTAAACCCTAAATCTACCCCAGCACGACCCCTACACTACCCAAACACCACTGCACTACCCTAAACCATAAAACACTACCCCCAGCATGACCCCCTACACTACACAAACACCACTGCACTACCCTAAACCCTAAAACACTACCACCAGCATGACCCCTACACTACTCAAACACCACTGCACTACCCTAAACCCTAAAACACTACCCCAGCACGACCCCTACACTACCCATACACCACTGCACTACCCTAAACCCTAAAACACTACCCCCAGCATGACCCCCTACACTACTGCACTACCCTAAACCCTAAAACACTACCCCCAGCACGACCCCCAACACTACCCAAACACCACTGCACTACCCTAAACCCTAAAACATTACCCCCAGCACGACCCCCTACACCACCCAAACACCACTGCACTACCCTAAACCCTAGAAAAGAAACCCCCACCCCATGCCCAATCCCCCTTACCACTCACTCCTCATGGTTCCTCTCTCCTCGTGGTTCCTGCTTCACGTCATCTCTGAGGGGCGGTGCACGTCGTTGTGAGGAAACGGAACAGCCTCTGTTTCCTTACAACGACATGGATCGTCTACATGTTTTTAGAACGCATGGTCATTTACCATACATACCTTTACAACAAAATTTGTTGTAAAGGCATGCGTGGTAAATGACCATGCGCTCTAAAAAATGCGTAGTAATGACTTCGTGATGTACAACGCATGCGTGGTAATGCATGCGTTGTAATGGTATCGCAAAGTAAAAAGTCGTTGTAACGGCTGTTTACCGATCGAAGCTGGCCCCTGTTCTTCAGTGAGACGTTTATTTGATTAATTAGGAGGAAGGAATGTGTTTTTTACCGAAAAGTGCATTCCCAGCTGTTGTATTGTGAAAGTGTCCGCGTGGCCTGGTTTCACTTCCGGTGAGAGAGTGGAAGAGTCTGTTTGGATCTAAAGGAGTTCTGTTGTTGGACGGGGCCGGCGCGACATGTCATCAGAAAACATAGCTAATGGAAAGCGTCCTCCCTGAAGTGTGGAGCAGTGCCATGAGAGGTCAACGAGTGTGCGTCCCACCGCAGTATGACCGTACCGCGTGACTCCATGTGCCGCCTCCAGGGTACGGGAGGCAGAAGCGGCATCGCAGGTCCTCTTGAAGACCATTGTAGCACTAATTCTACATTTTGGTACTAGGGCATTTTAACTTCGTTGTTCCTGCCAGATACAAAGAGAAGATCCTGTGTTATTCAGTGCCCTCGTTACCTTTTTTGTGGGTTGTGGTGCTTGTCACTTCTCTGCCCAGCCAGTGCACACGACTGGGCACCCCACCTCGTGTGCCATCTGCAGGGCCTCTGCCCTCGGATCACTGGTTTCGGTTTCTGGAGTGGCAACATAAACAGTTGCTCCCAAAGGACTAGCCTGAACACTTAGGTGAATATCCCCTGCACCAGCATTCCACGGAAATTCTTTCCTAGCTCTCCCACGTCAACGAGCACGGCTCCGCTCGCGACACCGTATGACGTCATCGGAGCCATAAGAGGACCTCGTCGGCGTGCTGATGTCAGTTCCACCCATTTTTTCCGTGCCACCGAGGCAAACAGGGGACCGAGACATTTTCACATGTATACATAGTATAATAAATATATATATATTCACTGAAAAAACAATAGGTTTCAGGCACGTTATAGTTAGAAATTAGCATTTAAAAAACCTTAGAAATTCAATGAAAAAACCATAGGTTTCAGGCACGTTATAGTTAGAAATTAGCATTTAAAAAACCTTAGAAATTCACTGAAAAAACCATAGGTTTCAGGGGCGTTATACTTAGTTGGACATTTCACTCGTACAAAACCATAGAAATTCCCCAGTTATAGTTAGTTCAGCTAACTATAACTCGCGCTGCCCGAAATGCACTGCTGATGACGTCACATATTACATCACTCATGACATGGTCAGTGACATCACTCATGACATCACTGATGACATCTCAAATGACATCACTGATGACATCACTGATGACATCATCCAGTGAATGTGTGTTTTTCTGAAAATTAAATATGTTTTATATATGTATATCTCAAGGTCGATGGAAGAATAAATGGGTATATAAGTGTCTATATGGATGATTTTTTTTTTGTAAAATTGATTGTATAACTGACTAAGTGTATCTTAGTGAATACATGGGTTAGTGAGTAATGTTTAAATATGAAAATATCTGTATCAGTCTCTCACTTTGGGGTCGATTCCGATTCGGGTCGGAAGCGCACCTAACACTATCCGTCTGGAAAAAAACCCAGCCGAATGCGTGTTTCCCGACCGATTCGAACAGTCGTCCGAACGAGCAAGTACGATGCGCATAACAGCCCAGATTCCGAGCGAGCCGAACTCACCCATTTCAGCTCTTGTTCCCCGCCCGAGCCGGATCCGTAAACGCCAAATCGAGTCGCACGGAACCAAATACACAGCACCTTCCGGCCGGACTAGTACGATGCGCACTCTGTACGCGCCGAACCCGTCGCTACGTCCGGCACGTCAGAGCATCCAGGAGAGCTGCACATAAGCTCCGATTCGCACCACAAGACGATCCATGGCTACGAGACGAACAAGCCAGCGACGAGTACGAGTCCAAGCCACGAGAAACCCGAACGAGACGAACAAAACATGAATCCCATCGCGCAGGTCCTACCAATATTCTACATCTATTACCGGGACCGGTACGGACGCGTACGGCGAAGACGGTAAGTCAAACACCCACTACACAAAGAAACGACACGTCCCCAACATATGTCACACACACATAGGGATGCAGAAATGACGTACACTAGCAACAGCAGAACCATAGGGGCGGGATGGCTACCACCAATGCCATACACACCCATAGGGGGCTGGATGCCTACCACTACCACCACCCCTACTCAGGGGGGCCTGGATGCCTGTCACTACTACCATCCCCACTCATAGGGGGATGGATGCCTACCACTACCACCACCCCTACTCAGGGGTGCCTGGATGCCTACCACTACCACCACCCCTACTCAGGGGGGCCTGGATGCCTGTCACTACTACCATCCCCATAGGGGGATGGATGCCTACCACTACCACCACCCCTACTCAGGGGGCCTGGATGCCTACCACTACCACCACCCCTACTCAGGGGGGCCTGGATGCCTGTCACTACTACCATCCCCATAGGGGGATGGATGCCTACCACTACCACCACCCCTACTCAGGGGTGCCTGAATGCCTACCACTACCACCACCCCTACTCAGGGGGGCCTGGATGCCTACCACTACCACCACCCCACTCAGGGGGGCCTGGATGCCTGTCACTACTACCATCCCCACTCATAGGGGGATGGATGCCTACCACTACCACCACCCCTACTCATGGGGGCCTGGATGCCTACCACTACCACCACCCCTACTCATGGGTGCCTGGATGCCTACCACTACCACCACCCCTACTCAGGGGGGCCTGGATGCCTGTCACTACTACCATCCCCACTCATAGGGGGATGGATGCCATCCACCACCCCTACTCATGGGGGCCTGGATGCCTACCACTGCCACCACCCCTACTTAGGGGGGCCTGGATGCCTACCACTACCACCACCCCTATGCAGGGGGGCCTGGATGCCTGTCACTACTACCATCCCCACTCATAGGGGGATGGATGCCTACCACTACCACCACCCCTACTCAGGGGTGCCTGGATGCCAACCACTACCGCCACCCCTACTCAGGGGGCCTGGATGCCTGTCACTACTACCATCCCCACTCAGATGGATGCCTACCACTACCACCACCCCTACTCAGGGGGCCTGGATGCCTGTCACTACTACCATCCCCACTCATAGGGGGATGTATGCCTACCACTACCACCACCCCTACTCAGGGGGCCTGGATGCCTACCACTACCACCACCCCTACTCAGGGGGCCTGGATGCCTGTCACTACTACCATCCCCACTCATAGGGGGATGGATGCCTACCACTACCACCACCCCTACTCATGGGGGCCTGGATGCCTACCACTACCACCACCCCTACTCAGGGGGGCCTGGATGCCTACCACTACCACCACCCCTACTCAGGGGGACCTGGATGCCTGTCACTACTACCATCCCCACTCAGAGGGGGATGGATGCCTACCACTACCACCACCCCCACTCAGGGGGGCCTGGGTGCCTACCACTACCACCACCCCTACTCAAGGGGGCCTGGATGCCCGTCACTACTACCATCCCCACTCATAGGGGGATGGATGCCTACCACTACCACCACCCCTACTCAGGGGGGCCTGGATGCCTACCACTACCACCACCCCTACTCAGGGGGACCTAGATGCCTACCACTACCACCACCCCTACTCAGGGGGGCCCGGATGCCTGTCACTACTACCATCCCCACTCATAGGGGGATGGATGCCTACCACTACCACCACCCCTACTCAGGGGTGCCTGGATGCCTACCACTACCACCACCCCTACTCATGGGGGCCTGGATGCCTACCACTACCACCACCCCTACTCATGGGGGCCTGGATGCCTACCACTACCACCACCCCTACTCAGGGGGCCTGGATGCCTACCACTAACACCATCCCCACTCATAGGGGGATGGATGCCTACCACCCACACCACCCCTACACATAGGACGGGAAATGCATGACACAACCAGCATACTCCAACATAAGGAATGTCTGAAAATACATCCCACCAACACCATGACAAGCGTGTGTAGTCTGTGTCAAATGCCTACAACACTGAACATGACATTGAGCATACAATGTGACCCCCTATCACATGTGTCACACATAAATGTGTGTGGCCTCCACAATGCAAGCAGACCATGACCACTGTGGCAATGGGGTATAACACCCCATCATCACAGTGACCAAAAGGTAAGTCTGGGATCCATAGCTGAAGCACATTTTGAACATTGTGGCAATGGGGTCTAAACCCCCATCACCACAGTGACCAAAAGGTAAGTGTGGGGTCCATAGCTGAAGCACATTTTGAACATTGTGGCAATGGGGTTTAAACCCCCATAACCACAGTGACCAAAAGGTAAGTGTTGTCATGGGAAAATCTGCAAATGCCAAACAGCATGGATGATTCCTGGTCACAGAACAACAAACACATCTGTGGCATAGTAGTGCTTGTGTCCCATAGCAACATACATTGGGTGAGGCAAACAGTGCAGTGCAAATAAGATATACCTTTGGCCATGTGCAGACAAACATCACCCATGGGGGCTGACATTGTCAACATTCGTCAATAACACAATGACAGAAGTGACCATCATAATGCAGGCCCACATATCTGCACCAATGGACACACAAATGTAGATATCCTGTGGAGACTGTAGATATCAGGTGAGCAAATACCATACCATGGCAGCAATGGGACATACAAACCATGATCATTGTGCTGACTGATGACCTAGGAGTCCCAGGGACAGCTGGGGAAACCCACCAAACAACATACAGCCAATGGCACACAAAGATATGCCAATGCAGTGGTGCAGATGCACAAACACAAACAGGCAGCCTCACACTGCATATCAAACACAACAGGTGATGGGGGGTCCCAGTGTCCCCAGGCAACCACACAACACATGAGGAGGCCTGAATCACAATTACACAGATGTGTATACAGTGCCACACAAAAGTAACTCATGGATCGGATTGCCCTATGTGGCCAATCAGGCATTGTTAGATGAGAGGGAGCCCAAATTACACATGTCACTCAAGCTTGTAGGAACAGCAAATAACACAGCAAGAGACAGACCCACCACAGCACTACCCCCAGGGACCCCACATTGTGGTGACCCTGGCCTGCATGATAATCCCACTGTGATGACAAAGCTAGATGTCGTTCACACTGTGAACCACAGTCATGTGTCCTGAGCTACAAACTACCATCACACCTACACAAGCACAAATCAATCAGCACGGCCTGTCAGCCAAGGCCAACATGGAGGTAGGGGTCTAGCCGTGCAACAACTCTCATTTGCACACACTCAACACCACACACCTTGATCTACACCAATGTGCAGCTGTGAAGCTCACATGGACTGGTGACATTGCACATGCACCCATGACAATCCCAGGGGTGGTGGTGGGAACTAAGGTGCAGAAACCCATCACACATGGTCAGTCAACAAGACTCGTGAATGTCAGACACACTGCACAGTACGCCGTACATGGGCATGACGTGAAATCCACCACAATCAATGTGATCCCGTACACAGTCACACACCAATGAAGAAGTCAAGGTCACCCACAAAGAACACACATAGACAACTTCCAACATTGCAGCTCTGACCCAGAGGAGTGGCAGCAGTCACACACACAACGTGTCACAATCACTGAAAGCTAACACAAACTGTAAATTACATGACTTGTGTAACCAACAAGTGCCAAGGGGAATCCTGACTGTGTCTCATCTGCGTTTGCCCACAAACTCAGCCCTGACAGCAAACACACCTATGGATGACACCCTGATGACCAGTAATGTGCCATGCACCCACATCCCAGAGAACCCAGTGTGAAGATTTGGGGGAACATAGGTCAACTCAGCAAGCATCACAAACAGGAACATCACTAGGGATCCCAGCCTGTGTTGCAAAATGGAAGTGAACACACACAGACATGCTCACACAACACACACCTTGGGCTCAGGCAATGTCACGGAATTACACACTGCCATGAGGGGACTCCACTCCTGTGTAAGGAAAGCTGTGCCATACGTTGTCTCTGCAGGGCTCAATCATGTCAGCAGTACACTTGGTCACTCAGTCAACAATTAGCACAAAATGAAGGCTCTCGTCACATCAGCCTGGTCATGGGAGTGTCACCGAAATCATCTGCACAGATCCAACACACATGTATAGCAAGTTGCACTGATAACACAGATGAGTCCTTCCCCATTGATGCCCAAACTTGCATGTCCAGTGGAGATGGTCACACGGTCAGGGAAACAGACAAATTGAACAATGGCATGCACAACTGATGTGCAGGGGTGTAAGCCACAGATGTGATATTGCAAATAAATGTAGGAAATCACATTGGCAAATATTGAAAACATGACACCCTCATATTGCTGCAAAGGATGACATGGCTACACACCAGGATAGGACACATTCCCCCTGGACCACATGGGGTCCTGCACAGTAACACTTCATTTTCATGATATCAAAAATCACCATCACTGCAGCAAGGGCATGGTTAGCATCATCAACATCATGTACATCTGAAACTAAACCACCAGAGAACAGAAAGGAGCTTTATTCAGCATATGTGTGTGAAATATGAAAGTCCTGCAAAAATACAAAGGCCAATGGCCAGTCCAACAGTTCAGTCCGAACAGGGTGACAGTGGCAGATGTCACCCTCTGCTTGCCTGCACTGATACGGAGCAGGGACATTCCCTCAGAGGGGCATACGGGGGGCAGGCCTGGCACCGCAGGGACAGGATCAGGGCTCACCAGAAGGAGGCAGGGAAGGGGTGGCTGGTGCTGGAGAGTCACTGACAACTGCAGTGGAGGTGTCTGACATGGTGTGTGCCGGCACAACTGGGGGGCATGAGTCAGATGGTGTGGGTGCCGGCACGACGGCAGTGGTCCGGCCAGATGGAGTGGACAGGTTCCCCACTGCAGTGCCCAAGTCAGACGGGGTGGTAGTGGACTCCACTGCAGTGCCTATCTCCAGGGGAGTAGAATGGGGTTCAGGTAAGGTGGGCAGGACAGAGGGGAGGACACGGTCTCCACACCAGTGGCACAAACATGTGCAGTGGGGGTGTGAGGCTGGAAGAGCAAGTGGTAGGTGGAGAAGGCCGGATCATTTTGGGGATGGTGTATCTGTGGGTGGGGGAACCTGGGGCAGGGTGTGGTGGGGGAACCAGTGTTGTGGGGGCCTGAGGGATGGAGGAAGGAGACTGTGTGGTTGAGCTGCAGGGCGGTGGCGGGGTCTTGCTCTTCCGGGACCGGGGGGACTTGCGTGTGGGGGCCTTAGTCTGTCCATGCCTGGGGGAGGCTGTCCGGGGTGAGGGGCACTCCCCTCTGTGTGGGTGGACTTCCTCTTCCCCCTGTATGCTGGATCAGCTGGATCGGAGGGGAAGAGTCCGAGGTCACAGAGGAAGAGCTGCTGTTTAGGTGGGGTTGCAGGTGAGGCAAGGGAAGGGGTCTTGGAGGGAGAGGATTTGGAGGACTGCTGCGTGACTGTGGATGCCTGTGTGTGTGTCTGTTCCCCATCCCCTGTGGGTGTGGTATCAGTCCCCTGAGGATGCTTGCGTGCACGTTTTGCCTTTGTTTTGGGTGATTCTGTGCTGCTTGTGTCTGTGTGTTTGGGTGATTGTGCAGGTGTGCATGTGCTTGGGACAGGTAGGGTGCCAGGAAGTGTGGATGGGGCAGAGGTAGGAGGGGTGAGGGACTGTTGGAGGAGGGACACTGCTGCCGACAGGGAGGAGTCCATGGACTTATTGCTCCTCTGTAGGGCAGACATGCCAGATGAGATGCCCTCCATGAACGACACCAGCTGTGTCAACAGAGTGGTGTGTGCATGGAGGACACTCAGCATAGCTGTCTGCCCTACATGGAGCTGGTGAAGTAAGTACACAGACTCCTCACTCAGGGCAGCAGGGGACACAGGGGCAAGGGGTGCGGTGCCTGGCACGAAGGAGACACGCTCCCGAACACGGGAGCCTCCACGGACCTCTGGAATGGGAGCCAATGGGAGGGCGGTGGTGGTGGTGGTGGTGGCGGGGCCAGCCATACTAGCTGGGGTGTGGTGGCTGCTGACACCTGCCTCCACAAGGGAGTCATCCTCCGAGCTGCTGTGGTCCTCAGCTGAGGTGGATGGTGCTGACGACTCCTCGGTGTGGCTCCCCTCGCACTCCGTGCCACTGGGTCCCTCCGACCACTCATCGGCTGCTGACCCAGCCTGGCTCTGCAGCTCCTCCTGGTCCGTGGAGCTGTCCCCTCCTGTGGCCGTGGATGTATCTACAAACAATTAGGGAAACAGACAAACATCAGTCACCTGCACTGACCGCACACACCACAGTAAGTACAGCACATTACAGAGCAAGCCCTGGCATCCTTAGTCGAACATTGCCAAAAGTGCTCACACAGATTAGGAGAAGCCAATTGTCAGTCTGATGGTCAACCATGGCACTCACACCCCTCCTGGCCTTTGTAGTAATGTTCTGTTCTACCATATAACACAGACCTATGTACCTTTCTGCTCTGCCCATGAAACATGGCACTCCCATATAGGCCCCACCAGTCAGGCCCTGATAGATGACCTAAGCTGTCCATTGTACTTTTAGCCTTTTAGTACCTGTCACAGTGGTCCACACCCCCTTAGATACATACACTTAGGCCCAAGCCCACCTCCTTAGATGCACACACACATGTAGGCCCAGGAGGCCACTGCCTCATGCTATCATTTTTCTAATACAACAAATCTTGTAGGCCTTTCTGACCTGACAGCAGGGACCTGTGCCATCCACCGCGGCACCAGCCCCCCCATTGTAAATATCCACAGTCACAAGAATAAGGTTAGCCCACACGTATGTGACACTCTGCTGGTTCATCTTGCTCTTTCACAAGCAATGTTTGCAAACTTTTAACTTATGAAACTTTCAACGCTTGCTCCACTGAAACTGAAAAGGCGGCTACGTGACAGAGAAATAATATATAAAATTCTCAAATTCAGAGCATCTTACGGTAAAAGTTATCTTTTTCTTATGTTTGCGGTCAAGAGCACCGACCACCTGCTAAAAGCCCCTGTTTTCACCATGATATCACTTCTCTGTTCTTCAAACAACTTTCCACAGTTACTGTAAGCGTGTGGTCAAGGACCCACATCAGGGCCCACATCAACTGTGGGTAGGAGTTCTGCATTAAGCCATATAAAAGCTTTGCACCCATGTCCACGCCCTGAACTCTTCATACCAGTGCATTGCATGGGGAGGGTTCACGGTCGGACGTTCTCCTGATCTTGGGCCTCGAAATTCTACTATCAAGGTGGTAATGCTCTTTTCTGATTGCTAGCCTTTTGCCTTTGTCAGCCTCTCTAATTTAGCTCATCCACACCCAATTCATTGCATTCATCCTAGCTTACACTGTGTAGCCTTGGATGGTTCTTGCTCTCTTATGTAAGATTTGTCTTCTAGGTGCTTGCCTATTCATGATCCCTCTTTTAAGACTTGCCCCCTAGGCTGTAGCTCACTGATAGATAGTTACATAGATCTTTGTGCTTCACTTAAAATATGATTTGTAATATTGTTGATGCTTTCATTTTCATCCTGCTCATGTGTTGACGAGCAGCATCAAATGAACAGTTCTCGGTGTTACTGAATTGCTTAGCAAAGTCCCACTGTATTTCACACTGTTGTTCTTTCTTTTCAAGTGAACGAGCAGAGTGCGGGTCGTGCTCTCATGAGCCGGTAAGCAGAATGGTGTGACCACCCATTTACCCTCAAACAGCTTGCACCCATCTGTCTGGTGCCTGCCGGATGGTAATACCCCAGTGTGGACACATGCACCACCTACCCAGTTGTTGGACATTGCAGGGAACACGGTGAAGTATGTGAACATGCACACATCACATCTCTTGTCCCTGAGTCAGTACAGGTGTCCGGATGAAGGGATGGCCAGAGTCTAATTTGAAATGCATGTGATGCATACCAGCACCAGACACCATGATGCACCCATGTCCTCATAGTCAATACCACAATGGGGTGCATGTTGCACATGTCACTCCCCTGCAGGATCACTCTTAGGAAGTTTAATGCCATGGCACATGCATGCCTGCAAAGTCATACATCACTGTCTCCAGTCACATGGGCAGGGCAGCCAGCCAACAACAGTCTGCACTGTGTCACAATCCTAGGTCATGGGGAATGCAAGTTCTGTAGCTGACAAGTGCACATGTCCATCCCTCCCCCACCACATCATCTGAACTCGTATTTGTCCACGTCATACCAATTGGACATATTGGAGACATGAAACACAACTCTCTGAACCTGAGCACCTCACAGTCTGCTGTGAATGAAAAACAGCTGCCTGAACTTCTCAGTCGCATGCACCAGTCTGCACAGTTAAGTGATCAAACACCTATATGTCACCCAAGTATCGTCTCTCATGGTCACATCTCAGATGGCATGCTGACCCATAACCGATGAACAGCCCAGTAGTCCTGACAATGAAGCCACAGCACAATGACACAGAGGCAGACACCTGAGGGAACATTTCACTGAGCACAACGTGTCAGCTGATACACGGGAGTGGGAGTACAGAGTGTACTGTATGCCCTGGAGTAGGCATGACTGTCCTGCTCCACGTGAAAGAGGGATGAGCCCTGGACAGTAGGCATGTGGCTAAGCATGTGTGACACACTTGATATACATACTCCTGAGGCCCAAACATTGTTCCCACCCGCAGCATGGGGGTGTGCCAAATACGCCAGGCACATGTGGTGAGTCAGATCAGCAATTGGAACACATATCAAAGTTACACGCAGATTACATGTCAGAACTCAGGCATTGTGTAAGCAATTGACCCACCCATGAAGCCCACCACAAAGGTACGGTAACAAATGCTGGCCCCCACCCTGAGCTAAGCAAAATGCAAGGACACAGTACCCAAGTGACACAATTTCCAGACTGTAAGGGCCACACCTGGGTATCAGATGAGGAGTGGGCATGTCACAATTGAGGGACATGGGTCCTGGACCACAAGACTGATGTACTGTGGAGGTTTAACCAGGCCAGAGGAGGGCACATAGCATGTCAGACAAAGTTCACAGTGCAGTCATGGACTCACCCCCTCCTTGCTGCTGTCTGGCCTTCAGCTGCCCATCCAGGTCAGGGAAGACCACCGCCAGGATCCGGAGCATGTGGGGGTCAGGGTCCGGTGTCCGCCCCTCCTGCGAGGAGGCGACAGCTTCAGCTGGACCCTTGTGATCCTCCGGGTCCAGGCCCGAAGGTCCTGCCACCTCTTCTGGCAGTTGCAGATCCGGCGCTTGTAGTCCCCCACGGATCTTACTGCCCGGATGATGGTCAGCCAGATCTCCTGTTTCTGGTGGGCATCAACCTGTGAGGATGACAAAGTGAAAAAGGCCATTACTACACATGCAACATATCTGTGCATCACACAGTTGGATATACATGTCTCAATCACAGGGGCACATGATGTACACAGGCAGTGCAACTATGGCTATGAACAGTTTACCAGCAGTTACTAAATGATATCACTGCCTGGGAAGTAAAACCTTGTTGGAATGCACTGTTACTGCACTATACCTGTTCAGTGCATGTAACTACACACTTTGGGGTGTGAGAACTACTCAGTGAGCATGCTAGCCAGTGGTGTGCACACTGGAAGTCTTGCTAGTCAGACAACATGCACATTTAGTAAGGCAGTGGACAGCACACTCACCTGCTCCCCTGGTTTCCCATACAGCTTGCTGTACTGTGGAAGGAGGCTGTCCAGCAGGGCCTGGTTCTCCTCAGTGCTGAAGGCTGGGGCTCTCTCCACAGTACGTGCCATTGCAGTAGCCAGAGGATGCAGAGACAGCAGCAGTGTTGGTGGCAGATGTCGTCCTGGAGCATGTAGTGCAGGCAAGTGAGCTCTCAGGGGAACAGCCAGCATTATATGTGTGCTGCAGAGGCAGATACTGTCCCATGTGTCCAAAGTGATAGGTCCAACTCGTTTGCATCTTCTGAATCTGGCCAATCCATGGAATTGCACCACTTATACACGCCCACAGCATCCTTCAAAAGTTAAACTTCATGACACCCATGAATTTGCAACATTGTTGTGGCTGGCCAACTGAATTCACTGCATCAGACTCATTACAGATTCAAAAACGCGTCCGTTGCAATGCCAGGCCCAGCCAATGCGTGCGCACCGATCGGACCATTGCTGTACAACGCATATTTCAAATTACAACGCGTACCCGTTGACATCAAATGCAATGGCCAATGCGTGCGCACCGATCGGTCCATTGCTGTACAACACGTACCCGCTCACATCATATGCAATGGCCAATGCGTGCGCACCGATCGGTCCATTGCTGTACAACGCGTATTCCGGGAAACAACGCGTACCCGCTCACATCATATGCAATGGCCAATGCGTGCGCACCGATCGGTCCATTGCTGTACAACGCGTACCCGCTCACATCATATGCAATGGCCAATGCGTGCGCACCGATCGGTCCATTGCTGTACAACGCGTATTCCGGGAAACAACGCGTACCCGCTCACATCATATGCAATGGCCAATGCGTGCGCACTGATCGGTCCATTGCTGTACAACGCGTACCCGCCACATCATATGCAATGGTCAATGCGTGCGCACCGATCGGTCCATTGCTGTACAACGCATATTCCGGGAAACAACGCGTACCCGCTCACATCATATGCAATGGCCAATGCGTGCGCACCGATCGGTCCATTGCTGTACAACGCGTACCCGCTCACATCATATGCAATGGCCAATGCGTGTGCACCGTTCGGTCCATTGCTGTACAACGCGTATTCCGGGAAACAACGCGTACCCGCTCACATCATATGCAATGGCCAATGCGTGCGCACCGATCGGTCCATTGCTGTACAACGCATACCCGCTCACATCATATGCAATGGCCAGTGCGTGCGCACAGATCGGTCCATTGCTGTACAACGCGTCCCTGTACAGGTCACTCGCATATGTCACCATGCTTGTCACTGGTGTACGTATGCCAGCCACATATACTTGCCAGGGACTCAGGGGCACACCTACAACACCACAGCCTGTTCACACTGTATCCTAAGGCATGTAAGGCTGCATTACCTTTTCTGTGTATGGGGGTCAACATGTGGTTTTTGGGGTGGCACTTGGGGGCAGCCACTCCCAGGCTGTGCACATGTTCATGGGGACAGGATCCTTTGTGTGTTGTGCACATGACCACTGTGATGTGCAACTGTTCATTTCAGAGCATGTGGCATGGTCACATTTCCAGGTTGTGTATGTGTATGTCATGTCACATACCCCCAGAGTCCCATGTGGGAAGGTATGTACGTCACAGGGTGACCCATTGCCACAATAGTGATGGCCCTCCACAGTCTGTGTGCATGTTGTGTTTCCGATGTCTCTGATTCCATGTGCACAATGGGAGACAGTCTCCACATCCACGTTGTTTGTGCATGGACTTTGATGTTGTGCGTGTGTGTGTCACAGACGTCCATGTCTGTCCTGCGGAGGCAACAGGGGCCACTACCTGTGGGAGTCATGTTTGTTTTTCTGACGTGTACATGATACGCCATGTCATGCCAGTGTCCATGTGGCAATACAGGGTCCCTGGGAATCTACCTGTCAATGAGCTGTGATGCCTGTGGCGCATCTGTCCAGACATGTCACTGTGGTGTGTGTTTGGAACGTGACAGCTGTACCCGTGTACTGTGACACAGCCTAATGATTTCCCATTGCACAACCTGGAACTTGTTGTCAACACATGTTGAACTGTGATGTTAGATGTTGGCCATGTAGATGCCATATCTGTCCATACAGAACGGCACACACATCAGGTACTTGTGTCTCGTAATGATGTATCATGTGATATTGAGGATGGTCAATGCCACATATGTGGGGTGACTGACAATCTTTCTTTCTTCACCTATGCACTGCAGGGCACCAGCTGTCCATAGACCATTCCCTGACCTTGCAACGATGGTGGAACGTGACAGCATCCGACGGAACTGCTTCACCAGGCAGCTGATTGAGGATTTGGCAGTGCGCTTGGCCCCACATTTGCAACCTGGCCGGCCGTACCCTACAGCGCTGACCCCCAAGGTGAAGGTGATGGCAGCCCTACACTTCTTTGCCACCGGTACCTTTCAACACACTGTGGCGTCTGCTGGTGGGATGTCACAGACTATGTTCAGCCGTGTGCAACGCGATGTTTTGGAGGCAATGTTGAGATGCCTGAACCAGTACATCTATTTCCCTAAACGTCAACAACTCACTGATCGTCAAGAGTGACTTCTATGCCCTGGGGAGGATGCCACATGTCATTGGCTCCATTGATGGGACACATGTGGCTTTGGTACCACCACAGGCACATGAGCAGGCATACAGGAACAGGAAACATTATCATTCGATCAATGCTCTGGTGGTATGTCTTGCAGATATGAGCATCTCACATGTGTGTGCCCGTTTCCCTGGTTTGGCACACGATGCCTACGTGATGAGGAGTAGTCGCATCCCGAGGATGATGTCACAGATGCAGAACCAGCGTGCCTGGCTTGTCGGTGTGTACTGACTTTGAACCATTGTGTGTGTTCTGCTATGTTGTATTCCGCCCTCTTTTCCAACTCAGCTAATGTGCAATTGTCTGTCTGTAGGTGACTCCGGATACCCCAACATGCCGTGGTTGCTAACACCCCTCAGGAACCCTGTGACACCAGCCCAGATGCGCTACAATGAGGCACATGGTCGGACCAGGAGAGTGATCGAGCGGACATTTGGTCTCCTGAAGAGCCGCTTCCGCTGCCTGGACAAGACAGGAGGGGCCCTCCCATATGCCCCAGCAAAGGTGTGCAAGATTGTCATCGTCTGCTGCATGCTACACAACCTGGCAGTGCGGAAGGAGTTGCCTCTCATCCTGGATGACGATGACCAACATCCGCCACCTGTGGAGGATCCTGGCCTGGACCAGGATGCCAGTGATGATGATGATGATGATGGTGATGTCCGCACACAGCTCATCACCAACTTCTTCAGCTGAATGTGAGTATCCAGAGAGTTGTCATGTCAATGATGTGAGTTTGCGTGATATGTGTTGGTGGTGCTCTGGTGCTGTTTGAGTGTGGCCATGTGCTACTTGACTGGAAGCGTGCAGCGATGTGTCCTTACAGGTAGTCTGTACTCCCCAACAGTGTTGACATGCTAACTTGGTTTTCTGTAAGTATCTTGTGACATGTATTGGGCATGAGTATTGCAGTTCTGTCCTGTTCTTCAGTTCTTTTGACTGTGTGTCATGTCTGTCCTTCACAGGGTACTTTCAGAGTTGTTTGGTCAACTGTGATCCCCCGACACCATGATTCAACTTCCAGGATGGAAGCAGTCGTTTCCCTACAGGTGATGTGCCACACACCTGGACTTTATTTCTTCTACACTTGTTGACTGTGTGGCCACTGCCACGTAGGATTACCTTGCATCTGTAGTGGAAACAACATGTTGCAAATGTGTAATAAACCTGTGCTTCACTTTGGTATGTGCGTTGTCTGTGGTCACACATCTGACTGACATGTGCTTACTGCACCTGTGGGCTAGTTAACACAGACTGAATAGGTGTGGTGTCTGTGAATTCCACTGTATTTCCTGGCAACATCAGTGTAGGCGATGAGTCAGATGGCCCTGGTGTGTATGTGTTGTGTAGCCCTAGTGGTGTGTCTCCCTCATATGTGTCACGTCGCCATGACTCACATGACGGTGTTGAACTTGCTGTAGCAGTTAGCATGCACAGTGTCATTTAGCAGATCATCATCTCCATGACAGAAACCACGTTGGAATCACAACAGAGGCAAGTATGGTGTATTAGTGAGTTTATTTCCATACATGTGTGAGGATAGTGCGCAGGATGGTGGGTGCTGTACATTGGGATTGGAATCCAAAGTTCCCAGATGAGTTGGAAGTCTTGGTAGCAGAATGTCCTGAGTAAAGTCCACAGTCATCTGATACATTGGGCCAACTTAAGCTCCCCATGTCATGTGGGAGAGTTGGGTTGCATTCGACAGGGTGAACAGTTTGCACACAAAGGAGAATTTCCAGAACAGGTGTTGGGTTCCTGGGGGATGTACATGGCCATCGGCCTCTCAGTTTTCCTTCCTCGGATGACCCCTCTTCTTTCGGGGGGGACCCTCACGTGCAGGCTGCTGCGGTGCAGAGGACTCTCCACCAGAGTCATCCTCCCTCCCTGTGGCAGTTGCAGTTGTTGCAGCACCAGATGTTGTGGGCACACAGGGAGGTGTGGCCATGTTGGTGCTAATCTGGCGGAGGCATGTCAATATGTCCCTATGCACCGCTGTCAGTTCTTCCAATGTGTACCACTTGGACTCCATGTCAGACATGTGTGTCTCCATACGGGACATGTGTGTCTCCACACGGGACATGTGTGAGTCCAAGCGGGCATGATGGGCAGCCTGCTGCTGTTGAATGTCCTTGAGGATCCCCACTACCTGGCTGACCTCTCCGGTGCTATTCTGGTATGCATCAGCAATGCATGCCAGTTGTGGGTCATCATGCAGTCCAGACCCCTCTGCAAACAGCGACCTATGTCTACCACCCCTCCCACCACCCCTGGCGACACGTGCGGGACCTGCGGTGGCATGCACAGGTGACCGTAGGCCCACTTGGGGGTTGTTACTGGGGTCGTTGTCCGTTGCTCCACGTTGGGCCGGGGTCCCTGTCCTGTTGTCATCGGTGGTCCTTGGTCTGCCGTGTTGGCGGGGGTGGTCTGTGTGTTGGCAGTTGTTGGAGGGGTGGGTGCAGGGGGTGCAGATGTTGGTCCTGCTGGTGCTGCATGATGACTCACACCGGAGGGGCCAGGTAGGTATTCGCCATCCGAGGAGGGCAGAGGCTGTTCCACACCAATGAGCTCAGTGTCCCCCGGAGCCTGGGACAGGGACTCCTCATCGTCTGCTGCTGTGTCCCCATCATCACCTGTTTTTGGAAGAGACACACAATGTATGTTATGTTTCTACAGGCATCAATGGTTCACACACCTGACAGTTGTGACTGTACCTCGGGATGCGGGCCTGTACATTGCATTGTCCTAAGTTGTCACAGTCAGAGGTTGATATTGGTGTAGCACATTGTCCTGCCAACCTGAAGCTTTTCAATGTGAATGTTGAGGTGTGTGCATGGCCAGCATTGGTGGTATTTGGTGGACATCCGGCCCTCCTTCTCCCCCAGCCCAGTTATCCCACCATGAAGCATGCCACCCTTGCAGTGTGTGCAGGTTGACTCTCAGGATGTCAGTCAGTGGTGTCCTGCTGTTGGTTGTTGCACAGTTCCCAGCAGGGCCTTGTGCTCCCCACAGCTGAGGCCAGTGTCAGACATCTTTGAAGTGGCTTTTCACTGCCTGTGAGGTGTGC
Source organism: Calotriton arnoldi (assembly GCA_963921515.1). Classification (NCBI taxonomy): domain Eukaryota; kingdom Metazoa; phylum Chordata; class Amphibia; order Caudata; family Salamandridae; genus Calotriton; species Calotriton arnoldi. The sequence continues at coordinate 691,762 of CAWUFW010003655.1, read as the reverse complement.
ATGCTTCATTGTGAGCTTGCTGGGCCATGTGGGTGGGGGATGTTGAGCTGTGACTACCACTCCCATCATGCTATTGCCTACACCCCCCTTCCCAGCATGCCGATACTTCCTTCCTTTCGACTCTGCTTCCCTGTGGGGTAGTGTGCCTGTGCTGACAGGATGGCTGACAGTGTTGTCCTGGCGTTTGTTTGGCTACAAGTCCCAAGAGTGTCCCTGTGCTTCACACAGCATAACCCAGGGTGGTGGTTCTTTGTGGGATATTTAATTAGAGTGTGAGGCATTGCATTCTCCCAGGTGAGTTGTGTGGAGTTTGTGTTAAGGGTGTGTGTAAGAAAAGCTGCTTGTAACTATGGTCAGAGCTGTCAGTCCTCCTTCCCACCCAGCCAGATATCCCACCATGGAACGTGCTTCCATTGCAGGGAGTGCAAGTTGGCTTTCAGGATGTCAGTCAGTGGTGTCCTGCTGTTGGTTGGTGCACAGTTCCCAGCAGGGGCTTGTGCTCCCCACAGCAGTACACAGTGTCAGCCATCTTGTCAGTTGTTTTCCACTCCCTGTGATGTGAGCATGGTTCAGAGTGGTGTTGATGGGCCAATTGTGAGGGTGACCAATATCTGTGACTACAACTCCCATCATGCTATTGCCTACACCCCCTTCCCAGCATGCCCATACTTCCTTCCTTTTGAGTGGACTTCACTGTGTGTGAGTGTGACAGCAATGGCAAGATGGCTGACAGTGGTGTCCTGCTGTTGGTTGTTGCACAGTTCCCAGCAGGGCCTTGTGCTCCCCACAGCAGTACCCAGTGTCAGCCATCTTGTCAGTTGTTTTCCACTCCCTGTGATGTGAGCATGGTTCAGAGTGGTGTTGATGGGCCAATTGTGAGGGTGACCAATATCTGTGCCTACAACTCCCATCATGCTATTGCCTACACCCCCCTTCCCAGCATGCCCATACTCCTTCCTTTTGAGTGGACTTCACTGTGTGTGAGTGTGACAGCAATGGCAAGATGGCTGACAGTGTGGTCCTGTTGTTTGTTGGTGCCCAGTTCCCAGCAGGGCCTTGTGCTCCCCACAGCTGAGGCCAGTGTCAGACATCTTTGAAGTGGCTTTTCACTGCCTGTGAGGTATGCATGCTTCAGTGTGAGCTTGCTGGGCCATGTGGGTGGGGGATGTTGAGCTGTGACTACCACTCCCATCATGCTATTGCCTACACCCCCTTCCCAGCATGCCCATACTTCCTTCCTTTTGACTCTGCTTCCCTGTGGGGTAGTGTGCCTGTGCTGACAGGATGGCTGACAGTGTTGTCCTGGCGTTTGTTTGGCTACAAGTCCCAAGAGTGTCCCTGTGCTTCACACAGCATAACCCAGGGTGGTGGTTCTTTGTGGGATATTTAATTAGAGTGTGAGGCATTGCATTCTCCCAGGTGAGTTGTGTGGAGTTTGTGTTAAGGGGTGTGTAAGAAAAGCTGCTTGTAACTATGGTCAGAGCTGTCAGTCCTCCTTCCCACCCAGCCAGATATCCCACCATGGAACGTGCTTCCATTGCAGGGAGTGCAAGTTGGCTTTCAGGATGTCAGTCAGTGGTGTCCTGCTGTTGGTTGGTGCACAGTTCCCAGCAGGGGCTTGTGCTCCCCACAGCAGTACCCAGTGTCAGCCATCTTGTCAGTTGTTTTCCACTCTCTGTGATGTGAGCATGGTTCAGAGTGGTGTTGATGGGCCAATTGTGAGGCTGACCAATATCTGTGACTACAACTCCCATCATGCTATTGCCTACACCCCCTTCCCAACATGCCCATACTTCCTTCCTTTTGAGTGGACTTCACTGTGTGTGAGTGTGACAGCAATGGCAAGATGGCTGACAGTGGTGTCCTGCTGTTTGTTGGTGCACAGTTCCCAGCAGGGCCTTGTGCTCCCCACAGCAGTACCCAGTGTCAGCCATCTTGTCATTTCTTTTCCACTCCCTGTGATGTGAGCATGGTTCAGGGTGGTGTTGATGGGCCAATTGTGAGGGTGACCAATATCTGTGACTACAACTCCCATCATGCTATTGGCTACACTGACTTCACCAGCATACACAGAATTCATTCCTTTCAGTGAGCTTCCCTGTGAGGTGGTGTTCTAGTGGTGGCAAAATGTCTAACTGTGTTTGTTGGTTATATTTGTGCCACTGCCTTGCTGTATTTGTAGTTAGGTTTGTACATATCATGACACAGTTACATATCACTATGAGATGGCATGTATTGTGTTTATCTGACTGACAGACAAATCTTGGGGTGATTATCTTTTGGTTGCTGTGGATTTGCTAAGGGTGCATGGTTTGACTATCCCCTTGACAGTGATGTGTGTGTATTGTCACACAATATTGGGTATATTAGTTGTGTACTCACCAGGCTCTGGGATGTTTGATAGTCCATATACGCTCACTGGTGGTAGGATGGCCTGCACCTTCTCCTCCCAGGGCCTGAGGTATAGTGGTTTGGCAGGAGGGCCACTGCCGGTGCGCTGACTCAAGTTGTAATCCTTCTTTAGTAGGTCCCTGACCCTCCTGCGTACATCATACCACCTGTTCTGGATGTCTTCCTTTGTGCGCAAACATGGTGATTGTGCGTTCACCCTGTCGACAATCCTCTCCCACATCTTGGTTTTCTGCGACATGGGGGTCTGTTGGACCAATGTACCAAACAACTGTGGCTCTATCCTGAGGATCTCATCTACCAGGACTTCCAATTCACTGTCTAGGAACTTTGGATTCTTCTTTGGGGGCATGGTGATGGGTGGTGGTGGTGATTGTTGTGTGTGTGCAAGTGAGGGTGTGTGACTGTAGGTTTTGCTGGGTGTATGTGAGGGTGCTATTTGTTGAGGTGCTAATGGTGTGTGGCTTGTGTGATGGATGAGCTGTGAGTGTGTCTGTGGTTGCTGTCTGATGGTGTTCTGTGCTGGCAGGTCAGTTGAATTTGCAAAGGATCATGGTAGGGATTTGTGGCCTTTATGTAGGTGGAGTTGGGGGTGTGTCCTTGTTCCATGTTTTTTTTCCCTGTATTTATTGACTTTGTCATTACTTGTTTGGCCCTTTTTTTTGTATTTTTTCCTTTGTATTTTTTGTTCATGTAGGAGACGTTCTTCTGACCGAGTAGGATGCTGCAGTTGTCTCGTGTGAGCTTCTCCGAGTCATTCATGCTGTGTTTCTGCTAGGTTTTTTGTGCGGCGTACGCGTCGGTCGCCGAGTATTGGCTTCCTTCGGCTGGCTTTTGTATGCGTGTCGGTCGTACGGCTTGAGCTCCGTGCGACTCGGTCTGGTTTTCCACGCATTACATTGTACTGCGCGGGTCGGAGTTCGCGGGTATGTTTCGTTCGGGTTCATTCCTGGTGCGTGTCGGTCGGTTCGATTCGCGTGGTTTCCCGGCCGGATAGCTTGTTTCCGTCCGGTTCGGTCGTTCGGCTTGTGTTCCGTACGAGTCGGTTGTGATTAATATGCATTTCATCGTACTACCCAGGTCGGGCAGCGCCGGTACGTGTCGGTCGGACTATATTCCCGTACCGAGTCGGTCGGTACGTTTTCCGGCCCGAATCGGAATCAGCCCCTTTGTGTATAAGTGGCTGCATGGGTTGGTGATTAGCTACATGAGTGTCTATATGGGTTATTAGTTGGTTTTTGAGTATCAGTATGAGTGTCTGTATGGTTCGGTGGGGGTATTACTTAGTGCATAGATGCATGAATGAGTGACTCACTGTTTGTATGTGTTGAAGACAGCATGTGTGCAGGACTGTATAAGTGGATGAGTATGTGTATGGGTGTGTTAGTGAGTGAATGACTGTCTCAATAGTGTCTTTATGAGTAACTACATATGTTTTAAACTAGTATATGTGAGTATTGGTGTATATAAGTGAGTGTATGTGAGAGTGAGAGATTGGAAGAGTTCCTGTACAAATAAGTAGGTGTTTCTATAAGTGATTGTTTAACAGAGTAAGTATGTGTAAGTTTCTGTAGAAGTAAGTGTGGTGTGTGTGTATAACTGTATATGCAAGTAAATGGATGTTTGATACTTTGTTTGCATGTGTGACTATGTGTGTGAGTAACTCTATGGATGAGTGGCGGTGTGTAACAGGATGTATAGGTGTATGAGTACATATGATGAGTGAGTACATGTATGAGTGACTGTATAGGGACTGTTGGTGAATGAGTGGATGTGTGTGTAGATCTTGGAATTACTGAATAGGTGTGTTGTAACTGGTATTGGTATGTCCATTGTTTTGAAAATGTTAGTTTGTATTTTTGAGTGTGTGTATCAAAGGTTATATTAGGGTGAGAGGAGGTCTGCCACTCTATCACAAGGATGATGTCATCAGTGATGTCATCAGTGATGTCATTTGAGATGTCATCAGTGATGTCATGAGTGATGTCACTGACCATGTCATGAGTGATGTAATATGTGACGTCATCAGCAGTGCATTGCGTGGCGCGCGAAGTTATAGTTAGCTGAACTAACTATAACGGGGAATTTCTATGGTTTTGTACGAGTGAAATGTCCAACTAACTATAACGCCCCTGAAACCTATGGTTTTTTCAGTGAATATATATATATATATATACATATATATATATATATATATATATACATTTGATCAAGGCCACTCTGTTGGCCGAAACGCGTCATGTTCGAGTTTTGCACTGGTATGGAACAATAAATATGCTACTGCGGCCGGCAGTAACAGCATAGGAAGCAGTTGTCCGTCTCTCTTTTCGGTGCCGGAATGCACCTTTGAGTGGTAATTGGATATATACATATATGTATATATATATATATATATATATATATATATACATATATATATATATATATATATATATATATATATATACTCACTAAAAAACAAGAGTTACAGGGCCATTATAGTTATGAAATAATATTAAAAAAACATAGAAATTCATTGAAAAAAACAAAGGTTACAGGGACATTATAGTTAGGAAATAGAATTTAAAAAACCTTAGAAACTCACTGCAAAAACCATAGGTTACAGGGATGTTATAGTTAGGCTCAGATTTCACAAGCACAAAACCATAGAAATTCGGCAGTTCTAGATACCTGAGCTAACTATAACCTATGCCCCCAAAATACACTACATATGACCTCTCATATTACATCAATCATGACATGGTCAGTGACATCGCTCATGACATCTCAAATGACATCACTGATGACATCCTCTAGTGAGTGTAAGTGTTTTGTAAATGTTTCTGAGACTTAACAATATATACTAGGCTACTGCATAAGTTAAGTTACTATTCTTTCTGTACTAATAATGAGTGATACTATTTCTAACATATGTCATCTCAGTGCCTGTGTGACTGTATCAGTGTGTGAGTGGGTGTCTGAGTGGCTGTATGGGTGTGTGAGTGGTGGTGTGAGTGTGTGTGAGTGTCTGTATGGATCTTTCAGTAGGTGTGTGAGTGTGTATATAGGTCTGTCAGTGGGTATGTGAGTGGCTGTATGGGTCTGTAAATGGGTTTGTGAGTGATTTTCTGGGTGTGTGAGCAGCTGTGTGAGTGGTTTTATGGGCGTGTGAGTGGTGAATGGGTGTGTGATTGGGTGTGTGAGTGGCTGTATGGGTGTGTGAGTAGTTGTATGGGTGTGTGAGTTGGTGTCTGAGTAGCTGTTTGGGTATGTGAGAGGATGTATGAGTGGAAGTATGGGTTTGTCAGTGGTTGTATGGTTGTGTGAGTGGGTGTGTGAGTGGCTGTGCAGGTATGTGAGTGGTTGTATGGGTATGTAAGTGGGTGAGTGAGTGGTTTTGTGGGTGTGTGAATGTGTGCGTGAGTGGGTGTGTGAGTGGTTGTGTGGGTGTGTGAGTGAGTGGTTTTGTAGGTATGTGAGTGGTTGTGTGGGTGTGTGAGTAGCTGTATGGGTCAGTGACTGAATGTGTGAGTGGCTGTATGGGTCTGGAAGTGGGTGTGTAAGTGTCTGTATGGGTGTATGAGTGTGGGTGAGTAGGTTTGAGTGTGTGAGAGGTTTTGTGGGTCAGTGAGTGGGTGTATGAATGGGATTATGGGTCTGTGAGTGGGTGTGTGAGTAGCGGTGTTGATTTGTGAGTGGTTTTGTGAGTAGCTGTATGGGTCTGTGAGTATGTGTGTGAGTGGCTGTGTGGATCTGTAATTGGGTGTGTGAGTGGCTGTATGGGTTTGTAAGTGAGTGTGTGAGTGGCTGTATGGGTTGCTGAGTGGGTGTTTGAGTTGTTTTGTGGGTGTGTGAGTGGGTTGTGAGTGGCTGTATGGGTCTGTGAGTGGGTGTGAGTGGTTATATGGGTGTGTGAGTGGGTATGTGAGTAGCTGTATGGGTCTGTGAGTGGGTGTGTGAGTGGTTTTGTGGGTGTGTGAGTGACATTATGGGTGTGTGCGTGAGTGGCTGTGTGCATCTGTGAGTAGATGTGAGAGTGGCTGAATGGATGTGTGAGTGGGTATCTGAGTGGCTGCGTAGGTATGTCAGTGGCTGTATGAGTGACTGGGCTAGAACAGAACCTCACCTGCTCCTTTATCCAACAAGAGTCCACAGTTTTTCAAAAAATGTCTACTCAACTGGAGTTAGAACTTACTGGTTAATTAGTAAGTTCTAAATCGTTAGGTAAATGTCTAGTGCATATTCTACACTGCAGCTGCGTAATGCACCAGGGGGCAATGTCTCCAATGACCTTCTGTGCGTTTAATTTTGGCAATGTGTTTGTTCCTCAAGCATCTTCTTCCCGAAATCTGTGATAACATGAATTCTCCTATAGAGAAGATGACAAGACTACAAAGAGGTTAATCTCCACCAAACAAGGGTTACTTCCTCTTAATTACATAAAGCAAGTGCTTTTGTTGTTGGTGGAGATGTCCTCATATTCTTCGGCATCAAAACGTATCACCAATATCGTCTGGAAGCACACTAAGGACCTTTTGGTAAGCTGTCCATCATCCTGGCAAAAGGCGGGAAGACCTTTGCATACTACTATGGTGGATGGGGTAGGGCTTCCAGCTGATTTTGCGCATTTGCATGCTGTGAGTAATTTAAAGGGAGAACCATGGACTCTGCTCTCACCAGGAGAGGACAAGAAAGAACCCACTCATCACAGTCACTACAGATTGCACTTCGATCGATCAATGATGCAGTCACTTCCAGCAAGGATTTCAGATTGTTTTTCAATGTGGAACTGCCGAGAAAAACACACTTGCCTTGTCAAGCCCAAGAAGTTAGGATCATTTGCACTCCCCCGGCCGATTTTGGCCCTCAAGACTCAATGCCTGGGGCCTGGCCACTTGATGCTGGGTGCCTTAGCCCCTCCCTGGGCACGCAGTGTGGATTTCTGGGGACCGCGGAGGGAGCCCCAATGCCCCCGTGGTCCCTGCTGGCTCCTTGCCTTAATCAAGAGCTGGCATTGCTCTCGCAAGCAGGGAGCAGAAAAAAATGCTGCTTTCTGCATGCCGGAGCAATTTTTTCATCTGTTTTCCTGCCCACTTGACAGCGGGCAGAAAAACAGATGAAAACTCTGCCCCTAGTGGGCAGGAGCAGTTTCCTTGCTCCCAACTTATTTGGAGTCAGGTTAGTGCTACCTAGGCCCAGGAGTTTTCAGAATTCGGGCACTCTGAAGGGGAACGCAGCGTTTCTGGATTTCGCCTTCTGGCACGAAGCAGAGATTTTGTTTTCGTTTGCGCACTCGGGATGTATTTTGTCACTTACTCATGGGCACCACCATAGTCTCTAGCAAGTGCACGCGAGACTGCGTACACAAGATTTCATGTACGCTCACAAGGCTTCCGGCCGTGAAGGCGCCAATGTAGTGCCGCTCGCGAACACAACACTTGAGTAGCTTTTGTGCTCAAGAAGCAGCTAAATGTACAAAAAGAGGTTTTCAAGTGGATTTTCTTCTCCAACGGCCCGCTAGAGTTGTTTTTCAGTGCAAGAAGCCTTTTTTTTTAACCTTTTTTTCCAACATTAATGAAGTGCCCCAGAAACTCCAACTTCCTGTTCCTATCCAGCAGTCTCCTCTCAGTGCTTTGTCAATCTCCTGGTCACTTTCATTTTCATTTGGATCTGGAAGGATCATTCTCTTTGCATATATACCATTGGATTTAACTTCGTATTTGAGATTTCACAAGTAAGTTCAAAAACTCTTATATAAGGATGCTGTTTGTTTGATAGAGGGCATGCACCAATATTTATTTGCACTTTTATTCAAATTTTCAAATCTATTGTGTTGGGAGGCCCGCAGTTTCATTAGGGGCCTAGTTATATTTTAGTATTTAATTTTTCTTCTTTTGTAAAGGAACAATATTGCACAGTTCAGTAAATTTTCTCCATGTTTGTTAAATTTGCAATATTTATTTATTTTGCTCTATGGCCTAGTCTGCCAATGGGCAATCCAGTCAGTAGGCCCAGGCCAGTACTACCCATGCATGCATGAAACAACTGTTTCTGTGGTATATGATGTTTTAAAACATTATTTAGGGCTGGGGTGGCATTGGATTAAATGAAAAATGTGGTGTTTTTTGTATTTTACATTTTTTTGTACAAAAAGTGTATATGTGAGTTAATATTGGTGCCTTGGGAGGATGTGTGTTGTAAAAATCTTTTAGCTCAGTTATTTTTCATTTTTGGCATTGCTGACTTAATAGTAGCATTTTCTTCAGTGTTACCAATACCTCCTTTGTCTGGACAGTGTGTGTGTGTGTGTGTGTTTGCCATATGACATCATTTGTCTTTGTTCTACATTGCATGTGGCCAGTGGCCATTTTGAGGAGTCTGTATCCATAGGCCTGAATGTATTCTCTTTTTCCCCCATGCCTCCTTGCTTGCTGTTGTTGTTTGACCATGTGGCTGGCAACCATTTTGTACATCAGCCAGTGTGCCTTTGCCATAAGCTTGCATGTGTTCTTTGTTCCCCATGCCTCCTTGCTTGCTGCTGTTGTTTGGCCATGTGGCTGGCAGCCATTTTGTGCATCCAACCAGTGTGCCTTTGCCATAGGCTTGCATGTGTTCTGTGTTCCCCATGCCTCCATGCTTGCTGTTGTTGTTTGACCACGTGGCTGGCAACCATTTTGTGCATCCAGCCAGTGTGTTTTTGCCATAGACTTGCATGCGTTCTTTGTTCACCGTGCCTCCTTGCTCGCTGTTGTTGTTTGACCATGTGGCTTGCAGCCATTTTGTGCATTCAGCCTTTGACATAGGCTTGCATGTGTTCTGTGTTCCCCATGCGTCCGTGCTTGCTGTTGTTGTTTGACCACGTGGCTGGCAACCATTTTGTGCATCCAGCCAGTGTGCTTTCGCCATAGGCTTGCATGCGTTCTTTGTTCACCGTGCCTCCTTGCTCGCAGTTGGTGTTTGACCATGTGGCTGGCAGCCATTTTGTGCTTCTAGCCAGTGTGCCTTTGTCATAGGCTTGCATGTGTTCTTTGTTCCCCATGCTTCCTTGCTTGCTATTATTGTTTGACCGTGTGTCTGCCAGTCATTTTGTGCATAGGCTTACATGGATGGATGTGATATCAGTTTAATAATATGCTTGAGGATCATTGTAGTATATGTATTTTAAGAATATGATTTTGATGAACAGTGCTTATATATTACATACATTTTTTTTATATTGCACATCCTTGCCTCACAATAGGTTTCTTCTCATCCTCCTGTACACACATTGGCAATTATCAATCATTTTTTAATTTGAATTTTTAATTTGAATTGTTTATTTCAATTTTTAATTTTTTTTTTTTTTTACATTTAAAAAAACTTTTTATTTTGTTATATTTATTTTATTTAAAAATGTCTTTAATGTAATTTTGTTTTTTATTTATTGATTTATTTTTATTGATTTATTTTTATTTTTGGGGCATTCTGCCTTGGTCCATCCATCTACCATAGACACACAGCCATGCAACAGCATTCAGTTTTTTTAGGTATAATTCTATTTCCTCCTGGACACCCTGGCTGCTGTGCACTGCAGATACATCAGCATCATTCATTTTTTTATTCATTTTTTAATGCTTATTCCATTTTCCCCTGGGCCACATTGCCTGCCATAGGCGTACACTAACCTTCATTTTTTTTAAAGATTATTATTCTATTTACCCATGCAGTTCCCTGAGTGTCACAGGTGTCTCCTTTAGAATATATGGACATAAAGCAAAGAGCTATATCTGTAAATTGTGTTATCCTGATTCAAAATTAGATTTTATGGTACGGTGATGTGGTTTGACTTTAAAGTAGTTAATTTATTATTATGTAAGTAACCAACCACACTAATATTGCCTTTGTCTATACTAATTCAAATTGCAACAATGCCACGTTTCACTAAATGTTTTTCTTGCTCGTTTGCTTTTAGGTGCTCAAGAGAAGAAGAGACATCACCCGCAATACTGCCAAACAGAAGGCCTGTACAGTGATGTCAGTCCTCCAATCTGTTCAGCTTGTGCAGCTTAGTGCCACTGCCAACTGAGAGCTTTAAGATGGCCCCAAAGAAAGTTAGTCCCAAGTAAGTGGTCAATGAGAAGAAGCAGCTTTCCACCAGTGGCGTGCCAACCACAGCCTATTTTGGGAGATGTGTGCCTGCCGGACCTGCTTCCGGGGAATAATCTGGGGGCAGCACTCTCGCATCAACAGCACCACCCAAACCTAAGCCCATGACCATATGTGTCAGTGAGGCAGCCACTGCAATGATGGCGACGCCGATGAGCAGTGACGCTGAATTGGATTTCTCCCTTTTGCAAAGTAGTACCCAATTGTTTCAGGAAACAGAGCAAAGTGGACAGCAGCCGCAGCCAGAAATAGTGCATCTTCCTGAAGTTGGAGCAGAACAGGAGATCGAGCTTACTGCCGAACAAGAACCTCCTCTTTTAGAATCATTGGCTCCCAGATCTCCAGCAAGGAAAAGGAAGGGTACTACACCATCTTCTCCAAGAACCACTTCTGATGATTATGATGATAGGGACATGGAGTAGGCCCTGACAAAGTCCGGGAGATACCAGGAGAGGCAATGGAAAAGAAAAGTTCCTGAAAGCCTTAGAATTATGGAAGGGGATGATGAAGAGGATGACGACGATGAGCTAGTCATTGTGGAAGGTGACACAGAGGAGTCTAAACATTACTATTCAACCTGCTCCAAGAGATGTGGCACAGGTAGTACTACCAGCTCCCATATTTGCAAAGCCCCAGCTGAGACCTGCACTAACCCCTACCTCAGTACATGCCCACCTACCTCCAGTTCTTCTTCAGGCATGGGCAGAGGCCCAGTAAAAAAGTACTTCTCCCCAGTCTGGGACATGTGTATGGTTAGCACACAGGGGGAGCACATTGCAATATCCACCATTTGTCACACAAATGTTCGTCGATGTAAGCCTGGTTCACATTATGGTACTGGAGGCCAAACAACCCATATGAAAAAACATCACACAATCCGTTCGAAGGAGCATCTCAAAAACATTGCTGAATGTGGTCATGGTGGTGAAGGTGAGGAAAGTCGGGGAACATAAGCTACAAGTCCAATCAAATTGGGAGATGATGTTGAGGAATAAGAGGGTGACATCCTCACGCAAAGCTGCCCTGTCCCCAGCAGTGCACCAGCAGAATCACCCGCCTCAGCAACTTCACAATGGCACAAGAAGACTTAGGGCCCCATTACGATGTCGGTCGGAAAGCAAAGCATATGAATCGGATTCGGGGAGTCTGACCAACCGATTACGATGTTTCCGAACACCATTCGGTCGGACTCCTATTGACTTCAATGGGAGGCTGTGTGCCGACCGACTAAACTGGCTCCCATTGAAGAAAAGGGTGGGTGCGGAAAACCTTGCACCCTGTGGTAGGCACTGCATGGTGCCTGCCACACTGTGTATGGTTGGAAAGAGACGACCCATGGGGCCTCAGGGTGAAGGGGGGCTTGCTACAGGCCCCCGCAGTCAGTTTCCCACACCCAATCCGTGTCGGAGAAACCGACTCGGAAAGGATGTCCGAACCCGACATTGTAATACGTGGGTCTTAAACGCGATCCGTAGAGCCATACGAGTCGCTCCAATTGACTCGGTTTCTCTGAATGCCGCTCGGACACGAGTCGGAACCGAGTCAGAAAGTCCGAACGGTTTCCAACCATCGTAATAGGTCGGTCGGAAATGTTTCCGAGTCGGTCGGAAACAAAGCTTCTGACACGGATTCAGATGAACCGAATGCCGTTCGGAGCCTTTCTGACCGACATCGTAATGACCTTAGAGTCAGATGGAGACACCACGGCATACAGTGACTCTCTCACCACAACGCACACTGAGTCTACCACCACCTACTTCTCAAAAGTTGCTTGCATCAGTGGCCCCAGAAAAGAAGAAAGTACAAGCTACTATAACCGGCATGTTTAGGCAGGAGGGGCCCTATGACTGCAACCACCCAATGGCACGTTTTTACAATAGGAAGCTGGTAAAAATGTTAGTGCTGGACCGCCTCCCTTTTTCTTTTGTAGAAGGAGTGGAGTTCTTTGAATTTGTGGCAGCCATCTACCCAAAAAGGAAAGTTCCAAGTTGGACCTATTTTGCCAGAGTTGCTGTTCCAGCGCTGCATCACTATGTGCTGCAATTGGTTGGACAAGCTTTGCAGCAAAGTGTGGTTTACACTATCCACCTGACGACAGACATGTAGACCAGTTGTCAGGCAACTGATTACATGTGCATCACTGCACACTGGATTTCTTTTGCTGGGGTAAAGCAAAAGCTATCTACAGGTCTTGGACCTGAAGACAGTTTTAAGAGCATTTGGCGGCATGCAACAGTAGCCATGTTCTGCATTGAGAAATCACATTCAGCTGCACACATCTTGGACAAATTTAACAGCAAGGTGTCTGAATGGCTGCGACTCAGAGGTCTCAGAATTAGATTTGTTGCCACGGACAATGGCAGTAACAAAGTCAAGGCCAAGCAGACAGTGTATATTTCAGGGTCTGATGTTTAGCGCATTGCATCACCCTGGTTGTGCAAGACTTTCTAAAAAAAGAAGACATGGACAGCAACATACTGACCACCTGCAGAAGAACCTGCACTCATTTCAGCCATTCTTTTAAAGCCCAGAAGCAGATGTGGGTTATTCAGCGTGTTAATAGAATATCAGTTAAAGCCCTGATACAGGAGGTGCCACCACGTTGGTACATGACCTATTACATGTTGCAACGTCTGTTTGAGCAGTACAAACAGATCAATGATTATGTCATTCAAAGAGGAGGGGATGGGAAAGCAATGACCATGAATGCGGACAAATGGGGCCTAGTCAAATGCCTGAAACAGATGCTACTCGCTTTTGAGGTTTTCACATAGGAAGTTAGCAAGGAGGACAGTACGATGGGCCAAGCTATCCCATTGGTGCATCTGCTACAGAACCAGCTAAAGAAGGTGTCTGAAAAGTTTGCACTCGCAAGTGTGAACGAAAACACAGAAGCGCTTGCCTTGGTTGAAAGCTTAATCTTTCTCACGACTTGTAATGGAAGGCTGCAAAATGACATCATCTCATCCAAAGAGTACATCTGCGCCAGACTACTTGATCCAGAGTACAAAAAAATTCAGCCCACTTTCATTCCTTTTTCTGAAGGGGATGTTTCAAAATACAAGAGGTCGAATGTTGGCAAGCCAGATGCCTGGAAGAAGAACGTCTGGAACTTAGAGTCCCACTCCACAGTTCTGAGGAGCCGCCAGAGGGCAGTCTTGTCCCACATCAGCCAATACCAGTACCGCAACACCGGCAACAACAGCAACAGAAGAATCAGACCCAACATCTGCATTGGCTTGGCTTCAAGTGGCAAGTATTAAGTCCAGAGGCAAAGGTAAAATAGGTGAAGCAAGTGGCAGCACCAATGACCATTCAGAGGATTTTCCAGCAGTATCTGGATGATCCAAAAGAGGTTTATGTGGATCAAAACCCATTGATGTATTGGTATGGGAAGATGCACCAATGGCCAGAGCTCAGCAGGCTGGCAATAACATTTCTGGCTTGTTCTGTGCCCGTGTGTCTGCGGAGCATGTGTTCAGTGCAGCTGGTGCAGTTGTTACAGTGAGAAGGACCAGTCGCTCACCTCAAAATGTGGAGAGATTGACCATGATCAAAATGAACCAAAATTTCATACCACAAAATTACAATGTTCCTGAAACAGCATAGGAGGAGGAAGATTGGTCAGGATCAAGTGTGTTAGCAGACCATCTTCAGGGTGAACCACCTGAGTTTTAGGATGAACTCTACTTCCCAGACTGAGAATGCCAGTGTCACCATGGAACTTTTTAATTATTTCTTGTTGAACTTCTTTCTTTGCAAAAGAAAATAAATAGCGAGTGGAACATTATGTTTGTGTCAGAATTATGCTGCCCCACCATTTGTTAGTCACATATATGGCCAGATTGGAGTTGGACCAGTGTGCAGTGAAGAAGCCTCCACAATCCTTCATGACATTGAAGACAATGCCTGCCCCATTCCTGTCCTTTTTTGCATCACTTAGCAGCTGCTCCAGAAGTTCATTGATCTACAAGAGTTCCAATATGAAATTCCAATGTGTTACCTCTGTCAAAGATGCAATTGTGTACCTACTACCTAACCTACCCGTGCTTGGATTAGAAGAGGTAACTACAACTATTGCAATAATGAGTGAGTGACTGTGAGTGATGATTGATGAATTATGTGGTGGCAGACATTGAGAGAGGATATTCAATTAATAGTAAACTTGATTTTGATAAATTGCAATGTTTGGTACCTGATGGGTGATCATTTTTCCTGAAGGTGTTCGGCCTTTACAATCTTACTTAGAGACAATGTACCTCTATGGTCCACTCCTTTTTCAGGGTTCTTCAGAAACCAGACCAGTCATTTTAGTTAACAATTACAAACCTATACAAAATACTGCAATTCTGTTTCTCTACTTGTTCTTCAACAGCAGTGCGCTACATGTCTATCTTGCTCGGGTCAGGACTGGAACGGAGTTACTACATGTCTATCTTGCTCTGGTCGGGACTGTGATGGAGTAACTCAGAGTCAGGAGGAGGATAGAAGGATTCAGAGTGGGACTACCTCATCAACAGCTAGAAGAAGGAAGTTATCAACTTCAAAGGGAAACCATGACTCTGAGGACTAGCACTCGGCTATGTGGAATGGAGAGAGGTGTGGTGATTTGAGAAATGCTGCTGAGTGTCTGTGCTGCACTGGTGTCAAAAGTGAAACTCTGAGTCCTCTTGTTTTTTGTTCTGCCTCTGAGTCTTCTTGGTACACTCCTCATGAAGTTATCTTCCTTCTGTCCTTCTGCTTGACTCTACAATACAGTTTCTGTTTTACAATCCGCAGGCCTTCTTGTCTCCTTCATGAATGAAAGGTGAGCACTGAGCTCAACACTCCTGCTTACCTACCAGACTGGTCCAGACAGGCAACAAAGAGTGATGGATATTCTCGAAGAATGCAGATGCACCACCCAATTTGGCAATACAGTATCATTTTTCTTTTAATAATTATATTTTTAGAAGTGGGTGGGTTCAATTCACTTCTCCCCAATAAGATTTTTTAAAACCTAGAAGACAGAACATTCAGATATCTGAAAAACTTGGGTCTCTGGGTCAGACGTTCTGTTTACAATGGATTCAACTGTACTGTGTCATACTCATTTCTTCGTTTCTTTCCAAAACAAATTACTGATGATGATGTGCTGCTCATCACCCTCATGAATATTGTTCTTGTGTTGTGTTTGTCTGTGTCACACCTTTTCCCAAATCCCCTTTCCCATCCATTCATCAAACCCTTAACCCTCTTACCCTGGGTTGTGTGATTGGAGTGGTGTCTTCATATACACCAAATAAATCACACACTTGGTAGGGCGAATGTGGTTAAATGCAACACCAACTCATTGCATGGTCTTCTATCACCTGAGCAATAGCCCACACCAGCCCCACTTACCAAACCACATTTAAGTAAGAATGTCACTCCTCAATGTCAACATCATCTTTCAGGCCTTTGCTATGTGTAAATAAAATGTGTAACCTTGTCGACTGCAGAGTGCAGACTGTGAGCACATTTTCCCTTACTTGAGGATTTCATAACTTTGGTTTTCAAATTCCATGCTCACCTTTGCTCATAGTAATTTACTATTGTTAGTTTTTGTTATAATATGTGGTATTCTTTGATGTGTCATGGTGGTAGTAGTCTGTCCTCAGCTTTTCTAAAGCTATAATATAAATGTAATGTATATCTACTAACTCTTGTTTTTTCTTTTAATTTAGTTGCCTGTGATCCTTTTGATTAATCCTGCAATTGAAGATCACCTAGGTGGGAGTGGGACCTCGCTGTGATGCCTTCCCTGTTAGTGCAGTTTAACTGCCATAAAGAAGGCACCTTGGAAACCCTCCAGTAAGGTGTTTGAAGGTTGACAGAGGGAGCAACTGCTGGCCATCACTTCATCTAATCAGGTAAGAGAGCTATGGAATAAAGTCAACTACTTTACTTAGTACGTAACTAACTTGTACTGCAGAGAGATAACTAGACGTAATTGTTTATCTATGTTTCTGTAGGAAATATAGGGAATGGCAGCATACCCTTCTAACTGGCATACACTTTAAAAAATACATAAAAAAAAACAGGCTGTGCAAAAAGGAAGCAGTGCAAAGTAAAAGTAGAACACAAAAAAACAACTTCAGGCATTAAGTATGATATAAAAATATGTTTTCCTTTTATTTGAACAGTCAAGATAAAACCCAGCTTTCCACCAATGACAGGCCCACCCATCTACGCAAACAAATCAACCAATCTCCAAACAATGTACAAAGAAGAAAAAGTCCAAAACACCTAGTCCCAACTTCCTTTCCACCCTCTCCACCCACAACAGTCCCTCCCACCAAAACAAAAATGTTTAAAAAGGGCTTAGAAGAGGGCATTGTCAATTCTGGTCCGAAGCTGGTCCAGACTCTGCTCAATCCTCCCCAAACAGCTGTCTAATCGGCTCACCAAACGGTCAATCCGCTGCAGGATTATGCACTGGAATGAGTGGGGAGGGGGTGGCCACTGGCAGCAGTGGCAGTTAGGGACCATAGCTGGCAATAGTGATGGCGATATAATGGCCGGTAGGTTGGAGGCTGGAGGCTGTGGCTGGCTTGCTGAACTGGTGCCCATGTCAGAGGCAGCTACTTCCACCTCTTCCTCCTCCTGGGTCACCAACTGTTGGTACTCTGACTGGATGGTCTCCAGCCTCTGCTGCAGCAGCTGGGCAGCTATCTCTTGCCTTTTTGGTGGTGATGGTGGACCAGCAGGAGTAGCTATATCAGAAAAAAAGAAAAAGACAAATTTTAAACAGAACTCTGAGTAAACACTTGTTTAAAATTAAATAGTGGGTGGCACAGTAGCAGTACCTACTTTGTGTGGAAAATTAAATTACCTATTATTGATGAGTAAGGCATTATGCACTATGGAGTACAAGTTGTTGTGCTAAATTAATGGAGGCATGCTAGCCAGCACATCGGGGACTTTGCTACTCTCTGCAGTCTGCAGCTGGGGCAGCTGTCGTAGACAATTATCTTACATGAATTCAAATGGCCCTGAGGCAGATAAATAATAAATAAGATACTATGCCACACCTGTCACGTATAAAACGCGGCTATCCTGTATGCCATAAGTAGACGATGGGGAAAATGATGCACTTAACTACAGGGAGAGGAATGGGATGTATAGATGGCATTTAGCGCATTCGTCACAGAGTATCCCATACTCCAGACTTGAAATCAGGCACCTAGTCCCACTTTACTCACTGGCCTTACCCACCATCACAAATTATTTACAACAAAATAGTTCCCTGGGCAGTAAGGAAAGGAAAAACGTGATTTACTGTACTGCAGAGTAAGGTTGAGGGATTAAGCAGGGTAGGTAGAGCTTTTGCTACAGAATAGTGGGGTGTCATTTCTCATCATCATGAGACTAAGCTTTGGCTTATTCAGTCACTGTAGTTGAAGAAAGTCGAAAGGGAAAAATTTGAACAGGTGCAAATCTGTTATGGGAAACCATGAAATATTTTTATGAATCACTTCACATGGCCATAGAAATGTGGCACATGGTAAGAATGGATTTCTAAATTTTTGGGGGGCACTCGGCGTAGTCCAAGTTCCAAAATGGCTGCCAACACTTCCTGGTTGAAGTGTTGGCGCTAATCAGATCTCAGCATAAGATCTGTTGGATCCGCGGAGGATCCGCATCCCTAGATATACACATTTGTTTTTTCTTTAATATTTCAAAAACTACTGAACAGATTTGCACCAAATCACAAAAAGGGCTCTTTCTGGACCTAGATCTACCTCTGACGAATTTGGTGTAATTCTGTCCAGCAGTTTGGGCTGTAGTCATGTTCAAAATCCCTATGGGAAATTGCATGTGAAACGCACATTTCTTGACCTCTCCTTTTTCTCAGCCCCCGCTTGAGGGATTACCCTGAAACTTTGCATGCGGAACTAGACAAAGTGGATCAATTTTATTGGAAAATGTTGTGAAGATTTGTCAAACGGCGCCAAAGCTATAAGCAGACCAGAAAATCTTTTTCCTATGGAAACTGGGTCCCACTATGTTACCTACTGTTCGTCACCAGTAGGTAGTTATAGTGGGACCCAGTTTATATATATATATCAAAACAAAACCCCTTCAGGCATAGAGTGACGCATACATTATGCAAAAAAAGAAGCAGAGAACTCTGGGTAGTTCTCAAGTTTAAGTGGAAAGCAGCTCCAATATGGGGCACTCTCAACACCAGCGACACTCTAAATTTTCTCACCTTAAATGTCTGCTTTTCTATCAAAGTCTTTAAGCGTAGGATTAGCACAGTTCCATCCACACCGAGATAGAAAGGGACAAAGTCTTTTACCATTTTCACAGCAAAGTCTTTAAGCGTAGGATTAGCATAGTGATATCCTTGCTGAGCTGTAAAATGGCCAAAGCCTTTTACCACTCCAGGCACAGTATTACAGCTTTGGATTGGTAAAATACCATCCAAGCCAACCTGAAATGAATAAAAGCAACCCCTGACACGTGTTTCGCTCTCATTAGAGCTCTTCAGAGAGATATAGCTTTGTCCGGACACAAGGGAGCACCCAGTATAAGTCAAAACAAAACCCTTTCAGGCATAGAGTGACACATAAATTATGCAAAAAAAGAAGCAGAGAACTCTGGGTAGTTCTCAAGTTTAGGTGGAAAGCAGCTCCAATATAGAGCACTCTCAACACCAGTGACACTCTAAATTTGCTCACCTTAAATGTCTGCTTTTCTATCAAAGTCTTTAAGCGTAGGATTAGCACAGTGCCATCCACACAGAGATAGAAAGGGACAAAGTCTTTAAGCATAGGATTAGCATAGTGCTATCCTTGCTGAGCTGTAAAATGGCCAAAGCCTTTTACCACTCCAGGCACAGTATTACAGCTTTGGATTGGTAAAATACCATCCAAGCCAACCTGAAATGAATAAAAGCAACCCCTGACACGTGTTTCACTCTCATTAGACCTCTTCCGAGAGGTATAGCTTTGTCCAGACACAAGGGAGCACCCAGTATAAGTCAAAACAAAACCCTTTCAGGCATAGAGTGACGCATAAATTATGCAAAAAAAGAAGCAGAGAACTCTGGGTAGTTTTCAAGTTTAGGTGGAAAGCAGCTCCAATATAGAGCACTCTCAACAACAGCGACACTCTAAATTTGCTCACCTTAAAGGTCTGCTTTTCTATCGAAGTCTTTAAGCGTAGGATTAGCACAGTGCCATCCACATCGAGATAGAAAGGGACAAAGTCTTTTACCATTTTCACAGCAAAGTCTTTAAGCATAGGATTAGCATAGTGCTATCCTTGCTGAGCTGTAAAATGGCCAAAGCCTGTTACAGCAAATGTGAGCAAATTTAGAGTGTCGCTGGTGTTGAGAGTGCTCTATATTGGAGCTGCTTTCCACCTAAACTTGAGAACTACCCAGAGTTCTCTGCTTCTTTTCTTTGCATACATACATACATACATACATACATACATACATACATACATACATACATACATTCCAGGTAACCTTTTTCCCACGATTTACTACTCCACAAATCGGAAAACAGGAACGGACTCCTCTTATTTTGTGCAGAATATTTTATTTATTTTCTTGTGCGCTGTGCCGCCATAACGCATTTTGGCCTGTATGTATGTATATATGTATGTATGTATGTATGTATGTATGTATGTATGTATATATATACATATATATATATATATTCACTGAAAAAATCATAGGTTTTAGGGACAGTTATAGTTAGTTGGACATTGCACTCGTACTAAACCCGTGAAATTCCCCGTTATAGTTAGCTCAGCTAACTATAACTCGCGCCCCCGCAATGCACTGCTGATGACGTCACATATTACATCACTCATGACATGGTCAGTGACATCACTGATGACATCACTGATGACATACAAATGACATCACTGATGACATCATCCAGTGACTGTGTGTTTCTGTAAAGTTTAAATATTTTTAATATATATAGGGAAAGGCGTATTGAAGAATGAGTGGGTGTATAAGTGTCTGTATGGATGATTTAGTAGGTGCGTGACTAACTCTATAAGTGAGTGATTAAACGTATCTTACTGAATGCATGGGATAGTGACTAAACTGGGTGAATGTCTGTATCCGCTTGTCTGTTGCTGTGTAAGTGGCTGCATGGGTTTGTGAATAGCTACATGAGTGTCTATATGAGTTATTGATTGGTTGTCTGAGTAGCTGTATGGGTGCCTGAGTGTTTGTGTGGGTGGGGTGTGTGCGACTCTGTGCATAGATGTGTGAGTGGGTGATTCACTGGGTGGATGGTTTCAAGAGTGCATCTGTGATAGACTGTATGGGTGGGTAAGTGTGTGTAAGAGTGTGTTAGTGAGTGAATGTATGTCCCAGTGGTACATGTGTGAGTAACTACATATGTGAAAGGCAGTATATATGTGTGTTGGAGTATATAAATAGCTATAAGCGAGAGTGTGTGATTGTGAGAGTGGCTGTATGGATGAGTGTGTACTTGTGTCAGTGATCGTATAAGAGCATAAGAATGTGCTAGTATTTGTATGAGTAAGTGAGCTGGTGTGTGTATAACTGTATAGGTGAGTAAATGGCAGTGTGATTAATTATTTGCATGACTAACTAGGTGTGTGAGTACCTCTATGGATGAGTGGCGGTGTGTGAGTGTCTATGTAGGTGTATGAGTGCATATGATAGTCCTGTACTGAGTGACCGTAAGTATGAGTGACTGTACGGGTGAGTGAGTGGATGTGTGTGTAGACCTAAGACTCAGTGAGTGGGTATGTAGTTATTGGTGTTGGAGTGTCTATGGTTTTGCGAATGGCAGTCTGTAATTTAGAGTGGGTGTATCAAAGGTTATATTAGGGTGTGAGGAGGTGCATATGATTATCACGTGGATGATGTCATCAGTGATGTCATTTGAGATGTCATCAGTGATGTCACTGACCATGTCATGAGTGATGTAATATGTGACGTCATCAGCAGTGCATTATGGGGCGCGAGTTATAGTTAGCTGAACTAACTATAACGGGGGAATTTCACGGGTTTTGTACGAGTGCAATGTCCAACTAACTATAACTGTCCCTAAAACCTATGGTTTTTTCAGTGAATTCGTAAGGTTTTTTAAATGCTAATTTCTAACTATAACGTGCCTGAAACCTATGGTTTTTTCAGTGAATTTCAAACGTTTTTTAAATGCTAATTTATAATTATAATGTTCATTAAACCTATGGTTTTTTTCAGTGAATTTCAAAGGTTTTGTAAATGACAATTTTTAAATGTATTAATTGTTATATTTATTTTTTTGATACTGATTTACTACATATTTTTAAACTATTTTTAGATATATTTTTTTAATTACATTGTAATTACATTATACATTACATTACAAAATATACTTTCTCAGAATGAATTACTTTAGTTTAAATACTTTGCAAATAAGCAATAGACTTTTAAGTACAGTAGTTACAGTTGTTGCAATGGGCAACACAATTTCAAACACAATGCAACATTGAGCTCTATGTGAATTTCTAGTTAAATGCAATTAGTTACTTCATGGATTACTTTTTCTAACCACAGGACTGGATCCTAGATTCAGTCCTGGGACATCTCCTGTAAACAGTTGAGTAAAAACGTTTTGGTTACAGTAGTGATTTTTAAGGAATATTACTGTATTTTAAAAGTTGACACTTAGAAACTTTTTCACATAGAATCACCAATGTTATCCTATGGGAGGAAATTCACTTAGCAGGTAAGTAGTGTTATCGTTACTTTTTCTTACTCAGTGGTGGATCCTGGATCCAGCACTGGTGCATCTCCTGTAAACAGTTGAAAGAATGCGTTTAAGTCATACAGGCGATTTCTAAGGAATATTTGTAGTTTGTGAAAATCGACACTTTGAAACTTTTCTGCTGAAAACCAGACAATGGATTCCTATGGAAGGAAATACAAGTTACTGGTAAGTACGGTTAGAATTACTTTTCAGGGTCAGTGCTGGGCTAAAAGATGCAGCACTGGGTTCTCTCCTGATAACAGGTGAGTAAATCGGAATTCGTAGTTCGGCTGATTTTAGAGGAATATTATAAAGTTCCAAAACTCCACACTTAGAAGAATTTCCAAGTGAAACCAGTCAATGTTAGCCTATGGAAGGAAATTCAAGTTACTGGTAAGTACGGTTAGAATTACTTTTCAGGATCTGTACTGGGCTCAAAGATGCAGCACTGAGGTCTCTCCTGATAACAGGTGAGTAAATTGGAATTCGTAGTTCGGCTGATTTTAGAGGAATATTATAAAGTTCCAAAACTCCACACTTAGAAGAATTTCCAAGTGAAACCAGTCAATGTTAGCCTATGGAAGGAAATTCAAGTTACTGGTAAGTACGGTTAGAATTACTTTTCAGGATCAGTACTGGGCTCAAAGATGCAGCACTGAGGTCTCTCCTGATAACAGGTGAGTAAATCGGAATTCGTAGTTCTGCTGATTTTAGAGGAATATTTGTATGTTTCAAAAATCGACACTTAGAAACTTTTTCAGCAAAAAGCAGGCAATGATATCCTGTGGAAGGAAATTCAAGTTACTGGTAAGTACGGTTAAAATTACTTTTCAGGATCATTACTGGGCTCAAAGATGCAGCACTGAGGTCTCTCCTGATAACAGGTGAGTAAATCGGAATTCGTAGTTCGGCTGATTTTAGAGGAATATTTGCACAATGGTGAAAGAAGGGGGTGGGGCCTGAGGTGACATGTCTGCAAACACGCTCCGTGGCGCGTTTTAAGTTGGGGATTAAGTCCCCTTGAATCATGAGGGTCCCTGGGGTCCAACTAGCCCACCCTGTACCTCCAGTATGCGCCAGGGAGCTGACTTGCAGAGAGGTGTTCAGAGGCCACGCCCCTTTTTGCACCTCTCTGCAACGCAGCTCTGTGGCGCTTTCTGGACGTACCTGGTGGGCTAGTTGGCCCCCAGGGACCCTCAGAATTGAAGTGGATTTAATTCCCCATCTTAAAACGTGCCACGGGGCCTGTTTGCACACATGTCACCTGAAGCCCCGCCCCCTCCCTTCACCACTGTGCAAACGTGCCCCGTGGCGCGTTTTAAGTTGGGGGATGAAGTCCACTTGAATCCTGAGGGTCCCTGGAGTCCAACTAGCCCACCATGTACCTCCAAAAAGTGCCACAGAGCTGCGTTGCAGAGAGGTGTAAAAAGGGGCGTGGCCTCTGTACACCTCTCTGCAACGCAGCCTCCTGGCGCATACTCGAGGTTCCTGGTGGGCTAGTTGGCCCCCAGGGACCCCCAGTATTCAAGGGGAATTCGTTTCCCCTCTGTAAACGCGCCAGGGGGCGCGTTTGCAGAGTGCTGCAAGAAGGGGCTGTGGCCTCCGGCGCCATGCCGTCTTTTTCTTTTTTTTTGTTTTAAGAAGGGGGGCTGTGTGGCCCCCTTTCTTTCCCTAATATTTTGGCCCTGGGGACCCCATCCCCCAGGGCCTGACCCCTTTTTTTAAAAATAAACTATTAGTTTTGAAGGGGGCCGCGTGGCCCCCCTCGCGAGGCCATAATTGGCCCCGGGGACCCCATCCCCCGGGGCCTGGCCTTTTTTTTATTTTTTATTTTACTTTTAGGAGGGGGGCTGCTTTGTCCCCCTCCTTAGGCCATTTATGGCCCCGGGGACCCCATCCTCCCGGGCCGGCCTTTTTTCTTTTTCTTTATTTATTTCTGAGGAGGGGGGCCGCGTGGCCCCCCTCCTGGGCCACTTGTAGCCCGAGGGACCCCATCCCCCGGGGCTGGCCCTCTCCGTTGGGGACCGTGGGGGGGTCCCCAATCCCCCCACGGTCCCAGCTGGCTCCCCGCATCCTGCGGGAGCCGGCATTGCTTTTCCACATGGGGAGCTGCTGACATGCAGCTCCCCATGTGGAAAGCAATCTGCTTTGCTTCATTGAAGCGAGAGCAGGTTTCCTGCTCTCGCTTCAATGAAGCAAGCAGTTTGCAATGGCAGGACGGGAGCCGCGAGGCTCCCGCCCTGTCATTGCAAACTACAGTGTCCCGGGGTAGGCACCCCGGGACACTGCAGGAGCCGGCCCTGGGGGGTGGCGGTCCCCAGGGCCATCGATGGCTCCAGGAGGGGGGCCGCGCGGCCCCCTCCCATCCAAATGCACAGTCCCGGGGAGGTGGTGGTCCCCGGGGCTCGGGGGTCCTTAACGGACCCCCTAATTTACATGTTAGTGCCCCGGGAGGTGGCGGTCCCGGGGTGTGTGGGGGCTCGAGCCCCCCACACAGGTTATTTCAATTAAAAAAAAAGAAGCCCCGGGGCTGTGGGAGGGCGGAGAGCCCTCCCGCACCATTTTTTTTTAAAGCCCCGGGTGGGTGGCGGTCCCTGGGGGGCCTTAGAGGCCCCCCACTTAAACATAAACCCACCCCCGCATGCCCCCCATGGGATTTGGCCCACCCGGGGGCAAATTAGCATCGAAGCGCGGGAGACCGCGCTTTGATTTTTTTTTATCGGCTGGATCCGCGCACCCAGCGCGTTTTTGCTGATTTTTTCAAAAAAAAAAAAAATTATTTTGGGCCTTGGGGGTCCTTGTGGGACCCCCTGAGCAGGCCTAGGGGGTCAGGGTGTTTCTACCCGGCCCCCTTTTCGTGTTTTTTGCGTTTTTCTCACTGCTTTCTTGTGCCTCGGTTCTACCGAGGGACAAGATGGCTGCCAACACTTCCTGGTTTGGAGTGTTGACAGCCAATTAGCATGCAGCTCGTGATAGGGAGGGTGCGCGGATCCACCGCGGCCATAGATATCGAAACATTTATTTTGGATTTTCTCAGCAACTACTGAACGGATTTACACCATTTTTAAAAAGGGTGCTTTCTGAACCAAGCACTACCTTTTTGCCAAATTTGGTGTAATTCCGTTCAGCAGTTTTTGCTGTAGCCTTGCATAAAGTTTCCTATGGGAAATTGATTTTTTCACTCTTATTTTTTTAATTTCTCCGCAACTACTGAACGGATTTACACCATTTTAAAAAAAGGTCGCTTTCTGAACCAAGCGCTACCTTTTTGCAAAATTTGGTGTAATTCCGTTCAGCAGTTCGGGCTGTAGCCGTGGCTAAAATTTCCTATGGGAATTAACATGGAGAAAACACGTTTTGGGACCCCCCTTTTTTCTCGGCCCTTGCTTGATGAATCACCCCGAAACTTTCAAGACAGGAGCGGACCGGAGCGCCCCACTAGTTTTGAAAATTTCACGATGATTCGTCAAACGACGCCAAACTTATTGGGAATAGAATGTTGCGGATTTCCTATGGATAATAGGTCCTAACTATAACTATCTACTGGCGACTTGATTATGTGCTACCCGCACTACACTTCCCAGAAGGCACAGTTTCATTCGAGCCTCCCATTGTGGGGGTGTGTCAGAAGTGGGTCAGCGGATGCGCACACCGTTCCATTAAAGCCTCTGAAGAGAAGCATATGGTGCTTCGAAACGCGTCAGTTAATACCACTATGGAGCGGCTCCTACGGGCGGTTCCCCGTCCTTACCTACACATGAATCAAGCTGTTGCTCGAGTGCTACTTACAGGTGGACAACCTTGGAGCAGTGATTTATAACGCGGCAGTCCAGCCGCGGAGTGTGCACCACCCCGTAAGATTGGGGGCCACGAAAGTGGAACAGCAGCTGTATATAGGATCGTGGACGGGCCCACCTGTGGGGTCCATACAGGACTTGATTATGTGCTACCCGCACTACACTTCCCAGAAGGCACAGTTTCATTCGAGCCTCCCATTGGGGGGTGTGTCAGAAGTGGGTCAGCGGTTGCGCACACCGTTCCATTAAAGCCTCTGAAGAGAAGCATATGGTGCTTCGAAACGCGTCAGGCAATACCACTATGGAGCGGCTCCTACGGGCGGTTCCCCGTCCTTACCTACACATGAATCAAGCTGTTGCTCGAGTGCTACTTACAGGTGGACAACCTTGGAGCAGTGATTTATAACGCGGCAGTCCAGCCGCAGAGTGTGCACCACCCCGTAAGATTGGGGGCCACGAAAGTGGAACAGCAGCTGTATATAGGATCGTGGACGGGCCCACCTGTGGGGTCCATACAGGACTTGATTATGTGCTACCCGCACTACACTTCCCAGAAGGCACAGTTTCATTCGAGCCTCCCATTGGGGGGTGTGTCAGAAGTGGGTCAGCGGTTGCGCACACCGTTCCATTAAAGCCTCTGAAGAGAAGCATATGGTGCTTCGAAACGCGTCAGGCAATACCACTATGGAGCGGCTCCTACGGGCGGTTCCCCGTCCTTACCTACACATGAATCAAGCTGTTGCTCGAGTGCTACTTACAGGTGGACAACCTTGGAGCAGTGATTTATAACGCGGCAGTCCAGCCGCGGAGTGTGCACCACCCCGTAAGATTGGGGGCCACGAAAGTGGAACAGCAGCTGTATATAGGATCGTGGACGGGCCCACCTGTGGGGTCCATACAGGACTTGATTATGTGCTACCCGCACTACACTTCCCAGAAGGCACAGTTTCATTCGAGCCTCCCATTGGGGGTGTGTCAGAAGTGGGTCAGCGGTTGCGCACACCGTTCCATTAAAGCCTCTGAAGAGAAGCATATGGTGCTTCGAAACGCGTCAGGCAATACCACTATGGAGCGGCTCCTACGGGCGGTTCCCCGTCCTTACCTACACATGAATCAAGCTGTTGCTCGAGTGCTACTTACAGGTGGACAACCTTGGAGCAGTGATTTATAACGCGGCAGTCCAGCCGCGGAGTGTGCACCACCCCGTAAGATTTGGGGCCACGAAAGTGGAACAGCAGCTGTACATAGGATCGTGGACGGGCCCACCTGTGGGGTCCATACAGGACTTGATTATGTGCTACCCGCACTACACTTCCCAGAAGGCACAGTTTCATTCGAGCCTCCCATTGGGGGTGTGTCAGAAGTGGGTCAGCGGTTGCGCACACCGTTCCATTAAAGCCTCTGAAGAGAAGCATATGGTGCTTCGAAACGCGTCAGGCAATACCACTATGGAGCGGCTCCTATGGGCGGTTCCCCGTCCTTACCTACACATGAATCAAGCTGTTGCTCGAGTGCTACTTACAGGTGGACAACCTTGGAGCAGTGATTTATAACGCGGCAGTCCAGCCGCGGAGTGTGCACCACCCCGTAAGATTGGGGGCCACAAAAGTGGAACAGCAGCTGTATATAGGATCGTGGACGGGCCCACCTGTGGGGTCCATACAGGACTTGATTATGTGCTACCCGCACTACACTTCCCAGAAGGCACAGTTTCATTCGAGCCTCCCATTGGGGGGTGTGTCAGAAGTGGGTCAGCGGTTGCGCACACCGTTCCATTAAAGCCTCTGAAGAGAAGCATATGGTGCTTCGAAACGCGTCAGGCAATACCACTATGGAGCGGCTCCTACGGGCGGTTCCCCGTCCTTACCTACACATGAATCAAGCTGTTGCTCGAGTGCTACTTACAGGTGGACAACCTTGGAGCAGTGATTTATAACGCGGCAGTCCAGCCGCGGAGTGTGCACCACCCCGTAAGATTGGGGGCCACGAAAGTGGAACAGCAGCTGTATATAGGATCGTGGACGGGCCCACCTGTGGGGTCCATACAGGACTTGATTATGTGCTACCCGCACTACACTTCCCAGAAGGCACAGTTTCATTCGAGCCTCCCATTGGGGGTGTGTCAGAAGTGGGTCAGCGGTTGCGCACACCGTTCCATTAAAGCCTCTGAAGAGAAGCATATGGTGCTTCGAAACGCGTCAGGCAATACCACTATGGAGCGGCTCCTACGGGCGGTTCCCCGTCCTTACCTACACATGAATCAAGCTGTTGCTCGAGTGCTACTTACAGGTGGACAACCTTGGAGCAGTGATTTATAACGCGGCAGTCCAGCCGCGGAGTGTGCACCACCCCATAAGATTGGGGGCCACGAAAGTGGAACAGCAGATGTATATAGGATCGTGGACGGGCCCACCTGTGGGGTCCATACAGGACTTGATTATGTGCTACCCGCACTACACTTCCCAGAAGGCACAGTTTCATTCGAGCCTCCCATTGGGGGTGTGTCAGAAGTGGGTCAGCGGTTGCGCACACCGTTCCATTAAAGCCTCTGAAGAGAAGCATATGGTGCTTCGAAACGCGTCAGGCAATACCACTATGGAGCGGCTCCTACGGGCGGTTCCCCGTCCTTACCTACACATGAATCAAGCTGTTGCTCGAATGCTACTTACAGGTGGACAACCTTGGAGCAGTGATTTATAACGCGGCAGTCCAGCCGCGGAGTGTGCACCACCCCGTAAGATTGGGGGCCACGAAAGTGGAACAGCAGCTGTATATAGGATCGTGGACGGGCCCACCTGTGGGGTCCATACAGGACTTGATTATGTGCTACCCGCACTACACTTCCCAGAAGGCACAGTTTCATTCGAGCCTCCCATTGGGGGTGTGTCAGAAGTGGGTCAGCGGTTGCGCACACCGTTCCATTAAAGCCTCTGAAGAGAAGCATATGGTGCTTCGAAACGCGTCAGGCAATACCACTATGGAGCGGCTCCTACGGGCGGTTCCCCGTCCTTACCTACACATGAATCAAGCTGTTGCTGGAGTGCTACTTACAGGTGGACAACCTTGGAGCAGTGATATATATATATATATATATATAATACATATATATATAGCTTACCTTATTTACCCATAACCCCTAAACCCTAAATAGACCCTTGCCACCCAAAACCCCTCACCCATCCTAAACCCAAAAAATAACCTTGCCACTGATGAAGCACAATTTTAAAAACCATAATACATGACACATTTACTGATTAAAGAAACGAAAAACTGAAAGTGCACTTTACACAATTTAGACACAGTGTCACATGAAACCGAGACAAGTGTAATAGAAGCACCGCAAAAGCGTACTTTAAAATGTAAGATGAAGTTAACATACACACAAAGTAATACTAATACATATAAATGAATTGCACAAATAAACATCTTATGAACTTGTTGTTTATTAAAGTTTACTGGTTAAATGTTGCTATTAATAAAGTGGCCTGGTGTTTCTATTGCCTTTTATTAGAATGCACTATTTAGAAACGTTGGTGCAAAAATGTGTAGAAACTAGGTAGGATCTTGAAATTTCATCTAATAATACTAGAGATTCTATAGTTTATGAAAAGTGAAAAGCTAATTTTGTAGTTTGAATTTAGAAAATTGTATATTTATATGAACATTGTGAAATAGGGTATTTCTAATGTTAGCTATTTCCATGTAATAATGTCTGGTGAAAGTTCTATGTATTCCGAATTTGAATTGATTTAATTACACTATATTTGACATTGATTTAGAGTCTAATTCATTTGAAATGTGTAATGCCAATTTAAAGGCTCTTTCAAATATGCTTTTTCTCTAATACTGACCTTTCCCCTGACCTACTACAATGGTCCATTTACAACTAGTAAAATGTTGCTTTATTTGTTCAGTAAATGTGTAACTTTCGACATTCCTGAATGTTTCTTCGATGTTCGCAGTGCATAACTCCAGTGGGAACAGGATTTCACCTGTTACTATACACTGATACTTTCTATTTTTCTTTTCACCTATGTTAGGCCTATGTGGACTTCAGAATCATTCATTTCTCATGACTAGCATGGGAAAGCATCTTACTGTTTCGGGTGTCCTAGGTGGAATTATGTAAATCTGAGCATATGTCAGTCTTTCGATGGTGG
Organism: Calotriton arnoldi; assembly: GCA_963921515.1. Lineage (NCBI taxonomy): Eukaryota > Metazoa > Chordata > Amphibia > Caudata > Salamandridae > Calotriton > Calotriton arnoldi. The sequence continues at coordinate 661,516 of CAWUFW010003655.1, read as the reverse complement.
TGTGATGCTACTTCCCTAGGTGTTTGTTAGAGACTTTATAAAAGAAGAAACCCCAAAGGAGGGGCAAACGCTATTTGATTTTTTATTGCAACACAAAGACCATTCTGATTTGTCCTACTTTATCGCAGCCGCCATTCTGATTTTTCATACTCTGAGACCCGAACCCTATGCTGATTGATTTTTGATGAGTACAATCCTTTTACTTTTTGACTGCTTTGCTGATGCTACTGTAGGTAGCCAAACCACAATTCCATTTTGATTTTCCATTATTTTTTTATTCTATGCTAATGGACTCACCCTTAATGGACTTTAAATCTGAACCCTAAACCCTTCCACTATAGGATTTGAGCTGTTAGACAAACAAACTATCCTTCTGTCTCTAATCGTAGTGTAACTCTGTAAACTTATTTTTAAAATAACCATCCAATAAATCCTTGCCTAACTGTTTGGCGCTTTAATGCAATCTGTGATATTCTTAACTGAAATTATCAAAAGACTGCTCATTGCTATGAATTTTGAATCTTTAATACAACAACCAAATTAATCTAATACCTGTCTGAGTCTATTATTGAGTCTTGTTGGTTCTTCCATTTAAACTGTGCTATTTTACAAATGATTTAAATGCATTGTAGGTAGAATCAGCAAGCTTTTACAGAACATCAAGTATTACTTTGTTTGTTCTGTGTTACTGTTTCAGAGTCTTTGGTCTGCATTATTGTATTTCAACTTAACTTTGTCAGGAGGTTTGGTCTTCCCCTTGCTATTCTTTTTTTCTACAGCATGGTCTTGAGAGTTGCGTCCCTAAATCTGATCTCAAATTTGTAAGTTGGCTGTCAATTAATGGTCCTCATTGGACAGCTAATGTGGTGTTTTGGCCACCCTAATTTCCAACCCCTCCTATCAGCAGAGAAAGAATAATCAGAGGATCATTGCCTCTGTGGTAAATGAAAATGCTGCAGATTGTCTAATCATAAAGGGCCCAGTATGGTTAGAGTAGTAAGGAGAGCAAACGTATAATAACATTTTACAACGATTGTGTTACAGCAAAACTTAGGTAGCAGAGCTATGGTTCTACCTAGTGAAGTGAGATTTTAGAGTGCCAAAAATAGTCCATTACCCAAATCCAAAGAGTCGAGAATTTTTGGTTCTGCAAAAAGAAGGATAGATGGAGTGCTGATGGAGTATCTCCCTGGACAGAGTCAAAGTGTAGTAGCAAAGGAGTGTGAGTATTAATAGGTATGCGCATTGCTATTGTTTTTACTTAAGATTGCGTTTCTGAAATGGCTGTTTGTTGTTAAGCGGAGTGAAGTGGTTAAAGTCCACATGGTTAAAGTTCATGTATGATTCTGGCACTTTGTGCAAAGCTGAAGTTGTAAACAGGTCCGTGGCAGCCTAAGATCTTGAGATATTTACCTATGGGTTGTCTCAGCATAGAAGATACTGAGTAAGTTGTCTGCTATTTTGTGGTGTTGGTCATGAGACATCGTTGACAACACCTTGGTAAGGGTACTCTTTGTGTGTTAGTGGTAAATGGTTGGTATGGTTGATCTCAGATGCACAGGGAATAACTATCTCAATTAAGGGTGAAATTCCACTGGTTGAGATTTCATTTGAAGTGAAAGAGTATAGAAAAGTTTAGGTACCTTGTGAGAGTGAATATCCTTTCATGGAGCAGACAGTTTTATTTGTTACTTGAAATGTACTGTCATTTTGCTTAGAGAAAAACACCCAGAAGATTGTGAAGGAGGGTGAGGTGCTGCGCAGAGCAAGATTGACATCACAGTGTGTGGCGCTGTGATTGGTCGGTTGGTGTAAAACCACGCTGGGATTGGTTGGCTGCATCAGAAGAGTTGTGCTGTCATTGGTTGAGGTTGCTGAACAGGTGAATTGTGGGAGAGGAACATTTCATTGATTTATGGAAATCATTTGTGAATACAGAATTGAATAAAAATGAAATTTTTCAAATCATTTCAGAAATTAGTAAAGAAAGATGAGACCATAGCTGCCAAAGCAAAGGTAGACGCACCACCTGAGTGTATGCCAGGATACACTGTTATTGTGGACAAAGGATTTCATCCATGTCTGTGGCTCGATTTGTGGCATAAACCTACTGAGAAAGATGAGACTTTGCAGTCCCCTCGTTATGGGACATTTAATTTGAGGATTTTAAAAAATGTAAGTAAAAGTATGTAAAAAATAAAAGATCCTGTTAGAGTCACTGTAATTGAGGCTTTAAATACCTGAGAGCATATTGGTAATCAGTAAGACAAAGAGAAATACCAAGGGAGGGAAGTATAGAAGAACTAAGGATATTACACAGAAGCTAGATGGGATGCTCAACCGAAAATTTGGAGAGAAGATGTAATACATGGAACACAATTGTATCTGGTGCTAGAGATTGAGAAAGATACAGTTTTGCAAAACTGAAGTCCGGTGCTTAGGACATCATATTGAGAAAGGAGCGAGGAAAGTGTCACGGGAAAGAATCTCAGCCATTCTTAACATGAATCCTCCAGCTACCCAAAAGGAAGTCCACGTGTTCTTAGGAATGGTGGGCTATTGAAGACAGTGGATTTCAATTTTTTTCTTAACAGCAAAACCTCTCCAGACGACACACAAAGACGTGTCTGATCCGGTACCCTGGGGTGACAGTTGCATGACTGCCTTCACAGAGCTGCGAGAATGCGTTTTCGGGGTACCAGATTTGGGAACGCCTGATTACAATAAGTGCTTTGTGTTATTTTGCAGTGAAAGAGAAGGCTGCGCTCTTTCAGTGTTGACACAAATGCATGGAAGCAATCACAGGCCTATAGCCTACTTTTTGGCGACTCTTGATCCTGTTGCTGCTGCTTTGCCTGGATGTTTGAAATTGGTTGCATTTACGTGTGTGAGTCTTGAGCAGTGTGAAAGTATTGTCGTGGGTCATCCTCTGACAGTATTTGTGCCCCACTCAGTGGCGATAATGTTGACTTACATTCAAACACAGTACCTGACCAATAGTTGTTTGACTTTGTATGAACAAAGTTTGCTGGGTTCAGAGAATGTGATTCTTAAAAGGTGTACAGTGTTGAATCCGGCTACTTTGATGCCATTGCCTGGAAATGAGAACATGATTGATGAGGTCAAGCATGATTGCTTGGATGTGACTGAGTTTTGTACGAAGCCAGGTCCTGATATTTCCGATAAACCATTACCTGAATCTGATCATGTGTTGCTTGTTGATGGTTCATGCTTGAAAGACAATGAAGGAAATCTGAAAGCTGCTTATGCTGTGTGTACAGTTGGAGATGTTATTGAAGCTACATGGTTGCAAGGAGTGTTTTGTGCACAAGTTTCAGAGCTCATAGCTCTGACACGAGAATGTACCATTTCAGAATAGCTCTAAGTTACAATTTATACTGACCAGAGGCTTCTGGTTTGATGGAGCAGATCAACGGCACATTGAAATCCAAATTGGTGAAAGTATGCGCTTCTATGTCTCTGAAGTAGCCAGATGCATTGCCTCTTGTGTTGATGACTTTGAGAAGTACTCCAGATAGGAGGACAAGATTGTCAACCCACAAGTTTATCATGGGACGTGTGATGAGGCTGCCAGCTGTTCCTGAAAATGCTCTAGTCAACATAACAGATAATATGTTCTTGGATTTTTGCAAGGGCTTCGCTGACATGGTATGTTCTGTTTCTCACCGGGGTGGAGAAGCTCCCCTTGCAGTCCACCAGGGGCAGTGCCATGACCTTAGTCCGGGTGACTGGGTAATGGTGAAGAAACATGTCTGCAAGACATGTTTGGAACCTCATTGGAGGGGGCCATTTCAGGGGATCCTAGCCACCAGTACTGCTGTGAAGTACAGAGGTCTCCCGACCTCAGTGCACACAGGCCACAATCATAGAGTCCCAAGTCCCCTTGTTGATACAACATCACCTGTTCCTAATGTGCCGGTGGTAATAGTGAATCAGAAGGATCAGGTTAGTCAAGCTGTTGGGGACCAGCAAGCTGCTGGGACAGCACTAATTTAGCCTGAGGGGGGACCGAGAGAGTCAACTGTAGGTACCGAAGGGTCACAGCCAAGAGAGTTGACTGCAAGGGGTACAGATCCTAATGAAGGGTCTAGTTGAGCAAGAAAGTGAGTTGTAACCAGAGACCATTGCCCCTGACGAGGTGAGATCTTGGGAGGCTCTCTGACCACCGGACGAGTACAGCAACTATTCCTGAAAGCTCTGAACAATCAGATCAAAGTGATACAGATGATGAGCAAACAACTGTGATGAGATCAAAAAGAACAAAGGTACCAAGTCAAAGGTATGCATCTCCTGAATGGACTTGTTTGGCTGCCAATGAGTGGGAATGAGAGTGTTACAAGCACTGCCTTAACAATGCGAGTCCACCTGAACCTCCTTGAAACAAGCTTTGTTGTTTATTTGAATTTCAATCTGGATGTAATGATTGATAGACTAACACAGTTTTTCCTGAATATACTCATCAATGAAGCCGATATGAGAGTCTTTCCTTTTCTGAGACGTTTTTGAGCTTTGCCATAATTTCTTAGTGCCAAAACGTTGTTGAATTACTCAAACCAGTGTGGCTAATTTTGTTTTTCTGTAGTTAAACAGTCTGAGTTTTTGAGAGGCCATGCGATTTGACACAGGAATCACTTCCAAATGCAAATGTGTATATACTGTGATTCTTTCTATTATTGTTTTGATATTAATTACAATGCTTATTTTCTTAATCCTGCCACATTATGTTTCTGTGAAAGATTCAAAGCTTATTATCACTTCTGAAACTGCTAAAAGAAGGGATTCTAATACTATTGACTTCATTGACAACTCTTTACACAGCAATGCTTTGGGAATATATTTTAGCTCAAATGTTTATACTATTCTGCTTACCGAATATGTAAATACTATGGATGTTGGTGATTCCTACATTTGTATGCAAATACCTTCATCAGTTGCTGAGGGTAAAACTTTCCATAGCTTACCTTTAACATGTGGAATTTCTTGCAGTGTGTTAGCTTTCTTATTTTATGGTACTGATCAATTGCAATATTATTACTCTAATCAAGATCGGATCTTTTCTGAACTTCCTGTGCTTAAACATTTAAATACGCATTCTGAAGCTTCAAAAGCTGAAACTATGGGTTACATATTTAGACCAACTCAATCTTTAGACATGCCTTATGCACTTAGAAACATGTAAATTAGTGAGAGCTGAAAACGATGTTATAAGTTTGGTGGAAAATAGCGGAGATAATGTAACAAATGATATTAATGCATTGCCTAAATTAATCCCTTGGAGCTTACCACAAGAAGAAATAAACTTGTAGAGGGAATGGTTTAATTAGATTTAGACTGGCAACATAAAGGCAAACTTTGTATACATAGAAAGAAATCAAATACTAATTCTGTTTTTGTAGGATTCAGCAAATGTGAACATACATTTGAAATGTATGAAAACTGGGGAAGATATTTAGAAGGTGCAGATCGCTGGGGTGTATTATATTTGTGGGAAGAGTGCTTGATACAAACTGCCATAAGGATGGTATAAAAGTTGTAATTTAGGAATAGTTTTTCCCAAAAATATTTGATGTTAAGCAGATAAAAGAAGAATTAGTGAATACAAATGCAAAAATGAAAAGAAGTGCGAGTTCAAGTGAAATAGTAGTTGATTTATTTGGAGTTCTAATACCTTCTGTAGGAGTAGCTTTAAATTCTCATAAAATTAGAAAGCTGTTTACTATTGTTGATAAACTTACAACAATACAATACAACTGGGGGTTTTTGTGTTGTAGATGGAGAAATGATATTGATAAGATTGATGGTGATTCAAAATTGACTTTCCCTTTATATCCTTCTCATGAAGGAGGGCGGAGTCTGCCGATTGTTAAAGGTCCAACATTGTTGCACTTACATACCAGACAGAAGTAAAGACTTAGAAGGTTGCATTAAAACACTGATGACTTAAACAAGGACTTGAAAGACTTAAAAGCAGATGGTGTCTGGGAAACTATAGGTAAGAGATTGTCGAATATTAGCAACAGGTTGGGAAACTTAGGGAATGGATTAGTGATTTCCATCTTGAGATCTTAAGTGGTGATAACTTTGTGCATAATGCTGATTACATTGTCAGTCAAATTTTGCAGATACAGAAACAATAAAAATCATAGAGTGAAAAGAACATGAATTGATCTTGGAATGGCTGATGAACAATATACATATTATAATGAAATTAAAACTTTAGAAGAGAGTAGAAAGAAAAGTTTAAAGATAAAACACCCATAAACTGTTACTGTTATGTGGTAGATAAGGTGATGGCTTGATTCACGTCAGAAGGGGTCCTGATGAAGCACGATTTTATAAATCATAATACACAACACATTTACTGGATAAAGACTTGAAAAGCTGAAAGTGAACTTTGCACATGTTAAACACAGTGACACATGAAACAGACACAAGTGTAGTCGAAGCACTGTAAAAGCGTGCTTTAAAAAGTAAAATTAAGAAAATATACACACAAAATAATTCTAATACATATAAATGAGTTGCACTAATGAATTTCTTATGAACGTGTTGTTTATTAATGTTTACTGATGAAATTTCACTATTAAAGTGACCTAGTGTTTCTTTTGCGTTTTATTAGAATGCATCATTTTGAAAAGTAGGTGCAAAAATGTGTCGAAACTAGGTACGATTTTGAAATTTCACCTAATAATACTAGAGATTCTATAGTTTATGAAAAATTAAAAACAAATTTTGTAGTGGGAATTTAGAAAATTATATACTTATATGAACATTGAGAACAATTGTAGTATTAGGGTTTTTCTAACGTTATCTATTTCCATGTAATAATGTCTGGTGAAAGTTCTACATATACTCTAAGAACGCTCCCTCATGACCTATATTTCTTTTATCTAACTGAAAATAAATTCAACAAGGGCTGAAGTAAAGCTAAACAACAACAAAATACAAAAACATAATCATATTTATAAATATTCACATTATTTATTAATTTTCTTTGTTTTCTCAAAAATATTTTTGTACTTATTTTTACATATTTTTACATATAAAATCACTATTGTAAACATCTACAAACAGTGTTGCATATTGGTAACAAGATATTTTCATCTATAAACATCTTTGCATCATAAACCCCTGAGTGAAAAAACAAAATAAAACATTCATACACACTAACTCACATACATCCCTCATCAAAAACAATCACACCACATTCATTAATGCATATATCTGGGAAGTGGGAGACAGAAAGTAGTTTTAATCTCCACGACCAATTAAGGCAACTGCATATAGCAGGATCTGAACAGCATTGGTCGACGCGCGTTTCGGTGGCTTGACGAATGGATAACACCACCTTCCTCAGGACCTTAGCCAGATATCAGACCAATATGAGTACACCCAGGGGATACCTGAAAAGGTATAATTACAATAAGTTCGCAGCCCATAATAAAAACAAATGTTATCAATTGGACCTTCAAGCACAGAATAAACTTTTCAAGTGCAATAGATTGTAACCAAAACATAGTGCACATGCCTACAAAGTGCGAAACACCGAAGATTGTGTTCCATATACCATCAAGATTTAGCCACATAATCCTGCCCCTACTTACTAAGGGAGGGTCTTTTAAAAACAATACACAAATAATATATTGAAAAGGTGTTGTTATACCACCACCACAGTTTGCCATAGTAGGCAATTTGGAAAAAGAAAAAAAATAGAAAAACAGAATAAAACAACACTAATTGTAAAGTATAGTGATTACCCCATATTGCAAGGTAAATAAGATTTGTGAGGGTTTGCAGTTCCTCTAAAGTACTTACTGCTAATAATACTCCACAAGAGACTGTATTTTTTGCTTTAGCAACTATTTTTCTAAGTAGTTTTGCCGCACTCTGTCAGGATAGATAAAGCAATGCGTGTCATGAGTACTAATGTCCAGATTGCATCTACTAGTATGGAATATGCTGAAAGTCATTGACACCTTACCTAAATTTATCCTATGCGCTGTGCATTAAGTGGGGCATGTATACAAGTGTATTGTCAGCAAAATAATAATTCCTATGAAGGGAGAGAAAAAAAAAAAATTGTAAAAGTTATTGAGCCATAGTCAACAATTGTTGATTACTATTATGCTGGACTCATAGAATTCGACGTACCTTCTAGGGTCAGTTCTTTGAGACTTATGCATCATGCTGTATTATACGGCACCAAATCATTATGGCGACGTCTCAATATTAGTTTGTATTAGGTTGTGTCGGTCTAAGTCCAACAATACTACAAAAAGAATAACACAGTACGATGTTTTAGGTCGTAAGCCTGATATAAAAATATATATTGTACTTTGGTATAATCACGTTACTGGCACATAAAAAGCATAAATGTATGCCAGTTATTAATAAATTAATAAATAGAAACCTTTAATAAATGGCTCACATTAAACTTCCTTCACTGGATTAACTGCTGACTTCCAATTCCAACACAAATACTTATGCTTATACTTCTCTCGTGTTATTACCCTCACTATACCCCGAATTGAAAAAATGCCTAAAAGGAACACATAAAAAATCTATTAACCAGAACAAGTCAGTTTGAAAAGGACAATTGCTAAAAGCTGTCTTAAACAAAACCGCTATCTGGCTCACTGCAGCATAACAATATTAATTGACCACTAAAGCCATCCGCTCGAAAAATCAAACGATGCATAAGAACCCATTTTCCTACAACAAAAGCTACAAATAGCTGCAATGAGTCTTACCTTCTTTTTGCAGCATATAGTCCTGACGGGCTCGACAAAGGGACGGCCGGACGAAGAATCGGGAAGAATTACTGCCGGTCGATGTCACAACAGTTATATACAATACAAAATACAAAAACGCGCGCATACTAGTCGCGCTCATGTGATGTACAGTCAGAAACTAAGGAAGGACTAGTACATAAATGTAGGTCGCGCCATCTTGGACTGGTTAAAGTGCGTTCAGACTCAATGAGGAAATGTTATCAATTTTTACAATTGACAAAATAGCCCAATATATACTGCCACAAAAAGTGTGCTGCTATTTACTAGCTCCTAATTTCTCATGGACACGGACCATATATATTAATAAAGCCAACAATTGCAGATCACGCCATCTTAGACTAGTAATTACACTTAAAGATTCACTGATAAAATCCTAACAGTGTCTTCAAGTAATAACACTATCAAAAATGTATTAACATAGTAGCGCACTGCTATATGAACTCCTTATGCTAATCGTACCTAAAGATAGGTCCTGTATATCCCACAATAGTTATAGCTGTAATGTAGTATAACACTATAACCTTATATGTGTCTGCACTTATTGGGACTAGTCACGTAAAGCAATTGCTAGTCATTGATTGCAAAAATATATCCCCTAGTCATTAAAAAAAGTGGAAGTAACATAACTGTAAAAAACTAAGTAATCGGAAGATAAACATCCACGTTATCATGAAAGGGACCTCCTGCATGTACCTCAAATTACTGCAATAAATAAGGGCTACCTACAAAGACAAGGCTTAGTAACACAATATATCTGATGTCATATCCATTATCCCAAATAGGAATCGCAGCGAAGAATGTTAGAAGATACAAAAAATAGAATCACTTCAGAAAACATATCTGTAGTCGGCAAGGATCTGCAAGAGACATTACCAAGGTCTAGTTACATTCCACTGAATATCCTCATTGAGTCCGTGTTTTACGCTATCCAAAGTGAAAATCCAAAAGGTTTCTCTTCTTTTGCGAGTAATGTCAATAGGTGTACCAGCTTGGCTTTTCATCTTTTCCAGAATACACCACACAATGTCCTTCTCTGAATGGTTCTTATCCAAACAATGTTGGACAAGCGGAGCTGTAGTCTTGCTAGTACGAATAGCTGATTTATGTTCGCTATACCTTGTGCGGAATTGGCATGATGTCTCCCCAATATATGCTAGCTTGCAAGGACATAACAGCATATATACAATATTTTGACTCCTACAATTAGTAAGGTCTCTTAGTTTTATATTGTAACCTTGATACACAAGAGATTCTGTGACAATAGCAGAGTCACAGGCGTGGCATGACCCACATTTATGGTTGCCTAGAATGACTGGTAGGCCAGTGATGGTAGTCTGTCGTGAATTATTCTGCAGAGGGGGTCTGGTATGTACCAGAATATCACGCAAATTGCGGTTCCTCCGGTAGGCCACCAGAGGCAGTTCTAACTGAGTCTCATTTTCATTAGTATTCAGAATTTTCCAATTCCTTTGAATTATGTTTTTGATTTTATAATTAAGTGGGGAATGATTAATGACACATGCCACTTGATTTTGAGAAGTGCGATGTGTTCCCTGTAGAAGGGCATCACGGTTATAATATTTAGCCCTTTTGTAGGCATGTCTGACTAGCCTATGAGGATAACCCCTGGCTAGCAGTCGTGTCTTTAAAGCATCTCCATATTCCTTATTTGAATTGATCTAATGACACTATATTTGATACTGATTTAGAGTCTATTTCATTTGAAATGTGTAATGCCAATTTAAAGGCTCTTTTGAGTATGCTTTTTCTCTAATGCTGACCTTTCCCCTGACCTAATACAGAGGTCCATTTACAACTAGTGAAGGTTGCTTCATTTGTTCAGTACATGTGTAACTTTCAACATTTCTAAATGTTTCTTTAATGTTCACAGTAAATTATTCCTGTGGGAACAGGATTTCAGCTGTTACTATACACTGATACTTTGTAGTTTTCTTTTCACCAAACCTAGGCCTATATGGACTTCCAAATCTGTCGTTTCTCAGGACTAGTATGGGAAAGCATTTTAATGTTGCCAGTGTCCAAGGTGACATTATGTGAATCTGAAACCCGAAAGGAAGGGCAAACACTATTTGATTTTTACTGCAACGCAAATGCCGTTCTGATTTTTCCTATTTTATCGTAACAAACCATTCTGATTTTTCCTACTCTGAGACCCGAATGCTATGCTGATAAATTATGTAGGAATACTAAGAGGTATCTTCTTACTTTTGGGCTGCTTTGCTGATGCTACAGTCAGTAGCTGATGGACTGAAACCTTCTTTTCCAAACCATTTCATTTTCATTTTCCTTTATTTCTTTTGTTCTATGCTATTGGACTCACCCTTAATGGACTTTAAATCTGAACCCTAAACCCTTTCTCTTTAGGATCTGAGATTTTAGACAAATGAACAATCCTTTAGTTGTAGTGAAACTCTGTAACACTGTAAACTGGTTTTTATAATACTCATCCGATAAGGCCTTGCCTAAAATGTTTTGCACTTTAATGCAACCTGTGATATTCTTAACTGAAATTCTTAAAAGATTGCTTATTGCTATGAATTTTGTATCTTTAATACAATAACCAAATTAATCTAATACCTGTATGAGTCTATTATTGGGTCTTGTTGGCTCTTCCATTTAAACTGTGCTATTTTACAAATTATTTAAATGCATTGTAGGGCAGCTAACGTGGTGTTTTGGCCACCCTAATTTCCAACCCCTTCTATCGGCGGATAAAGATTTATCAGAGGATCATTGCCTCTGCAGTAAATGGAAATGCTATTGCGATTGTCTAATCGTAAAGGGTCCAGTCTGGTTAAAGTAGTAAGGAGTGTAAGTGTATAATAAAAGTTTTACCACGTGATGCAGTTCAACTCCTGTCTGGTGGAACTGCCCACTTGGATGGCTAACAGCTGTCTGAAGTTTAATGCTAATAAAACCGATGTCCTCATTCTTGGCAAATCCCCTTCCATCTGGACATCTGCTTGGTGGCCTGATGTTCTGGGCCAGACTCCTGTCCCCAGATCCAAAGCTAAAAATCTGGGTGTATGGTTCGACCCCAAATTGTCCTTTGAGAGTCAGATAAGCAGTGTTGCTGGGAAATGTTTCGGGACCAAAATATCTTGAGATTCTGTACCTGCTCCCTACAGTGTCAAGGAAAACCATAGTTTGCGCCCTGGTAACTTCACAGTTAGACTATTGTAATGTCTTCTATCTTGGAGTAGCAAAAGGGAGCATGAAAAACATCCAAAGAGTGCAAAACGCAGCAGCACATTTTGTACTGAATCTTCCCAGAAGGGCATCTGTTACTGCGGTCCTTGCCACTCTTCACTGGCTGCCACTAGAGAAAAGAATTACCTTTAAAGCCATGTGTTATTGTCACAAAATTCTCAATAACAAGGGCCCCAAATACTTGTTCCCAGTGGTGCAACCCTATCTTCCTTCATGCAATGAGAGATCCACGAGGGCCACCCTAGTGTTGGTACCCGGTGTTTTACAGGACCAGGCTAGGGGCCCGATATTTCTGCTTTTTTGCAGCTAAGATTAGGAACTCCTTGCCAGTCAATTTGACAGCGGAACCATCCAAAACTATTTTTTGGGACAGACTCAAAACTTGGCTGTTTAGTCCACCTTAGATTAATTTCGGGGTGAACCTCTGCTCCCCATAGTACTCTGCTCCAGCCTTGGTAGGGCCACACCGTGTGATGTAACCATGAGCTATAGAAGATGCTTTATTATTAATATTTTTTGCTCTGCAACACCACTGAAAAACCCACACCCACCACAAACTCTAAAATTACCCTTGCCACCCAAAAACCCACACCCACCCTAAATCCTAAAAATACCCCTGCCACCCAAAAACTCACACCCACCCTAAACCCTAAAATTACCCTTTGTGACCCAAAAACTCACACCCACCCTAAACCCTAAAATTACCCTTGCCACCCAAAAACCCACACCGACCCTATACCCTAAAAATACCCTAGCCACCCAAAAACCATCACCCACCCTAAACCCTAAAACTACCCTTGCCACCCAGAAACCCACACCCACCTTAAACCCTAAAAATACCCTTGCCACCCTAAAACCTACTCCCGCCCTGAACCCTAAAAATACCCTTGCCACCCAAAAACCCACTCCACCCTAAACCCTAAAAATACCCTTGCCACCCAAAAACCCACACCCACCCTATGCCCTAAAAATACCCTTGCACCCAAAAGCACACACTGACCCTAAACCCTAATAATGCACTTGCCACCCAAAAGCACACAACCACCCTAAACCCCCAAAATCTCCCTTGCCACCGAAGAAACCATACCCACCCATATATATATATATATATATATTATATATATATATATATATATATATATATATATTGATGAAGTCCTCGCGTTACACGAACGAAAGGAACAGCCGCACTCAGGATGATTGGAAACAAAAAGGTTTTACTGACTGACGCGTTTCAACCTTATTTATATATATATATATATATATATATATATATATATATATATATGTATATTTATATATATACATATATATATATATATATACAAAGGTTACAGGGACGTTATAGTTAGGGAATGGAATTAAAAAGAACTTGGAAATTCACTGAAAAAACAAAAGTTACAGAGACGTTATAGTTAGGCTGACATTTCACTCGTACAAAACCAGAGAATTTCAGCAGTTATAGTTATCTGAGCTAACTATAACTCGCGCCCCGCAATGCACTGCTTATGACCTCACATATTACATCACTCATGACATGGTCAGTGACATCACTCATGACATCTCAAATGACATCACTGATTACATCATTCACAGAATCTCCGACGCACTCACTCACACCCCAATATAACGTTTCATACACCCACTCCAACTTTCACACTACCATTCTCAAAACCATTGACACACCATACCAGTACGTACACACCCACTCACTGATTCATAGGTCTACACACACATCCATTCAGCCACCCATACAGCCACTCATAATCCAACTCACTCACTAAAACAGCCACTGATATCCACTTATACACCCATCAGCCACTCACACACTGTCAGTCACCCATAGAGCTACTCACACACCAACTCACCCCCCACCAGCAGTGCACCGAGTGGTGCATTTGCACAGTGTTGGGGAAAGGGGGCGTGGCCTCTGATTACCTCTCAGCAATTCCACGGTGTGGGGCTTACTGGAGGTAACAAAAGGTCTTGTTGGCCTCTAAGGACCCTTAGCAGCCAAGGGGACTTCATCCCCCAACCAGCAGTACACCAGGAGGCGCGTTTGCAGAGTGATGGAGAAAGGGGGCGGGGCCTCTGTCGAGTTTCTGGCTTTTTTTCCTTATTTTTCTTGTTTTTGTAGGAAGGGGGACCGAGTGGCACCCCTTCCATGGACTGTTTTGGGCCCCAGTGGCCCCATCCCCCGGGGCCTGCCCCTTTAAAAAAAAATATTTTATTCATAAAAATGGGAAGGGGGCCATATGGCCCCCCACCTGGGCTGATTTTGGCCCCAAGGACCCCATCACCTGGGGCCTGCCCCTTTTTTTATTTTATTTTACTTGTAAGGGAAAGGGGCTGATCGCCCCCCCCCCACCCTCCTGGGACGTTTTCGACCACGGGGACCCCATCCCCTGAGCCCTGCCTCTTTTTTAAATGTTTTTTCTTCAAACAGAGGGGGTGGCACGGCCCCCCTTCCCAGGCTGATGTCGGGCCCGGGGACCTCATCCCCTGGGGCCTGGCCTCTAGGCTGGGTGCCCTGGTTCCAACCCAGGGCACCCATTGCCAATGTTGGGGACCACGGGGGAGCGTGCTCCCCGCCTCCTTGCCGAAAGCAGAGCTGGTTTGCTATGGAAGCCATGCCATAGCAATTGCAATGTCCTGGCGGCGGGCAGGTGTATATATATATATATATATATATGGCCTCCAATGTGATCCTTTAGTTCGGCGCGCTCACCAGCTGGTGCTCTGCAAAGGGGCCGGATCCTGGCCCAAAGCAATATTTTCCAACAAAGGACGCGGCACTCCAGAACTGGTTTTCTACACAATTTATTCTTGGCAACTGCTCAGACCAACGCGTTTCAGCCCTCTCACGGCTTTTCTCACGTGAGAAAAGCTGTGAGAGGGCTGAAACGCGTTGGTCTGAGCAGTTGCCAAGAATAAATGTGTAGAAAACCAGTTCTGGAGTGCAGCATCCTTTGTTGAAAAAAATAATAATATATATATATATATATATATCTATATATATATATACATACATATAAAATACACTTACCTGCGAAATACCTCTATTTTCATTGTAAAGGCATGCGTGGTAAAGGCATATTAGTTGTAAATATTTGCGTAGTTAAAGTATGCGTGGTAAAGACGCATGTGTTGTAAAGCCTGTTTGGTAAAGGCATTCGCAATTCTGACCGCCTTGTAAAGTCTATTTCCCATTTTAACTATATATATATATATATATATATGAAAAAATAATATTTTTGTATGTTTTATATGATATTAGTATGACACTATATTTTTTTTCAATATTTTTGTACTTACCAATATAAGTTTAGGGAGACAATAGTTTTTGTAATCAATATTTTTGTAATCGATATTTTTGACATATTTTTGTGACACAATATTATTGTTCTCAAAATTGTGTCAGTGATCAGATGAGACACCTAGGACCTCTTTTATGGCATTTTGGCATAAGGCAGTGCAGCAATGAAAGGGTAGGAATGCACCATATTTAAGCAATACGGTGCACTCCTGTCCTTTCTGCCTGCACTGTCACCGGTTCGGCAGCCTAGTGCCAACGTAGGAACCCTTGCACCATGGTGCAAGGGTGCCTCCATTGCAGGCACAATTGTTTTTGTGCAGGAAGTGGCACAAAAACAATCCTGCGGTTTGCTCTGCGTCGCCTTACTCATGATTTATGAGGCCACTCAAAGCCATGCAGGGTGCAGGAAGGCTTTGCCTGGCTTCAAAAATCTCTATGATAGCCCTGGGTCATGCATTCACCACTTTACATGGTGCAAAAGTGATGCATGGCTCTCATAAATAAGCCCTCTTCTTTTGACCAAATCCAGAAAAGCAAAACAAATTATTGTACCTTGCTTTTAGTTTTTCCTCAAGAGGGACATGTTTTCATGTGTTGCTCGTATACCTTGCGATTAGTATTCTAAACAATAACTAAACAATGTGTTTATCCATCCACTTGACATAAAATTAGCATGGGAAAGGCGCTACCGTTTTCTCTTGTCCACTGTGGGGCATATGTACAAGCCCCTATCGCCACGGGAACGTCACTTTTTGTGACATTCCCGTGGCGATAGGGGCCTTGCCTTATGTACAAGGCAGCGTTAGGCCACTTAACGTGGCTTAACGCTGCCTTGTACATAAGGCATCCTTTCACGCTATGTTTAGCTGAAAGGGGCGTGCAGTGGATGTTGTGGTGGGCGTTCCACCGCAACACCCATTGTATTTGACGCTGCCCCCTATGTACAAGGGTGGCGTACATAGGAGGCAGCGCCAAAATTAAGACCAGGAAAATCCTGGTCCCAAGGTGGCAAAACGAGGAGAAATGCATTTTTTCTCCTCGTTTTTGCTTTTCCTTGTGTGCTGCCTTGTGCAGCACACATGGAAAAAGCAAAATGCCATGGTTTGTTTATGTACAGGAAGGTGTCCCTTCCTGTACATAAACAAACCTTTTTAAAGAATGCCATTTTGTAACTTTCATGTGTGCTGCATGAAGCAGCACACATGAAAGTTACAAAATGGCATTTTAGGATTGTTTATGTGCAGGAAGGGACACCTTCCTACACATAAACAATCCTCCCCTGCACACAGACACCCTTGCACTCCGGTGCAAGAGTGCCTGCGTTGGCGCTAAGTTGTGAAATTTAGCGCCATTGCAGGGGGAAACGCAAGGCTGCACCACATTCTTGTAAATATGGTGCAGCCTTGCGTTTCCGAAGTGGCGGAGCGTGGCGTTAAACAAAGGAGGCTAACGACACACTCCGCCACTTCGTCGTACTTATGGCCCCCTATGTTTTCAGATTTGAAGGGCATGGACTCTGGTCT
The DNA here is from genome assembly GCA_963921515.1 of Calotriton arnoldi. Taxonomy (NCBI): domain Eukaryota; kingdom Metazoa; phylum Chordata; class Amphibia; order Caudata; family Salamandridae; genus Calotriton; species Calotriton arnoldi. Next base: position 644,633 of record CAWUFW010003655.1, on the reverse strand, counting down.
ACAGCACAGAAAGTGGAGTAGAACAACAATTAATCAGGGTAGCATCTGCAAAACAATTGCTGAAGACATGCTCAGATGACTAAGGTCAGCAAACTTAAACCAACTCTCCTTTCACATGGTGCGATAGGAACATTTTTCCGGCATAACAATAATGTGTACGAGACTTTTTCCTTTGGCATTCTCTTCCTTTTTCTTATTTTTCTATGTGACCTTGAAGCAGACGGTCTGAGATTCACAAAACCCCTGAAAACGCACCTGTTTCAATAGGCTTCTGGCGTTTACCACAGTATACTTTTCTGTTATTCTCAAGTAGACTTCTGAGATCCAGTGATGCCTTGTGTACATTGCTATCTCTCCCCACATGAGCAGAGTGCTTTGAAGCAGCCTCGGGGCAGAGTGGAAGCTCTAAGGAAACATACATTAAAACAAATATATGTAGTAAAGAAGTTGTTTTGTGGAGCCTTTCCTTTCGAGATAGCAAGAAAAGGTATCTTTATTTATTCTTCCCATATCTGGACTGCACTTTTCAAATTGGGATCAGTGTAACCTAGGTGCAAGTTTGATTCAAATCATTACTCCACAACATTAATGTCAGCAAGATGAGCATTTATGTTTTTAGTAGCTGAAATGAAGTCTTCTACCCAGTTGAGCATACCCATTTCACAGGTGTAAAAACAGCCTGGACAAAGTTACTTACCGCCCTTGTTCAAAATATTAGAAGTCAAGTCTAGATATGCAACAAGAGGAATAAACCCTGGTTCCTCTTTTTGTTTTCTAGCTTTGACTCAGATTCATTTATTTTGTAAGGACTACAAAGGCCGGACTGAAAATGGTGCAAGAAAATGGTACATGGCGACACACATTATTATTCATAACCATTAAATTGTTTTGAAACGCTGTGCAATCAGCTCGCTTGACAAATATCCCTATCATTTCATTTTGTGATAAAACAGGAGTTAAAGTAGACTGAAAAAGTGCAGCGAAAGGTGAGGAAACTGAAATTGCATAAAATGCGTTAACGCGCTTTGCGTTTTTCTCCAAACATGAATATAAACTGTTTTCTGGTGCTTGAAGTGTCTGTTTCTATGTGGTATTGAGGCCGTCCTCTCTCTTCTTCAGGTTCAGCATAGACAGCTGTCACAAGAAGAACAGACCCCCCTGCCCTCCCCTTTCTCTCTTTACCCGCTTCAGTACCTCGCCCCGACTGTCATTTTACACTTGACTTCACTCTTGCCCATTGTACACCCGCCACTCCCCAGTTCTGTTGTATTGTGATTCAAACAAGTTACAAATGGTCAGCCTGTGTGAAGTTCAATGCAGCCACGTCGCCCATATTTTTCCAACAATCTGCCATTTTGTAAAAAGAAAAAATGTATTGTGCCACCAGCCAGAGAGCCTATTGTTTTCTATGGGAACAGCCATTTCATTTGAAGTCTCTTTGTGGGAAGCACAGAGTCACCGACTTTGTGGCCTAATTGCTAATTCATATATATGCGTTTCATTCATTTCCCAGGTTCTAGAGTTTCTCGAGAGAAAAAAAAATCTCATCTTAACACATACAACAATAAAGGACATTATTTTAAATATTTGAAATTAACCAAGGCGAATCTCAGAGGTTTTTATGAATTGTTGATGTGGCTGTTCTATACACTAAAGTTAGTAGCTTGAATCCAGATCACGAAAAACATTATAGTTAGAAGACCTTTAAATAACCGAGTGTTTTATGTCGTCCATGAGAGGCCCGGAAAGGTTGGTAATAATTACTCCCACGATAAAAATCAAACATTCTGCAGTTTGGTATTTATGTGTTGATAATTGTTACTATTATGAATTTAGCCCTTCACAACTGAGCAAAACATACAGATTCTTGTGCTTTCTACACCAAAATCCCTTTTCTACATGTCCTGGTACTTACTAGGCATTTTCTCTGATATGTATCAGAAGCTTTGATCTACCAACAGGTACCTGGGCAAAATTGCTGGGTGCAGACTTTATGCACCCAGGAATTACAAAGGGGAGAAAACTCGGCACAGTATATGATTCTGACCCCTTAGCAAGCAAAGGTTTGTGCAGTAGTCGGAATTATATTGTAATCAGTGCCCAAGCATTCCCCACAATGGCTACGTAGTGAGTCCTTGGCATTGAAACAGGCTACTGTAAAGACTCCCATTTTATCGTTTCTGTACCTTTGTGTTGCTAACAGCTTTGTGATCACTGATGTTTTACATGTAAGGCCTAATTTAGACGATGGTGGTATTGAAAATATGCCATGGAAACAGTTCCCAAATGCATCTTAAACTACCATAACTGGACTGATGGCCACTTGTGTACAGGGCATTGTACCAACCAGTTATTTATTCCGGAGTTTTATATAGCGCGAACTAGACCCGAAGGTATACGAGCGCTTTACATGAGCACCAGTTGAGTTACAGACAGACACATTCATGTTGTTAGGCACTGGGAGATTGCCCAGAATCACAGGTTGTTGGGAGTCCCTGCTGAGATTCGAACCCGGTGCCGGGTTTCAAGGTCGACTGCTGTAGAACAGTAGCGGACGACATGACTCGCGGGTGGTGGGGCGGGGACAGACGCGGGGGGTAGCTTTAGAGCAAAACAAAATGACTAACTTACCTTACCGCCGTTCCCGCCGCCGCGTTTCTGCTCCTTCCTCCTGCTCTCTCCTCGTGGTGTGGGACAGGAAACCAGGAACAACAGCAAGGCGCCCCTGACCAATCACAACATTGTGCGTTGTGATTGGTTTTGAGCATCGCGGTGGGACGCTCCACCAGGGAATAGGAGCCTGGGCTTGTTCTCCATGCAGGCTGTAATGCAGCCTGCATGGAGAAAGGGCAAAGTGTGCATAACTTGTTTGGGCAGCCTGAGGGGGCCAACCAAACAGTTACTGCACACTTTTAGGAGTGGGGAAACCAGTCCTCTCCTGCCCTGCTCCATGTGAGCTTAGCAGCCCAGTCCACCCGCCCGCAAAGGAAAGAAACAAAGGAAACATAAAAGGATAATAACTAAAAGTTATCATCATTTTATGTTCCCTTTCCTCACACTGCTCAAAGCAGTGGGGCGACGCTCCTCCACCATAGCGGAGGAGCCGCCCCTGCTATAGCCGTTAGGCCAGGTCAGGCTTATTAAGCAACACGTGTTTGAGCATAGATCCAGTGATTGGCTGTGGATGGCTGGAAATGCTGGCTGGGTGGTTCCATTTTCTAATGCTACATGAGTGAGGGAAGGGTCAAGTCAACTCTGCCGATCTGTTTGGTTTGACTTTGTTTGGTTTCACAGAAGTCAATAATGGTTTAATATTGTCACTTAGAATCTACGTCACACTTAAAGCTACAGCGCAAAATGGAAATTTGTCATACAATCAACTTTTTATGAAGAATCCTACATGAAATGAATTTAATTTTCTTAGGCCTTGATTACTAGTTTGGTGGTAAAAACAACCAAACTTGCACATAAGGTAGATACTGATTCCATGGGGTTTGGCAAATAACATGTGTTAAATAATACTGATTATGAGTTTTTACTGTGTACCACAGAATCATTATTTAGCACAAGTGTTAAATACCGAATGTATGTTATTTAGCACATATGGTAAATACTACACCCGATAAATAGCACATTCACAAAACATCAAGAAGTTTCCATTTCCAGGCATTGAAAATTCCAGGAGTGCAGACACGAATCCCCAGAGAACAGAAACAGTCATAGCAAAACACAAAAGGACCTTTGGAAGCCTAAAAGCACATTTAAATAAGGCAAACAGAATCATCTGCCATTCTCTGAGATCACTCAGTCATCACAAGAGGAAACCTCCCAGGGTCTTCCATCATGAGACCCAGGCAGGGAAAGAAAGTACAAGTTTAAGGATCCTGAGCTAGAGGTCCTGGCCAATAAGGTGCTAAGACACCATGACCGCTTAGATGTGCCATCTCATGCTGAAGATGCCACCAAAAACAAACAAAAACATGCCTGTGGAAGGATTAATGGACAAAATCAATATTCAATCAACATATCCACATGAAATTAAATGAAAAAATGATTTACATAGCGCGACTAATACCCATGGGTGTCTAGACGCTGACTCAGGTAAGAGGCCACAGAAGCTAGACAGTGGAGTTATTGGTTAAAAAGCCAGATTTTGAGTCTTTCCTAAATGCTAACAACTGAGTTTCCTTTTTTAATTCCAACAGGATTAAGTTCCAGAGTCTGGTGGTCCCCACCATAAAACTTCTGTCACCCCAACCAGACTTTTTGAATTTGGGCACTACAAGGTTTTGAGCTGGGGCGGATCTCAGCGTCTGAGATGGAGCATACTGCTGAAAGCTGCACTTAAGATAAATCAGGCCAATCCCGTGCACTGTTTTAAAGGCAATGCACAAGGTCATAAAGTTAATGCGTTTCTTCACCAGAAGCCAGTGTAAGCTTCTAAGTGGGAACGTGGCAGATTTATGCTTGGGGATACCCAGAAGCAATCAGGCAACTGCATTTTGCACAATCTGGATTTTAGTAAGACAATTTTTACTGATATTAACAAATAGGACATTGAAGTAGTCAACCTTGGATATAACAAGGGCTGTGGTTATCAGTTTTTGTAGGTTGTGGGGAATGAAAGGAAAAACCTTTCTAAGAGGTTTTAATGTGAAGAACGCAGCTGAAGTAATAGTATTAATGTGACACTCAAAAGAAAGTTTTGTATCAAAGGTTACTCCCAGGTTCTTCTCCTTGCTTACTGGTGTAAGGAGAGAGTCAAGTTCCTGCGGCCAGAGGTTGGCAACCAGAAAGGTACATTGTTCCCGTAAAGAAGGACCTCAGTTTTATTGGAGTTAAATTTCAAGCAATTTAAGGCCATCCAATTCCCAACTTTGAGCAGGCAATTGTGAAAACAAGTGGCAGTATCAGAGGGGTTACTGGCCACTGATACTATGATTTGGGTGTCATCGGCGTAGGATACACTAGAGAAACCCAGGGACTTGATCAATTTTGCCAATGGAGCGACGTAAATGTTAAAAAGAGTCGGGCTCAGCGCTGAGCTCAGAGGACGCCGCAAGGGAGTGTGAAGGTAGGTGAATTAAAATCTGCCAATGCAACAAATTGTTCACAGTCGGCCAAAAATGATTTGAGCAGTGAAAGTGCATGACCCTTGATTCCTATTGTAGAAAGGAAATTTAATAGCGTATTGTGGTTGACAGTATCGAGCGCTGTGGAGCCGTCCAACAGTACCAATGCCGCATTACCCCCAGCGTCTACAGTCTGCCTAACCTGCTTGCAGCTGTGATCAGGGCCAATTCAGTACTGTGATAGCTTCTGGGTATGGTATGGTTGAGATGTCCGTGAGTCTCAACAAAATCAGAGATTTCTGAGTTCATAGACTTTTCCACCATCTTAGAAGGGAAAGGGAGTCTGGAAATGAGACAGTAGCTATTTGGATCAGTGTTGTCCAGGTAAGGCTTTTTTAAAAGTGGAAGAACTGATGCTAACTTCCATTTAGTAGGAAAGATGCCCGAGGAGAACATTTGGTTGTAGATGGTTAAGAGATGATTCGCAATGGCATCCGGTACTAGATGAAATATCTTAGGGGGGCAAGGGTCGCGAGGGGAACCAGACTTGGCTTGAAGAGGCAAGTTTTTAATTTGGTCTATGGTGAGTTGTGAAAAGGATGATAGAGTAGGGGTGTTGTTAGAGTTTGCTACTGTGTCTGAAATATCATCTGCAGTGAGATTCGAAGACTTCAAACCCCAGGTCAAAGATTGCCCCGAATAGTGAATGCTATTGAAGTTACTGTAAACGTCCTTGATTTTGTCCTGGAAGAAAATTTCCAGAGATTTACAAAACTCTTGGCTGACATTTGTATTTATAATTTCTGGAGGTTTAGTAATTTTTTTCAATGTGGCAAACAGTTCCTTGGATTAGCTTTTTGAGGCTTCAATTGATGTGGTGTAAAAGAGTTTTTTTCCCCCTGAGGATTGACGCTTTATAGCTTACCAACAACTGTTTATACGATTCCCTTTCCATCGAGCCATAGTGAAGTCTCCATTTCCTCTCCAGTCAGTGGCAGGTTTGTTTTTGAAGCCTAAGGCTCTCAGAAAACCAAGGTTCTGAGGGTTTAGATCTCAATTTTAAATATTTTTTGACCGGTGCTGTACTATTCACAGAACTATTGATCCATTGATTAAAAGAGATTGTAGCCTCATTTAAGTCATTACTAAACGGTGAAAAGTTCTGAGAAAGTGAGCTCTAAAAAGCTTCTGCTGTATTGGAGCTCCATGATGTTGAGAACATTAAAATAGGTTCCATCCCTTGAAATTCTAGCTACTTAAGCCAATTGAGAAGCACAAGGACTAGAGCTTGGCATTTAGTGGTAGGTCTCCACCTCATCTTTACCTCAGGTTATGGGAAGAAAAAGTTATGACCATCCTTTTTTTTTTTTTTTTTAAATTTCAAAAACCTTTATTGTTTTAATTGTGATACAGCAGAAGGATTATTTTACGCAGTTTATGCATCTTGAAAACAAAGTTTAGTTACAGCATTTTTCATCACGTAGTATATCTGTAAATCCAATAACAAACAATGAACATCCCCCCTGACCAGCCTGAAGAACAACATCTTTCGTACAGTCAAGCCCACCCTTACATCTTGCGGTGCGGATAATGGCATCATTCCAGTTCGGATTTCTGATAACCTGAAATCATCCGTTAGCGAAACCATGTACCTGATACTAAGGGAGGCAAAATACGGGCACAATGTTACATTTAGGGGCGTCAGGGCTTGCGCACACCCCGCGCGGGTCGCACCCCCCCACCCTTTCCTCCATCATCCAAACTCTGGATCTTAGATTGTCTCCTGTGGCTGCAAAGGGGCTCTGGTGGTCTCTGCCGCTGCCTGTAACCCAGTCTCTCCCTCCGCGGCGTCTCGACCACCCCCCGAATCTTGTGCCATAAGGTATGTAGTCAAGGGGCCCCAAATATCTTTTGGTCTCGATTTCAGGGGTAAGAGTTCGGCGTAACTATTCAGTTGACCTTGCCAGGTGGCTAAATCACACATCCATTCTTTGAATTTAGGGGCACGGCCTCTACCCCACCGACAGGCCACACGGCGTTTCGCCAGGAGTAAGCTTAGTGCTAGAAATTTTTTATGAGCTGTGATAACTTCCTGAATGCAGCCCAGCAGAGCTATCCGGGGGGACGGGTGTATCTGTGTCCCTATCATTTGTGACAGGCCTGCAAACACCTGCACCCAATAGTCCCACACCTGCGGACACTGCCACGCCAAGTGTAAGAAATCCGCTCCCTCCCCCCCACATCTATCGCATTTATCATCGGCCCTCAAATGGAACTTATGTAATTTAACAGGAGTGTAATATAGTCGGTGTAGGAATTTATAGTGAATGAGTTTTAGTCGACTATTAGCTGTGGCTTTCTCCGTCTGCCCACAACTGAATTCCCATTGTTCATCCATCAGGGGAGTCTCCATATCCCCATCCCAGTCCACACGAGCAGGCGGAGGTTGGGAAGGAGGTGCATTCTGCATATGCCTGTACAATAGGGAAGTGACGTGCCTGGGGGCTTCGGGTTGTAGTAGTGCATGCAGAGGAGGCAGGACAGTCGGCTCTGTGGGGAATGCCGGATTTTAGCGGCCTTGACACTCTGTCGGAGTCTTATATACATAAATCGGTCCATGGTGGTAGGGGGGTGCGCCCCAAAGAATTGCTCCCTTGAGCGGAACTGCCCTTCAATATAGAGGTCACCCCATGTGGTATAACACAGAGTTTCTAGCAACCGTCTACATATCCCTTCATTAGTGACCTGCAATAAGGGGTTACGGAGCAGCAGGAGTCTGGGGGAGTACATCATTGGGGCCTCCAACTTGCGGGCAATTCTCCGCCAAGCAGTGATAGTACAATCAACTGTTGATGGGTCCCTCTCCCGCTCCTTCACAGCTGCAAATAGATAGCCAGAGGGGGGTATCGGAGTCATATAGCCATCCTCCACTGCTAGGTGTGGCATGAAGGGGGAGGGTGAAACCAGTAGGAAGCAAAGTGCACCTGGGCACAGTGATAGTAATATTCAAAATTAGGAACTTCAAACCCTCCCTGATAATATGGTAGCATCAGTGTGGCCAGCTTTAAACGTGCTTGTTTACCTTCCCATATAAGCCTCGTGAGTTGCGTGTTCAGAGTTTTAAAAAAAAAAACTCCCGGGATGGTAAGGTATGTTCATAAAAAGGTAGAGCAGTTTTGGCAAGATAACCATTTTTATTAGGGATATTCTTCCAGCCATCGAGAGTGGTAGGTGTACCCATATAGTTATGCTGTCCGTAATCTTATCTATAGCAATCCCATAATTCGTACGCATAAGAGTATCTTTGTCTCGGGATATGTATATGCCTAAATATTTGATTTTGTCCGTCTTCCATACCAGGGGGTAGTCCAAGGGGTGTACAATGGTTTGTTCCGTTAATGGGAAAATTGCCGACTTAGCCCAATTTATCTGGATCCCGGAGATGGCCCCAAATTTAGTTATTTCACGGAGGACCGGATTGAGATTGTCCTGAGGCCTTTTAATATATAAAGTCATGTCATCCGCATAGAGGGAAATAAGCAACTGACGGGATGGGTATGCTAGTGATCGTTCTTTATGATGCTGCCGTATCTTAGCCGCCAAAGGTTCAATAGCTAAGGCGAATAGTATGGGAGACAGGGGGCAACCCTGCCTAGTGTCCCTTGAGATTTCAAAGCTGTTGGATCGGGCGCCATTTAGCAGCACCGTAGCTATCGGTTTCGTATATAGCAGCTGTACCCAGTTCAAAAAGACAGGAGGCATTCCCATGTATCCCAGAGTGCCTATGAGGAAGTCCCACTCCACCGAGTCAAACGCTTTAGTAGCGTCTAGAAAAACTGCCACCGCTGAGCTGTTCGGGTCTATGTCCTGCATGACTGCCATGAGCGTTCTTAAGTTATGCGCCGTGGCCCTGTTTGGAATAAAGCCCGCTTGATCAGGCAACACTAAACGTTCCATCAGGAGGCTAAGCCGGGTGGATAGGACTTTAGCAAGTATTTTTGTGTCGCAGTTTAATAATGACAGAGGACGGTAGGATTCGCAGAGTAGCGGGGACTTATCAGGCTTTAGTAGGGAGACTATTTGGGCCTCTCTCATAGTTCTAGGCAGACTTCCCTCCTCCACTGCTTCGTAGAATACCTCTTTCAGGATAGGGGCTAGGTGTGTTATATAGGTTTTATAAAATTCGATAGGCAGGCCATCCGATCCCGGCGCATGACCTGACTTCATTTGCATGATGGCATCCTTGATTTCATCAACTTCTAGGTCTAAACTTAAAAATTTGCGCTGTGTGTCCCCTAGCCAGGCTAATGCCGTGTCCTCGTAGTATTGATGTAGGTCGAGTGGGGGCCCTCTCTGGGAGGTATACAAGGACCTGTAGTACTCCACGAACGTCTGCAGCTGGTCCGGCAGGTTTCTGTGTGTCCTACCATGGGAGTCTTGTATCTCCGCTATATAATTGGAGAATTTGGGCTGGCGCACTGCGTTCGCCAATACCCTCCCGGCCTGTCTCCCTCCCCATATGCTCTAGCCCTGTGATACTTCCCACGGAAATTACACTCTCGTTCAGCAGTGTTTTCATAATCTGTCACTTTTTCCCTCAGTTTAGCTCTGGTTGCGTTTTCCCCCATCCCGTCGTTGAGCTCCCTCTCTAAAGCCTTAATGTCTTTCTCTAAGTTACTTAGTTCTCTTCTGATGTCTCTAAGGATACCACCCCCCTTAGAAATGCACCACCCCCTCGCCGTGACTTTGAATGCCTCCCATACTGTGGTCAGGCTAGACACTGATTTAATGTTGCGCTCAAAAAAGTTCTGTATCTCCTGTCCTACCTCATCTCTGAAAACAGCGTCATGCAAGTGTAGGGGATTCAGCCGCCAGCCGACGTAGGGTGGTTGGTCAACCGGGACCTGTATAGTCACCATCACAGGGGAGTGATCTGAGAGCGTGCGGGCTAGATGGGTAACCGTGTCCAGCCAATGTGCCGTGCCCACCGATACAAGTAGATAGTCCAGTCTGGACCATGTGGAGTGGACCGCAGAGTAGTGTGTGCCCTCTCTCAGCGTAGGGTGTTTGTATCGCCAAGTATCTAGTAGATAATGTGTGTCTATCAATTCCTTTAGCGTTCTCTGTGTGTTCGTGTAGTGAAGAGGGGAAGCATGAGACCTATCTTCCTGAGGGCATGCTATTGCATTGAAGTCCCCTCCCCAGATAATGTAAGTGGAGCCTATTGCTTGTATCTTGCCCCAGAGCAGGAGTAGGGTGTGCGGGTCATCAATGTTGGGGCCATAATAGTTAGCAATCGTTACGTCCTTAGCTTCAAGCCTACCCCAGATGAGGCAATACCTTCCGCTTGAATCAGTCTCCGACCCTCCCAATTCAAACCTCACTCCTCGTTCAATGAGGATGGCCACTCCCCTTGAGTATCCTGAGTATGACGAAAAATAGCGATGTGCTGCCCATCTCATGGCGAACGGGGGAACCGACCCAGGGTGTAGGTGAGTTTCTTGCAGTAGGGCAATGGTAATTTGGTGCCTGTCTAGATACCCTAGTAACTGCCTTTTTTTCCTCGGGTTGTTCAAGCCACGGACATTCCAGGTTAGTATATTCAGTTTACTATTCTGTTGGGTGATGTTTGCCATATCACCTCATTTTGTAGGACGCAAAGTGAATTTGAATTTCTAGCGAGCTCACGCAGAGTATGAAGCAACTTGTTCAGGCTTGGATCCCCACCCCCCTCCCACTTCGACATCCCCAACTTGTCGAGCATATTAACCCCCTAACTTCTAAATCGTAGAGGAACTAACGATTACCAAATCACAGTGATATAAAAGGCAATACAACTGGGGGTTCACCCTCTCGGGAATGACACTAGGGGCCCACGACACGCCCACTCCCCTCCACTTTTTCACCCACCTGTCACCTGACCATAGGTAGGCGATCAGTTACCGTGGGAAGGAGTTGAGTGTCCGGGCGGGTCAGCAGATACTGTGATGCCTTATGAGAGTCATTTCCAGAGAATATCAGTTCGTGATAGATAACGTGGTAAGGACAGACTGATTTTCAGTGAGAAATGGTACAGACTTCATTCCGGGTTTGACATCGGCGATTGGGATCTGGAGCGCCTTTGGGCTTCCGCTTCTTTGGAGGCCGCTTGGCGATGGTGTCTGAGATAATCCTCGGCCTGTTGTGGAGTCCGGAAGAAATGCTGTTTACCTTGGTGGGTACAGCATTGCATACGGAATCTCTTGTGTCTGTAGTTTTTTTTTAACTGTTGCAAACTTGCGTCTCGCCTCCTGCACATTTTGTGTGAAGTCCGGATAAAATGCTAACGTGGTGTTCTCGTATGGGATCTGCTTTTTCTCCCGGGCAAGGCGCAGAACAGTATCTCGGTCGCGGTAGTTTAGAAAGCGAACAATCACAGGGCGCGGAGGCGCTACCGGAGGCGGCCGAGTGGTCAGGGATCTGTGAGCTCTCTCCACCGTCAGATGAGCGGAAAAGACATCTCTCCCAAATAGATCAACGATGAGTTTTTCAATGAAGTCCTCCATTCGCCCTGTGTTGGTTGTTTCAGCCAGACCAAGAATGCGTACATTGTTCCTTCGTGAACGAGCTTCCAAATCCTCGTTTTTATCTGCTATTATTTTAAGGAGTTTATCCATTTGCGAAACATGGTCTTTAGTAGCATTAGTCACGTCCTCAAGGTCTGATATTCTGGTTTCCGACTCTTTGAGTCTCTGGTCATGTTGGTCTAGTTTGTGCACAACAGAGTCCAGTCTCGCGTTCATTGTGTCCATTTTGGCATCAATGGACGTCAGGCTATGCTTCATGCTAAGTAGGAGAGTTTTCCAATCTTCCTCTTGATTTTCCGCCGCTTCCGTGTCAGTTTGTTCCGTTGCGCCTGTTCTGGGCGTTTTCCGCGTCTCAAACGGGATCTTCGTTTGTTTCGTGTCTGTGCGCCCCATGTTGTATGATCTCTCCGTGCAGCGCTACACCGGGCAATGTGTTCGGTCTTTCGCCTTCCACTGGTGTGCGATATGCGGTGTCTGCCGCCGCTGCTCATCTCACAGGTCAGCCAAGAACGCCCAGGGTGAAGTTGATGTGTCTCTACTGTCAGGTATCGCACCTGTATGGATCTCTATTTCTCACAGTTTACATGCACCCTCTTAGGGGTCCGGGGAGGTGTCAATTCCGTGACTATAGGCGTCTAGCTCAGTTCTTGTGTGGAGTTCGCGTCTGTGTCTAGTGTCGAAAATGGCGACCACTCTTGCCAGCAGTGCAGGAAGCAGCGTCAGTTTATATGAGGTAGTTACTAGGAAGAATTACGTTATGCGAGTTCGCAGTGCTCTTTTTTTAAGGGGGAGTAGTTAGGATCACGCCGTCCTCCTACCTGCGCTGTGTCATGCCCACCTCAGCCACCCGCAGTTCAGGTCAGTCTATAGTGCACAGCATTCAATAAATGGCGCGCCCGCAGGAGCTTCTGCGGGACACCTCGTTTTTGCCCAACCTCAGGAGAATCAGGGTAGTGACAGTGCGGTGATTTGCAGCTCTTGGCACGGTATTTGTGAGGGGGCCGCGTTCTCCTCAGATGTCCAAGATGGCAGTCTACCTTGCCGGCACTACCGGAAGCAGCGTCGCGCCTCAGCAGTCAGGTCGGAGCTAAGCAGCACAGCGCCACATGTATCCTCCGTGCGTTTATTTTTTGTATGGGGGGTTTCCCAGTCTTCACCACTGCGAGTCTCCTTCGATGCACACCTGTATTTGCGTAATTAGGCAGGGCCCCGCAACACCGCCACTCGGTCCGCGCACTCAGATGCTCCCGCCGCCACCTCCTAATTTTGCCTGTGAGCCCGCACTGGGGAGCACTCCATCCGTCGCTCCCACCTTCAGAATCGGCTCACCTCGGAGTCACAGTAGATGCGCCCACTCTCTTTATTCTCTGTGCTGTAGATCTCACTCCGCGGCCTCCGCCCCCGCTGTTGCTCGTCAGGCGGGCCTGTGCTCCCACGCACCGCACCGGACTGGCGTAGAATCCGTCGCCGACCGGCCGCACCAGGTTTCACTCTCTGCTCACAGCGCAGGGGCTTTCTGCGGTCACCGTAGCGCGATATGGACGTCTGCAGCCTCGTAACCTCACCGCATTAGTCAGCAAAGTTTCCGCTCTCTGGGAGTAGGAATATTGAGCCGTTACAGCATCTCAGGATGGGGGTTTTGTATGTTTTATCGCCCGGGTCGGCAGGAGCCTTACAGAAGCGCGGCCATTGTAGTCACTCGCCACCTAGCGCCCCCAAGTTATGACTATCCTTAACATGTCTTCACAGAATACATGATAGAATGTCTCGAGGTCGAAGGAATCCAAGGTATGAGACATAAGAATTGTAATGGAAGTCATGTGGTTGTTAAAAAGCTGACTTGACAGAGAATTATTATCATTGTGAAGAGTGACCAATGCAATTTGTTAAACATATTCACATTGATCCATGTATGGGATGTCATAGGGGCTAACATTACTCTAATTGTACTGCTACAATGTATTGAGATTGGACTGCAACAATCATAAAGATGAAGGGCTTATTTATCTACCCAGTACCTTAAGTGTAATGTGTTACCAAAGTATGACTAATGTTGCTTCTCGTCAGGACGATGACATTGTGGTTTCATCCAGAGTATCTATTCCAGCAATTAAGTATACACAGATTCGCATCACACAGCATTTGTAAATAGTGTGCTTCATTTTACAGTTTCAGCACCCTTGTTCTTGTATACTTGAGACTACCAGGTGTACAGGAGTGCAGTCAATTGACTCTAGGATGTCAGGTAATCCGGCTGCATCATAGATGTTTGCCTTACTGGCATTAGTTGTGTGGATGGACAGGGGAAACTGCATATGCTGCTCACTCCCTCTCTGCAAAGCATCTGTCACTTAACAGAGTATTTTGTTAAAGGTTGACTGAGAAATGCCACTCAGCAATCTTACTGTTTGCTGTGTGGTGCCTATTGCAAAGAATTCTAGTGCTGCTAGCATTTTCAACAAGGATGAATGGCAGTGGATTTCTTTTTTTGGGTCAAGGGTATCCGTAATGATGAAAATATCTTTGTATGCTTCTAATATCAAGCATGTGTATCCTCTGGATCTCAAGCTGGCTCAAGTTTACTGGATTCCAGCCTTACTCTGTCAATCCTGCCTCTTGTCCAGCGTTGCTGCACCATTTGAGGTCATTGATTAGTGGCCTGCTTTCCATCCTCACGCTGCCTGTTTTTTTGTCGCAGAATATGGATCTGTATTAGCATGATACAGTAGCCTAGCAGTGCTACATCCATGGTGGTGTACTGGAACATGTTAGAGCTTCACCTCCCCATGGCTGTTTATGTAGGTCTGGCCCTGTGTATGAGCTTTCATTTTTTTCAGCTCAAACAATGCATATACTGTTTGGTTGTTTTTTTTTTTTCATTATTGTATTGGACCTTTTTGTATTTATTTACAGCTTCTCTTTCACCGCTTACACTTTCAGAAATTTGTACCACCTCCTTTTCTCTGAAGGTATTTTAAAGTGGTATTTCAACTGGTTTTATTGACCTTTCATACTTGTAATTGTGTGTTATTTACTACATGTTTTAATTTTGGCATGTGATAATTATCACATGCAGTAAATAGCACTTCCGTTAAATAGCACATGTGGAGTACAGACATGCGATATTTAACACGTGCTAAATATCACAGGCATTTTTTAACTTGTGATCAGACGTTTAGTTAAAGTCATGCGCTATTTATCCTGGCATGCGGTAATTATCACTACGCCTAACTCATAATCAGGGACTTAGTGGATAATGCAACATTAACCTTCTTTGAGCTGATGCCATTGGCTGAAAATCTTGTAGAGTAAATGGCACTTTTGAACATTGGTCCATAGATATCCCTGCACATAGGGACACGATACACTTCATACTACATTATGCTCACTTTACCATTAAAGGCAGTGGCCACATGCCATAGAAGGCCTGCTGTGGGCTAACACACAATATTAGACCTACTGAAAAGCGCTAAAAAGTCAAGTAGTTGGTAACAGGTACTATATAAAAAGAGAACAACTCGGCATTACAATCCAAATCTTTTAATCAATGTTTTTACTAAAGTAGAAAGCTGTCTGCTACAGATGTGCAAAAACTAAAAATTGTATTTTAGCTTCTAAGCTAATTCAGGTCATTACATGCCAGAAGACAAATGCTAATTTGGAACTGCCAAGCTTGATGAAATGGGCATGCCTTTTTATTAGGTCATCTTCTACTTTATTAGGTCCTGCCATGTTTTTCAATTTCAGCAACACAACAAGATTATGGAAAAGAGATCTGGTAAGTCGCATAAGTTTTACTGAGGCCGTGGGGTTTTCAAAGAACCTTACTTTGTTCATGGGCTTCAGAGTACTCCCAAAGTGTAAAAGAGAATCCATGTGTCAAAAGTGCTTCAAATGGGAGGTCTTAAGGCCATTGGTGGGGTCTTTGGATTTGTAGACATTTCACTCTTGATACTGGTGTTTGACCTGTGGTGACGGCCGCTGTTTTTTGTCATTGGGAGTGCCCCGCTGTGCATCCACTCCCCCCTGTACCCTTCCCATGGGCATTTCACCAACTCCAACTGCAGCAACGCTTAAATAGGCGCTGCAGTCCAGACTGCGAAAAGTCCTTTGCCAAAAGAAATGCACCACAAAGTTTACATACCGTGCCTGTGAACCTAAAGCAAGCCCTGTGCATCAGTATTCCCGAGCCCACCTGATTAGAAACAATGTAGCTCAGATGTGGCATCACAGAACAGCTATTGTGAGCCACAGTTTAACTTTTTCCCACGTGTGAGATTGCTGTCCTTAATATCCATGGGAATGAAAATGGGCATAATGCAAAATGAGCAAACATTTTGTATGTTAACAGTCTGCTTGTGCTATAACATGTTAATTCTTTTTGCATACAATTAAACACTGTGTATAAATGTGTTGTAATTTGCTGTTATCATAGAAAGTGTTAGATCTATTTTCCTGTGTTCTGCTAATATAATTTAGAAGTCATACAAAACAACACAACCAAAAGGGAATTAAATTAGTTGGCAAGCTGTTCTATATCTGTTAGCATAACCCCCTAATAGAATTATTGTCGTAGCAAAGACAAGTGTGGCTGTTAAGTATTGCGTTTACAGTAATGCGCAACAAAAAATATACAGTATTAAGATTTAACACTTTTACATAGTGGAAGGAAATCCACCTTTTCTGCATGGTCACCCAATATTTTTTTCTTTTTGGTGGACCCTATACTTTTGGAAGCCCTATAACTCTATACACCTTGACTCTGCTAATCAGTGGTAAAGAAGTTAAATATATCCATTAGGAATATGCCAATTCAACCATATTTAAAGGGGGGGGCACATGCAACCTAAAAGTCCCTAGTATATGTTACCAGGATTAACCCAGGGCCTGGAAGATAAAATCCACTGGTCGACTGCAGCAGGTATTGTGCCATCCACTACAGTGGTAGTGCAAACATGGCTTTGCACTGATAGATGTAAAAACTACTGCTTACTAACTTTCAAAATAAACCCTTCTGACTCGTCAAAATCTCCCTTTTAAGTATTATCAAGTCACCGCATATAGTCATTGTAGCTCGCAAGGCAGGGTGTATTCAAAAGTAGGAAATGTAGAAATTTAAGGATAACATGATCTTACAGTAACTAGTCACTATAGGGAGGTTGGCTGGTCCATACAGAAAACCAGAAAGCAGAATAAAATCCTAATACTGTATCTTTGTAATGGAATAGCTAGAAAAAATAATTAAACAGCTACAATGTCAAATCCTGCATGTGTGTCAAGCCTGTTTTTGCCCATGGCTTGCACGCCATCGCAATTTCTCTTTAAGACCACAGCAACATGAGCATTCTTTAATTTGAGGAATCCACCTGGACCGTGTCTGACAATTTTTCTTCTTAATATTCTTTACTGCCCCTTCTGACCATTGGAATACTTTATCAAAAAATAAATCTGATTGATATGTGCGTGACATTCTCCAACTTGAACTTTGCAAGGTTTTCATTTACTTCAAGATTAGCCACAAACTTGAGGTCGCTATAATTTTCCCACAAATTCAAATCCCGCACCAACTGCATTGAAAAAGCCCCAGGCCTGTGTGCCGACCAAAGGGCGAAACATGTGTTGACTGACCCATGTCATTTTAGTTCTTGTTGCAGCAAGCAAGTATACTATAGGGGATGTTCCTATGATAAATCTTTGCAATGCAATAATATAGAATCCTCCAATATTCTAAAAATGAACAATAGAGATTTAGCTCTAATTTTCTGTATACTAACACATTCTCTACTCTACAATTGCTTACAAGAAGATCAGAGGAGATTGAACCTGCTGCCTGCGACCTGAGAAAAGCCCTGAAGGACCTGCTCTCTCTTGTACCCAAGATAAAGAAGCAGACTTCAATGGTTGTAAGGCTGACCTCCAGTGCAAGCCACAGAGAAAACAACAAGATACAAGAATACTTTCCTGCAACTGCCCAGCTGATCAGAAGCACCTGGACTGAATTCAGCTGTTAGCCTCTGCCTGATCTCCTGCGGGTTTCTACGTGTCTCCCCTGAGGTCCTGGGGGACATTAGAAGTGTACATCTGTAGTGGAATGAGATTTAAAGGACTAAGGCAGAAGGTAAAATTCTTGACCAGGATGAAACCGGTTGGTACATTGAACCCACAGTCCATCAAGGCCATCCTCTAATTGCACCTATGCTCCGCTCTGCATCGACTATTGTTTAACACTGAACTTTGTGTTTCCTGCCCTTATTCAACTTAAAGGTTTAAAAAAACATATTTCTGCTTCCCCTTATTGTATTGTTGTCATTTTGGTGTCATTCTGTTTATTGAATCGTGCTCTATTTTCCTAATTAAGTTTGCTATTATTATTGTTTTTCATTTTGATTTCATTACTGTTTTGGTACAGCATAAATACTTTAAACATTGTCCTAAAGTAAGCCTCTCTAATCTTTGCAGTAGCTACCAGGGGGTTGTGCTTAGGTTAATTTAGTGTGGGTTCACCCTGGCAAGGGTTGGGATTATTCCTCCTTGTGGTAAATAGTCCCCCACTCCAATCAATAACCCAAATTCTTACAATAATAATATATATTAACTTCATCAAGTCCTCACAAAGTCTCAACAGTTAATAAATCCAACCTCATGTTCCAAATAACCCATGCAAATTTCACTTTGACATCACATACAAAATAATAGCCAACATTCAGTAGCCTTGTGTGTAAAAGAAGTGTGCCCTTACACCTTCCATATCAGTTAAGAAATTGTTTTGGATCAGGTACTGGTAAAAAGTGCTTATGGTTTGATATGTTTTAATCATCTGAAAGTGCTGCCACATGTATCTAAAATCAGAACCTTTACATTTTTGTGAATGTCAAGCCTAGGTCAAGTGATATCTGTGGCAGTGTGAGAGAAAAAGCAATGTTGCTCATGAGTTTGGGATTGTTTATGAAGCCATTTCCAAATGATAGGAATGCCATCACTCCAAAAAAAAAAGGTTTGCAAATGGAGACATTTCATGTTGGTTGCACAGAGTGAATGACCTAGTAAATTCACCCCAAGATCAGACTGTATGGTGCTTCTGGAGATTCAGAACAACAAAGCGACACCCAGGGTTCTACATTCCTAAAACTTAAACAGGAATGATTTAACCATTAGGAAAAGACTGAAATCCCCTTGTCTGCAAAAGAACACTGCTGCATGGCTTAGGTTTGCAAAACAGCTCCTGAATGAACCACAAGACTTCTAGAAAAATGTCCTCTGAACAGATGAAAGCCAGACCTACTAGTAGCATTTAGATTACAGGCCCTGGATATATGGTATACCACTTTACCAGGGACTTATAGATAAACTAAATATGCCAATCAGGTATATACCAATGTCACCATGTTTAGTGGAGAAGCACATGCCCTTTAGCACTGGTCAGCAGTAGTAAAGTGCTCAGAGTCCTAGGGACAACAAAAAGATACAGAAAAAAGTGGAGGTAAGCAGGAAAAAGGTTTTGGGGAAGACTACCTTAAGGATGACCGATCTAACAATCATGTTTGGCAAAAACCAAAAAATGCAAATTACAAGAACCTAACACCGGAAACCTGCAGCACCAGCCCCGGAGGAGGGGATGAAGAGATCCTGTGATGCCCGTAATTGGTGCCTGAATGCCACAAAAAGCACCAAGGCTTCCCGCTGCGCGGGGCCCCATAAACCTGCAGCACCAGCCCCGGAGGAGGGGCTAAAGGGATCCTGTGACGCCCGTAATTGGTGCCGGAGCGCCACAAAAAGCACTGAGGCTTCCTGCTGCGTGGGACGCCGTAAAACTGCAGCACCAGCCCCGGAGGAGGAGCTGAAGGGATCCTGTGATGCCCGTAATTGGCGCCGGAGTGCCACAAAAAGTACCAAGGCTTCCCACTGCGCGGGACGCGCGCAGAAGACTGAGCGAAGACGGGCCCGTCTTAGCCCGTCTTAGTTCGTCATAGCCTAGAAGAGGCTGTGCTGGGCTACCCCTCTGAGACCTGCCCTCGGGAATTCCAGGCGCTTGGACATAGGGCACTCAAGCCTACTCCTACTACTGAAGGTACTGTACGTTTGCTCCTTTTGCCCCTCTGCGTGCATTTGCTTGGAAGCCTGAGGTCCCTTGAGGTTCCCTATACTTGACCTGTGTTATTGTGTTATAGCTGTATTTAAAAGCATGGGCAACAGAAAGGGAACTTCTGATGCAAGTAGTGCGCTACCACCACCTCGTACTCGTTCTACCATTGACAAATACCTAATTCAGGCTGTGGATATGGTCACAAATGAAATAAGACAGGCAGAGTGACGCCACTCCCTTACATCTGAGGAGTTTACCTTAGCGGCTTCCCTGCAACAGCCTAGTGCTCAATATTCTCTAGAACTTGTCCGGGTGAGTACCCCTAGTGGCTTGGCCCTATGCCCGCCTGTCGGCTTAACCAGATATGCCCTGTCAGGGACGAGAGGGTCACCTGCTAATGACAGGTTGGACTGCCCGGAGGGGGTGCCCACAGAAAAAGACAAGGGAAATGAGTCTATTGTCATTGAGCATAGTCCTACTGGCATGGTGGATGTAGTGTTGTGACTTTTCCTCTTTCTGTACTCTCTGTCCTTCCCCTTGCTGTTCAGCCTGAGCATGTGTGGAATCTTGATGATGCCTTGGAATGTTGGGTGCCTGATCTGAGTCAGTTGGTGATTGCAGGCTGAGCAGCTAGGAGGCTGCTCCTGGTGGGGCGTACATACAGGCCTACTTACCATCTTGGCTATACTTTAAGCTTCTGTAACCTGTACCTGAATAAAGCTACTACTTGGAACCACAACCTGGCTTCTTATGGACTTTCTACCTTTCAACAGTGGACAGCGAGCAACATCAAGAGTCCAACTCAGAAGAATAGGTATGCTTTGAGAAACGCTGATTTTAGGGCCCAACAAGTTCAGGTAGTGGGGGAAGAAGTCTCCACCCACACCCAAGTAATAGAAAGGGCACTAGGGTGCGTCCCAGGCCCCCGCCAAGAAACCACCCATTTGTACCCCATATCACAAGTAAAGACACAAAAGATAGGTCCTTCTCGGAAAGGGGTAAAATCAATTGGGGTGTCTGGGAATAGCTCGGGTGGGAAAGTTAAGATCACGCCCTCATTAAGATCCTTTTTTAGGGTTAAGGGGACGGAGAATCAAAATAAAACATCTAGTATTAGCTCTAGCTCAAGTACTAGCTTTATCCCTACTATAACGAGTGGAATACAGGCCCCTAGTACTCCACTCAATATGGATAGTACAGGGTCTCCCCATAATGCTCTACAGCCTATTTCTACCTTTAATCAGTTTGCTGCGCTAACAGATATCCCACAAATGGATGGTATATTGAGGGAGGTCTCACAACTGCTCTTAGAAAAAGATAGTATAAATCCTAACAAGATTACGGAGCTGGCTAGCGTAGACGTTAGCCAAATACTACTTACTTTGTCTAAAGACATAAAGGAGAAATTCGCAATTTCAGAGAAGAATCAAGAGAGGATACATGGGGTTTGCGAAAATCTGGAGGAGAAATTAGCTAACATTACAGAAAGGCTTACTACAATGGAAGAATCCCTAGGAACACTACAAGAGGAAATAAAATCTAATCAGAAAGAGATTCTAACTCTAAAAACTGGAGAGAAGGAACTCAGAGACAAGCTAGAGGCGTTGGAAAATAACTCAAGGCGGAACAACTTAAGATTCTTAAATGTCCCAGAGGGGGCGGAAGGAGGAGATATAAAAGCATTTGTTATTAACCTGATAAAGGAATCTATCCCAGAAACTGTAGCTCAGGACCTGGAAATGGAAATTCAGAGAGTGCACTGGGATCCATTCAAGAGGAACCCTGGCAGAGAAAAACCAAGGAAAATTCTAGTAAATTTTCGATCTTACATGATTAAGGATACAATTTTAACAACAGCTCTCAAAGCAAAGCAATTCAAAAAGATGATTGGTCCTTCACTATAAGATCTGACATAGCAAAAGTCACTCAAACCCGTCAATGGGAATTGGGAAGGCATATACAGGAATTGAGAACCTTGGAGGCAAATGCGCAGTTGAAGTTTCCAGCGTTACTAAAAGTAATGTGGAATAATAAGATGTTCAACATAAAAGAGGTGTCTGAGGCAGAAGATTTGATTTCACAAATAAAAGCTCAGAAAGGCTTATAAATAAGATCGGAACAAAGGACCTCAGAGGGTATAATGTATTACCCAACTTGGAGAGAGGGAGGGTTCCCAATGGTGGGTTGGGAGGGTTGTAGGGTAAGGGGTTCACTGTTACATTTATCTGAACACAGGTGTGGGAGCAAAATAGGGAAAACATTTATAAAATTGTTTAAAGTCCTCATGCACACAAGGAGACTAAAGATTTGCAGGAATAGGGAGCCGAATACATAAACAAATGACAGCTGATGGTAGAAGGACCCAGGTTTTGAGGCTACTAACATGGAACGTGAATGGGCTAAGGGTCAAAAATAGGAGAACGAAGATATTGGAATTACTAAAGGAATCAAATAATGATGTTATTATTTTGCAGGAGACACACCTGCGTCAAGAGGAATGGGGTGGTATTCTTAAAGGGAATAAATGGATTATGCAATTTGCATGTACTAATCAAAATTGCAATATAAAAGGCATAGCAATTCTTTTCAAGATCTCCGCACAAGCTAGACTGGCGAACATTATTGCTGACCCAGGGGGTAGGTGGTTGATTTGCAATACTAAAATACATAGCGTAGGATACACTTTTGTAGAATATTATGGTCCCAATATAGATAATCCTTCCCCGCTTGAGGATGTATATAGGCAATTATTGGGAACAAGATATTTAACAATAATAGGAGGGGATTTTAACACTCTATTGGATCCAGCTCTGGATAAATCCACTGTTAAATCTATAATGTATTCTCCAAAAATGAGAGAAAGTCTACACCAACTAATTAAGAATTTGGGGCTAGTAGACGCCTGGAGGTTAAAAGAGGGACAGAAAAGGGAATATGCATTTCAGAATAAAAAATATTTGCACGCTTCCAGAATTGATCTATTCCTGACAGATTGCAAATTAAACAAGAGCATTAGCAAAATAATGCATCAGCGTATACACTTATCTGATCATGCCTCAATACAACTAGAGATCTTATTAAGTAGTGTTCCTGCCCAGATCAGATGGACTTTAGATAGAACTCTTTTGGGAGATCAAGACGTTATAGATTCTTTGAGGGCCAATACGACTGATTTTTTTAGCCTCAATAAATATTCATCATGGAATGAGGCGATAATAACATTAATACCTAAACCCAATAAAGACTTGACTAAATGTGAGGCATATAGACCAATATTCTTGCTAAATTCAGATTATAAGCTGTTCACACAAGTTCTTGCCAAAAGGTTGGATAGGGTTCTAGGAGATGTAATACATAAAAATCAGAAGGGTTTCATGAGGGCAGAACTTACTCATGACCTAGTAGGTGCAATTGATATGGCCTTGGTGTCAGGAATCCTTTGAACCATAATAACGGTTGATGCAGCCAAGGCATTCAACAGAGTCAGCTGGCCCTATTTATACCAGGTTATGGAGGGAAATGGATTAACAGGGAACTTCCTTAGGGCAGTAAAAAACATTTACCAAGCTCCAGTAGCTAGGATATTGGTCAACGGCTCACTAACTCCATCCGTTGTAATAACTAGAGGTACGAGGCAGGGATGTCCGTTATCCCCCTTGCTCTTTAATCTATACATAGAGCCTCTGACCAGAAGATTAAGAACAGAACAGAGAATTCTCCCTTTTCAATACTTTGAATGGATAAAGAAAGAAGCATTATATGCTGATGATTTAATAATTTATACTAAGGACCCTTTTACTTCATTGCCAGTAATAATGGAGTTAGCAACTGACTTTGGAAAGATTTCAGGCTATCTTGTGAATGAAGATAAAATGGAACTTATGTCTTGGAACGAACCATTGGGTACCCCCCAGGAAAGAAAGAAATTAGATAGCTAGGAATTCGGGTGGTTAAAAACCTGGACAAGATGGCACACATTAATTTCGATATGCGGTTAAAAGAAACTAAAAACCTCCTGCATCGTTGGGCTGCTCTCCCTATATCTATTCTGGGAAGAGCTAACCTTGTAAAAATGGTGATTTTACCGAAATTCACTTTCCTCTTTAATTCCCTCCCACTGCACTTTAGGCCAGAATGGTTTAGGAAACTGCAGAGTGAGTTGAGCAGTTTTATTTGGAACTGCAGGAGCGTAAGAATTGCATGGAAAAAGCTCAGAAAGAAAAATGTGGGTGGTGGCATTGCATTGCCGGACTTTCAATTGTACTACTGGGCATTTGGGCATAAAAAAACATAAGGAAACTATTAATGGACTTTAATGACACCCCAGCATACTTAAGGGTCCAAACGAAAAATCTAGCAGAAGAAGGAAACTTCTTTTTATACAAATTTGGTCATCCCAAGCATTTTTTTAAAAAAGTCAAGTTTAAAATACTTACTTCGGCCTGTAAAATCTGAATACAAGTTAAAAAAGTACTGGGAATTTCATACTACAGTGCTAATGCTCCAATCTGGAACTCCCCAGGGACTCCTTCGTGTCTTCAAGATAACCTAGCAATTCCCTTACTAGAGGCAGGTATTGAGAAGTGGGGCCAGTTATCTGAGGAAGGGGGTTTGCTATCATGGGAAAAACTAAGTACAATCACGGAATCTAGAATATCCAGATTCAAATACTACCAATTAGTGAGCTGGTCTCGAGCACAGTCAAACTGGGGGCAGAAGCTGGAAATTGAGGATGTGCTACAAAGCACCCAGACTTATAAGAAGAAGGTATTGGGCTTTGGTACAGGGAGAAGATGTTTCTCGGGCCTCACCGGAGGAGATCTGGAAGCTGGACATGCCGGGCTGCGCTGTAACCCATCTGTGGCAAGTATCTGCATCTATGCTTTGGTCCTCAGTGAAGTCGGCTCCACTTAGGAGAAATCACTTGTTTACCTTATACAGGGCTTACTGGTCCCCAAAGAAGTTAGCAAAGATGGGGGACGGTAAGAAGAGGTAGTGCCCGAAGTGTGCCATGGAGAATGCGGATGATGTCCATCTCTTCTGACGGTGTCCGGCAATCCAGCTGTTCTGGCAAGAAGTAGGGAAAGTACTAACTACAATCATGGGCATAAACATCCCGGTAAGCCTTTCTTTAGTCATTTTTTGAATTTTGCATGGGGAAGAGGTATGTTTGGGGAAGAGTAGAGCCCAACTAATGTTTATCCTGAAGGTTATAGCACGGAGAGAAATTTGTTTAAAATGGATTTCAGAAACACAACCAACGTGTGAGGGATGGAGGGCTTTGGTTGGTCACATAGCTAGACTTGACTGTCAAACTGGGTCTAGTAAAAGAGAAAAAATGTGGGCACCCTTTTTTTCACTTTAAAATATTTGTTTGAAAAATTGTGTGGTAGTGATATAGGAAAAAGTCCAAGGATTAAGACAACTTTTCTACCGGTTGCTGAGGATAGTGGTGGTTGCCACAGTTTCCTCGTCAAGTACTGGTTTGAAAAGGAAAAGGTTGGTAAACGTATCTAAAGCCAGGTGGAGGTGTTGTACCACTTCTTTCGGATTAAACACCCCTTGGATATGATCCTTACCTTTCCCCCCCAAGTCTGTATATGAGGACTTTAAAAAAAAAAAAAAAAAGGTCCAACTCAGAGAATAGCCCAAACCCAAAGCAGAGAAGGAAATATGCTAAAAATAGACTTCCCGCTGCTAAAGTTAAGATGGCCCCCCGAAATAGGCCCTGTAACATGGAGGAACATGTGCCAGTATCGGCCACCGCTGAGAAGATCTGGCCCCAACTTAGCGGCCGCATAGGCGAGCTATTGGAAGTAAAATTGTGCCATATTGTTGATCGCCAGGCCCAACTGGAAGTCAAAATAGCAATGCTACCAGCCCCAAGGGTACCCACTTGTTCTCAGGAGACACAGTGCATCCCTATTCCCCAAATCAACTACACTTCCAATCATAGGGGTGGAGGGGCAAACGACAACCAAGTCCTTGATGCTGACATCGGCCCAGCTCCTATCAGAAACAAGAGGAACAACGAAGCACACCCCACTAGGGATAAACAAGCTGTCCAATTACCAGCAACATGTGACTCCAGCATGGACACACTCCCTGTGATTGACTTACCTCCTGCATCTGCTCCCTACGTTATCGTTTTGATGAACGATCCCAGACTCATAGTTGACAACCTGGAAACTACAAGGGGCCTCATGAACAAAACTATTCATTGGTTGAACATGAATATGTCCGACCACTGGGACATATCTAATGAGATATTGCTGGCAAGATGTGTGGGAGGGGTTGGGAGGTTGGGAAAAGGGTACAAGGGTGATGATATTGTGGTTAACTTTTGCAACCCTCTGGTTCTAATGGAAATCCTGAGACAAGCTAGCGCTGGACTGGTTAAAATGAGCTCCGTCAAGATTCTGACACTTGGCTATTTCTATAGGCACTTTTCCACCTCTCGCCGTAACCTCGATGGGTCAGCTGTTACAAAGAGCCTTCCGCCCAGGCCTCCCTCGGGTCCTCCCCAATCTATTGTACCGCTTGAGAACAGATACACAGTCTTGGGTGGGCTGGAGGATAATGATTGACAGTCAAGTGAGGAGTGTGAATGCCCAGGCTCCCCGGAGGAGGGTGGTGTAATCCCTAGCTCTTTCCCTGCTGGACAATTGACTATCTAAGCAGCCCAGATTAATCCCCCAAAAGGTCCAGAAGTGTTTGCTCCAATGGTAGAAGGTGGTTTAGATCACATTTGTA
Source organism: Calotriton arnoldi (assembly GCA_963921515.1). Classification (NCBI taxonomy): domain Eukaryota; kingdom Metazoa; phylum Chordata; class Amphibia; order Caudata; family Salamandridae; genus Calotriton; species Calotriton arnoldi. The sequence continues at coordinate 618,159 of CAWUFW010003655.1, read as the reverse complement.
TAGAACTTTTAAGCTGGAATGTGGCAGGACTAGCTACCAAAGTCACGATTGAAGATTGGCAAACTTTTATCCAGAGGTATGATATAGTTTTTATGCAGGAAACATGGGACGAGAAAGAGATAGCTTTTGATGGTTTTTCTTGTCTTAGTCTGCCAGCAACCCCGTCTCCAGCGGGAAGAGACAAAGGGGGGGTTGAGAGCTTGGTTCAAAGTAAACATTGGCAGTCCTATCTCTACCCTCTTTTTGGAGCAGGGGGAGGCGCAAGTATTTTGCCTCAGCTGGATAACATTTTTAAGATTTATATGATGAATTTTTATAACAATAACTTCTCCAGTAAGGGCGATTTTAATTTCCAGGGCCTCTTTGCGATAATTGATATATTGGTGGAAAAGGAGGCTCGGGCAGAACAACCCCTCAATCTGTTAGTGGTAGGGGATTTTAACACCAAACTTGGGTATCTACCATCCCTATCTCCAACTATTTCAGTACCCTCTACCTGTAAAGCAGCTTGCAACACGGTGGACACTAGGGGGCGGGTTCTATTTCACTTACTGGACGAACGGGGCCTGGTCAATATGATTGCTAACCACACTGGCTGTGATATTCCAACTTTTGCAGGGAGGGGAGCAGGGAGCATTATAGACTATATCGTCACTTCTAGGAGTATGTCCTCAATCGCTAAAAACAGTGAGGTCATAGCCCAGATCTACAGCGACCATAATCCGATCGCTGCGCAAACACTAACCCCATTTATTAACCACAAGCCCAAGCGACCATCGCCCCAGGTTCTAAACAAAAAGGATGTAGGGCACAAACTGGTCTGGCGTACTGCGAACTTGAAGTACATCATGTCCCAGGTAGTCTGCAACAGCTCGACTTTAGTGGACAGTTGTAATTTGGCTAGCTGCAACCCGGTCATTATCCTAACCCATTTCACTAACCTTCTGTTGTGGATAAAAGAGAAGCTGACTAGGTCTACTGGGCAGCCACGTCACCAAGTAAAATTATGGTTTGACAAAGAATGTAGATCAGCTAATGTTTCCCTAAGTAGGGCTTTAAAGCAATCCCCCAGAGATCAGAGTGCTATTAAAGCCAGCAGGAAAATCTACCAGCAAGCAGTAAAGAGAAGGAAACAGGCCATAAAGGAGGAGAAATGGGAATCCATTGTTATTGCTTGCCATCTAAAAGACCCACAGGCCTTTTGGAATGCTGTGCGTTCGGTTTTATCTCCTCATTCACAGCAAGACAAAGTAATGGTTCATATCCCTGGCTGGGGCATTTTTCTGGGATGTACTCCTCTGACGATGGGGTTGATAAAGTACTGCAGCCACCAGTCCCACTAGGTTTAAACCTGGAGTTCAGAGAGGATGAGGTTCTGAAAGCGATTGCTGATAGCAGGTGTAAGAAGGCTCTAGGACCGGATGGTGTCCCGCTTGATCTGTTTAGGGAGAACCCAGGGTTCTGGACTCCTGTCCTCACTTCTGTTTTTAATTCTGTTAGCAGCGTTGGCGTGCCCAGGTCCTGGCGTATGTCCATAATCGTCCCTGTCTTTAAAAAAGGCAACGTGCATGATGTTAAATGCAATCGCCCAATATCCTTCATGGATGCGCCTACTTGACTGGATTAATAAAAATAGAATACTCGCCCCAAGCCAGAATGGATTTAGAAAGGGCCTAGGAACAATTGAGCAGTGCCTCAACCTTCACTTAATTGTGGCCAAATATAAATACGCTAAAGGAGTTTCCCCCCATTTGGCGTTTATGGACCTGTCAAGCGCCTTTGACTGTGTTTCCAGAGCTAAGCTGTGGTTATTTTAGAGAACATGGTCGTTGACGAGGGGCTGGTTTCATTATTAAGACTTCTTCACTATGACCTTACGGCAACAGTTAGGTATGCTAGTGCCGGTGAATGTACAGTACCGTTTAGTATTAAGCGGAGGGTGCGCCAAGGATGCGTGCTTGCCCCAATTATTTTTCTCCTTTACATGAACGATCTGGAAAAAACCCTGGTTTCCGTTGGGGCAGACTTACCATGTGTGGAGAAAAAGCCTGTTCCAGCACTCATATATGCTGATGATGCGGTGCTCCTGGCAAGGACGGCCAATGGTCTCAAGAGGCTTATTTCCAGCTATGTTAGTTTCATGAGTGAGCTGGGTTTGGAGATTAACCTTAAAAAAACCTTTACCATGGTTTGTGGTCCCAGGAACATGAAAACATGCACTCTCAACATCGCTGGTAAAACGTTAGATAGGGTTAGCTCCTTCCCTTACTTGGGCTTGGACTTCGATGATGGCTGCACTTGGTCCACCTGCATTAAAAACAGGATAATGCGTTTTACCCAAGCTGTTGGCACTATTTCCGCGCTTGCCATGTCCATTGGCAAAAAACCTATTGCGCCGATCATAGAGATCTACAATCGGAAGTGTTTGCCAATTCTGACATATGCAATGGGTATCTGGGGATATAGGGATGCCCTTGCTATGCAAACAGAAAAGAACAGATTTTGTCGCCGGCTACTAGGTGCCCCTCCATCAACCTCGCATTTTCCACTGCATCTGGAGCTAGGTTTGGGATATGTTCAAGACACTATAAATGCCGCACCCTTGGCTCTTTGGTGTTTTATCTAGTACAAGAAAGGAGCTGAATTCAATCAGGCAGTCATTAGAGATTGTTTATCTTGTGACCGTGGTGCGGCAATCCCATGGTTAAAATTTATCAAAGAGAGTTTCTCAGTGCTGGGATGTGCACACTTGTTTGAGCATCCTGAGACAATTGTGAAGAAAGATAGAAACTGGGTCCAGGACTGTTTTTTTAAGCATGAACAAGCAACCAGGGAACAAACGGAAGTGGCCAAACCTGCAGTCCGAGACTACTGCATTATCCAAATGGTCCTAACTACTGCTCCATACTTATTATATGTGTCCAATGTGTATGAGAGAACCCTGCTGGCAAGGTTCAGGTTAGGCTCCTTCCGTTGGTTAATCTGTTTTCCCCTCGGTCAGGAAAGTTTTTCCCTGGCATCTTACCTTTACTCATTTTATTCTTTTATTAGATTTGACGCCCTCGGACTTAAAATGTATGCACCGTCACTTTACATATCGCAAATTATAGTAATTTTTAGTTTTTTTAACATACATGTCTTAAACTGCATGTTTTTTTTCCTATTGTATGTACCTTTTATGATCTGCCCTTCGGGAGATCGAATAAAGATGATTATGATGATGATGATGAAGAACCTAACATCAATCCACAAGCACAGTGGTGGAGTGGCAATGTTTTGGGACTACTTTGCAGCTTCAGGACCTGGATGTCTCACAAACATTAAGTAACTGGAAATTCCTTTCTATACCAGTACATTGTCAAGGAAAATGAGAGACCAAATGTCCAACAGCTGAAGCTTAGCCAAAAGTAAATAACACAACAAAAAATTCATTCAAATAACACCAGTAAATTTAACAGTCAGTGGCTGAAAAAGATAGGAATCAGGATTTTTCAATTGCCAAGTGTTGGGATGGGAATGCCACCTGCATAGTGCACAGTTGTTTCCGACTGCAACCATATGATATCCAGGTTTTCAGATTTTGGTCACAGCCTCATGGTACTTACTGTGCGTGTGAAGGCCCACACTTGACTTACAACTGGCCTTGGAGCTGTCCTACACTGAGAGTGATGCACCAAGTAAATCCTCTGTAATGAAAGAGGACTACTGTTCTTGTCACAGATTCACATTGGTTGTGTGGTGGTGGCAGCATACCATACCCGGTAGTAATTATAGTATGACAAGACCTTTTTTCTGCTGTATGTGGTATGTGAATGGGGCCCTGCTGTGAAGAGCATCATTAAAAACAATGGCTGAGGCTGGAAGATAGCCTGAGAAGGACACCAGAAAAGGGAACCTGTAAAAGCCAATTCTGAAAAGACAGAGAATCCACATCACCTGTCTCCCAACTCTGTATAAAGGTGAGAGTTATTGGCCCACTTGTTGCTCCAGTTCCAAGTTCTATCTGACGGAGTGATACACTGAGTACTCGGAGAACTAATGCACAAACAGGGCTGGTGTCTGCCTAATAGAGAGATTCCCAGAGGTGAGAGGCCATCACCTTGCAGTGGGGTCTGACGGAAGAACTACCTGACTTGTCCTTAGGATTCAAGGAGTTTTGCCTGAGCAAGATGGAAAGAGCCAGCCAACCCTGCAGGAGAAACTAACCTTTACAAAGGGCTAGAAAGAGTTGACCCTGGTGGAGTGGTCCATTCACCAGAGTCTTACAGACTGCATCACTGACATGATCTAAGCTGCAGACCAGTCCCCAAGATCGTAGAAGGAATTGCAGCACTTCTGAAGCATGCCAAATGATATCCCATGTCGTCACTGTCATCACCGATGTGGCACCTTAGGAAGTGTGCCCAATCAGTTGACCTAACTTAAGTCAGTATCAGCACTTGCCATGTGGCACCCTCTGTGTGCCTATGACCCCGACAGTGTGACTGCAGCACTGTCAACTCTGTACCATGTGGTTGCCAGCCACCATAAAAGTGGAGACTGCAAAATCTGTGGTGTTCACCCAGGCTACCCCGCAGTGATTTTCTAGCACAGCATTGACCCCCAAGGAAGATGAGTGGAGTACACTGCTCTCACAAGGCCATCGCCCTGTGGCACTACATGCAGAATTAACACCTGACAACAGAAGCGCTTGATCAGACTGGTACCATCACGCACTAAAGAGTGCCTAGTAGTACTTTGTCTTCGCCAGAGCACCACATCTTCAGAAGAGATCTGCTGATCTGCATCCCCCTTGGGAGGCCTAACATGAATGACAACATGCTCACCAGAGGATTCAGGCCTGCTGAGCCTGAAGGGCCTGTCTGTGCTGAGGGATACCGGAACCAGGAAGAGGGCTTCTATTGCTGTTCTCTGAAGACTATCTTTGTGGCCACCAGAGTGAGAGCGCCACATGCAATTTGCTTTCTTCTGTGCACCACCAGGGATCCCGCCCAACCTTGGAAGCGCTTTGCGGCTATACACAGCCATAAAAGGAATGGGTGCATGACTCTAGGGGTTACTCAGCCCTTAGGAGTGAATGTGTGCTATTAGGTGGGAAAGCTGCACTTAATCTAGGAACTATGCTTCCAGAATTCCAAGATAATAGAGCGGAGGGAAGAAGAGGGGATAGGGACCCAAGTAGGGGCCCCACCTTGAAGCACATGATGCTTGCATCTGTGCATCAGGTATCTAATGCATTGTTGTAGTGTGTTGTATCACGCTTTTTGATAAATTAATGTAATTGCCTTTTATCAAAAGAGAAGCACTAGGCTGTACATTAATGAGTCCCATGGAAGTGGTAATGAGTAATGAGCCTATGCACCTCTACAATAACTTGGAAAATTTGCAGAATCACAATAAGATGGACCCTGGGGCAGAAAAGCACGCAAACTCAGCCCTCGCATGTGATAGAGAAGATATATTTCCTTGAAATTTATGAAAATTTACTCAGAAATGATTTGTAACACTATTTTACATGGAAATGACAAAACGTACGTTAGGCTGCACTTTTCAAGAAACTATAAAATATAGCTCTGATTTAGGTACTGCATCGTAAAAGCATGCAGAATGTTAGAAGTAGTTTTGTGTTACATTTAACATTCAATAAATAGATGTGAAAATTTTAACACTTTAATGACGTGATCTTGTGATTAGATAATGTGATAACAACGATAACACAGAAATTCCTATGTGAGATTAAATGCTTGAAGTGTTAAGAATGAATAATATATTAGAATGTGTGACGTGGGCACTGAAAATGACAAAAGAAAATAAGTGCTACATGAGTTTATGATAAAAATTGCATTTCATTAATCTTTGATGTGCCTTAAACATGTATGCTTTAATAACATATAATGTGCGAAAGAAACTTACAAAATTATATGAGAGATAATGACTTATTAAAAATGTTTCTATGAGTACCCTATACTTACATTAATTAATTGCAATCATATTGAAGTGATATTAATGTTTAATTGAAAGATTAATACATTATTCTATAAGCACAATTTTTTATTGTGTATGAGCTGTAATTCATGAAGGCATCAACTTTGCTTCTTTTCCTAACATGAAATTATGAACTGAATAGTCTGAAGCCTATGGGAACTTTTCATAAAGTTACTACTTGTGTTCTAACTTTCAATTGATTTCATTGACATTTGTAGCACAAAAGTGCTACATCCTAGAGCAAATGTTTGAGAACTGACAGACAAAGGATGAGAGCATAAAGTCGTCTACTTTCCGAATGCTACAAGGATCTTATGACTAAACTAAAATGGTTCTAAGCAAATCGTGAGTAATGGATTACTTAATTCTTCTGGATCTGTATACTTTTTACCTACTACATCATCTCATCCTGTCGAGGGCGAACAATGGGACAGAGTGGTGTGACAAATTTGGTGATGTCAAGGGGTGTAAACCTGGAATCAATGGAGTATAATTGCTCAGATTTTGGAACTGATGGGGCGGCACCCTTACCCATCTTGCGGCATTGAGACAGACAATTTGGATTTCCAGAAAAAATGCGAACTGTGACAAAATACTGCAATCTGCTGCCGGCTGGTATGCTAGCATAGTGGAACCTTTTCAGCTGAAAGGGTTTGCTTTAGAACAGCTGTGGCATTGATGCTGCAGTGTTGGACAGACACAGATATTCTGTCTTAAATGAACTGGAACTGGTCATTTGGAACTTACTGAACACTCCTAAAGGGTTGGTATGAGACACAACTGATTTCCCCTTTTGAACAACCTTTGTTAAAATAATAATCTCCTTCGGATGAGGAAGATCAAACCCTTTATATTTGGAACCCGCAGAGTTTTGCTAATGCTTTATTAAACCTGATCTAATTTGAATTTAGGGTTATATGCCACTAATTTGAAATTTGAATAGAATACAAAAACTAAGATTTAACTAGGTCTGCTGATTCTGACTCAGTATTTGTTTGTGGAAAACTCATTTTGATTTGGTGGTTTCATCATAAAACAGATGAGTGATATGCATAATATTATATGTTAGCAATTATCTTATTCCCGGTCCTCATTTGATTGATCATCCTCTAAATATTCCAGTCCCTTCATGCACAGAACAAGATCCATCGGAGGATCGTAAAGATTTGGTATGGTAGCTAAGATTAATCTGGGATAGGATAAAATTAGACAAATGATAGTCAACCAAAAGGGCACGACATGTTAACGCTAAAACACATGCCTGTGGCCCACTCTCCCCAGCCTGCCCCAAGGCCCAAAACGTGATCTAACAAGAAATCACAATTTATACCTAAATACCATTGAACTGAGGTGGCTAGGCCTAGAGGGATCTAAGCATCAACAAATTCACTTAAACTTTGCTAGGATTAAGCAACGTTGTAAGGTGCAGAGAGCAATATATCTTTCCATGTGATGGGAGAGACTGATAAACGGAGGATACATTTACTACAAGTTCTTCCTGGTAAATGGGGTTCCTCTCATTACTCAATTACATAGAGCATTTACTTTTCTATACAAGACTACTGAGGGTTTTTAGAATGTATGTTTAGAAATAAGGATTAACTGAATTACTGATTATTTTGTATATTGGTCACGAGGCTACATTAATCTGCATCGTAATGCGGTGGGCGGACCTGCAGGGGCCAACGTCGGAGGGACCACCACCAACGGCCTGATGGTTGCGGTCCCACTGCCATCGTAATCAGGCCCATAGTTTCAGGAATTTTATGTAATGCAAAATTTGTGAAATTCTGTGAATTACATTGGCATAAGGAGAGTGAGAAGTGTGTGTGGGATTTGACAAGCAGGCGCAAAGGGAAGTTTCTTTTTGACATAATTAAAATTTCACACAGGCCTAGAATTTTTCCTATTGTGAACAGAATTGCATTTGCAGGGCTGTTTAAAAGATCAGAAACAACCATCTTGTTGTGTTGACAATAGGGACTGCCCTAAACAAGGGGCCTCCAACACTTTCTATGATGGGAGCTACTTATGATCAGTATATATATCCCTGGGCTACTCAAGACATTATTGCTACAATATGACCACATCCAATAATATTCCAATTTGACCTCCCCATATAGGATTACCGAGAATGACCACCCCTTACAGGCCTACATTCAAGCCTCAATACTCTTGCTCTTTTAGTCTTGAGTATTCATTTACACAGTGTGATTGACAGACCAAGGCCTGCAACATGATCAATCTCTATTCAACTTTGCTAGTCTGCAAGTGGAGATAGTTGGTTGTGTCCTGTTGCCACAGGCTGTCACAGTCTGTGTATATTTGGTGGCGTAAGTACCTGCTACTGATTTGGCCGACTGCTACAGCAAGGCTGTGAAAATGAGCTTCACTGCTTCCTTCAATGTGACCAGATGTTCCCTACGACCTACTGGGCTAAGCTACCTTTCACGAGCTACTTCCATGGAGCTGGCGAGCTACCGGTTGGACACCCCTGCCCTAAACTGAACAATGAACTGAGAAATGTACACTTTGGGGCCGATTCCGATTCGGGCCGGAAATCTCTCCGACCGAGCCAGACCCGGAGAGATTTCCGACCGAATCGGACCCTAGCAGTCCGACCGAACGAGTACAATGCGCACGTATGCCATCGGACTCGATTCGGTCGGACTCCCATTGAAGTCAATGGGAGCCGGTCGTACAACGCGTACGCGGGCTCCCATTGACTCAATGGGTGCGAGGCGAACAAGGGCGCCCCCTACAGCGGGTACGCGTCCATGCGCATCGCGGCGTACATGCACAGGGGGTCCCCCCTGTGTGCGACTCGCGCGCCTACGCGTACAGGGGGGTCTGACGCGGACCCCCAAAGTCCGGCTCCGACAGCTCTTTCGAGCCGGACGGCACGAGTCGGTCGGACTGCTCGCGGCGCGCATCGTACTTACCCGGCCGGGAAACGTCTCCATAGCGCGGTGCGAGTCGTGTCCGTGCGAGTCGGTCGGAGCGTGTTGAAGCCGCGTACGAGTCGGTCGGCGATTTCGCGGGAGCTTGCATCGTACTCGCTCGGCCGGACCCGCGTACGATTCGGTCGGGAAACAGGGCTCCGTATCGGATCCGGTAAATCCGAATCCGATTCGGAGCACTACCGGCCGAGATCGGAATCGGCCCCTTTGTGTTTTTAGAATGTTATTTTTTACAGTTTTCCTCTTTACCCTGGTTTACTTTTACATCAGTCCACTCTAATTTTATATTGGACATTCCAAATGCCTATGCTTGAGTAACCAATATAGAAATATTTCTCGTTCATAAAATATCGCTACTGCATAGGTGAGTCACCATTTCTCCAGATCTTGGCACTTGTTTACAAAACTGCACCTCATCCAGAGACTTTAGATCTCAAGCCAGGAACTGAAAATATAGCTATGCATCTGCAGGTAAGGCACTGAAAATCCCTGGCTGAATTCAGGAAATATATACAGTGCACACTGGCGGCGGAATAAAGCAAACACTCTTCATCAGAAGATCTGGCTGGCAAGCTACAAAACAGGCGCCACCTGGAGTGGGTTAAGCGAGCTCCATTCATGTAAAACTCAATGCCACACCAGCTGCAAGACACCTAATACTTCATACATTTCAGGGGTGTGAAACCTGCCGAGGAAGAGAGGTAACCCGGACTGAAAAGCATCCACCGCCTGTGGGGGTCTGAAATCATCCAGGTGGGAACAGGCTTGTGTAGCCCTGGTGTAAATCGGGCAAACGAAAGCTTCTAATCACAATGCTATTAAACACAGTATTTAAGGGGTGATCTGGTTTGTAACTATCGTTAACCTACATTCTTATAAGGAGTTAAATATTTTAGCTACATGAGCTGTTTTACTTCTCTGCCACAAAAGCGTGTACACGAACATGGAGAAAACATGTTTAGATTAAATGGTCTTAATTGTTTATTTTTATGGTCTATTACAGCGTTCTTGACCTTTCGACTTTGTGTACCCCCACTGAATCACTATCAGAAACCGAGGACCCCAGAGTAAGCAGTTTCTACCTTTTGAACCGATAAAAAATACACATAACTAGAGAAATAAGTATTCATCAAATACACAAATTATATTTTTTCTTTAATTCACAAACAGAAAATATACAAAAATCCATGCTTCTGTCTGCTGTACTTTTCCTGCTTCTAGGAATCAAGATAATGATACCAATTATGGGGCTTATTTACAAGCCCCTTGTGCTGCTGGTACACCACTTTTTCCCATGTTAACAGTGACGCACTGCCAGCGTAAGGGGCTTGTAAACAAGCTCCTTCATTTTTTTCCCACCATTTCAAAAAGATTTCACATTTATAGAGTTTTTGCCTTTTTATGTTTATGTACTTTGCTTTTTTATGTGTACATACTTTATTAATCTGTTAATATTATTTAATTTTTTTAAACAGTCGTGGGCCCCATGAGAGGGTATTGTGAACCCCTATCGTTCCACAATCAACTGGTCTATCATATCCATGCAAATATTGATGTGCTGACATGTTGCCTTTTAAACTAATAAATTACCTAATAAAACATTAAATGAAATGGAATTTGTGATGATGAGTAGACCCTTCATGGGGAGTGTTTTACTTGGTGGCTATGACTGCTTTGAGGAAAGTCTGAACAAAAGTACGTACAACTATCATATGCACATGACGTTTTCACGCCCCAGCAGAGGAGAGAAAATGTTACTTTTATGAGCCATAAATTAATCCATACTACATAGTGTGCTTGCCACTGCATCGTGATGGAACTGGAGTGTATTTTGTACAATCCTCTTAAAAGAAATAATGCAAACAGGGTGTAACTGAGAGTCGGTGGAGAGAGTGATTTGTTGACAAAAAAAAAAACAGAAATTGAGATTAGGGTAAATAGTTTAGTACTGAAATAATAGATGAGTGCAATTGGAAGTTGACGCTTCCTGGCATGAGCATGCATTATAAATGAAGCAAGAAGTTGGAGTTAACATCTTGAGCTATCTAGCAAGGTCGGTGACTGGCTGAAACAGGCGCAAAGGGGGATAATAATAATTGATGAGATGGGGAGCAGGTTTTGCAAAACCAAAAAGCTTGTTGGGCGGCTATAAGGAAACATGAAGACTGCTCAGCAAATATGTAGTGTACTCAGAGGAGCCACCTGAAACTGGTTTGTTACCTTAATGTAGGTGGCTGACTTATGTTACCGTTGGGCACAGCTGGAGTGGCTAATTGATCTTAACTTCCGATCAGTACTTGTAACATTTAATGTAACCCTGGTAGGATTTTGTAGAAAGTCAGTAGCAATGTTAAAGGTTTGAAACAAACTACAGTGTGGCTCCAGAAAGAGTTCACAACTGGCCTGCAGAATCCTTCCTAAACAAGAACTAAAAATGGTCCTTAGTGCACTCTGCTTGCAGGGCGCATTCACGACCCCACAGGGAATGGGATGTCCAAAGTGTCCTTGCTAGAGAAAGAAGGTCACTATTGGGTTTTGACGCTCACTTGCCACTAGAGCCAGTTTTCAAAGTCTTTCTGGGAATACGCTGCTTGTTTGGACTGTACAGAATGCAGGCATCAGGATGGAGCTCGAATTGATTGTTGTAAGGATGTGTGCTGTGCCTGCTCTTGTTACAGGATGAGGCTACAAGTTGGTCAATATGACTGTAGCTGATTTTCTTATTTTTTGTGCTGCTCAGATGACTTCCTGCTTCTCTTCATTGGCCTTTCAGCTAGACTTGCTTAATTAATATCTAGTTGGCGTTCAGGGAGACTCTGCTCCTAAAGGCTGTGCAAGATTCAGAAAGTGTAACATTTTAGGCATTCGTTTTATCCCATGCATGTCTTGTTCATTTTGTCTTCTGTAGAGTGACAACCAATTTAGTGCAGAATACCCCTCCTTTCATACTACATTAAGTTTAACTTCATTGGCTCTTCTCCTAGGAAAGTTTACCATTCATACACCCATACATCACAAAACCATAATATTTAAAAAGATTTGATTCTGAAAAAGTCTACTAATGGTAGGGAATACTCCTGTTTCTTTTATAAGGACTCTCATCCACATATTTCTGTATGGCTTACTTCATGATCGAGTCCCCAACCAGTAAATAAAAGGCTACCGGGTGAGCTCAACCCCACTTTTGGAGGGAGCACTTTGTTGCTATGAAGAATATGTATATTGGGAATGTAGCATCCTGCCAGCCCCAGGTACTCACCAATAACCCGCCACACACAGAGTGTAATTTTAAACGTCTTTATTCCGCTATGTGTAAGTCAGAACTCAACATTCTGAGCCTGCCTTCAACTTATCTCTCCAAGGCTTATGTCACAGGCCTACAGTGTACAGTGGGAACCAAAAGAGTTCCAGCGTTCTTTTATTTACAAGACACTACATCTCCTGCTTTGTTAAACTAACTTTTTAAAAATAGATAAATAAGTAAATAAATAAATAAATACACAAAATAAATACATAAATATATACACAGATAATCATAGACATACAGGCAATTACAATTCTTCAATTAAGCGTTGTGGTGCCTAAATCACACGTCCTGATCGGGTCACTTGTAACTGGGAACTGGCAGTCGAAGTGTCAGTGATCTGCACAGGTGAGGTGGAATTACGAGCAGACACAGAGTCATCAACAGTCTGTCGGGACCCAGTCTCTACATTGACATTGATGTTTGGTGAGTGATGGGCCACATGTTGAAAATGAGAGGGATCTCTTGTAAGGGACTTCCCAGGATGCTGGGCAGTCACCATGTGTTCCTTGGTGTTCATAATGGTAAGGGGTTCAGCCCCAAAAGGAGCATCAGGCCTTTTTTTCTGTGTTGTCTGACAAGCACTCGATCTCTACTTGTAAAGGTGACATCTTTTACATGGCGTCATCTGTCAGCATATATTTTCATCTTCTGTTTACGACCAAAGTCCAGAGCATGAGTGCCTTCCTCATTCTTGGATCTAAGGTTGGTCCATTGGGACAGCTTGGTCATCATTCCTCCTCCCAACATGAGAGTTGTAGGGTTTTCTCCTGTCGTTGAGTGAGGGGTCGAATGATAAGTTCGAAGAGCAGTGTTCAAAACAACTTTGAGGTCAAGCTTCTCCAATGCAGCATGCTGAACAACTTTATTTAGAGTGTTCATGGACCGTTCTACCAGACCATTGGCCAGGGCCCAAAAAAGAGGGCTTTTTGATACCTTATAATAAAGTGATTTAGAAAGTCTTTGAATTTTCATCTAATAAAATGTGGGCTGTTGTCAGATTTTAAGACTCAAGGTACACTCCATGTCTTAAAGATGGCATTTAATTTTTAAATAACCTTTTCATGTGTAGTGAATGGAAGGTCTTCTACCAATGAAAAACGGGATTATTCACCAACAATAACTAGAAGATGATGTCCATTCTCAAGAGGACCAAAGAAATCAGTAGCAATTTTCTCCCGAGCATGATGTGGCAATTCTGACATTTTCAAAGAGTGCTGAATAACTTGAGATGAAAGACAGTTGCAATATGTGACAAGTCTTCAACTCTTTTTTGACCCTTTTGTCAAGATACGGAAGCCAGACTCAATCACGGAGAGCTCTCCTAGTGGCAACTATTCCTCGATGTCCCTTATGGGCGATGCAGATCACTTGTTGGAGAATCTCAGGAATAACAATTTGTGTACCTCGCAGAATGATCCTTCTTGGATCACTGAAAGTTAATTTCTTACATTTTCCAGCTTCAAATGCTTATTGTCATTAGTGAGGGGTCTAGAGTGCTGGTTTCACGATTGATGAGCAATAATGTATTTTAATTTTAACATGTCACTGTCTTGGCTCAAGGTGGTGATGATTTATTCTAAAGACATGGTAGCTAGAGTGCTCGATTTCACAATAAAATTGAAGTAAGCCTCCGCTATCATGCATAGGGTACCAGGGTATTGTAATGGCACTCTTGAAAAATAATCAGCAGGATTCTTATCTTTTACTGGATGACGGGTGGATCACATAGTTGTGTTCCTGTAACCTCAAACTCCAACGCTCAATTCTATGAGGTATTTTGGCTTTGGGATTGGCAAATTTTCTTAAAAGTGCTTGATGATCAGCCACTACTGTGAAAGGGCTTTCCATGAAAAGAACACATGGAAATATTTGCAAGCCCTATACCACTGCCAAAATTCCTTTTTCAGGTTGCAAGTAAGCATGTTACATTTGTGATAGGCTTTTACTGGTGTATGGCACGATATGTCTTCAGGCATCTAGCTCTCCATTGTGCTGTGCAAGGATTGCGCCTAACCTGACAGGGCTAGTGTCAACCACAACCTCTGTATGAAGTTTGGGATCAAAGTAGGCCATTTCAGTGGCACTCTCAATGCCTGCTTGATCTTTTGGATGCTCTTCTCAAATTCTCGTGACCAATGAAAAGGCACATTCTTTTTTGTTATTTCTTGTAATGGTCCACTGACCGTACAAAAGTCTTGAATGTATCTCGAACAGTAACTGACCTTTCCAAGAAAAGATTGTAACATAGAAATGTCTTGTGGCGGATTTGCAGTAGACAACGCTTGTTCTTTAGCTGGACCAGGTTTCATACCCCCATCAGAAAAGACATGGCCAAAGAATTTCAAGCTATTCTTGTGGAATTCACATTTGTTAGCATTCAGAGTTAAGCCTGCATCATTCAGCAAATGACACACTTGCATGAGAGCTTTTTCATGCTCTTTCTGTGTAACTCCAAAAACCAATATATCATCACCATAGTTAAATGCATTTACTACAGGCTGTGTGATACGTCGAATGATGTCTTGGAAAAGTTCTGCAGCAGAGCAAAACTCAATCGCTTGTAGCAAAACAAACCAATATGCATAGAAAAGGTTGTAATGTACCTGGATTATTCTTCAAACTCCAATTGGTGATATCCTTTATTTAGGTCGAGCCAAGAGAAGCACTTCGCACCATACAATTGAGTTATCAGATCAGCAATGTGTGGACCAGGATGTCTCCCTTGCTGACTTGTCTTGTTGACCTGGCACATGTCAACGCTTATGTGTACAGCTCCTTCACTGTCTCTTTCAGGCACTATTACAATGGGATAAACCCATGGTGAAATGCATCTTGTCTGTGCCTTTGAGCAACAGGATGAACATTTCATTTATGTGTAACTTTACTTTTATTAATTTGAGTTTTCCAAACCCATGAAATAATGAAGGAAATTGACTTACAATTTCATGATGAGCATTCACATTGTAGTTCACTGATATCAGTTCTATATCAGCAGCAGTGTTAAAACTCAGCAGACAGGCACTTGAAGCTGTTCCTTGAAGTACATGAATAGACGCTTGCACCACAGTTTTATTTTCATTGTGGCTACAAATGAACCATGACTTTTTATGGGCGTTGAGACAGCCCATGTCTATATTTCAGTCTTTAACTTCATAAGTTGCGGTAACAGAGACATTTTTGATACTTCTCCACAGTCATGATATTTATCGACGCACCGCTGTCAATTATGAATAGTATCGAAGACCCGTTTATCTTTAGAGTGATCTTTGAACAATGTTTGAAAATTTATTTGCTTTTTATTGTCAATTTTTCTTCACCTTGGACTTTTCTTCACATTCAATCAACCCTGCATGTGCATGCCCTTTTGAAGTACACATCGACATTGCACAATGGTCATTGTCACTTTCACTGGAAACTGATAATGAGGAACTCTTTGTCAATGATTTAGATGACGATCAACTTCATTTGGTGTCGATTTGCCTCGGTTGGTGTAACCGCTTAGCCTTGTGGCTGCGAGTTGAATGTCACTGAAGTAGCGTTCGGTTGGCCATTTTGTTTTAATGCTACTAACTTTTCTCTCCACCTTGCAAGCCATCACGAAATGGTTCGCTTTACCACAGACAATACATATATGTCCAATGGCGGGACATTTCCCTTCATGTGGAAATGACAGTCCGCATCTGTAACATGCTTTGTTTTTCTGGGGACACATTGCCTTGTGTCCCTCTGCCTTGTATCTTGGCTTACTTTTCATGCTCATGACTGACGCACTTTGGGTGCCTCCTTCCTCCATGTCAGTCGCTTGACGATCAGCACGATCTTCAGCGCGAGCAGCCTTGAGGACTTGTTCTAAGCTCAGAGTTTCCTTTAGCATTGTTCATCAAAAGGAATCTGCCAGATATCCATCGATTACTCTGAGGCGGGTAGCTCCCCCATCATTAAATTAATTTAATTTACAGCGTTTCACCAGAACATCCAGTCTCTCAACAAGCTCATTGATGGTTTCACCTGGTCTCTGGCATTTGTGACTAAATATGTATCTTTCATAATCCACATTTGGCACTGGTTTAAATTTGACATTAAAGGCTGTTTTGATTTGATCGTACATCACTTCACCTTCTTGTGGTATCTTTTTCATTGCTTCGTTCACTTCTTCACCAGCCATGTTCTTCAGATACTTTATAATCTTTTTATCATCTTTTTCATCTATTCCATCTATGAAATCTTCAAACGTCTCTATCCATGCAGTCCATCTATTGCCAATATTGTGTTTAATAGCAGTATCAAATGCAGTTGGCGGATTTAATAATGCATCAACTGCATATACATTGGTAGATAGTAGTGGTCACTCAGGCATATCTTGTGGAACTTGATCAGGAATATTTTCTCAAGCGCCTTGTGACGTGCTGACTTTGCGGTCAGCCTCATCAAATTTTTCAGCTTTGAGCCAATTACAACGCTGCAATGAAGTGTTGTGATTGGTCTGAGTGCCGATATTCGGCGCTCAGACGGAAACAAGGAGCCTGTGCATGTTCCTCACCAGGCTGTGTAAGGCAGCCTGGTGGGAACATGTAAAGTGCGCATGATCTGTTTGGTCGGCCCAAGAGGGCCGGCCAAACAGTTCATGCGCACTTAGGGAGTGCACACCACTCCTCCCCTGCTCTGGTCAGCCCCGCCACGCCACTGACTGCAATAGAAAAAATAAAATGATAATAACGGTGTGTTATTATAATTAAATTTTTTCTTTTGAACAGTGGGACGATGCTCCTCCGCCTCACCTGGTCCTGTCTGCGGGCCTCTGATGGAGTGAGCCCTAACCCCTAGGTGCTGTCCTCAAGGTCCTGGGCCCTTTGTTGTGTTCAGTGTGCACTCCTCCATCCCTAGCCCTAAAGCCTGCGACTTAAAAGCTTTTAACCAACTTTTTGCTTCAGAACTAACATGGGAACTGGAGCAACCTGCCCAGCCATTCAGCCAAAGTTGCATTGCCGCTGGGATTGAGTTCACCACAGCAACTACTATGCTCTTCTCCACAGCAGCAAATCTGTTTCATCAGGATTGCTGTCGACCAGCATCGGACAACATAGAACCCTCCCAGGCTACAGCCTGCAGCCTTCCCCCGCTGAAGAAATCCGTTTTCCAGAAATGTTTCCAAGTCCGAACATAGAAAGGTTCACGGCTGATGCCATCAAGGGGATCCAATCAATGTCAAGGACAATATTTATGTCATACAATATTCCCAGTGAACACTTCAACCTAACATGGTAACCTTTTTTTTATTCAAAGTATGTTTGCTATTTGGCTGAACCATTTTATGTTAATAACTACATTAACTGGTAGGGACAATTTGTATCTTGGTTTGCATGAAAATCTACTTGTGGGGAGTGCATAGAAATGGCTTTATAGACTGACAATCATAAACTAGATATTTTGAAGATTGACCTAGAATAGTGGTGGTATTTAATTGTAGAAAATTGAGGGGTGTGGCTTGGAGCCGCCTATAATGGCCGCACACTAGTGGAGCTCCGGGCTTGACAGCTCGATAGCCCTACATCCGTCCATGAATCCGGACCTGCATGGGGGTGAAAAAAAGGCAGTAAATACAACACCCCCGAAGAGTAACCAAGCCTGCCTGGAATGTTGTAAAAGCCAGCAATAGATGCCAGAACCAAGACCCAACGAGCGAGGCCAGAGCGGCGAGGGGATTGAAAGCATAGAAAGCAGTGCCCAGACAACGAAGGGCTGAATCTGGGCAGCAAGGCGGACGACTAACAGGGCTATCCTCAGAGACAGTGAGGCCCTGGCGAGAGACCCACTGCACCCTTAGAAGGCTGGGAAAGTGGCCGGACAGGTTGAGACAACGGCGACCCTGGAGACCCACGGCCGGTGAGTGGGCGAGGCAATGGTTGTGTAAGGCCCGAGCCAGTGGGCGGCCGAGAGGTGAAGCAGCGGGGTCCAAATCGTCATCGGGACTCAGATCGTGAGTGAGGCTCAGGCCCAGTCGGAGGGCTGGCCCCGGCTCTCCACGCAGCGGACTGCCAGATCCGGACTGAGGAAAACGAACGATGTGGCGCTCTTGGCGGCTCACACGGACCAGAGGCTTCCAGGGATAAGGAAGGTGAGGCTGCACAGGGAACACTCGGTAGACCCCACAGTAAAAGACGCAGAGCTAGAAACAGCCGAAGAAGCATATGGGCAGTTACACTTCCGGGGAGCGGCCAGGCTAGAGAGGTGATCAGTGAGAGGTGCTCCTGATGGAGATTCAAACCAGGGGCCTGAGGCTGCCTCCTACCAGCAGCCGAAGAGATTGCCTAGCTGAGCTGAAAAAGATAGTGTGCAGAAACTGGGGAAAGAGAACTGACTGCCAGACGCCTTGGTAGTAGGGCCAATGGACCGGGACATGCGAGACGTCAGAGAGGGGCTCAGAGTTGATGATAAGAGATAAAGGGGGAGAGGGGAAAGAAATTGTACAAGCCAAGGGAGTGTCCCAAGACTCTCGCCAGCCACAGCCCAAAAAGGAAATGGTGAAACCGAAGGTCCCGTCCACCATACAAGCAAACAAGATGGACAAGAACGCAGTTGCTAAACACCCTACAGAGGCTCTAGGAGCCCAGGTGGAAGAAACGGGGCCAGCAGAACACTCGCTGGTGGCCATTATGGCTGTTATTACAGACCTAAAAGGAACTATCAAACCCAAGACAGACACTGCCACTGTAGAGGTCAATCTGTTGAGGGCAGACTTCCGGAAAATATCTGAAAAAGTGACGAACGCGGAAGAAAATATAACACAGCTGCAAAGCACCACACAGAAATTGGAGGAACAAACCTAGCACTTCAAGCAACAACAAGGCGCTATGGCAGCAAAGCTCGAGGATCAAGAAGGGCACGCACGCCGAAATAACATACGGGTAGTGGGCGTTCCAGAGGGAATGGAGGGTCCTAGTATGGACCTATACTTGGAAGATCTTATTCTAAATCACCTACGCCCTAAGCGCTTGTCAAATTTCTTCACCATCGAACGAGGGCACAGAGCCCCCATCCCATAACCAAGACCAGGAGCACCACCCCGAATGATCATTGCCAGGATCCTTAATTACCGAGACAGGGACGCGATATTATAAGCAGCAAGGGTCCATGGAGACCTCCTATATGAAAATGCAATGATTCGCTTTTTCCCCAATTTTACATTGGAGGTACAAAAACTACCTCGCAACTTCGAAGCAGTGAAATGAGAACTGAGAAATAAAGACATCAAATACATGATGCTGTATCCGGTACAACTGCGAATAATGGCCGAAGGGAAATCCTGGCATTCCTCAACACAAGAGGAAGCCTGGGAGTGGCTGCAGGGGTGGAGAATGGTAAAGCAAAAGTCACCAAAAGCCAGAGATCAGCAGAGACCCCCGGGCTCGGGGGGAAGCGACAGAGAAGAGAGAACTGGACCCAAGACTTCGGGATAACCATGAGGACATGAGGGTTCAGACTCCAATGGCAGAGATGCTAATTCCTCTAAGGAGGAGTAATGGGTCAAGACGAGGACAGACCCCGATGTATTGTCTCTGCTTCTGTTGAACTGGTGAGATGAACCAGGAAGGTTTGAAAAAGATCTGTGTCGGGACGGGGGGATCCATGGTTACCGACTTCGTGCAGGGGAATGATACAAATGATTAAGGCAGGCTGGCTGCATTACCGAGACTGAGGCTGACAGGGGACTCCAGCCTACCCTAGCGTAAAGCATTATATATGGAGCGACAGGCTCTCTGCAAACTGGGGTGGTGGTGGTTTTAGTCTTGCCAAGCAGGAAAGCAGGGTGGGGGGTACAAGTTCTGGGGACGGTAATTAACCACATTGGGCGGGTTTACATTGTTGTTGTTATGTATATGCTCAGACACTATTGACGCAGATCTGCACGAGTACACAGTGACACGAACCAACAGGAAAACAAGAGGTTTCTCCTAATTAACACACAGTGCTGTAAACAAACGGATACAAGGGGCCACCTACCACACGATTTGACTGACCTCGCCTCCACACCATGATCATTACACCAATATGACACTGAAAATCTTTACATGGAACGTCAATGGATTGGGCAGTAAGGTAAAACGCATGTTGGTATTACAATACCTACGCAGACATGCCCCAGATGTAGTACTGCTCCAAGAGACCCACCTGAGGGGCAATCACTGTAAAGCTCTCGATAGGTACAGATACAAACTCCAAGTGCATGCAGGGTATACATCAGGATCTAGGGGAGTGGGGATACTAATTAAGTCATCCATCCCATTTATTACGGGTAGGTGCTGGTACAATAACTTGGGAAGATATGTAGCGCTAACTAGTACATAGGAAGGTAAAACACGAAATCTCTGATCAGTATATGCTCCCCCAAAGCTACATAGTGACACCCTCCAGGGACTACGGACAACCCTACTTGGAATGCCCCTAGGCACGCTCATCCTTGGGGCGACATGAACGCAGTCATGGACCCGCAGAAGGATAGACTGTCGGGCCATGGTGCAGCCAGAAGGGAGCCACTGGGGGGCTTCATAGAAGCGATAGGTATGATTGACCTGTGGTGCGCCCATAACCCGACGGGCCGGCAATATACATATACCTCAGCCGCACACAATAGTAATTCCGAGTTAGACTACATTTTTACATTTAGGATACAGGCAAGTCAGTTTCAGGGCACAGCCCATAGGCACAAGGTATTTCAGACCACTCTTCAGTCGAAGTACAGCTACAGGGACCAGCAAGAAGCAACATTTTGCCCCCGAGACTAGATCCATGGCACTTTAAAAGCAAACAATTTGTACAAAAGGTTTAGGCGCGTACTGCACAATACTTCCAAGACAATAAGGGATCGCTGGAGTCGGTCTCCACCCTATGGGAGGCATACAATATAGTGATTAGAGGATACATCCAGGCACAAATAGGCATTAAAAAGAAAGAACAGACCAGAGAGTCGGAAGAGCTCGAAAAAGAGATAAGCCGACTGGAAAGAGAGACTCTGGAAGGGAGTGACCCAGACGCATGTATGATGCAGCGGCTTCGGCTTAAGAGACAGGAGCTAAGAGACCTAGGGGAGTGAATGGCGAGAGCACAAGCACTAGCAATCCAGAGAAAACTATTTGACAGAGGCGATAAAGCCAACAAAATGATCGCCTAGTTGGAGCGAAGGGACAGGGATAGAAGCTGTGCTCTGGAAATACATACTTCAGGGGGAGAAGTACACCGTACAGGCAAAGATATAGCAGAGGCATTCGCCCATTACTATGAAACACTCTATACCCCCTCCTGAAGCGCTCCGCAGGGGACTGTGCCGAACTACTGCGAGAGATCAGTCTCCCCACACTGTCAGTAGAAGATAGAAAGGCACTAGATCAAGACTTCACATTGGAAGAGATAGTGGGCGCTCTCACCAATCTACAATCAGGAAAGGCGGCTGGCCCCAATGGGCTACCAGTGGAACTATACAAGAGTGTAGCGAGTAAAATAGACCCCCATTTGTTAAAAATGTATCAAGAATCTAGGGAGAGGGGGGAAATGCCCCTGGACCAGCGCACAGCCATGATAGTGGTTATTTGAAATGGGGGTCTCTAGTTGGCAATGGTTTGCACCTTTGTCCAAGTAGGGACCCTTCTTCCTAGTCAGGGTAAGGGGATACACTTCTAAAATAACCCCTGCTCACCCCCTTGGCAGCTTGGCATGAGCAGACAGGCTTATCTCAGAGGCAGTGTATAAAGCATTTGTGCATGCATACAGTAACACAGTGAAAACACTAGAAATAGACACCACACCAGTTTAGAAAAATAAGTAATCTTTATCTAAACCAAACAAGACCAAAAATGACATAAATCCACCATACAATACTGTAAAAATAGGTACTGTGCAAAATAACCTTTAAATTGCAGGAATAATGTGAAAACACAGTTCCTCCGACTCGGTAGCTCCGTTCGGGGCTACCGCGATACTGAAAACAACAGAGTCTAACAAATCCAGCCAACCGCATCGGTACGAGTCAGCTAAAGCGTAGACAGACTCGGAGACAGTACCTTTCTTGTTGCGGCCAACACGCCGAAGCGAGTCGGTCAGGGCAACGGTCGCGGTTGCGATGTGAGATGGAAGCGTTGCAGCGTGCGGTGTCCTCGCGGCTTGGTGCAGGCAGCGGCTCGCTGACGGAGTCGGTGAGACCAAGGCTTGCGTTGCAGGGTGAGATGGTACTGGATGCAGTGCTGGAAGGTCACGGTGCGGCGACGGAGTCGGTTGATGTTTGTGTCTGGCAGCGACAGAGTCGGTGACGTCTGTGCAGCATGTAGCAAAGCGGTGCGGAGTGCGGTGCCCACACGACGCGGTGCAAGCAGCGGCTCGTTGACGGAATCGGTGAGACAGGATTGCATTGCAAAGTGAGACAGTGCTCTCTGCGTTGCCTTCAGGACATGGGGTCTACGACAGACTCGGTGATGGAGACGGCTGCTCTTTTCTTCTGCGGCGACTGGAACCAGCGGAACCAGAGACGGTGCCCAGAAGGAGGGTGAGGTCTTTGCTGTTCCTGAGACCTCTTGAACAGGGGGCAAGCTCCACTTCAAGCCCTTGGAGACACTTTGCAAGCAGGATACACACACAGTTCCTCTCCCTGGCAGAGGTTCCTCTTGATTTCCAGAAGTAGTCTAAAGTTCTGGGGTCTGGGCCCCAATATTTTTACAACAAAATCCCTTGTTCTCTGGTGGCAGAGAAGCCCTGTGCCCAGTCAAAACCAGTTCTGTACTCTCTGGTGCAGCTTCCTGGCAAGAGGTGGAGACAGCATTGTCCTTGGCAGACCAGGCCCATTCAGGTGAGAAAGGAAACTGCTCCCCCTACTCTAAATGCAGCCCAGGTCTATTCAGCCCAGCCCTGACTCACCCTGGAAAGGCAGGACACACCTAAACCCCCGAAGTGGCTGTCTGAACAGAATGCACATCCCCAGCACCTGCCACTCCAAAACCAGACAGTCAATACACAACTTAGCAGAGGCATACTGGATGGCTAAAGAAGAAAATACCTACTTTCTAAAAGTGGCATTTTCAAATCCAGAATGTAAAAATCACCCTCACTAAAAGATGCATCTTAACATTCTGAGTTCAGGCATATCAAACTTTATTTTCCTATCTTGTTCCCATGGGCAGTTATGCTTAGAAGATGTTATAAGCAAACTCCCCATTCTAACCTGTGGGGACAGATAGTCTTACCATAGTGAAAAACGAATTTGGAAGTATTTCACTATCAGGACATGCCACACACATCAGGGCATGTCCTACCTTTCACATACACTGCACCCTGCCCACAGGGGTACCTTGGGCCTACCTTAGGGGTGACTAACATGTAAGAAAAGGGAAGGTTAGGGCCTGGCAAGTGGGTGCACTTGCCAGGTCGACATGGCAGTATCAGACTGCCCACAGGCTCTGCCATGGCAGGCCTGAGTTACGTTTACAGGCTGCTTATGTGGGTGGCACAGTCAGTGCTGCAGGCCCACTAGCAGCATTTGATTTACAGGCCCTGGGCACACTCAGTGCACTGTACTAGGGACTGGCTAGTAAATCAAATAAGCCAATTATGGAAACACCAATCCATAACAATAATTTACAAAGGGAGCACTTGCTCTTTGGCACTGAACAGCAGTGGCAAAGTGCCCAAAGCATCTAGACCAGCAAAACGAAGTCCAATACACAGCAAAAACACAGGAGGCAAAGGCACAAAATGCAGGGGAAACCCATGCCAATGATGCCAGATCTAACAGTGGTGATCCCCAAAAAAGGTAAACATCCTGATGACTGCGGGTCATATAGGCCGATACCGTTGTTAAATATCGGGGCAAAAGTGCTGGCAAAGGCACTGGCGACCAGATTACGAACGGTCATCTCCACACTGATCCATCCAGACCAATCAGGGTTCATGCCACACAGGGGCACGCGGCTTAACTTAAAAAGACTATATGGGGTGCTACATTGGACGAGAACGAAACACAATGAAGAGGCGGTGCTCCTCTCCCTGGATGCCCAGATGGCATTCGACAGTATTGAATGGCAGTTCATGTTCACAACTCTGCACAGATTGGGCTTTGGACCCAGTTTCTGTGCATGGGTAAAACTCCTATATCAAGACCCGCAGGCTAGGGTAAGAGTTAACGGAGAAGTATCTCGCTCCTTCCCACTCAGAAAGGGCACGAGGCAGGGCTGTCCACTCTCACCGATGATTTTTGCCCTGGCACTGGAGCCAGTGGCAGCCTAGGTCCGCAACAATCCAAAAATATCAGGCATACAGGGAGGGGGCGACTGGGAGGATAGAATATCCCTGTATGCGTATCATGTACTCCTATACCTGGTTAACCCACATAGGTCAATACATAGGGTACTCCACATATTTCAACTATTCGGTAGTTACTCTGGATATACAATGAATTGGTACAAGTCCCTTGTCTTCCCCTTGATGGGTGACATCCCCCAGAGAGTGGTAGAAACGACACCACTAGTAGTCAAAAACAATTTTACACACCTGGGCATTAAGATATCCATGAGAGAAGAGTACTTCCTGCTAGACAATCTGTATCCTCAGATACAGTGACTAAAGAGTGATGTGGAATGCTGGAGAAAATTACCAGTGTTCTTGATGGGCGGGGATCTTCAAAATGATGTCTTTACCCAGACTACTCTATGTTTTACAAAATACCCCATACAAAATACCTAAAACAGTGTTCCAGGGAATCGATAGTGAAGTGCGATAACTCCTCTGGGACGGAGGTAGTTCCACAATAACGCTTTGTAAACTTCATCGGGGAGTATATGAAGGAGGGCTCACAGTTCCAGATATCCGAAAATACTATTGGGCCTCACAATTGATAGTAGTAAAGGACTGGGCATTCACTGATTGAAGCGGCTCGGCCTTTCAAGATGACCATTGGACAATGGGATGAAGGGGCTATCCAGCAGCACTGTACTGTAGAAGGAAGGAAAAACAACTCCCACTCCACACGCAGACAGTAGCGCGAGCTTGGCGTGAAACATCTAGACACCTAGGCTGGGACGGGAAGATGACGGGCGAAGACTCCACTGTGGGATAGCAACCAATTAAGTGAAGTGGGGCCCTGGAAGGATTTAAAAAGTGGGAATTGTTTGGGATTGAAAGCCTGGGAGATATTTGGGGGGGACAGTCACTGCTCACTTTCGAAGGCCTAAAAATTGATAATGAAATTGCATACACAGAAAGATTCAAATATCTACAAATAGGCCACTCTCTGCGCCAACATATCAGGGATGGGGAAACTCTGGCAGACTACTCACCATTGGAAGACAGACTACCAATGGACCCAATGGTAACCAGGGCCACCTCCCTAACTTACAAAAAAATAATATTCCATTCACCAAACCCGATAGACTCTCTGAGGATGGCGTGGGAAACGGAGCTAGGACTCTTAGAAGACGAGGATTGGTAGGAGGTAGTACAGAGTACTCTGGAAGTAGCTATAAGGGCCCGATTCCATCTCATTCAGCTACGTATCCTCCATAGGTCATACGCTTCAAGAACACTACTGTACCGGTTGGGTCATTGTATATCTTAATATTGTGCAAGAGGGTATGGGGAAATAGGCTCCATCTTTCATATTATTTGGGAGTGTAACTTTATCCACAACTTCGGGAAGGAGGTGACGCGAGTCATGTCTGAAGTCACAGAGTTAGAGATTCCAGTGGAGCCACGATGGCTACTGTTATGTGTGACGGGTGAGGCAAGATGGCCCAAATACACAATAATATGGCTTAAAGTTGCGGCAATAGTGGCAAAAAGAAACATACCCATGAAGTGGGGGGCGAGCTGACCACCAGACCTATTGGAATGGGGGGAAGACTTAAATTGGTGCTCAGGGGCAGGAAAAGTGACATATAAAGCCAGAGGATGCCCACGTAAATGGGACAACATTTGGGGTCGGTGGAGGGCATAAAGGGGCACTGATATGGGTGGGACGGGAAAGATAGGGGGAAGATCAAAGTATGTTTGAAAGCCTTAGTACCAGTCGCCACAACAGTAGCAGATTACATAATGGTGAAAAACCAACCTGCGAACTTAGAAGTTAATTGAAAAATGTGTGTACTATTTGTGTATGGAAAGATGTCTTCAGCTACTGTTGAATAAAAAGAATTTATAAAAAAAAGACATTGTAGAAAATGATGTCAAGGTGCTCAAAGGTTTTCTTTGGAGTCTGATGCCAGGGTTGCTAAATACAAAGGATGCCTAGTCTGAATTCTACCCAGTGCCTCTTTTTCCACTTCCGTAGCCTTTCTGTCTCTTTATCGCTTTCTTCCAGGTCCTCTTTTATTACTATTTTCTCCCTTTGTGACTGTTTTCCTATCTTCTTTTTTTCTCTCTTTTCTGCCTCTCTCTCTCTCTCTTTGTTGTGCTCTCTCTCTCTTTCCTTCTCTCGCTCTCTGTGAAAGCTAAATAATGAAAAGAAGTCTTGGTCTCCAAAAACGAGTGTCAATGCCCACCACCAGCAAATACCAGCACAAATTAAGCACTGAATATAGAAATGGTTTGCACTTTACATAAGGTTTGTTTGGAACTAGCAGCTGAGAGAAAGATTCCACTGAACCTCAAGGCCTTCTGATTATTATTATTATTTTAGTAGATAACAAAGCATAAGTACATGAATGTGAATTCATACATGCAGACACACACACACGCGCACACACACAATGCAGTGGAGCTCACACAGACTGTTGCAGTGGAATCCTGGCGTGCTCAAATGACTTTAAATGCATGTCATAGGACAAGGACAAATATAAGAAATAAAATTAAATTATCCAAATATGTTTCTTTTGCGCAGGTATAATGTTCCTTTTTTGAAACATGGCCTTCTATCAGTTTTTAGAGGATCCATTCGAAGATTTTAAAAAATGTAAACATTCTTATGTTATCCATACTTTGAAGTTATGAGGTCATTAATCGGGCACAGATTCTGTTGCAGAAAACAGCTGCAAGATTCAGACTAATAGCTGTCCAAAACCTATTTTCCCAAAGACAAAGAACACCGCCTGAACACAGTGCACTCAAATGTCATTTGAGTGAGTAGGAGGTATATAAGCAAGCTATCCGGTCCCGGAAAAGAGTCACAGAGACTACCATTCTCTCTCAAAAGTCTAAATTCAAAGAACACAAATTGATCCTTTGTCTAGAAATATAATATCCGTCATTTTCTCTCCAAGGAAACGCTCGTTGTTTTCGCTCATCGCTACAGACTTAGCAAAGGGTAAAGAGAGTGCTTACTCGGAATAGGTGTAGCACACTTGAACGTCCCCCTATACAAAGGTTTCCCCGGTGCTTTACTGTGCAAAATAAACAGGAGCATAAAGCATATTTCTTGCCTCCCGGGGCTGTACATGTCTTCTCCCAGTCCTCCTCTCTGCTTTCAGTGGGCCTGAGCACGGATTCAAAATGAAAGCAAGCTTTGTTACCACGGTCTGAGGCATGTGAATGGTGCCAAACAAAACCCCGTCGTTGATTCAGGGCTCTCGCTGAATGGCATTCCTCCGCTGGCTTCTCCCTGCCAGCCGACAATGAAAAAGGTCCCTTTTATCAGACTTTACTAATGGCTAAGACAACATTTGCAGGAAAGAGTATTTTTTTTTTCATTTGCGTTGAAGCAGATTCCGTGTCTTCTAAAGAATTTCCAGGCCGTTTTGTACTGACAGAAAACTAGACATTGAACCTGGCTGCTTTCAGTGCCTTTGTTAGAACTGATAATTGCCCTGCATGTCTTGTGGCCTCTTCACTAATCTTTGGTGTAAGAGGGCTGACTTTGATTCCAGGACAGTTAATCATGCATCTACAACGTTAAATGTTGGGTTTACTGAATGTATCCAAATTCTGTTGAAACAAACTGTTTTGTGGCAATCATACGGTTTGGCAGAAATGAATAAGCTAGCGTGGAAACTACTTTGGGTACAGTTTCGAGTTGAAGTGAGAGCAACTTGAAATATACAATTAATATGTCTACGAAAAAAGATGTTTCTAGATATTATCTCTTTGATGTGTGCCTCAGTTCTAAGCCATGTGACACCTTTGGATAATGTTCGCGCTATAATAAAAATGCAAAATAAATAAAATAAACAAAGGACTAAAAGGTATTTCCATCCAAGCTATCAGAAATAAGTCAAGCCTTCAGTCAGCGACTTTCGCTTAGCAAATTATTTTACACCCAATGTTCCTCTTGTTGAACGCTCCAAGTCATCACACCCACCAGGAGTTAATTATACTATTAATTGGCATTTGGCTAAACTTATGCCAAATCACAACCTATATTTGCATCTATAAGGCTTTGGATGACATTTGTAAGGTACAGTGTACATGTAGATGTCTTCAGGTGATAGGCACCCTGCTGTCTCAAGCTGTGTCAGGAGATCATGACTGAATGGGCAATTCAGAGTCCATTTTAGGTGTTGCTCACAAAACCTGATTCGGGCACAGCAATGGCAGTGTTGCACCAACGGTAGCGCATCGATTATCACATTGTTTTTTCTTTGCAGATCCTTATATGCCTAAAGTACTTAAGGCAACTGAGACCAACTTGCACAGCACCAAAAGCAACGCTAAAATGCCAAAATTTCAATATCAGATTCAAGAATTGTTTATTGCATGAAATATTGCCCTCTGTATTTAACAGAACGCATATCCAAGCAAACTGCTATAAGGGGCCATATTCGAGAGAGTGCCTGGGGGCGCAACAAGTGTTTTCATCCACTTCGCACGCCCCGGTGGACTTTGGTATTAAAGAAGGGGTTGCAGACGCTTGTGCGGCACTTCTGTAATACCGCTAACGGCGCTCATAAAGCGGCAGCGTTATCTGCAGGGGGTGTTCTCTCATGTGCGTTTGGACGTGCCCCATGCAAATGAGGGAATCGCTTTGCCTCTGCGCCTGCGCCGTACTACAGAAGCGGGCGCAGAGGCAAAGAAGCTGTCAGGAGGTGCACTGACAGTGTACCACCAAAAAGGTGGCATTCTGTCAGTGTGCACCCTGAGAGCAGCCCTCAGCAGGGGGTAAAGGGGGTCCTATAGACCCCCCAGACATCCCCTTGCAGGCGGGAGCAGTCACTGACTGCACTCGCCTGCAAGGGGATCTCTCACCCCTCTTAAAAGTGCAGGGGGTTTGCCGCTTGCACATTGAAACACGGAGCGGTTGCTTCAAAGCTGCTCTGTATTTCACTTGAATGCGCTGCCCCATGGCAGCACAAGTTCGCGGCTGCCCTGGAGGCAGCGCATTCTATGTAATAGGGCACACTTTCTCTGTTTGCACCCGGCGCACTTGTTTTAAGGTGCGCCTGGCACAAACAGGAAAAGTATGCCCTAATACATAATATGGCCCAAGGTGTGCTCAAATGCAGCAAACACCTGACTTCCATGTGCTATAGTATCACCTAAGTGATGACCAGAACGTTTGTTGAATTGCATTGGTGGAATAGGCAATTTGCAAAAAGCAATTAGCAAGGATGATCTCTAGCACATGACATTATCATTGCTATGTGTACGAGCACAACTGTTGACATTACTTCTTGTATTTGCATGAATGACCACTACATAAGAATTTTCTTAGATGACGAAAATGTGGGTTCATCCTGCCATCCACAAAGTGAATTGCTGTGACAGAGTATTCTCTTGAATTTGTTTAACTTATACAGTACTTATGTACAGTATACGTTTTGCACCACAGCAGCGGAGCTGACTAAAATCCTCCGGTGCATGTCATGGCACTAGAACAACCCTTTGTCTCCTGTAAATGAGGTTGACATCTTGCACTAATATACTAAGCAGCGTGAGGACATTGTAATTTCTTTATTGTATGTTTGGGAATCCAAATGCGTGAAGGGCTCTTGGATGAACCCAGCTGCCAGCCTATGAGTTTTTCATAAATTTGACAACGCAGAAATATTATTGCGTGGTTGGTGCCTCAGTATGGTGTGGTATCAAAATATTGTTGTCAGAATTCAGTCTTGTGTCCTAAATATTGACTACAAAAATATTGCCCCATTGGAGTTAATAACACAAAATCTACACTCAGTGAGATATTTTTCTAAACAATATTTAGGGCACGATATTCATGACTGATGCTATTTCTGTAAATGATATTCTGACGTACAACCAGCGGCCTCTCCTCCGCTATGGCAGAGGAGAGTCGCCACACTGCTCTGTGAGCAGTACAAAAATGAAAAATAAAATGACATTAACGCAATGTTATTATCATTTTATTTTTCCTTACTGGCTCAGTTCTAGGTGGGGGTGGAGCGGGCCTGGGCTGGCCAGATCAGGGGAAGGACTGGTGGGCAATCTCTTAAGTGCGCATGACAGTTTGGCCGGTTGTCTTGGGCCAAACATTCATGTGCACTTAGCATGTTCTGCACCCTGCTGGGTGGAGAACATGCACAGGTTCCCAGTCCCTGTCTGAGTGCCGAACCATGGTGCTCAGACCAATCACAACGCTGCTGTCATGCTGGTGACAGCAGCGTCGTGATTGGCTAGGGGAGTCTGGAAGCCTGTGTGCATCCTGCTTCCCTGCTTCGTTGACAGAAGAACAGAAGAAGGACAGAGGAGAGAGAGCGGTCGGCCTGTAGGTAAGTGGTTTTTTAAAATTCATTTTCATCTCCCCCCTGCCCTGCCACCCCCATTAGGTAGCAGTCACCACTGCTTACAACCCCTCAGTGCTGCTAACTCGAGTGCATGATTACACTATAAGCCTGATTCACAAGTGATTTTTCATGCATACGTTCATCTTGGCGACATACAATTCCTAATTTGAGCACAGAAGATCCCAAACCTGATTCACTGACTCAGAAAAGAGTAATAATCCATAAGTAAACAGCATTTGTAAATATAGAAACCCCACTGCTTTCCTGGAACTGTGCCTGTGCTGTGCCCATTGGGTGCAGATGGTGTTAGGTTGCTGGTCATAAGCAAAGATGTTCAGGCACATTGACATCACTCTGACAGTAAGTGTATCAGCATGGAACATTTCACAGTTTACCACACCCCTATTATTCAGCCTTCAGAGGTCCTGGGCATCTCTTCAGTTCTGTTTGTTCTGAAACTCTGTAGAATGAGGTGGTCCACCCACTTCAGTCAAGCAACCCTTCACTAGTCATAACCATAGATAATACTCGCTCCCTTTGTAAACATAAAATAGAAGTAAGAGATATTCTTAGGTCAAGATAGGATTAATGTTTCACCACAGAAATTTGACTGCGGATCCAACAAGACCTGCTGCCACTGTATTTGTGTTTAATATTTGTAAATATATGCACACTGAAGCTTCTGGACACTAAAATTAAAACAAAATGACATGAGAATGAAAAATAAAAGATTACATATACATACCATGTAGGACAAAGTGCTGAAGTGCCCCGGTGCCTGGTAGTTCAACTGCTTAAATAACTAGTTTTTAAGGCCTTTCAAAAAGGAAGTATTTGGGAGTTTATTCAAATTTCATCAAGGAGCTTATTTCATTCTCTGATGGCAATTACAGAGAAAGTTCTGTCCTCAAGGGTTTTGGTACGGGTTGTTGGGATGGCAAGCGTCCACAGGTAGAACTGCACCATGGACACTTGTGTCATGGTTATGTTATCACCATACCATTAAATAAGACGTACGCTGGCTCAAGACACATGAAATGTGCTGGAACCCAGGGACACCTGTAATTAATCATATGGCCGCATTCTCTACCACAACCAGCTGTTGCAAAACCTTGTCCAATACTGCCAAATCACAGGCATTACCATAGTTGAGGTGTGACAAGATTAAGGCTTGTATTACTGGCAAATGATAGATGCAATCCGAAAAAGGGAGAATTTGTGTAGCCAGCTTCAGCTGTCTGAAAAAAATTCTGCCCACTTGTGTTATCTGACGTTCTAGCAATAGCTCTGTGTTCAGATGGAAGCCAAGGTTGCGTCCTGACCTATCAGGGCGGGGCATGGACCCATGAATCCAGACCGAGGGATCTAGTTTGGCAATAATATTCCTAGTAATCAACAACTCAGTTTTTGCTGGGTTCAGCTTCAGGAAGTTGGTAGACATCCAATCCCAAGTCACCAAGGGCACCCATGAGAACGTAAGCACATAGGATGTACTTCTGATGCTTGTCTTGGAACACCCACCATTGGAGGCTTACAAAAACGTTAAGCATCCAGAGCTGTCACATTTTGGCTGATGTACCATCCGCTAGGCGCAGCCTTCAACTTTGACTTGCACTGGCCAAGCATATTTTAGCTTATTCTTTCAAATCCTCCAACTTGGACAGATGCCCAACTGCCAAAATATCACCAGTCTCCTGGACTCTTGCACCACAATCAGAACTACTGAAAAAAGCACTCCTGCTCCCTTTAGTGAAAAAGCTGCTGGTCAATCCGACAGTACTCTGGAATTTTAGGTCTATTTCGCTTCTGCCCTTTCCCAATAAAGTTCTGGAAAAGTATGTCAACAATATACTCTGTAGTTTCCTGGAAGAGATCAACTTACTAGATGAGGCGCAGTTCGGGTTTCGCCCTCTCCATGGAATGGAAGGAGCCTTAGTTTCTGCTTTAGATGATCTAAGTATGGCGGCTGACAATGGTCATCAGGTAGGTTTGGTGCCACTTGACCTATCTACCGGGTTTGAAACTGTCAATCATTATGTGCTGCTTACCAGGGTGTCAGAAATGGGAGTAAAAGAAAAAGCTCTGCAATTGCTGGCTTCTTTCTTGGAAGGTAGAACACAGGCAGTTCATTTCCCTCCCTTTCACTCTGCTTTTAAAACACTTAAGCATGGAGTGCCCCAGGTCTCATCACTAAGCCAACATTATTTAATGGATTTTTAAGGCCACTGGCTAAGCTTATTAGATTTTATTGTCTAAAATTTGTGAATTATGATGACAACACTCAACTAATCCTCTCTTTGGATTGTACCACATAGTCTCCAATGGCAGCTTTCCATAAATGCATGAGAAATGTCCAGCAGTGGATTAGAGCTAACTCCCTTAAGTTTGTTGGAGACAAGACTGAGGTAATGAATTGTCTTTCAGGGAATCTTGTGAAACCTTTGGCCACTGGAGGATAGCACAGATCCAATTACAGTGTCAGCCATTCAAAATCTGTGAGTTTATATAGATAACAATCTATCTCTCTCCACTCATGTTAATAGACTATCCTCCACTTGTTTTGGGATGAAGAGGGTACTCCATAAAATTCTACCGCTGCTATCAATGCATCTTTGCCGGCTTGCGGTGTAAAGTATTATCTTAAGCAGACTTGGCTATGGCAACACCTTATTTTTAGGTGGCCCTAGATATTTTGTACAATGTCTCAATTGCATACAAGCAGTGGCTGAAAAACTGGCTCTATCCCAGCCACGCTTTTCTTTTCAAATTCTCTTCACTGTCTCCCTATGACCAAGTATATAATGTTTGAAGCAATGTTTATTCCACATAGAGCTTTTCATCACACTGGTCCCCTTCTGCTTTGACATAAGCTGCAACGCTATTTTCTAATGAGATCATTGCGCTCTGCAAATGCTAATTTGCTCACAGTTCCTAAATTTAAAAAAGCTCGCCATGGTGGTAGATCATTTTCTGCAGCTTGCCTATGGAGCAGTATGCCAGACTATCTTCGTCCTATTAGCAATCTCTCTGCCTTTAGGAAAGCCTTGACGTTCTTACATGTCTGGATAGGTGTATGATTGGAATAGCAACTGGAATGTGTGTTTATATGTAAATAAGGGCAGTCGTGAGTCCGATCACGCCCTACAACTCTCCCTTGGTGTTATATAATGCCTTTTTTATGTGACAGTTTTGTGCTCTACAAAAATCATTATTAATAATATTAGTAATAATAATAATAAAGTACCCAGGCTCCACAATTAATCCACATAAGTGACCACATGCACACTGCTCTAGATTCCCTCTCAGTTCTTCTTGCAAACTGCTGTTACTGAACAGACCATGTGCTAATGCAATTTGATATAAAATACCCTGCCTTAGGCATTAGGCAGCCTGCCCCCACTACTCTGTTCAGGCACTGGTCTAAGCTCTTCATTACCAATTTTTTGCATCATTGGGCTAGGCCCCCATACTCCACTTTAGTTCTTCAGATGCCACTTTTTATTTTCTCAGACAGGCTTAGGCCTCTGCTTAACCACCTTGCTCTGCTTCAAAGGTTTGCTTCTCTTTGATCTCAACCCATCGCACCTTATTTTGTGACAATCATAGGGTTCTTAATCACCTTTGTAAAAAGACTGCTCATAAGTCCTCCTGTAAGATATCCATGTCACACTATAGCCAGTCTAGAAACACATTTCAACCCCCTATCGGAAGGCGCTATGTAATTCACTACCACTTTACTTTCAGAAATGAATCATTAATGCATCCATCTCCTCAAATGAGGTATTTAAATTGCCTGCCCCAAAAACTGTAAAACCCTGCAGTTGGGCTTTTCTCAAATACTTTTCATAAAATTACACAATTTGCCCACTGTCACTCCTCTTGGCTCAGATCTTCACTAATTGGACTGGTGGTCTATCCTTCAATTCCATCTTCTTCATGCCACATTCTCTCATCTTTCATCCCTCTCTCTTATTTGGACTTCACAGTAAGTTGGGGTATTCCTCAACCCTTGACGCAAAAGAATTGTTAATCTGGGCCAGCATTATTATACTATCACTGAGGTATAGAGCATCCTTTTGCTCCTGCCACTGTTTCAAGCTCATGGAAATAGGACACCAACTCTGAACTTAAAAAAAATAACATCAACCTGTCTGTCTACTCAAATTATGATACAACTTCTCTCCTTCACTTCATTTCTAAAATCACAGATCCACAGTTAATCTTCAATTCTCTGCATATCTGGACCAGCATTCTCTTATTGACTCTGCCCAAGTAGGTTTTCACTTAGCCTTTGGAACAAAATCAGTGCTGACACTAGCCCTCAGTGATCTCCCTAACATTTTTGACTCAGAAGATTCAGCAACGCTGATCCAACTGGGTGTCTCTGCAGCATTTGACATTGTGCCCTGGTACATTCTTCTATCTTGGCTAATAGAGAGTGGTCTGCTAAGTAACCCACTGATCTGGATAGACTCTTGTCCTACAAACAGGAAACAGATGTTTGCTGCTCTTCCTTTTGGTTGTTGTTCTGAGTATTAGCCTGCAGAGTCCAACTGGTGTTATCCCTAACTCCAACACTTTTCAACCTCTATATGACTCCCCTTTGCTCTACTTATCAGAACCCACAGGTTTTAGTTCTTCTGTATGTGGATGACTCCCAACTCATACTGCACCTTAACCACCAATTTGTATCTGTTCAACAACAAATACAAAACCACCCAATGAGAATCTGTAGATGGAGTTATGAAAACCAACTAAAAATAAATATGGATAAACAGATGAAACTCAGATTGTTATATGAGGGCATTTATTCCACCTGGTCTGATACATGGTTTTCTTCAACTATGTTTTCATTCTCCTTCCCTGCGCAGCAAACTTGTAATTAAGGGATCATCCAGGCCCAGCAGCTCACCGTAGTACTTTGGATTGCTAAACTGGCCTCTTCTTGTTCCATTTTTTGGGGATACTCCGTAAAGCTATTAATCTTTTGCATTCAGAAACACTGTTACAAAAGCTCTGATCTTTTTCACCCTAAACTTGGTAATGCCTTATATATTGGTCTGCCAAAAGCTCAGCAACAAGTGATCATGAAATCAGCAGTCCACTATGTCCTTGGCCTTTTCAGGAGGCAACCTATCGCTCATCATGTAGAGAAATTGCACTGGCTTTCTGCCCAATAAAGGAGAATGATCAAAAGCTTGTGTTCATGCCACAAGTGATTCATGACACTGCCCTTCTATTCCTTCATACTTGTATTTAATCATCCTGAAATTTAAAATTGCCCTCTGGAAGCTGGCAGACACTTCTGCATATGTTCTGCACCATATATGTGGCATATCCTTTGCTTATCTCACAGAGATAATTTGGTTTATGTTGGTCTCCAATCCATGTGCTCTATCCTCTCATCTTGCCTTTTCAAGGCTTTGAACAATTTATTTCATATCATCTGTCTACTTCGCATCTAGTATGTCACAACTATTGTATCCAATTAGGCTTAGAAAGGGCTTTGGTCCCCCCAGTGGCAGCTGTAATGTGTAGCAGGGGTGGGGTGGGCACACACATATGGACAATCTCATTCACACATGCACACACATACTCACACCACACACACACACATGTACACACCCACTCACAGCATGCACACACACACACAAATACACAAGCATCTATAGATATACACATGCATGCACCCAACATTAAAAAAAACTTACCAGAGCGTTGTGGTGATCTCGGGTAGCTGGAGGGATGCCTCAGTGGTTCCTGCAGGATTGGGATTGGCTCCTCTCATTGGCTGACCTTGTTATGGGTCAGCCAATGACAGGAGGTGGCAGTCACTTTTCACAGAGTGGGATGGGGTCAGTGAGTCTGCTGACCAGCCCCACCCTTTGACGACTGTCACTGATGGACACTGGACCCTAGACACATCAGGGCTTAAAACTGAAGCTTCCAGGTCTGAGACTATCAGTAGCTCTCCCACTTGTCATGATGGGGAGGCTTGCAAGGTTATCGCCGTTTACCATGGAACATCGCTGGAAAACCAGCAATGTTCCATGGAAAACACCGCTATCGCTGGAATAATTATCGCCATTGCGCTATGCGTTGTTAATACAGCGCTAGCATGGCGATAATTTCCAGCGATAGCCGGCGATAAGAAATCTCACGCTAAGCGCGGCAGCGATAATTATCGCTGCCGCTTGATAATATGCCCCTACATTTCCCCCTTTGTTAAACAAAAAGTAGAAATATTACATATACACATTATATTTCCTCAATGAGTCATTGAGGTGCTTGAACCAGTCTTCCAGATGGAGTCATGTGAGGTTGATGAGGTAGAATAGCAGGGCCTACCTCGGGCACTGGGGATGCAGAGGTAGGTGTAGGAGGTGGGCTCTCCGGACTCTCAGGTGGCCAGATCTCACTTCTGACATTTGGAGCTGGCGAACATCGAGGCATGTGCTTGAAGTGTGACGAGTCTCTCGTGATGGACTTTCCTGGACACTGAGCAGTCACCATAGGTCCTTAGCTCATCACAACCCTCAGAGGTTCAACATCAAAAAGAGCAGCAGACTTGCGTTTCTGTTTTTGCTTGACCAGGACCCAGTCCCCTTCCTTGAAAACGGTGTCCCGAGCACATCTGCATAAGTCTTCATTCAGAACTTGTGCAAGGAATCTGTCGTACGGATTTAATACGCATCTGTCAACCTATGAGTAGTCCATTTCCGCAATTTGGTTCCTGTGGCTCTCCCAAACATCAAGGTGACATGGCTTTCACCTGTTGTGTAATGGGGAGCTGATCTGTAAGCATAAAGGGATAAGCATAGAGCCGATTTGAGATCACTTGCTTCTAGCGCAGTGCACTGAACTACTCTCTTTAGGGTGTCCATGAAGCGTTCAACAACACCATTGGCCTGTGGCCAGAGAGGGGTATACTTTTCTGATGTTTAACATTCATGTTAGTGATAAAATCTTTAAACTCTTGGCCGTTGAATGGTGGGACATTGTGAGACTTGAGAATGGAGGGGACACCCAATATTGCAAGCATGTCATTTAATGTCCCAATGACTTTGTCATGTGTGGTTGACGACAGGTCTTCTACTAGGGCAAATCGTGAGAACTCGTTAACAACTACCATGAGATGATGTCCACTGGTAAGAGGTCCAAATCCTCTCCCACACCTGCTTTGGGAGGTGAGATATAACTAATGGAATCTGTATTGTTTTGGGAGATTAGCAGCTGCAAAAATGACAGGCCTTTAATTCTCTTTCAACTCTTTTATCAAGGCAAGGAAACCACACTTGACCCTCGTGAGATAGTTCAATGACTTGCTGTCTCAGACTTTCTGGAATTACAATTCTAAAACCTCTTAATACAATGCCTTTTTGCATGACAGAGAGATCCTCACTCACATTTTGTGAACATGGAAATGTTCACAAGCCCACACTACAGCTAGACTTTCTTTCTCAGGTTGCGAATAAGCACGTTCAGTCTG
Source organism: Calotriton arnoldi (assembly GCA_963921515.1). Taxonomy (NCBI): domain Eukaryota; kingdom Metazoa; phylum Chordata; class Amphibia; order Caudata; family Salamandridae; genus Calotriton; species Calotriton arnoldi. The sequence goes on along the minus strand of CAWUFW010003655.1, from coordinate 579,771 downwards.
CGACAGACTCCTGCTTGCATAAGCCACAATGTGCCTTTGAGCATTGTTGTGTCCACTGTGCTGGGCAAGGATCGCACCCAACCCCACTGGGCTGACATCTACTACAATCTCAGTATGAAGTTTTGGATCAAAATAAGCCATTTCAGTAGTGTTCTCAATTGCATGATTGATTGTCTTGAAGCTTCGATCGCATACAGGTGACCACTTGAATACAGCATTCATTTTTGTCAAGTATCTCAAAGGGGCACTGACTGTGGCAAAATCACGAATGTACCTGGAACAGTAACTGGCCATGCCAAGATAGGATTGCAGCACATTTTGTGGTGGAGTAGTGGATGATAAGGGTTGTACTTTAGCCTGATCCGGTGTCATCCCTTTTTCAGAGAAAATATGCGCAAAGAATTTGAGTTGTGTTTTGTGAAACTCACACTTTTCTGTATTCAAAGTGAGACCGGCATAAGCAAGCAAACGTTTAAGAGCTTTGCCATGTTCCTTTCGAGTGGCCCCAAATACCAGTATATCATCATTATAATTAAAAGCATGTGTGACAAGTTGTATTATGCAGCGAATGGCATCCTGAAAAAGTTATGCAGCTGACGACACCCCAAAACTCATTCTTTTCTATCCAAACAAACCAGTATAGGTCAAAAAGGTGGTAATTTATGTGCAAATCTCCTCTAGTTTGAGTTGATGGTATCCTTGTTCAGATCAAGATGAGAAAATACTTTGGTGCCATTCAGCTGTGTAATCATGTATGCAATGTGCGGACCTGGATGTTGTTCTCTCTAAATTGATAACTATAATGATTTTTACTCTCACTCACTTTTTCACGGGCCCCCACTTGGTTTAGAAGTGCATCCCTGTCGTTAGATGTGTGCCCGCCCTCTATCAAACCAAGGTTTTAGAGGGCGAGGACTGGCCGATGATGAAGCATGACACCAGGTGGTGTGTGAGACCAGTCCGTCACATTTTTTGAGATGCCTTCACTCACAATATAACCATAACTTCATAGTGGTCACCATACTAGGAGCAGCTCTTGTCGTGGTTAACATTTATTGTTGGAGGCTGCTAGCTCCTAGAACCCCGCGCCTCTTGTTCCCATCTCCGCGCATAGTGGAGCTCATGTGTGAGTATGATTTTGTACAGCTGAAGGCTGTGGGAACTGCATAAGGGGTATCCTTCCCTAATTTTAGGGCCAAGCACTGATCACTTGGGGGTCAGACAAAAGAGACGGGACGGCATAGTGAAGTCCCAATCCCATACAATAGATAGATAGGAGCTGATCGCAAACCGATCTTGCTCACTAACTCTGTACCCCACTTGAACCATGGACACCAAACTTTCGTTCGGGGAGGACGTCCTGGCAGAGATTCTTAATACACCGTCTCTGCTAGCCGAGACTGTGTTAGCCCAGACGATAAAAAATTCTGACGAATGGGAAGCACTGTCAGCAAAGAAAAAAGAACAGATACGCACAGCCCTTCATGGAGCCTTTATGACGGAGTACCTCAGGAAAAACACCGCACCAAGGGGTCTCATAGTCACGAATGAACCAAGGCTCTTCCTCAACAACAAGGAGTTCCGTACGAATTGGTCATGCATTGCCTGGAAGTGTACCAAAGACTGGCTCATTTTGATTATTAACACCGCCAGGCAATTAGCAGATGCTCTCCTTGTTGAAATTCATCAGAGTGAATGCAAATTAAAAACATTAGTTCAACTATCATTCTTTAAGAAAAAGCTGGAGGAAATTAATAATGACCATTCCGAGTATAAGGAATATCTTACTCAATCAAAACTGACAAAACTCAAAAAGGACGTACAGAAGTTCAGTAGAGAAACGGTGTACCCATATATCACAGATGAACATTACGACAAACCTGTACAACAACCGGCAGGGAGGAAACAACGGTTCAGACCCACCCCACTAAACTGGACATTTAGTTCAGGCGAAGAGAGGAGTGATAGTAGCAGCGACGAGAACTTAGGACCGCAACAGGGCAGGCAACAAGGTTACCGCCAACCCATGGTACAACCTCCACTACCACCGTTTGGGTATTGGCAACAACCGTACTTTCCGCCAGGATTTGGCTTCCCACAAGGTCCTCAGCCTTTTTTATATCGATGCGGGGGCAGAGGGAGAGGCCGACAAAAAAGAAGGAATACAAGGGTACAGTGGGAAGACCAAGCCCCCAACCCAGTGGTAACCAGGAGCAAAGGGAGGGCGAACATGCCCTCAACGAGCAGGGAGTAACAAACATTGTTAATCTCAGTAGACATACACTAACATGTGACGAGGAAACTGTCCTTTCCAAAGGACTAGGTTTTGTCCCTACACCCAACATTGACCCCTTTGCTCTCAACATTGAACTGGCCCAGTTTTTTTAGGAAAATTAAGCTCTGTGACTACTTTGGAGATACTAAAGATGATGCTGAAGAGAAAAGGTCAACCGGACTACGGAAGAAGTCAACCTTCCAACCACCTTCCCAGAGTATAGCTTGCCAGGTACAAGCTTTTGAAGAAGCCTTACTAAAGGATATCGAGAAGATTAACTTTCAAAACACCAAGGGGTTCCAGAACCTCACTAAAAAGGAGCGTGTAGCACTGCAGGGCTTGAAAGATAATTACGAGCTTGTTATCAAGCCTGCAGATAAAGGGGGAGCTATCATTATTATGGATCAGGAAATGTACCGAGAAGAATGCAAGAGACTACTTTCAGACACTGTCAGCTATACCATACACCGGAATGATCCGACAGGTTCACTCATGACCAGAATCAAAAACATGGTGGACGAAGCACTGAATAACGATTGGATCACCAGACAGGAGGGAGGCTTCCTTATTAGTGAAGACCTCAGGATACCGAGATTCTACATACTTCCAAAGATCCACAAGAACCGGACGCCCCCACCCGGGAGACCCATTGTATCTGGAATCGGGTCAGTTCTAGAACCCTTGTCACAGTTCTGCGACTGGTTTCTTAGACCAATTGTTAAGAGATCACACTCCTACCTCAGGGACACCAAGGATGTCCTTTGCCTGTTACGAGACCTGGAGGTGGATGCAACTGAGGACCTGCTCATAACGATGGACATAGAAGCTCTATACACAAGCATACCACAAAGACGGACCCTGGAAGTCGTGGAACATATCATCTTGAACATGGACTGGGATTTCGTCACCCCCAACATTTTGTGATGGAATGCGCCGAACTGGCCCTTACGGAGAACTTCTTCGAGTTCGAGGATGTGATCTATCACCAAATCGCAGGAACTTCCATGGGCAGCACCTTCGCCCCAGCATGGCATGCCTCTATGTTCAACAATTTGAGGACGACCACATCCTCAACCAAAAATCCATTTCTGAAACACCTGAAAATATGGAAACGCTACATAGATGACATACTGATTGTGTGGAATGGAACAGAGGAAGATGCAATTAAGTTCGTCCAGTGGGTTAACACCAAAGATAACCACCTGAGGTTCACACACACGGTCAGTAAGGATCATGCGGTATTCCTTGATTTGGACATCACCCTCACTAATGAAGGTATTACTATGAAGGTACATAATAAAACCACTGATAAAAACAGTTTACTCCTCTTTGAGAGCTATCACCCGAGGGCCCTGAGACAAAATCTACCGGTGGGACAATTCCTTCGGGTCCGAAGGAATTGTTCAAATACAGTCACCTTTGAGGAACATGCAAAAGAAACAATTGATGGACGGAATGCTGGACAATGCAAACATTCACCCCCAGTCACAAGGATCTGGGTTAAATCCATCATTCTTTTGCTCACCACACCACCCCAGTTTGGACCCAGCCATATGCAAATCAGTCTTTACCCTGTTCCTTGTGGGAACAGTCCAGCCCGAACTGCCAAGCCAGGTCCTCCCTGGACCGGAAACAAGCATCCTAGGACCGGTTTCAGGGCATCACCCTTCTTCAGCCAGGCTAGCTTGAATCCAGTGGTGTAGTGAGCACGGGACCCACGTCTGGGCATACCCTTCCCAATTAGGGCGACAAATGCAAAAGAAACAATTGATGGACGGAATGCTGGACAATGCAAACATCATCCCCTTTGGTATCGCTTTGTTTGCCCTAAGTTGGCAGGGTATGCCCAGACGTGGGTCCCTTGCTCACTTTGCCACTGGATTCAAGATAGCCTGGCTGATGAGGGTTTGAACCCGAAACCGGTCCCAGGATGCTTGTTTCCGGTCCAGGAAGACATGGCTTGGTAGTTCGGGCTGGACTGTTCCCATGAGGCACAGGGTCAGACTGATTTGCATATGGCCATGTCTGAACTGGGGTGGTGGAGTGAGCTAAAGAATGATGATGAATTAAACCCAGATCAGTTGACTGGGGGTGAGTGTTTGATTTGCTCTAACGCTCCGTCCATCATCCCCTTTGGTATCGCTTTGTTTGCCCTAAGTTGGCAGGGTATGCCCAGACGTGGGTCCTTTGCTCACTTTGCCACTGGATTCAAGATAGCCTGGCTGATGAGGGTTTTGAACCCGAAACCGGTCCCAGGATGCTTGTTTCCGGTCCAGGGAAGACATGGCTTGGTAGTTCGGGCTGGACTGTTCCCATGAGGCACAGGGTCAGACTGATTTGCATATGGCCATGTCTGAACTGGGGTGGTGGAGTGAGCTAAAGAATGATGATGGATTAAACCCAGATCAGTTGACTGGGGGTGAGTGTTTGATTTGCTCTAACGCTCCGTCCATCATCCCCTTTGGTATCGCTTTGTTTGCCCTAAGTTGGCAGGGTATGCCCAGACGTGGGTCCCTTGCTCACTTTGCCACTGGATTCAAGATAGCCTGGCTGATGAGGGTTTTGAACCCGAAACCGGTCCCAGGATGCTTGTTTCCGGTCCAGGGAAGACATGGCTTGGTAGTTCGGGCTGGACTGTTCCCATGAGGCACAGGGTCAGACTGATTTGCATATGGCCATGTCTGAACTGGGGTGGTGGAGTGAGCTAAAGAATGATGATGGATTAAACCCAGATCAGTTGACTGGGGGTGAGTGTTTGATTTGCTCTAACGCTCCGTCCATCATCCCCTTTGGTATCGCTTTGTTTGCCCTAAGTTGACAGGGTATGCCCAGACGTGGGTCCCTTGCTCACTTTGCCACTGGATTCAAGATAGCCTGGCTGATGAGGGTTTTGAACCCGAAACCGGTCCCAGGATGCTTGTTTCCGGTCCAGGGAAGACATGGCTTGGTAGTTCGGGCTGGACTGTTCCCATGAGGCACAGGGTCAGACTGATTTGCATATGGCCATGTCTGAACTGGGGTGGTGGAGTGAGCTAAAGAATGATGATGGATTAAACCCAGATCAGTTGACTGGGGGTGAGTGTTTGATTTGCTCTAACGCTCCGTCCATCATCCCCTTTGAGTATCGCTTTGTTTGCCCTAAGTTTGCAGGGTATGCCCAGACGTGGGTCCCTTGCTCACTTTGCCACTGGATTCAAGATAGCCTGGCTGATGAGGTTTTGAACCCGAAACCGGTCCCAGGATGCTTGTTTCCGGTCCAGGGAAGACATGGCTTGGTAGTTCGGGCTGGACTGTTCCCGTGAGGCACAGGGTCAGACTGATTTGCATATGGCCATGTCTGAACTGGGGTGGTGGAGTGAGCTAAAGAATGATGATGGATTAAACCCAGATCAGTTGACTGGGGGTGAGTGTTTGATTTGCTCTAACGCTCCATCCATCATCCCCTTTGGTACACCTTTGAGGAACAGGCTGAACAGCTGGAGAAGAAGCTCATGGAACGTCATTACCCAAAAAAGATGGTGAGAAGAGCGAAAAAACGAGCAAGAAACAACCCAAGAGAATCGCTACTAGAGGATGTAGTAAAAGAAGACACCAAGAAACTGGTATGTGTCACTACGTACACCCCAGCCTCAAACACAGTCCAGAAAATCATTAGAAAAAATTGGCACATCCTAAACAGCGCAGGAAATCAGTGGGAATTACCTCTGTTTGCTTTTAAGCGCAACAGGAGCTTACGGTATGAACTGGTACGCGCTAAAATGATGGTCCCTGAAGGAGAAGAACAACAGACACTTTGGAGTCAACCAGGACCTGTGGGCCACTTTACTTGTGGTGGGTGTATATCCTGTGACCTCACAACCAACACAAAGGAGGTGGACATAGGCACCGGAAAACCCTGGCAACTACGAGAATTTAGCAATTGTAACACGGAAAACGTCGTGTACCTCCTAACATGCCCTTGCAGCCTCAAGTATGTGGGAATGACAACCAGGAAAATAAAGGTTCGCGTCAATGAACACCGAAGCACCATTAGGTGTAAAAAGACCAACACCAAGCTGACACGTCACTTCACTGAGAAGAATCATAAAGACACAGACCTCAGGTGGACAATTTTGGAGGTAATGAAGAAACGAAAATCAGACCTAACAAAAGCCCTACATGTTAGGGAGCAACGATGGGTCTATCGCCTGCGGTCCTGGGAAAAAGGATTAAATGATGAGATCCCATGGCTCCAGATGGGACGCTGATCAACAACCTGGGACTTTCTATCTTGCGGTCTAACATACAATTGTTTACACAAACATGCAACACCTTACACAACTTCCAATCCCATATACATCTCAGACACTCTGAGTACATTCGTCCTTACCAGACCTCTCAATCTCAATAGGTTTGTTTGACCCATTAGGTCAGGGGTAGATCCTTGCATATGGCAGGCCTTGAGCAACACACAGTTGCAGAGTAGACAGTCTTATGGAAGTAAGGGATCTTTTTGTTTACTATTATTTGGATGTATTGCCTTAACATCGGCCCTTGTGCATTTTAGGTCATCCTTCCAGCATGTTTTGATGGAACACGGTTACTCCTGTCTCCGGGTATTCAGTGAGCTCTCCTAGACTCATATACGCTACTTCTAATTTATGTTTATATTTATACATTTTTTCCATCGACTGTGGGGTCCTAGTCTACCTCACATCCAAACTATGAGTTGGTGTCAATTTACTACAAGACGCGGGCTGAGTGTTGTCACACTGCTATCACTCAACCAGCGCATATAGACCCTCGTGCTTTAAACTTAATTTACCAACCTTTGGGGGTATTATTTATTTAACCTATTCGTCTCCAGGTGGCACTTTGCCACTTTACGTGTGCGCACAGCACTTTGTATTTATGACGGTTGCGCCCACATTTGGTTGTTCCCCGGCATTAAACAAGAACAGTCATGCGCAGCCTTGCCCACAACTTTAGGCCCGCACTGGGGATAGTAATCACTTTGCCGTTTTCCACACAGGCATTCCCGTGGTCCTTGCGGATTCTGCTTCATATCAGCGCATAGAGCATGCGCGTTTTTCACACAGGCATTCCCGTGTTTCTGGCAGATTCTGCCTCACATCAGCGCATAGAGCATGCACGAACCGCCTCCATCACTGTACCAGGCAATAGCTGACTTTGCCATTTTTGGCACGAGCATTCCCGTATAATAGCGGATTCAGCTTCGCATTAGCACATAGAGCATGCGCGTACCGCCTCCATTACTGAACCAGGCAGTTACTCACTTATGAGCGCGAGGTGTATGAGGACACCGGATATAGCGCACCTGGCGATATTTTCCTTACGTGCCTTTCCAATTTATATCAATTACATCATTGGACCGCACTATATAAACCCAGTAATTCTCTCCCCATTTTAACATCGGGGAGGACCGGTGCAGTCACTTAGGAGCAACGCAGGATACTTTCCCTGAGGCAGTAGGAGTGTGTTTGGAAGTTGTATGGTTGTTTCATTGAATGTCAGATTGTCAGTCCTTCCATACCTTCTCCTTTACTTTGGCCTAAGACCATAATTCACGCCGATTGCGGTCTATTTTTCTTTACAGGGTTTGACAACAGGGGATTCCCCCTCCCCTCCTCCCATGGGGCAAGTAGCTTGGGTATTTAGGGTAAGAACACTGAGATTTTTATCTCACTTTTTCATTCTTGAAATTGTGTACACACAGAGAGTGTCACATGTCACATGAGTAGTCACTCACTTTTAACTGAATCAGTGCATGTATTGTTTTCAGTACTCTATCATGACCCAGTTATGTTGTTACATGTTCTACTTTTCAACTTCTATTCCAGGCTTGAACGTGGAAGCCTTTTCATTAGTGGAGAGTGACACAGGTCACACCCGCACAGTGGTATCTTCTTGCCACCAGTTGGTAAGAATGGAGCCCCCTGCTTTCCTTTACACTAAGGTCCTGATGAATGCCCTGGACCCACCTGGGCCAACACGGCAGAAACATGTTGACCGCTTACACTACGGTTAGGGGACAATAATTTTCCCCACACACCGTCCATTGATTTTAATATCATATAGTTACCAATCACATTAAAAACACAAATTGATAACTATAATGATTTTTACTCTCACTCACTTTTTCACGGGCCCCCACTTAGTTTAGAAGTGCATCCCTGTCGTCAGGTGTATGCCCGCCCTCTATCAAACCAAGGTTTTAGAGGGCGAGGACTGGCCGATGATGAAGCATGACACCAGGTGGTGTGTGAGACCAGTCCGTCACATTTTTTAGATGCCTTCACTCACAATATAAGCATAACTTCATAGTGATCACCATACTAGGAGCAGCTCTTGTCGTGGTTAACGTTCTCTCTAAATTGCCTTGTTAGCTTGGCATGTGTTGACACAGATGGGCATGCCACCTCCACTGTCCTTTTTGGGCACTACCACTATGGGTGACCCCCAGGGTGTCGGACCAGTGAAGCTTTCAATTATATCATGCTTTAACAGTGTTATATTCCATATAGGTACCCCAATATAGGCTCAGGTAACATCGTAACCTTTCACCTTTACTCTCCCCTACATTACACACATAACGGTTCTTGGGGACTGACCTTTTACCTAGATACGACACTGCACACAGAACGCTGTATTTTCCCTAGTAAAAGCCTCATACATTATGCATGAGGATTCTTGGAAACTCAGCAGGACGACCATCTCCTGCATAATAACTATGTATAAAGTTCATTCCTGACGTCATCCTAAGTCCAACAAGTGGCACAGCAAGGTAAAACCCCCGGGAAGACCTTTGGGTATATAAACATCACATCTTGCTTAGACAGATAGAGGAGATCAGTACTTCCCTGCTGACACACTGACACAAGACGCTGAGGCTCCTGCATGCAGATACTCCAGCTTGCAGTGGTCTAACATCCCTTGTGCGGTGTCCAACTCGAGACCAAGACGGGGTCCCACAGTCTCTCACTTCAGGTAATGGGGTTGACTATATCCTAGAGGGATTCTTGGCTTAACACCTACATACATGCTAGGTACACTTAGGTACATCTAGTTAGGGTAGCCTCGTAGGAGTACGCATTTTATTGTCATGTATTTTATATACTTGCCTGTATTCATGGTTATAGCAAAATTGTAGAAATCTACCATCCTTTTACTTTCTTAGTGCTTCTAATAATTTATATCTGTTACTGTCTAATGGTTGTTTCGGCACCCCTATTTTACACTAGAATAACAACTGTTCAATAAATGCTTATTGAAAAATGTCCATACCGTTTATTCTGTGTATCTCTCTGAGACTAAGTGAGCACAAGTGACTGAGCGAAAAGTAGTACTCTGTTTCCACGGTCCTGAGGGATCAGGGTTGTCATGTTCGATAGTTGCCAAGAACTATTCTCTCCTTGGTAATAGGAGTTTCTAGTGGCATTGTGAGCTAGCTGGTACACAGGCCAACATACCCGGTGGGGGTGTCCAGAATCAGTCTGACACCAATCCTACATTGTATGTTGTCTAAACGCACAGATCCTATATAGGTTTTATAGGAACTACACGACATGGTGCCCAACGTTGCCTGGGTACTTATTTAGCAGTCAAATCTGAGTAGTTCAGTTGTGCTATTCTCAGAGACCCCTACTCACAATTTCCCAGAGACGTCTGGAGTGGGAAGGTACGAAATCCGCCACAGCTGAGTAGGCAAAAATCCTATTTATTGGCTGTTGGTTAATCAAGCTTGAAGGACACATTGTTCCTATTGTGCATAACCCCTTATCTCAGTTCCCTTTAAAACATCTTCTTACAAAAAAAAAAATGACTGAGCAAGTGGATAACGCTGTACATGAACTAAATCTCTCAGCGAAGAAGAAGATGCATTTGCAATACAAATTTCAGAAAACATTATAAATGCCATCACCATAAAACTAGCTTCATATGGTTTAACAGCTAGGGGTGGGCCAGTATCCTTCGTGATTGAGGCACACGAATCATTTAGAACAGAGGTTTTTTATTCATGGGTTAGATTCCCACAGGCAAATGCATGAACAAAAACATTTCATTATTACACAGAAGATGACATACAGAACGAATATTGTCCGTAGGAGGACATTGAAATTCCGCTCACTTACCAGGAGCATTTATACTGGTTTAAAGGCGCCCTTCCCCATACAAGAAATAAAGTAAGACTCGGTCTGCTCGGAAGAGATGGAGCAACATGGCCAGTATTAGCGGCCTATACACCACATCCTGACATTGAAACAATGCCAGTAGGAGACTTATGTACACTTCATAAAGAGCTAATAAGACTTTACAGAAACATGACACAGTTCACGATGATCTTACTCACACTTCAACCAGCGACGGCTACACCAACAGGTTCAATTCAAATATCAACAACTAAAATTACACCACAAACATTACACGCAGTCATGGGCAAGATGCCCTCAAAACGTAAACAAATGCCATTCTGGGTAGCTCAAAAAATAACACAGCTAGAGGCGGTATTTCCAAACAACAGCCCACAAGAAAAACACAGAGGGGCCGATTCCGATCTCGGCCGGTAGGGCTCCGAATCGGATTCGGCTTTACCGGATCCGATTCGGAGCCCTGTTTCCCGACCGATTCGTACGCGGGTCCGGCCGAGCGAGTACGATGCAAGCGCCCACGAAATCGCCGACCGACTTGTACGCGGCTTCAACACGCTCCGACCGACTCGCACGGACACAACTCGCACCGCGTGATGGAGTCGTTCCCCGGCCGGGCAAGTACGATGCGCGCCGCGAGCAGTCCGACCGACTCGCGTCGTCCGGCTCGAAAGAGCTGTCGGAGCCGGACATTGGGGGTCCGCGTCGGACCCCCCTGTACGCGTGGCCGCGCGAGTCGCACACAGGGGGGACCCATGGGTCCCCCTACCTGTGCATGTATGGCGCGATGCGCATCGACGCGTACCCGCTGTAGGGGGCGCCCTGTTCGCCTCGCACCCATTGAGTCAATGGGAGCCCGCGTACGCGTTGTACGACCGGCTCCCATTGACTTCAGTGGAGTCCGACCGAATCGAGTCCGGGTGCATGCGTGCGCATCGTACTCGTTCGGTCGGACTGCCAGAGTCCGATTCGGTCGGAAATCTCTCCGGGTCCAACTCGGTCGGAGAGGTTTCCGGCCCGAATCGGAATCGGCCCCAGAATGTTAACAGTCTGCTTGCCCATGGGGATAACCCCCCAGATACAGGATTGTACCTCTTGGGGTACAGTTTTCGCTGCCATATATACCAGGACACATGGTATCCCGTCATTAGCGGGAATACCAGATGTATTAAGACAAATACAGAGCGAGTATGGAGCAGAGCCTGCTCTGAACTTAGGGATGAAATTACTAGGTAATTTTGCCCAGGTATCAGCTATAATATTAGCAAATATTAAAGGGGAGGCAGCATCGGTGGCAATACGCCAATGCCTGAGGGAGTTCACACCTCTACAACAGGAACATGAATTACCTAAAATAATTGAAACTGCTTATGCAGAATTAGATAGAGACGAATGTATGACAGAATATCGACGGACAGAAAATCGACCTGCAAAAATATCGACACAGAAATATAGAAGTCAAAAATATCGAAGTCCAATCTACATAAAGGTAAGTACAAAAATATCGAAAAAATATATAGTTGTCTAAAAATATCAAAGTTAAAAATATCGGTTTTTTTAATGTTTTAATAATAATGTAAAATTAAGTAAATAATACATATAATTAAAATAAATATAGTTAAAAATATTAAAAGATATTTAAAAATAATAACTAATACATTAAATGTTAAAATAAATTAAACATATACATATAAATTAATATATATACTTACTCCACATACTGCAACAGTAGAGAAATTGTTGGATAGCGTAGGGGTAAAAATTACTATTCCCACTCCAGTGAGTGCAACAGTAGGGAAAGTGTTGGATAGCGTAGGGGTAAAAATTACTATTCCTACTCCAGAGAGTGCAACAGTAGGGGAAGCGCTGGATAGCGTAGGGGTAAAAATTACTATTTCCACTCCAATGAGTGCAACAGTAGGGAACGGGTTGGATAGCGTAGGGGTAAAAATTACTATTCCCACTTCAGAGAGTGCAACAGTAGGGAAAGCGCTGGATAGCGTAGGGGTAAAAATTACTATTCCCACTCCAGTGAGTGCAACAGTAGGGAAAGCGCTGGATAGCGTAGGGGTAAAAATTACTATTCCCACTCCAGAGAGTGCAACAGTAGGGAAAGCGTTGGATAGCGTAGGGGTAAAAATTACTATTCCCACTCCAGAGAGTGCAATAGTAGGGAAAGCACTGGATAGCGTAGGGGTAAAAATTACTATTCCCACTCCAGTAAGTGCAACAGTAGGGAAAGCGCTGGATAGCGTAGGGGTAAAAATTACTATTCCCACTCCAGAGAGTGCAACAGTAGGGAAAGCGTTGGATAGCGTAGGGGTAAAAATTACTATTCCCACTCCAGAGAGTGTAACAGTAGGGAAAGCGCTGGATAGCGTAGGGGTAAAAATTACTATTCCCACTCCAGTGAGTGCAACAGTAGGGAAAGCGTTGGACAACGTAGATGTTAAAAATAACATACTTATAAATGAAATAAATATTGTAATTAAATAATGATTGATTAATAAATTTAGAAAAAAAAAACTACAAATATATCAAAAATAATAATTACTTTAATAATATTAAATACTTTCCACCCTATTCCCCAATAAACACACAACACACTGCACATAAAATTTCACACAATTAAATTAATGTTCAATTAATTAATTAATAAAAATTAATTTACAATTAATAATTAAATAAAAAAATGTCAATAACAATAAATAATATGTAATGGAAATTAATAACCAATTAATAATTAATTAACAAACTAATTAATTAGCAATACCAATAAATAATATTTAATAAAAGTAAGAACCAATTAATAATTAATTAACATTTTTTTTATTATTAATACCAATAAATGATATTTACTAAAAATTGATAACTAATTAATAATTAATTAACAAAAAATATCAATACCAATAAATAATATTTAATAAAAATTAATAACCAATTAAAAATGTATTAACAAAAAAATTAATTATCAATACTCAATTTTTCTTAATTAATTACCTAATTACAAATAATTTACTTACCACCCTATTCCCCTAAAAACACACAACCCACTCCAATAATAAATTAATACAAATAAAATAATTATCAATTAATAATAATTAATTACCAATTAATAATTAATTAACAATAAATTAATTATTAATAACAATAATTAAAAATTAATAAATACTTAATAGAAATTAAATTAGTTCCCACCCTATTCCCCTATAAACCCACAACCCGGTACAGAAATAAAACACAAAATTTAATTAAAATAAATTAATAATTCCTAAAAATTATGATTTAATTTACTATAATTAAATTACTTCCCACCCTATTCCCCTATAAACCCACAACCCGCTACGGTACTAAAACGCAAAATTTACTTTTAAAAAAATTACTAATTTCTAAAAAATGTATACATATATTTTAAAAAACAGTACAATACTTAACAAAAAATATAGAACACATACATATTAAATACATACTAAAATACATAACACTCATATAAATATCGATATTATTAACATCGATAATTTAACTATCGATATTACTAACATCGATATTTGCAACATCGATATTTCTTACCTTAACTTCGATATTCTGGTTGTAGATATTCTTGACTTCGATATTTTGTCCCTACGATATTTAAAACTCGATATAACTGTGCTTCGATATTTAAAAATCGATATTTTGACTGTCCACCGATAGAGACAGTTTGGGAGCTAGAGCAATAATACCTCAACTGATGGGTAGTCCCGAAAAGGATACTTTTAAGTAAGCACCTGCTTCTTCAAAGAAGAAATGGGATAGTAACAAACATCAAAAGAATAAAGAGAATAGATCTCAATCCAGAGGTAGGTCTCCTCAACAGGAGCCCTCCGAAAGGAGGTATAACCTTAGGAATAGGGACAACATTAGAAAACCTGACAGGTTTCAGGACACTGATGCACGTTCCTCTCGTTCCTTTCAAGGTTCATCAAAAAACTCAGAGACGGAAGGACGGTCAGAACACAGACAAGAAGAGCGTACAAAGTCCAGAGGCACGCAACGCGCTCCAGAATACACTTCAAAGAAAGAAGAAAAACCAAAATCAAAACCTCAATTCAAAAAGAAGAAAGTAGCAGGTCTTAAGATCAGACATGCCCAGAATTCTGAGGACTCAACTACTGAATGGGGAATGGGCTCTGACGATGCTAGACAGTGCAGTAGAAGAAACAATAGCTCGCCAGAACCTGATGGAATTTCTGGTGACAGCGGAGCTGAGTGAACATATCACGGTGGAAACGCCTGATACTAGGGTAAGTGTCCCACATAGGTTACATGAACTAACACTGCAAATGGAGGGGGGCAAGCCCAAAAAATTAAAGGTCTCTTTTGGGAGAACCTAACTTTTGGGTATGACATACTTTTGGCTGAAAGACATTGGCCGCCCGCTATCGTTACGGATTGCCCAAAGGGAGACAGGGTAATTTTTCCAGCCTTTTCAGACCTTGTTCCTAACCACTTAAAACACACATACGCGCAGGAGTGGGCGGTAGCCCTTGCCCCTGCACTATATCGCAACCATGTGGGATGAAGATTTGACCCACCACGTAATACCATTGAAATCTACTCCGACTCCACAAAGACAATATCCAATTAAGCAAGAAGCTAAAAAACAGGTTAGGGAGATCTTAGATCAACTTGAATACCAGGGAGTGATTTAAACTTGCACCTCTTCAATGAATAATCCTTTGTTTCCCATAATGAAACCCGACAACTCATATCGTCTAGTTTTAGATTATAGACATCTAGACTCATGCACAAAAACATTTGCAGTACAAAATGCACACAGTGCCACATTGATAAATAACATTGTGCGGAAAAAATACAAAACAGCACTAGATATTTCAAATTGATTTTTTTGCCAAAATATAGCGCCTGAGAGCAGATATTTGACAGCATTCTCAGCGCTGGGGTCCCAGCGTCAATTTTGTCGGCTCCCCCAGGGGTATACAAACAGCCTGGGGTTGTTCTCGGCTAGGGTAACTGAGTTACTTCAGAATCTGGATGAAGAGACATTGTCCTATGCAGATGATATTTATCTGACGGATGATGACCTAGAGGAACACTTGACCAGGGTGAGCACCATCATTTTGGGATTCGCCCTGAGGGCTACAAATTCAACTTTAAAAAATCTAAAATAGCCCACCTCAATGTCCTATTTTTGGGATATGAGCTCTCAAGTGAAGGAAAATGCTTGGAAGCTAACTTTTTGGAAAAGTGTGCACTGCTCCAACCTCCAAAAACATTGAAGAATTTACAATCCATACTGGGATTCCTGAATTTTGGTAGAACATACATTTTGGATTACGCACAAAGGGTTAACCCTTTCTATGATCTCATAAGACCTGATTTTTCAGTTAGGCAATGGACACAGGAACACATGGATATCCTTCGTTCCCTACAAGCTGACATGATAGCATCTAAACACTTACAGACACGCGTAAATGTCCGCAACCTGGTGATCCGTATAGTTGCAGGTCAATCTGGGTACACATACCTAACATACAATGAAGGTGAAACAGTACCCATAACGTACAAGTCATACTTATACACGAACTCTGAGATGCGCTTCGCATCAACAGAGAAAATTCTGACAGCTGTACAGACTGCTGTTGTGAGAGAAAGAGCACTGGCTCAAGGGAAATGAATAATTGTTGTGACTCCAGTACCAGCCTTAGAGGCTGCTACAAAGGCTAGCGTTCCAAATGCTAAAGCTCTACATCCAAGATGGATACAATGGGTGAATTCTCTCACTGCTTCAGATGTAGAATACAGATACGACCCAAGTCTAAAAAACACAAGCATTTTTGCAATATGAACAGGGATATCCTCTCCCTCATGAAATAATGCCTCTAGATCAGTCTGAATATATTATTTACACTGACGGATCTGCACAGCCGGCCGTGGGAATTAAACAGCAATACATCGCCGCTTGTGCGATTGTAAAAGGTTGTATGCGGGAAGGCAAGTTCTATCCCAGGGATACGAAGATACAGTCTCTAGGAGACTGCACGGCTCAGCTGGCAGAACTAAAAGCTCTACTACTGGCACTGATAAATACAGATCGAGAATTCCCCACACTAATTGTGTGTGATTCTTTTTACTGTGTCCAATGAATATCTTCACCATTGGGGACAAAATGGGTTTATAGACTCAAAAGGTGGCACAATTAAGCATAAAATGCTATGGGAACAGGTAGTTGAGTTGAAAAACGAACTTCCAATGGCTCATGTGATACACACGCTGAGTCATCAACGAGATGGCGTTCACGTTGAAGGGAATTCATTGGCTGCTGAAGCCGCAAAGGGGGCAGTACGAACTGTGTCTGTAGCTGCCATCACTCGTTCAAAAACGAGAATAGACAGACAGATAATGGTAGCTGTCATTGCTTCACGCAAAGACAATTAGGCATTGCCGAAAGGTTTTCCACTCAAGTACTCCTACAAGTTAGATGCAAACAACGTTCCATTTGCTCAGATTCCCGGAGTGGGGGATAGAGTACTACCAAACATGGATCGCAGATTGGGCTTAATATTAGCTGCACACGAGGGTCTGGGTTCTGCACACGCAGGAGTTACGGCTACTGTTTCTTTACTGAAACAACGCTATTGGTGGCCAGGGTTAACAAAGCAGACCAAAGATTATGTCTTAAAATGCGACATCTGTCAACAGATGAAGGGCTCCACCATAACACGTCCAGCACAGACACCATTGCTAATATCAGGCAGACCACTAGCTTGTGTCTATTTGGACCACTGCGGCCCCTTACAATCTGATGGGGCTTACAAGTACATCATGGTTGCAGTGGATTCCTGATCGAGATTCATATGGGTATGGCCTCAGCACTTGGCTGATGCTCGAACTGTTATCAAAGATTTGTGAGTCTTTATAGGGACATACGCAGTTGGCACATTACATTCTGACCGTGGCCCCGCGTTTGGCTCTAGGGCTTACACGGAGGCCATTGGAAGTTTGTGTGTTGCACTGCGGTACTCCTCTCCACACCATCCAGAGGGAAATTCGGTTGTGGAGAGGAAAAAACGGGACTTAAAGCAATCATTAACAGCTAGAGTATTAGGTGCAAGTGGCAGTTGGGTCAATCATTTATATGGGGTGCAGCGGGCCTTGAATAACATGCCAAGAAGTTCTCTAGGAGGTGTCACTCCTTATGAGGTCTTTTTGGGACGAGAATGTGGGTACCTGATCTCAATTGTGAAGGCAAAGTGGCAGATGAAAAACCTTTTGACATCAATAAACGTTTGGCTGTTTTACAGGATCTGAATGAATCCAGGGCACTATAGAGTAATGTGCAGGTAAAGCGGACCGCCACTGTCAGTCACGGCAAGACCTGTCTAGATTCCTAAAGTCGGGGATCTGGTCAGGGAAAAGATAGCGGACAAAAAAGAATTTGGGCCATCGCACAGAAAGCCTGTACCTGTCCTGGCTGTTGAAGGAACAAGTACTGTACTTCTGCCACCTCTTGCCGTAAAAAAGGAGAAGAGATTAGTCTCCATTGATCTGATCAAACCACACTATGTGGCCGTTACTGAATAGTAGGCCTAGTGGGCTCCTGAGTAGCCGACGTCCTCCTCTCGCTATTATACAGGAAGTTCAGACAGAAAGTCTCATCACGTTTGAAGAGTCTGCTATACGGAATGATGGACCATGCAACAATGCCATGGAACTCGTTCCCCTTGAACAAGGAAAACAACATCAAAATGAAAGACAAATTTCTACTCGACCTAACGCTGATGTCTACATAAATATGCCTCAACAAGAGCAATCTACAAGTTCAACAAAACCTGCTGAGCTACCTAAAATAGATCGAACTGCAGCCAGATATTTCATTGACTTCAATACCTTTTCCTTGGATCCAAGTGAACCTGAAACAACGCCAGCCCCAATATCTCATCAACAACAAATCAAAGACTTCTTCATTTTTCTTAAAAAGACTTACCTGGTGTCACCATGGTTAGAACTTTGGATAATCACTGGGATACTTTTCTTTATTTTCTGGATAGGCTTACTAACTGTCTTCTGTTTACTTATTAATGGAACTTACCTTTGCCAAAGCTCTGCAGCATCTAAAGTGAACCTGATCCTGAAACCTCATGTTTCATCACATCGTGAACAAAGAGACTTGTCATCAGTGAACATTACAGCAGTTCCTATACCTGTTGGTATAGTATGGGACAAGGTTGATTATGATATATTTGGTCCGACCGAACTTTTAAAAATACCTCATTTATTTAACATTTCGTTAAATTATATCATTCCCTCCAGTACATTTTCCGATGATTGGGATTTTGAAACTGTAAACAATATGTTGTCTGATTTAGAACAATTTGCCGCATTTTCTAGCAATGAAATGTTAGAAGACACATCAGACTTTAACACCATGTAATGTTATCAACATTATGGTCATCATTGTTTACACAAATCCAGAATCCCTAGGAATGTTTTCACATATCACCAATGGGAACATTGCCCTACACCACCAAGAAAGTAGTTCAAAAACTTTTGCACAGAAATTTTCATATTTTTCAGGGTTTAACATTTCTGACCCGACCTCATACTACTATAAGGTTGCACCGACGTCCGCACAGAAAAATATGCTGACTAACACCAAACAGATTTACTCTGCTTCCTTTATTACCCAACTGTCTGAACAGGGTTTCGACTTATGGAAGGACACTATAGACTTAAAATCAGTCTTGGGTTCTAGAGACTGGCAAGTACAGGGAACAGAAGCTCTATTTAGAGCACGCCTCATTCCTCAGCAGATGATATTTCTAAATGATACTGTGCAACAGACTTCCTGTCTTGGAATAGCCAAGAATAAGGATTTGAACACTCCTCGGATTCCAAAACCATCACATGCCGAGAGTAATTTTACATCACAAGAAGGGATTACAATAGATGACATTTTACAATACAATAGATCAGACCCAAATTGGAAGAGATGGTTGGTTTGGCCCACAGACACAAACAGATGTCAGGGAAGATTCAGGGGTTCCACCGAAAGGTTCAGTATCCATAGGCCAGACCCACGCTATGTACAAAGAGAACAACCAGGGGTGGTGACATCATACAGTGTTGGGAAGCTATGCCTCGATTGGCTAAAAACCTCAACGCTGCCACAGGTGAAACAACACTTATCCTTACTTACAGAGGATGTGGACCTACAGGATTTTTTACTAGGTCCCAGAAAGCAATGTCAAAAACGTTTCTATTATGCTGTCTATAACGAAATTTGGAAAATCTCCCAACAAGAAGCATCGGAGAGACTACGAGAAATAGATGGGATCAATTTAGAAAAGGCGTTAGCCGTAGTTGACAATTGTATGACTACGTTAACATCCAGAATTTATTCACTGGGCAACATTGTATCTTCTGCTATTGATGTACTAGAACAAGATTTGTCCACACTACAGCAGGGCAATCACAATTACATTCTATTATATTATTAAGCTGGACGCTGCAATCATTGCGCGCAGGTTATGTGCCTTGGCATTTTATCAACAGTACGTCACTGTTTTCTGCATACAATCTAACGGAAAAACAGATGAAAATGGCACAGAGGGGAGTAAAATATACAATGCTGCGTATTGAAAAACTGGACAGAATACCTTTACTGTGGCAGAATCACCTTCCACAGAGTGGTTGATCCATGGCCATATAACAGTACCGGTCACAACTTTCCAGTTTCAGTATTGCCTAGAACAACAACAGGCAGGCAGATATGAAGAAATGGGTAGGGAACTCATCAAGGAATCTTGGGAATTACCCTACAGATTTCGATGCAGGAGTGAGGATCTAGAAGTGTTTCTAAGCGGTACAAACTGTGAGAGCGCTTTAAGTGGATCTCTCATATGCCAGGATATTATGCTGCATGGGGCATGTAATGGTTCAGTAGCGAACCTATCCTGTAACTTGAGGGGTACCCCGGCAGCCGTGATTACCCCAGTATTCAGGCTACTTTCAAATGGGAGTTACTTGATGCTGAACGATCAAGGTTGTTGTGGGATTCTTCCGGGCACCGCATATCTCGTCACCGTGACCTCCAGGGTTGCTTGCTGTAGGCAAGTATTGTTTCCACCGAGACACACACAGTCAGGGAGGCGCCGCTATGGCCTTTATTGAATGTTTCCTTTATACAGTGTGATACTCTGAGCAGAATGAAAACCATGCTTCTACAGAAAACCGTGCCCTTAACCTCCGCCCGGGAGACTTTTGATCTCCAAATAGCAAAGTCCTAGGCTGAGATATAGGCACTCATACATACGAACTGCCCCTTCCATTTCACAGAAATGGTAAATCGTATCTTTAACATGTCTGATACAATGGGTATAGTCCTCCTATTTAAGACCATAGGTTCGGGACTGTTAAGCACCTTTCAGACGGTCCTTGGAGTTATACCAAACTTTATACACTCTGTATTCGGAAGCATTTTTGGAGGACTTACGCTGATCCTGTTTCTAATAGCAGGTATCCTGATAGTAATTTTTCTGCTACGCAACGGACGTCCCAGTCACCAAGGAGATGGAAAAAGCACTCCTGGGGTGTAAATACCGTGATCGCATGGTACAACATCTGGGCACACCTCGCCTACGGGAGCTAAGCGCCTCTTGGTTCCTGTCATTTAGACCAGTCTGGATAGACTGTGTCCTACCTGTTCTCCGGTGCCTGTTCTGCGGAGAAGAATGCGTGTGGGACCTCTGTCTGACACTCCCATCAGTTGCGCAACCAGACTTTGATGCTTTGCTGGACCCGATAGCGGCCCATGTTCTGCAGTGTCCCCAGCGTATTCCTATGTTGATGGCGGCATTCTTAGAGCCTCCACAGGAAGTCTCTGCTCCTCCTGGAATGGATACCGGCTCCTCCATGGACACCCAGGCCTTGGATGGCGCACAGGCTGCCCCAGCATCGGCTGCAGGCAGTACGGAAGATCATCTGTGCTCAATTGACGTGATCTTCGAGGTGTTACAAGGGTCGTCATCTCCGAAGGCAGGCAACAGCGATGTTGCGTCTACCAGCCAGGATACATAAACATTTGGCTTGTCGTGTGTTGGGAAAAAATTAGGCCTTTTTTAAACAAACGAAAATTGGAACTCCAAAACAATTGACACTTTTTATGACCTGCATGGCTTTCAAGATGCTTGTACTGGTTCGAACTATTTACACGGACACATTAGAGCTATTGCTCGAGTGACAATTTTTCCTTTTGACGTATTTTAGAATTTTTAACATTTTTTAGAAAAACTATTGTTTTACTGTAGTTGTTTGCTTACCAGTGCCTAGACAGCCTAGTAGTACGTTAGAATTTAATTATGTTGTCCAGTCGGATGAGGAGTGGGTGTTATATTCCATATAGATACCCCAATATAGGCTCAAGTAACATTGTAACCTTTCACCTATACTCTCCCCTACATTACACACATAACGGTTCTTGGGGACTGACCTTTTACCTAGATACGACACTGCACACAGAACGCGGGATTTTCCCTGGTAAAAGCCTCATACATTATGCATGAGGATTCTTGAAAATTCAGCAGGACTACCATCTCCTGCATAATAACTATGTATAAAGTTCATTCCCGACGTCATCCTAAGTCCAACAAGTGGCACAGCAAGGTAGAACCCCCGGGGAGACCTTTGGGTATATAAACATCACATCTTGCTGAGACAGATAGAGGAGATCAGGACTTCCCTACCGACACACTGACGCGAGACGCTGAGGCTCCTGCATGCAGATACTCCAGCTCGCAGTGGTCTAACATCCCTTGCAGGGTGTCCAACTCGAAACCAAGACGGGGTCCCACAGTCCTCACTTTAGGTAATGGGGTTGACTATATCCTAGACGGATTCTTGGCATAACACCTACATACATGATTGGTACACTTAGGTACATCTAGTTAGGGTAGCATCGTAGGAGTACGCATTTTATTGTCATGTATTTTATATACTTGCCTGTATTCATGGTTATAGCAAAATTGTAGAAATCTACCATCCTTTTACTTTCTTAGTGGTTCTAATCATTTATATCTGTTACTGTCTAATGGTTGTTTCGGCACACCTATTTTACACTAGAATAACAACTGTTCAATAAATGCTTATTGAAAAACATCCATACCGTTTATTCTGTGTATCTCTCTGAGACTAAGTGAGCACAAGTGACTGAGCGAAAAGTAGTACTCTGTTTCCACGGTCCTGAGGGATCAGGGTTGTCATACATGATTGGTACACTTAGGTACATCTAGTTAGGGTAGCATCATAGGAGTACGCAATTTATTGTCATGTATTTTATATACTTGCCTGTATTCATGGTTATAGCAAAATGGTAGAAATCTACCATCCTTTTACTTTCTTAGTGCTTCTAATCATTTATATTTGTTACTGTCTAATGGTTGTTTCGGCACACCTATTTTACACTAGAATAACGACTGTTCAATAAATGCTTATTAAAAAAACATCCATACCGTTTATTCTGTGTATCTCTCTGAGACTGAGTGACTGAGCGCAAAGCAGTACACTGTTTGCACGGTCCTGAGGGATCAGGGTTGTCATGTTCGATAATTGCCAAGAATTATTCTCTCCTTGGTAAGAGGAGTTTCTAGTGGCATTGTGAGCTAGCTGGTACACAGGCCAACATACCCAGTGGGGGTGTCCAGAATCAGTCTGACACCAATCCTACAGTGTATGTTGTCTAAACGCGCAGATCCTATATAGGTTCTATAGGAACTACACGACAACAGCATTACCAGTTCTTTCTCAACACCTTTCTGCAAGTGAAAAGCAATATGATGACGTCGTTGAGCGACAGGACGAATGTCCTCATTGATATGAAGTTGCACTTTTATGGTCTTAAGCTTTCCTAGTCCTTAAAACAATGATGGGAACTGACTTACTGTGTCTGCATGTGCATTTATGTTATAGTTGATAGAAATCAGACCCATGTCAGCAGCAGTATGGAAACTGAGTAAAGATGTACCTGACTTGACAAAATACCTTGAAGAACATGATTTGTCACCTGTTCTTTCGTGTTCTTGTGTCGCATGGTTACTACGAATGATCCTTGACTTTGCAATGGCGTGGAGACGGCCCACGTGCATACCTTTGTCTTTTTAGGTGTGAGATGAGGCACTGTCGACAGTTTATTGCACTTCTCTGCCAGGATGATGTTTATCGATGCACCACTGTTGATGAAATGTATGGGATAGCCATTCACCTGTAGTGTGATCTTGAGGCAATATTCACAGGAATGTAGTTGTTTCACGTGGCGATCTCGCTTGGACTTGGACTCTTCTCTGCATGAAGCCAAACCCAAGTGTTCCCATCAATCACCAGTTGACATCATCATCACAGCGCCATCTTCTTCACTGTACCTCGATAATGACGTTGAAGAACCTTTGGAAGATGCATTTGGTGATGAGCGAACTCGTTTAGTTTCCACTTGCCTCAACTGGTGTCGCCGTTTAGTCCTATGGGCAGGGCTAGATTGTTTCTGGAACATTCTGGCAGACATTTCTAGCACCGATGTGACACAGTTTGTTTCTCTTTCACTTTGCAAACCTTTATGAAATGGTTTTCTTTTCCACAGCCTTTGCATGTTTGTCTAATGGTGGGACATTTACCTTTGTGCGGAAAGGAGAATCGGAGACCCTCGACCTTGTGTCTCTGCTTACTTGTCACGTTCAATGCTGATTCACTCTGGGCTAATCCAGCCCCCATATCAGCAGCTTGTCGATCAGCACGTTCTTCTGATCTTGCAGCCATGAGTACTTTCTCCAAAATGAGTGTCTCCTGTAGAATACGTCATCTGAACGAGTTGGAAATGCAACCATAGATGACTCATAGGTGGATGGCTTTTTCATCATTGAATTCATTGAACTTGCAATGCTTGAAGAAGGCCTCAAGTTGTTCGACAAACTCATCCATCATTTCTCCAGCTTGCTGTCTCGCTTGGTTGAAGATGTACCTTTCATAATCGATGTTTGGCATTCGATTGAACTGATTTCTAATGCCGCCTTAATCTTACGGTTAAGATGTTGCATCAGTTTGTGGTAGTTTCTTTATCACTTCTTTCACTCCATCACCTGCAAGGCTCTTTAAGTGTTTTATGATCATTTTGTCACTTGTTTCTTCTAGCGCGTCAATGAAATCAGCAAATGTTTCAATACAGGCAGTCCATCTGATGCCAATATTCAGTTTTTGGGCAGTATTGAATGGAAGCGGCAGTTTCAAGAAGGCGGTGGCGCCATATTTGACAGTGGTCTCTGCAGCCATGGGAACCTTTCAAAATCTTGAAGACTTTTGAGTTGTGCTGAGCACAACCGGCGACTTTGGTGGTTGCCACTTCAGGTACCGACAGCTCTGTAAGCACAACCCCTGTGCGTTCACTTGGATCGTCAAGGCTGTTACTTGCTACTTTGCATGCACTGGTATCCGGACAGAATTCGACTCGACGATGGATGCCTCGTTCTTGCCAGTGAGTACAATTGTGTTCTTTCCGCCTAGACACCACTGCTTTCCTTGGTGCACTTCTGCACCTGACTATTGTGGTCTTCTGTGCTTCTTTGTACCTGGTTATCGTTGCCTTCAGCGCTATCATACTGTATATATGCTGGATCTGTGTTACGTTGCTGTACAGGCCCTCTTCTTTCAGCCTTACCAGTAGGTTCCAGGCTGACTGTGACTGAACTTTCCGTGGGGCCTTCATCTTCTTCGAAAGCCTTGTACTGGCTGGACTGGTGCTTTAACTCCACAGATGGGCCCCACTACAAGACACTACAATGATTTACTATGTCATGCAGAGCCACGCAAGGTGTCTCTCTGCTAGGCATAGTAAATATGACTTAAAGGCTTGCATTGCCTTGTGTGACGCAAGGGCAAAAAAAGCCCTTGATAAATCTGGGCCCAGGTTTCCTACCTCCTGATTTAACACTATGCTATAACAAAAACACCCATCTATGACTAATCCATGCAAATGGAGACTCCGAATTATCAGTGATTCAAGCAGGTGTGCACCAAATGAGAACTATCAAAACGCTGCAAATGAGGCAAACTGCTGTGGCAGGGAACAACCAAAACAAGTCACTCTGTTCCTTTTGCTTCCGGTTACCTTTGACATAAGGAATGTCCACGTCCAAGGCCTATGAGTTGCAATGACAATAACAAGAGGAGACCTATAGACAGAGACAACATTTTGGAAGTTCAACCAAATAAAGGGCCATATTGCCTAAAATCTGTTTTCACTTAGACTGTGTCAGGTTCAGATAAAATCTTCGAGTGCCTGGCCCAATGGAGGAGGCTGCGTAATTTATTATATTTGGAGTTATTACACAGTCACAGGATAAGTTAGCTCATGTTTCATGAGTGTCCACCAACCCTCTTTTGTGGTTTATGCCCATTGACAGTTGTGCAGTCACATCGCTTAATGTGTACTACAGGGAGATCACAGGCATAAGCAAGCGGTTCCTTCTTGCAGCACTCTACCCCCTCGATCAGGCATTCAGCCCCATCCCTTAAGTAATGTCTATAGTTGGTGCACACTGGCACAGATTCAAGCTGTACTACTGTAACCTCCTAGGTGATGAAGGAGAGCACATGGGCTGCTCCTTGCAATCACCAAAAAGTACTGTAGTGGCAATTGTATTTTGTGCATCACCCCTTGGTTGGCATACAGTTAATGCTCATCTTACAATGTGCACTTCCCCAGTACATGGCTTCAAATTAAATATGTGCCACAAGAAGCAAAGATTATTTTATTTAGAAGAACAAGGCATCAGTAGCGGCACCTCCACTAAGGGGGAGGAGCGTCGCCCCACTGCTCAAAAGGAAAAATAAAATGATAATAACGTATCAGTATTATCATTTTATTTTCCCTATTGCATTCAGTGGCAGCCTGGGGCTCGCCAGAGCAGGGGTAGGAGTGGTTTGCACTCCCTAAGTGCGCCTGACTGTTTGGCTGGCCCTCTTGGGCCGGCCAAACAGTCATGCACACTTTGCATGTGGCCCACCAGGCTGCATTACACAGCTTAGTGAGGAACATGCACAGGCTCCCTGTCCCCATGTGAGCGCCGATCCACGGCCCTCAGACCAATCACAATGCTGCATTGCATTGTTCTGATTGGCTAAGGGGAGCCTGTGTGCCTGGGTGCTTCCTGCTGCTGGTCGGGACTGGAGACAGGAAGAAGGAAGATGAAGAGGATGGAGGAAAGGAGGAAAGGAGGTGGACGGCAGTTCCAGGTAAGCCCTTTTTTTCTTTTTTTTTCACTCCCTCCTCTCCACCCCGCCCCACCACCTCGTCCGGTAGCAGCCACTGCTGCAAGGCATCCATGCAAACGAGAGAACCCCCTTTTGACAAGGCGCTGTCAGGAGATCCCCACCAATGTACACGATATTAAAATTCTATTATTTCCTGCAGCGTAAATGTGGCGCCGAATTGACAAAACTGAAAGATACATGTCACGTTTGGATGCAGGGTAAAATAAGTAATTTGAAAAATTTAGAAATGACAATGCCTGCTTTCAAACATTGTGGAAACTGGTAGAGAAATGTCAGCAAAAGGTGATTGGCACAAAAATGGGTTACACTAACCCAAAAACGAGACTCAAACCTTAAAATTAAGGAGAATCTTGAAAGTTACTTGACTTTCATTAAGAATACTACAATAATGTATTTTGTTGTTTGAGGCACACGACTCAGTATTTTATTGGTAAGGAATTTTTTCATCGACGTGTCGTAAAGTGGGATCACCTAAAATTGTCAGTGCGACATGAGATTCATCTAACTAAATATAAAATTATATACACTGGTTTAAAGAAAATTCAGCAGCCTTTTTATTTAGTTTTGCAAATTTAAAAGTCATGTATTTTACAATGTATATATTCAATCGTATTAAACTTTTAGGTTTCCTGCTGTGGTTAACAATTACTTTAACAAATGTTGCCCGGAGGAAATTAACTGGACGCCTCAACAGATGCTTTGGTATTCGGTTAATAATTTCCGATCAGTAAACTATCAGTCCATTCTGCTCTGCATTCCCAGACTTCAATAAGGGCGAAAATATTATTTTAGCCTGAAACGTTATTTGAGAAGTATGCTTTGTTCCACTGGTTGAGAAGGAAAAGTGCACGAGAGTACGTAAACCCACAAATATCCAATCATATATGTTCGATGTTGATGGACGGACCTTACAAAACAGATTTTGGACCAATGAAAACTGAGATGTATGAAACATTTTTGGCGAGAAGTAGTTTTCAAATTTAAATTCAGAACCCAGAACAGATATTTCTGGACAAAAAATCATTTTCATGCATGGATTATACTAAGAAAATGTCCTTGATTAAGTAAAGAACAACATTGTAATGATAATGGTTTAAGGGAGTTAGACTACACAACCCGATCCAGAACTTATTTCTCAGCCCAATTCCGTTGGGAAAAGGGCTTCTTTAAATAAATAGATCTTTTTATCTATTACAGAATAATGTAAGAGTTGCAAGTGAAGTACATGGACAAAGCTAAAAATTGATTCTTGATAATGCATGTCACATTGTTGGCGAGGTACTCCATCAAAAAACACGAAGAAACGTTTAAGTACCAGCTAAAGAAAATATTTTTCATTTCAGAGTTTCCTTATGACTAATTTGCCAAAATGTGGCTTGCAACAAAAGGTGGAGTATTGAGGGAGAAAGAGTGAATAAACTATGTTCACTGGTAGCTAGCTCAGTGATTGTAGTGCTTGCTACTGAGTCTTGTGTGTCACCAATAAATCACAGCTCTGAAACCAGAGAGTGCTGACTCAGTCTGTCATCCTTCTTAGATTCATTTATTTAGTACCGCTGAGTTCAGTAATAATCATATGCAAAGCTGTATGCGGGCCGTGGCCGACTGGATGATAAACAACTATCTACAACTCAATGGGGATAAAACTGAGGTCCTGGTTTTTGGCAGCCAACAATCAATATGGTCACACTCCTGGTGGCCTGAAATACTTGGACCTTGCCCCTGTCCTGCTGTGTCAGCAAAGAATCTGGGTGTTATAGTCGACAGTTCACTCTCTTTCGACCCCCGGGTCAATAGAACTGTTTCAACCTGTTTTGGGGTCATCAGGATTTTGAGGAAGATTTTTCCATGTCTCTCTCTTCTCGAAAGCAGGTAGCGGTTGCCTCGATCTTGACCAGGTTGGATTATTGTAATGCCCTCTATCTGGATATTAACAAGGGATCCATTCATAAACTGCAACTTGTACAGAATGCAGCAGCAAGACTCATGATGGATCTTCCTAAATTCCACTCGGTCTCCGCGGTAGTTCGCAAACTACATTGACTTTCGCTAGGAAAGAGAATACTGTTCAAGGCCCTATGTATTGTTCATAGGGCTCTTCATAGTCCTGGTCCTGAAGGAATCAAAAGACTCCTCCAACGGTACGTCCCCACCAAACGGCTACGGTCTGCCAATAAAAATTGTCTTCCAATAAAAATTGTCTGGTAGTCCCCAGGTTTAGGAGGGCTAGGTGGGGGGGAGCCTTTGCTGTCGCCCCTCTAAGCTTTGGAACACCCTTCCTCTAACGATCTCTTGTCAAGAGTCACATCTACCCTTTCGTAAATCTTTAAAAACATGGCTCTTTGCACTTTAATATCTTGAAGATTCATCTCTATTATGCATGACTGCTCGTTCTATCCCTAGCGCCTTGACGCCTTTGGGCAAAGTTCACGCTCTATAAGATTATTATTCATTCATTCATCCCTGTTGCTGGTTTTTTTCTGTTTCACCCACTGCCCCGTCCGTTTCTTCTTTGCCTCCCACTAACCGCCCAGCCACCCCCCCACCAGCTCTCACTTGTATTCAGCTTCTTCATTTTCCTCTTCATTCCGCTCTCTTTTTTTTTTTTTTTTGCAGTGTTCTATTGTGCAAACTCGACCCGAAGGTACTGCAGTGCTTTACATGAGCACCAGTTACATTAAAGAAGACCACATTTCATTTTTTTTCAGGCACAAAGAGATAAGTGACTTACCCAGAATAACAGGTTGTTGTGCCAATGCCTCCATGCTTGTTGTTATTGAATTCTGTCCCTCAAGGGCAGGTAAAGACAGTGCTCCTCCACCCCAGGCCTCTCCGAGCTGAGCTTGAGTGTGGGTGTGGAGAGGAGAGGGGGGCCTTAGCGAATTACCTTCCTTTCCCTTAACATGTCACTGTTTTTTAATGAAAATATTTTTTGTTGGCTTGTTTGTCTTACTATTGCTAGAGACCAGGTCACGCAGCAGTGTACTGTGGTATGGCAGTCGCTTGTTGACCCGCACCAATCAATCAATCATGTCACTTATAAAGCGCACTACATACCCGCGAGGGTCTCAAGGCGCTGGGGGAAGAGGGGGGTGGTGCTGCTACTCATCGAAGAGCCAGGTCTTGAGGAGTCTTCTGAAGGCCAGTAGGTCTTGGGTCTGTCGGAGGTTGGTGGGGAGGGTGTTCCAGGTCTTGGCGGCGAGGTGGGAGAAGGATCTGCCGCCGGCGGTCGTTTTCCGGATGCGGGGGACTGTGGCGAGGGCGAGGCTGGTCGAGCGGAGCTGGCGGGTGGGGGTGTAGAAGCTGAGTCGTCTGTTGAGGTAGGCTGGTCCGGAGTTGTGGAGTGCTTTGTGTGCGTGGGTGAGGAGCTTGAAGGTTATCCTCTTGTTGACAGGGAGCCAGTGCAGGTCTCTCAGGTGGGGTGTGATGTGGCTGCGTCGGGGGATGTCGAGGATAAGACGTGCAGAGGCGTTCTGGATGCGTTGCTGCCGTCTCAGGAGCTTAGCCGTCGTTCCTGCGTAGAGGGCGTTTCCGTAGTCCAGCCTGCTGGTGACGAGGGCCTCGGTGACTGTTTTTCTTGTTTCGGTGGGGATCCACTTGAAGATCCTGCGGAGCATTCGGAGGATGCTGAAGCAGGATGAGGAAACGGCGTTGACCTGCTTAGTCATGGAGAGGGTGGGGTCGAGGATGACCCCTAGGTTGCGTACGTGGTCGGTGGGTGGCGGGGCTGTTCCCAGTGATGTTGGCCACCAGGAGTCGTCCCAGGCTGAAGGGTTGGAACCAAGGATGAGGACCTCCGTCTTGTCCGAGTTCAGCTTCAGGCGGCTGGTCCTCATCCATTCGGCGACGGCCTTCATTCCTTCGTGGAGGTGGGCTTTGGCGGTGTGAGGGTCTTTGGTGAGGGAGAGGATCAGCTGGGTGTCGTCGGCGTAGGAGATGATGTTGAGGTTGTGCTGTCGGGCGACGTGGGCGAGGGGTGCCATGTAGATGTTGAACAGCGTTGGGCTGAGGGAGGAGCCTTGGGGTACGCCGCAGATGATCTTGGTGGCCTTGGATCGGAAGGGGCGAGGCGGACGCTTTGTGTTCTGCCGGAAAGGAAGGATGTGGTCCAGTCCAGGGCCTTCTCTTGGATCCCGGCGTCGTGAAGGCGTGTTCGTAGTGTGTGGTGGCAGACCGTGTCGAAGGCGGCTGATAGGTCCAGGAGGATGAGGGCTGCTGTTTCTCCGTTGTCTAGCAGGGTCCTGATGTCATCGGTGGCGGCGATGAGGGCGGTTTCGGTGCTGTGGTTGCTGCGGAAGCCGGACTGGGAAGGTTCCAGGATGTTGTTCTCCTCGAGGTAGCGAGTCAGTTGTTTGTTGACGATTTTCTCGGTGACCTTCGCGGGGAACGGGAGCAGAGAGATGGGTCGGAAGTTCTTGAGGTCCTTGGGGTCTGCCTTGGGTTTCTTGAGTAAGGCGGTGATCTCGGCGTGCTTCCAGCTTTCCGGGAAGGTTGCTGTCTCGAAGGAGATGTTGATTATTTTCCGGAGATGGGGCGCGATGGCTGTACTGGCTTTGTTGAAGATGTGGTGAGGGCACGGGTCTAGCGGTGAACCGGAGTGGATGGTGTTCATGATCTCGCTGGTGTCCTCGTCGTTGATGTTGGTCCAGGAGAGCAGGCGGTTGGTGGTTGTGGGGGCAGTGGTCTCGGTGGTTGCCGGGGCGGTCGTGGTGTTGAAGCTGTCGTGGATGTCGGCGATTTTGCGGTGGAAGAAGGTGGCCAGTGAGTCGCACAGGTCTCGCGACGGCTGGATGTCGTTGGTGTTGGAGCTGGGGTTGGAGAGTTCCTTCACGATGTTGAAGAGCTCTTTGCTGTTGTGTGCGTTGTTGTCTAGGCGGTCTTTGAGTGAGGCCCTTTTGGCGGATCTGATGAGGTGATGGTGACTGCGGGTGGCGCTCTTGTGGGCGGCGTAGCTGTCCGCTGTCCGTTCGTGGAGCCAGATCTTCTCCAGTTTTCGGCATGTTCGTTTGGAGGCCTGGAGGTCTTCGGTGAACCAGGTGGCTTTCTTGCTGGTGTGGCTGTTGGGCGGATTCTTGAGCGGGGCGAGGGTGTTGGCGCAGTCGTCGATCCACTGTCTGAGGTTGCGGGCGGCGGTGTCGGGGTCGGAGGGTTCGGCGGGTGGGCTCAGGGCGAGGGTTGTGGTTAGCTGGTCTTCCGTGACTCTGCTCCAGCAGCGGCGAGGCATTTGTTCGGTGCGGTGGTGCGTGGTGGGCTTCCTGTAGGTGAAGTGGATGCAGTGGTGGTCAGTCCAGTGGGGTTCGGAGGTGTGGTTGAAGGAGACGTGTGGGCTTGCGGAAAAGATGGAGTCGAGCGTGTGGCCGGCGGCGTGGGTGGGTGTAGTCACGAGCTGTCTGAGTCTGAGGGTGGCGAGGTTGTCGATCAGGGTGGTGGAGTTGGTGTCCTTGTTGTTCTCGAGGTGGAAGTTCAGGTCCCCGAGGAGGATGTAGTCTGTGGAGGCGATGGCGTGTGTGCTGACGAAGTCAGCGATGGAATCGCTGAACTGTGGTCGGGGTCCGGGGGGTCTGTAGATGAGGGTTCCTCTGAGGGTGGTGTTGGGATCGGTGTGGATCTGGAAGTGCATGTGTTCGGCGGTGCTGAGGGTGTCGTCGGTGTTGGTTGAGACTCTGAGGGTGTTCCTGTGGACGATGGCGATGCCTCCTCCGACTCCGTTGGTGCGGTCCCTGCGGGTGATCTTGTATCCGTCCGGGATGGCAATGGCGATGTCGGGGGCTGAAGCGGGATTCAGCCAGGTCTCCGTCAGGAATGCGACGTCTGGGGAGGTTGAGTCGAGAAGGTCCCAAAGTTTGATGGCGTGTTTGCGGGCGGAGCGGGTGTTGAGGAGGATGCATCTGAGGTAGTTGGGTTCTTTCCTGGGCGGTGGTTTGGCGGGGCGGGTGCTGGCGAAGCTGCAGTTCCGGCAGGTGAAGGGCCCTTGGGTGCGCTTTGGGGTGGCCTGGTAGCAGGCGTGATCTTTTCCGGGGTTGAGTGCGTGGAGGGTGCTGGCGTCGTATCGGCGTCTGTTGATGTGGCGGGCGCGGGGGATGCCCGGACCAGGGGGTCTGGCGCTGGGCGCGGTCACGGCGCAGACGGGCGCAGACGGGCGCAGACGGGCTTGCCTTAGGCGCGCCTTTGGCGCGCCAGCGGCGCGGCCGCCATAAATGGGGAGGTGGGAGGGAGGAGCAGGGAATGGGGCAGCGAATGGGCAGTGAGGGGGCGGGGCCGCAGGGGCGCAGCGGCGGGAAACAGGCACAGAAGGGAAAACGAGCACAATCAGGGCATCAAGGGGGCACAGAAAGGAAAAAACTAGCACAATGAGGGGCAGCAAGGGGGCACAGAAAGGAAAAAACTAGCACAATGAGGGGCAGCAAGGGGGCACAGAAAGGAAGAACGAGCACAATCAGGGGCAGCAAGGGGGGCACAGAAAGGAAAAAACGAGCACAATCAGGGGCAGCAAGGGGGCACAGAAAGGAAAAACGAGCACAATCAGGGGCAGCAAGGGGGGCACCGAAAGGAAAAAAACGAGCACAATGAGGGGCAGCAAGGGGGCACAGAAAGGAAAAAAAAAACGAGCACAATCAGGGGCAGCAAGGGGGCACAGAAAGGAAAAAACTAGCACAATGAGGGGCAGCAAGGGGGCACAGAAAGGAAAAACGAGCACAATCAGGGGCAGCAAGGGGGGGCACAGAAAGGAAAAAAACGAGCACAATCAGGGGCAGCAAGGGGGCACAGAAAGGAAAAACGAGCACAATCAGGGGCAGCAAGGGGGCACAGAAAGGAAAAACGAGCACAATCAGGGGCAGCAGCAGGGCACACAGACGGAGCTGTGTGGTGGGGGAGCGACCTACCAGTCAAGGTCAGGGGTCGCTCTCTTCACCACGCAGCGGCCGCCATAAATGGGGAGGTGGGAGGGAGGAGCAGGGAATGGGGCAGCGAATGGGCAGTGAGGGGGCGGGGCCGCAGGCGCAGCGGCGGGAAACAGGCACAGAAGGGAAAACGAGCGCAATCAGGGCATCAAGGGGGCACAGAAAGGAAAAAAACTAGCACAATGAGGGGCAGCAAGGGGGCACAGAAAGGAAAAACTAGCACGATCAGGGGCAGCAAGGGGGCACAGAAAGGAAAAAACGAGCACAATCAGGGGCAGCAAGGGGGCACAGAAAGGGGAAAAAACGAGCACAATCAGGGGCAGCAAGGGGGCACAGAAAGGAAAAACTGAGCACAATGAGGGGCAGCAAGGGGGCACAGAAAGGAAAAACGAGCACAATCAGGGGCAGCAGGGGGGCACAGAAAGGAAAAAACGAGCACAATCAGGGGCAGCAAGGGGGCACAGAAAGGAAAAACGAGCACAATCAGGGGCAGCAAGGGGGGCACAGAAAGGAAAAAACGAGCACAATCAGGGTCAGCAAGGGGGGCACAGAAAGGAAAAAACGAGCACAATCAGGGGCAGCAAGGGGGGCACAGAAAGGAAAAAACGAGCACAATCAGGGGCAGCAAGGGGGCACAGAAAGGAAAAACGAGCACAATCAGGGGCAGCAGCAGGGCACACAGACGGAGCTGTGTGGTGGGGGAGCGACCTACCAGTCAAGGTCAGGGGTCGCTCCAGGGCTGCTGGCTTGTGATGCTGAGTTTGTAGGACACCACAGTAGAGAGGTGCAGTGTGATCTCACTCACCAGTGAATCGATGTTTAGGCTTGCAATAGCAAAATACATTTTTGTAACTGTCTTGGAGCTGGAATGAGATGCTTGCTGCTGCTGCCATTGCCCAGATCTGGTAGACAACAAATTTCATCTCTCGGTTCCCAAACTCGGCATCATGGAAGGGGCAATAATGTCATTCACAAATTTGGGCTGACACCACTCTAGTCGAGTAAGAATACAGTCTTTTAGCTAATGTTTTCTAGTCGAATACGGCCTTTACAATGTGGACTTAAGCACGTGTGCCGTTTACCCGCAAGCAGAACAACACTTGCCTTAACCATCAACCTCTTGTTCTAGTTGTCTGAGCGGATGGGTGGGGAGAGGAACTCAAAGGATCGTGGCAGGAAGAAAGACCAGGATGCGGATTGGTAAGTTGGGCTGGTGCTGGGGGGGTGTAGATTCTAGGGGAGAGGCTGGTTTTAGGGCTCAGGGTGGGGGACTGGGTTCGGGGTAGCTTTTAGGGCAGGGGGCCGAATTTTAGGGCTTAGGGCAGGGGGGAAGGGATAGTTTTCAGGTCTTGGGGCCAGTTTTTAGGGCAGGGGTGCTGGGGTAGGGGTAGTTTTTTGGGGCTAGAAGGCCTGGTTTTACGGCTCAGGGAGGGGGTCGAGGTAGTTAATAGGGCTGGGGCAGGTAGATTACAATGCAGGAGGATCGAATTTTAGGGCTCAGGGCAGGGGGGGCTAGGGTGGCATCTTTACCACACATATACCTTTACCAATCATGCCTTTACAACGAAATTCATTGTAAAGGCATGCATGGTAAAGACACTGTCATTGTAAAGACCGCGTGGTTAAGGCATGCGTGGTTTAGGCATGCATGGTTGTGTCATACAACCTTTCTAGTCTGGCGGTCTTTCAAAAGTTTAATTGAGAGAGTAGTGCTAGTCTTTGAGTCCATCCATTCTGCATCCTCCAGTGCAGAATCAAGCATGACTTAAAGCGTGGCTTTTGTTGGGTGTTAAATGTCAAGGCAAATACTTAGATTCATAAAGCATGTGTGCATTGAAATTTCAATGCAGGTTAAAGTTCAACTTCTCATGTCAGTACAGCATTAAAGTAGGTTAGTAAGACCCATTACAATCTGAATCGTCGTGCCAGAGAGCTCCCTGCCAAGTGAAAGCAGTCACCTTTTTTGTGCTTTTGCTTTGCATTCTGGTACTTGGATTCCTGTTTTGTTAAAGAGGGCACTGCTAGAAATGCCAGAATGCAAAGAGAGAATTTGGGAGCTTTCTGGTTCTCTGAAGAGCTGTCTCTCCTGCCCGTCCGGAAACCAGCCGTAAAGCGCATTGGTCTTGGTTTCTTGTGAAAGCATATTCTTCACCATAAATCTATTATATGCTTTTCACAGCTGTGACTTTAACAGGACTGAATCAGATTTCAGAGAAGAGGAGGACCAGGGGATGACTGGCAGTTCTCACCAGTTTCTATGCACCCTATACATTTGGTGCATTTTGATTCTAAACTCTGTGACAGAGGCAGCAGCACTGGGCTTGCACTCCATATTTTAAGTCCTGTGTACTAGACTGTGCCTACGCTGCCTCTAGCAAGGCATATTGTCAGCTTGAAGGGTCGTTCTCTGCCTGTGGGGGTCTCCACACCCTCCGTGATGACTCGCTCTAGTGTGCTTCTCCACCTGCATTGCTTTCTTGACCATGTGCTTCTCCACTCAACATCGATATTGTGCTCTCTCTCTCATCCAGTTAATCCCCCCACTCCAAGTCCCTGTGTCTCCATTTGCTATTCTCCCCACACCCTACTTATTGCTTTCCCTCACCCGAGCCCCCATGTTATTTCTGTCTGTCCTTATATTGTTACCCCGCCTTCCTGTTGTTTACACTCTGTTGCTTCCCCCCAAGCCCAAGGTGCTTTCCTCACACGTTTTTTCATTTATCGTCGATCCAACTTGAATTGGTAAACAAAAAGAAAAAAAGCAATTGCGTCATTTTGTAGGAGTGTGAAATTACTTTTTTCTTTTGTTTTAGCTAGGCTTTTTTTAGCATTAAGGATGCTCTACAGCATGACTAAAATCAGGCGCGACCTATTGGCTTTGCCAATGCTTGTTTTTCCAAGTAATGAAGAAGTCACAAGTTAAAATCACTCGTAGTTGAGATACTGATTCATTTCCAGTTTCAAAGTGCATATTTCAGCCATGTCGATTTGCTAGTCTTGCACTGGGTCTGTCCTAATACAAAGCAATGCTAGAAAACCACTTAGGACCCCATCACACGTGGGCCAGCAACAAGGTGCAGTAATAGTGTACTTGGTATCAACAGAAGAGTACTGGGTGTGCCGAATATCCACATCTTGAATGCGGAATAAAAGAGAGAAAAAACTGTTTTCCACAGATTTTTCATGCATTAAAGCCCATATTCCACACATCCTGCTACCTGATTTTTGCAGGTTCATATGTGCCCGGAAATACCAGGAAACTCATAGTCCCTTTATAACTGAAGATATGAGTTTTCTATCTAGAATCAGATGACTAGAATCAAGTGCTTATACTGGACAGATCAGGGAAGCATTCATTAACAATATAACAAGAAACTGTCCCATCGTCGGGGCCAACATGTCTCTTTGACTTGGATAGTTGCAATTCTTCCACCAACCATGGTCTTGCTCAAAGACTCCACAGATCACATAATCACTTCAGGTATTAACAATATACCTCCCTCCTAAAGACACTTATAGGGGAAACCAGAGTCCATATTCTGCTCTTGTGGATTTAGGGGTATATTCACAAGAACGTGTGCTAAACATCTCCCAAAAATGTTAACGCAACTTTACACATCGCAGCCTATCGCGGGAAAATAACCCCTTGTCAACCAGGAATTCACAACACGGCGGTACCATGCGATAGTCCGCCGAAAACGCGGCCAATGTCCGCGATACAATCACCTCGACGGAGATAATAACACAATCCACAACACACAAAAAACGTGCGATGAGCCCATCCGCGATGAGGAAAGCTGCGAAAAGCACCTCCAGGCCCGCGACACACCCACGGCAGGCGGGAATAAGCACAACAAAAGTAGGAAAAAATAGACAAACCAAACAGAAAATAACAGCCAAGCACAATGGAGGCAACCTGAGCCAGTATACAACCCCACAAGCCCCATTGGCAACAAAACACTGTACATGGCAGGCCATCATGGACAAGGTCAATGCAGCCGGAGAGCGGAGGAGGACAATTGAAGAAAACCCAAACAGCCGGAATGATGCGAAACGCACAAACAAGCAGAAATACGCCAACAACAAGAAGGCAGTAATGCACACTCGAGGTGGGAGTCCAGCGCCACACCAGGAGCTGGGTGACATGGAGGAAATGGTGTCCATCACATCAGTCTGGAGAAGGTGGCAGGAGTCGGGGACCGGAAACTGCCCAAAACAACAGACACCACAGCAACAGGGAGAGGAATGGCCAGGGACTGGGGGGACGGGGGGAGATGGGCACAATGACACACATGCACAATTAAGCACAGCACAACTGCAGACAAACCATGCTCAAGAGTAACAACACCAACCAAGAGCACAAGTCACACAACCCAATAATATCACACCACTGAACAAGCGAAGAAGTGAAAACCACACTGCCTGAAAGGGTGAAGGGTGAGCCAAAGCAGAGCTGAAGGGACATCTCACACACAATGCAGCACACACACATAGGAAGCAGAGCACCCCAACATCCAACACAATGTGGTACGACCAGCAACATTTGCACAACCTAACACAGGACACAAGTGCACCCGCCTGTGGCCGATAAATGGCCATACGCATCTGGCAAAGCACGAAACAGGGACATGACAATGCACAAGTACAAACCCACAGCCCTGATGGGCTAGCAAAGCACGTATGGCAGGGATCCAGAGAGTCCGTGACACACACATTGGCATACAAATCAAGACACAACACAGTTGGAGACAAGTGAAACTGCGGAAACTTTATCAACAAGTGCGTGTCAGTACGGCCAAGAGAAGTGCCACGAAATGCAGACCAATGCAGCCGCATGTCTGAATGAGGAACTTAGGAAAGCGCCCATGTCCACCCCGGGGGAGTCCATCACCAACACAAGTCAGTGCCAACCCTCGTTGGTTGTCCGCCCATGGATCAGGAGTCCAGGCCAATGCAGCCATGTCCACTGTCCTCTTGGGACATGTGACCAGATTCCCAACATGCAAACAGGCGTCGGGACACGTGCAATGGTTCACATTCAGTTGTGGCTGCAGGTACCTTGTCACTCGCCATGAACACCAGTGCAGCAGCGTAGGCCAACATCTCCAATGAGAGATCGTTGTCCACCACATCTGACATGTCGTCGACGTAATCCATCAGCTGACCCGAACAGATGTGCTGACTCCAACCCCTGGCCCCAATGTGCACGAAAGCCCAATCTGGTAGCGGCTCAATGTGCTCACTGCACACGACGACTCGTGCAATCTCCCAGGTCCAGTTGCCAGCATGCATGCCAAACATCCATGCACGCCATAAACGGGCATCACGGTGACACTCCTGGTCGTGTGCCAACAGGGGGCGCACACACACGTCGAAATCCAGGTCAGCTACAGTCACGTTGGAGAGGCAGACATCCATGGTCCACTCTAATATGCACGAGCGACAATGCAACACAGGCTGAACGCAGGTGACGTTCGCAAGGCGGAAGCTCAGCCGGTAACTGATCCGCAGCACTGCCAACGGCAGTGCCCCCAGTACATGCAGCAGACGTGCACGGTACAGGTCCACGTGACTGGAGTCGAGCATGTGTCTGGGACGGTCTGACATTGCGTCAGTGGCTCTGCTTGAAGCGGCACTGGCTTGCCCTGCACCAGTCCTGTGGATGAAATGGCACAGGTCGGAGCAATGAGCAGTGTCTGTGTGCAACAGGTGCAGGCTTGGGGTGGGGTGGGAGTACGTGTGAAGGCCATCTCACGCACGCTAACTACGACCAAGGACTTCTGCGTGTGGGATGTGTACACGTTGGTCTCACGTCGGGCAGTGCGTAGTGTGGGAGTCGCAAGTAAATGCTATCGTATCTGTTAGGGGGTGCTGGCCACATGCAAGTCCCAGCTCGGAGCTGCAGATGTGCCACCGCCTAATAGTACAGACAAAGGACCTTTCATCCCTACAGTAACTTCACCATCTGCATGCATTCAGGAGACGTACAGAGGCCTGCCGTGGGTGTGGTGGATGTCTGCGACCCTGGGAATCATGGATGATATGCCCAGCACGTGGCACATGTGCGGCCTCACTGTGTGTTACGTTGCCTCACAGCTGCTCCACCCTCCCACGAGCCCCAACACTTGTGTGCCCTGCGCGGTTGTATCACGTGCAGTCCTACGGCACACCATTGTAATGCCTGTCCGCGCATGTCCAGCGGCGTGCCACCAACACTGTGACGCTGGCCTTTGAAGGTGTGCGGCCAAGTGAGTGTAGGCCAATGGTCCGGACAGGGCGGACACAAGTGTACAGTCCATGGCTGTCTGTGATCACGCTGCGAATGAGGCTAGGCAACTGACTCATGCAGCCGCAGGACTGATACACATAACACTTGGCATGCATGTGCCAAGACCCCGAGCGGTCTTGCGCTCCTACATTTCCCCGTCCGTGCGGGCCCGCCCTCCTGGTGCATGCTACATT
The DNA here is from genome assembly GCA_963921515.1 of Calotriton arnoldi. Lineage (NCBI taxonomy): Eukaryota > Metazoa > Chordata > Amphibia > Caudata > Salamandridae > Calotriton > Calotriton arnoldi. The sequence continues at coordinate 539,668 of CAWUFW010003655.1, read as the reverse complement.
GCAACATCGTCTACTGTGGCCCTGGTGGCGACAACACCCCAACACAGAGACACACTTACCGCACATCCTGCCCAAGGCCAGGTCCGAGCCACGCCCTGCTCCCCCTGCCGATTCAGCACACCCCTGCGCTGAACTGACGTACGCCGGACCAGCACACGCCGATTGTGCATGCAGGGGGGGCCGGGCAAAGCTACATGTCCAAGGTCACTGCCAACACTGAGGTGACATGGTATCGTCCACTGAGGATAGCACACTGTGATGTTGCAGTGCCGTTCCCATCATGCTGACACAATGAACACACGGACACACTTGCTCAGATGGTGTGAATGGCTACGGGCACGTGCGCCCGGCCACATTTATTAGCAGGCACACATATCGAGTGACACCTGTGTTGGATGTGTGTGTGGTGTGTGCACACCAGCCGGCAAGGGCTGCCTGGTGCAGTCAGAAATCGACAACAGTGTACATCGTAAAGGACACAACCATTCAACCATAAAGGCCCCATGACTTGTGCTGCACAGAGTTAGTGGCCCCGGATGCACAGCGTCCTGACCGGGCCTACCACCTCGGGCCGCAGACTTGTGGGGCACTGGGGCAGGGTCACGAGTGCAGAGCAGGTTTCCGTAGATGACAAAGGGGCTTGTCGCGGAGTGTCTCGTGGACAGTGGAAGGTGTGCCCCCAGGGCATGATGCAGAGGGCAGAACCACACTGAAACAGTCACTATGGTGGAGATGGATGGACCAGACACATGTCGGACACCAAGTCCGGTCCAGCCAGATCAAGATGCATAAAACCACCAGGCCATGGACTCAGACGCCACCAAGGTCCAACCAGATAGTGCCCATGACTCATTGCGCACAGTGTTAGTGGCACCAGTGCTGTTAGGGGATGCCGCCTGCGATGAGGCGTGTCCAATGGTGTGGATTCCTCCACATCTTACCCAAGACACAGTTCCACATGTGTGACCTACTGGTCCGCAGTGTTGGCCTGAGGCAGCGGTCAGCACGGGCCATTCACCGAGTGTCGCCGGCTTAGGTTGGATGGTCCCACCGGCCTGCGTAGTTCAGGTTCAGTGGCACCACGGGACGTGGACTTGCGGTGAACAGGGTTGATGGCACCAGGTCAGTTGTTGATAGTGTTCGATCACCTCTGTGACTCTGATCCGGCTTTCCTCCAGACTGAGCCGCATCTTCCTCTTACTCCTCTCCGTGCGTTCACTGGTGTGGACTCTGCCATTCATGATTGGTGACTAAGTGCTGGATGTGGGACCTACTGGTCCGCAGGGTAGGCCTGAGCCCTCATCCACGTGTCGCCGGCTTGCGTTGAACAGGGTTAGTGGCACCACGTGTCACCGGCTGGCGTTGAACAGGGTTAGTGGCACCACGTGTCACCGGCTTGTGTTGAACAGGGTTAGTGGCACCACGTGTCACCGGCTTGCGTTGAACAGGGTTAGTGGCACCACGTGTCGCCGGCTGGCGTTGAACAGGGTTAGTGGCACCACGTGTCGCCGGCTTGCATTGAACAGGGTTAGTGGCACCACGTGTCGCCGGCTTGCGTTGAACAGGGTTAGTGGCACCATGTGTCACCGGCTTTCGATATGGAATTATGCCTCACTGATCGAAGGGAGTCTGGTGCTGTGGCCGCTGCCACGGACTTGGGGTCACTGCCATTCAAGACTCAGGACACAGTTCCACATGTTGGACCTACTGGGCCCAGGAGGACGCAGGTGGAGTATGTAAATGGGAAAGGAGTAATGTGGGCCAGCTTCGGGGGGGGTCAGCGATGGTCTGCGGAGGCTGCAGAGGTCCCTGACTGGTGCTAGGAGTTTGCACCGGCACGTGGTGGGCCCTCATCGACACACGCCGGTGTAGGCAGGTGAGCGGAGTCTCGTTGGTGCGCTGTGGCCTGCATGACGGGTCGGGGGACCAGCGGCCCGGGGTGCAGCAGGCGCACAGGGATGCAGGCCCCGCCGTGCTCGGCGCAGGACTCGTGGCAGGCCGAGAGCCGCCGCACTGGCAGATGCGTTGTCCATTCCGAATGAGAACCACGCCCAGTGCGACGGAGGTTTTTGTTCACACCCCTACGCAGGCCTGGCGTACGCAGGTCCAACCCACTACGCACGCGCATGAAGGGGGGGACGTAACGTGCGACATTTCCACGTTCTGCCCCACAGCCTGTGGGGACATGGTAGCGTCCACTGGCCACTGCACTCCATGCACCAGCAGTTGATCTCCACATGGCCATTTCCGTGGTTTGTACTCTGTGGTCTGTCCGGCACCTCCACGCCACACCTGGCATTGGGTGGGTTCACATTCCTTGATCACTTGCTGCTCTCGCACATGCCTGCTCCATGCCTCTCCTCGCATCCTGCTATTGTGTGTCTGTGGTGCCAGCTTCACAATGGAGTCGTGTTGTCGTGTCTGGTTGGTTGGCATGTTGTTTGTCATGTTGAATGTAGTTGTGCTGCGTGCCCATTGCCAGTGTCGTGAGTTGCATGACTGTGGGCTGGAGGTGTGTGGTGTGTTCATTTTGGTCTTACCAACGGGCACTGCATTTCCATGGGTGCCATTCTGGGAGCGCTGGGTGATGCTGGACTGTCCGGAGAAGTGAGAATCATGCACTGTGCCTGGGGAGTTGGCCACGACATTGTTGAGGAGTCCCGGGCGGTCCACTGTTGCCTGCACATTCATGATATGCGTGTGCTTTCTGTTGTGGTAGTTGTGTGCCGTGTCGGCAGGGGGCACGAGGGGTACATGTGTGCAGTTGATTGGCCCTGACACGTGAGGGAATCCAGCTATGGCGTAGGGGCCTTGCTTGGTCTCCAGCAGCTCCAGCGCAGTGTGGGTGAAGTGGAAGTGCTGGGGTACCAGGCTGTTGTTGGCATCCAGGACAGGTGTGATGACCTTGTATGGGGCTGGCTGTGTGACTCCTCTGACTCTGGCAGTTGTGGGTTGGATGGTACCAGAGGCCGACATGTGCTGCGCAGCTGGCAGCTTTGTCTGCGGAGGGATGTTGGTAGTCCGCTGGGTTGGTACCGTCAGCAGGTGGGGGATGTGGGTCAGGATGCGGGGGATGGTTGTCCTTTTGGGCCTGTAGTGGGCAATGTCCTCCTCTGGCGTTGGGTCTGGGTGGCAGGTGCGTTTCAGGTGGGTCCGCTGTCTTTGTGTACGCTGCCTCTGTGGTGTTCCCGGGGGGGGGCGGGACGGGTCCTGGGGGTGGTGGCGGGCCTGGGGTGGGTGGGGTGGGTGGTGTTGTGTCCCTCATGGGTCTCGGAGCTGCATGGTCATTGTCTCCATGGCATCTGTGGGTCTTCGGATGTGGCTCTTGGCTGGGCTCCCTTTCATGCTGCAGGTAGTCGTCCTGCTTAACACCAGCAAAAGGCAGGTGTTAAATCACGGGTGCTACCGCGGCTTATCGCCTGTTTTTGGTTCGCTTCGCAGATCTGGCAGTTCGTTGTGAAAGTGGTATGGTTTTTTCATGTGTTTTTGCACGGGAACGCCTACTCTGCATCTCATTAGGGTTACTTGGTGGTGTCCACCGTGGTGTTAAATTTTGGGGCAGTTGTCGCTGGAATACTGGCGATGTCTGCAGTTTGCACCCGCTTGTGAATGGGGTGTTAAATCTATCTCCACTTTTGATGGGTTAAGGTGTGGATAAATCGGCGGTAGGTCCTTGTGAATATCCCCCTTAGAGTTTGGCACATGTGGGACACCTGTAAAAAATGGCACATGTCCAGTCCGGCTTATTTGTCCAACTTATTTAGAGTGCACAGACATCCATACAATCTAAATAGGACTCAATAGACATCACTGTTTGATGGATGCAACGTAAGGAAGAAGACTCCTGAAGGAGTAATTTGTATTAATGAATTTATTAATTCTTCTGGATTGGTCTGACTCAATCCAATCATAATTAGGTCAATTCACAATACTGCAAATGATATTCAAATTATATAAAGGCATACTCAGTGTCAGGTGCAAATAATGACAGACATTTAATTCATATGAATGATTTTCAATACAAAAACACTGAATCATAATCATGCTTCTTAGAGTAATTGCCTTTGTTGGTGTGTCAACCACAGGTAAGTAAAAAAAATATTTGTGATATTATATGCAATAATCTGTTGGTTATTAGGTTGATGTGAGACATTCCTCAATGTTTCAGTCTCAAGTGGTACTAGTCTGTATGACCATCCTTAGGACATGTCTATGAATATGGTAGCAATTATCTCCTTTGACATAGAAATTGTCAGTCTTTTTTTTGTAATGATAATTGGACTATCACATGTCCTATAACAATGTTGGTTTTTAAATATGTCCACTAACAAAGAAAGTTATACGTATATTGTGATTAGAAGGATGATGAAATCCAGTAATACTTTTGATGACATAATGAATTTATATATATATATATATATATATATATATATATATATATATATATATATATATATATATATATATATATATATGGTTCACAAGTATGGCCCGTCCTTAAATCTCACATTTACTTATTACCTCACCAATATGTCACCTGAACAGATTCCATTTTCTATAAATGCGATCCAATAGGTCATGTAAAGGACATAAAAATGATTTAAAATAGTAAAAGAGTAATGCATCATCTTAAGAGGGCAAGTACTGCATGTGCATGATATTTGTAATTTTGGTAAAATTATACGTTATCTAATTTAGAGTTGAACACTGAAATGTAAAATAGGTTGAGAAATATTTTTAGGAGTGAATATATCTGTTTGTTGGAATGAATAACTAAACTTCTGTAGTGAATAATAACTTAGGGAGCCCAGGCTCTCTTACATGAAGTCTACTGATCTTCATCCACCCTGATAACAGGTGGATCAAAGTAAACAGAGACAAATCTAAGTGTATCATTTGACATGTCAGGCTAAAATGCCAAGAGAAAATTTGCCTTTATCTGCAAATAATATTAATAAAATATCACATTCATTGTCTAAGAGATAGAAAAAGGGTTCAAAGGGGTTTGGTAAGGCTATCTGCAGGCACCACCCCACACGAGATCTCAAAGAGAGCTGAATGCTTTCAAGCCTTAAAAATATTTCCAAGAGACCAGACCATTGCTTGAAAAATAGGATTGGTCTCATAGTAAAGATAAATGAAAAAAGGATGCAGAGGACACAGCACAATTCTCAAAACTTTTTGCATGCTTAAGATCAACTCAAGTGCGTAAAGAATTACATTTGCAGAATCTGAATAGGTTGAATTTAAGCTTGCAACTGCGATTTGTGATTAATGAAATTTCATGGGTGTGACAGATTTTTCAAATCCATATTTAGGGTTGCAGTGGGGTTGAAGATATTCCTGGTTGAGCTAGCAGAAAAGGTATATGATCATCAACACAATTGATAGGTTTGCAGATATCTACATACCTCTTAAAAGTTGTTTTCCATGCTGAAAATGCACACAAGTTTACCTCTTTCGAAGGAAGAAGTAAATGTGTTTCCAGAGTGGGAACTGAGAGAGAAGATGACAGAATTCTAGGAGGAGCAAACTGGGGTTGCTCCATTGGTAAAGGTTTTCATGAGGAGAAACAATATAGTTAAATGTGCAAGTCAACATTTGTTGCAGATTTTCTTATGTGTAACTTTCAATTTTACATGATGAAATTCTTTACGAGTACCAGAAAAGTTGGCAATTTGCTCCAAGCATAGAAATAATAATAGTAGAGGAAATACATTTTTGACTTCATTGCCCCTACGTTTGTGAATCGGGCCAACTGTATTTTTTGTAAGCTTTTTGTTTATAAAAAATAATTCCTAAAACAATCAGCAAAATGTAATCTTCATCCGCTCAAAAATAATATTACATATTTGAATGCTCTTATGGATCTTTCGTAACTCTAGTAAAATTATTCACTGACAAAAATATCAAAACTCCTAGTCACACAAAAGATATAACAAAAAACAGAATGCCATACATTGTCTTCCACTGTCTGCTTTATTATCTGTCTGTTGAGCTTTAGTTCTGCTGTTGTTCAGAAGCTTGTCGTCTGGGAGGTACCATTGTTCGATAACGATGTGTGCACATGCACGCTCCTGTTCTGACACACAGGTCGTCGCCACTTAGCAGCAGGGAGCAGAGGAATGTAGCAAGAAGGATTTTTCAGGGATGGGGCGGTACACTTTCAGACATTTATTTAGGGAGATGGAATAGCTTGCGATAACAATGAGGGGTGCCTAGCAAAATCTTACCGAATGTTTTATAAAATCTTAAATTAGGTAGCTGCAGGCTGAAATGATGACTAGACACGCCCTGGTTCTTAAGTTACATAAATATGTATAAGTCATGTATATGAGCCCCGTTCAGGAGCTCTGATTTATTAAGGGCAGCCGCCAGCCGCAAATGATAATATAATTGTCACACACAGAGCCGAGCCAGAGACACATAGACATAAATGATGCATCACAATATGCAGGATTCCACATTTTCCAGCAGTGGGAGTGCTAATTTTAGACACCGCTATCCAGCTTTTTAGAGGTGTCCTCGTGGATTCTCATGCAAGGTTCTCTTCTTTGGGACTAGGGGGGTTAGGTTTTTGTATACTTCTGAGGACCACTGATTTAACCTTACTTTGCAAGTTCTCAAACAAGTTCACAGCTATAGACAAATGTATGTCATCCGGTTTTTAGGTTTGCCTTAATCAAATCAAACATTTTAGAGTTATTAGAATAGGGACTTGTATGTTCTACGCAGACTTGCTGGTTGAGCAGATGTAGGATGTTATTATCACAGAGGTGTTGTAATTGATAGTGTTGATCAAAAACAAACCTTAAACCTCCCTCCTAATTCACATCACCATATGCCACCTGCTACATATCACCCTTGCCTGCGATAATCCACGTTACCATAGACCCTCTTCTGCACAGGGTGATGTAGAACTGTTGGACTGAGCACCTGGTAGCCTTTATGTCTGATGCACCGCCTGTATGGCAACCTGTATGTGTGCTAATCTAGCTGCTCAGTTGGCATGGGTGTTTATATTTGTTGTGTGGACATGATGTTTGTATATTTATTGATCTATGTGCACTTATGCCCACACATCTGGGGCCATATAATTAACATGTGCACTGGTGCAGACCAGAGCGGACCCATGCGCGGCCGGCACAGGTAACCGCGGTGGGCGGGGTGGGTGGGCAGGGAAGTAGACAGACGACGGGATAGTGAAAATAAAATTAAAAAATTTAAAAAAACACTTACCTTGAGCTTGTCGCATTGACTTACTTTCACTATCCCGTTGTCTGTCCACTAAACCCCCATGCGCCCCACCCCCGCCATGCCCTCACCGCAGTTACCTGTGTCAGCCGCGCCTAAGCTGACCACCTGTTTTTATGTGATTGCACTGTCTAAAGACTCTAGTTCTGAAAAGGAGGATTTCCCTCCTCCTACCCTTGCAACACGTTGTCCACACCATTTTATTGGGGAACAGCATACTCTTCGTGTAACGTATTGACTGGGCACGTGTGCTGGACCCCGTTAATAAGCCCTATCAGACCCCCTTCCTTGTTAAAGATTATTTGCACGGGCGACCCCCGTGGGATAGCAGCAACTAGGTTACCATATAGTGTATAATACACATACTGGCCCATCATTTAGTTCGCTATACCACCTCTTATATATTGTGTGGATAGCTGGGGTTCCCTATCAGAGATGGAGGATACCCCGGGACTTAGCTTCGATGAGGAAGCTATAGCTGATATCTTAAGAACAGCACCCTCCCTGCTTGGATCAGGAGGGGCTGTGGCCTCTGGGTCACAGTCAGATGACTGGACGTCGATAGTGGCGATGAAGAGAGAATGGCTTAAAGTCACTCTACATGGAGCTCTCATGACAGAGTATTTAAGAGCCAACATTGCACCCCCTGGCCTCATAGTCAACATCTTGCCCAGAATTTTTCTGGAAGATGGGCCCTTCAAAAAGGACTGGTGCCAAGTATCTTGGAAATGCACCAAAGATCTACTAGTCCTAATCATCAACACCTCCAAAAGGCTGGCGGAGTCACTTCTTGCCAGAATACAGGTAGCCGAAGCCGCATTAAAGTCCTCTATTCCTAAAACGACCTTTTCCTCCAAGCTAACGGAGATAAACAATGAAATCGCTGAAAACAGGGAGTACCTCCTTAAACAGAAGGTTACCAAACTGCAAAAGGATGTAGCCAAGTTCGACAAGGAGAAAGTTTATCCTTACCTTAAGGATGACTACGCTGCACCCAGGAGCAGCTACTCCTCTGATGAAAGCTCGGACACCAGCAGGAGGGGATCCTCAAACAGCGATTCAAGCACTGGTAGCTGGGGTAACCATAACCAACGTAGACCCAACTATCAGCCTTACCCCAACTATAATAATGGTCCGGTTTTTCCAGGACCGATTCCACCCCCGTGGCAGTATCCGATGTACCCTCAGGGCCCACCACAATACTTCCCTATGAGTAACCCTCCTTTTTTAGGCAGAGGTTGGGGCAGAGGAAGAGGGAGAAGAAGAGGAGCTCAGAAGGGAGTGCAGTGGCAAGATCAGACCCCGCACTCAGTAGAGACCAGGAGCATGAGCAGGGGAAAGAGGGCCTAGTGGTCAACCTCTCGAATAGGAACTTAACTAACACGGAGAAGACAGTCCTTGAGAAAGGCCTTGGATTTGTCCCCACTCCTAAACCTGACAAATTTAGTGAGATGTGTGAAGTCCAGGAATTCTTCAGGAAGGTGCGCCTCAAGGCCTTTTTTCAAGACAGGGTCTCGCCCGATCTCGGCGACACCGGCCTGCGCAACCCTTCAACATTTACCCCGAACAACAGTATGGTGCCACCTGAGATTTTGACTTTTGAGGGGGCGGTACTCAAAGAGCTATCCGCTTCCCCCACAACCTACCCATTCCACAACCTCAGTAACGATGAAAGAAATGCGGCCATGACATTGGCCAACGATACCAGCATCACCATCAAACAGGCCGACAAGGGTGGGGCAACAGTAATCCAGTCTACTACAGACTACGATAGAGTGTGTAGACGCCAGCTTGGGAACACCAGACATTACACACCTCTATCGATAGACCCTACTCCTAGACTCGCCTCAGAGATAGCGACTATGGTCTTCGAGGCTGAGAACAATGGTTGGATCACAAAGAAGGAGGCTGACTTCCTCATAACCAAAAATCCCAAGACACCGTACTTCTATACCCTCCCCAAGGTCCATAAAAATATTACACCGGTCCCAGGGAGACCTTTAGTGTCTGGGATAGGGTCCCTGTTGGAACCATTGTCTAGGTTCTGCGACCACTTCCTCCAGCCCTTGGTGAGGAAGATACCCTCCTACGTGCAGGACACGACTGACGTTCTTCGCATCATTGACAACACTGAGAGCCTCAATGGGGTCAATCTCCTAGTGACATTGGATGTGGAAGCGTTATATATGAATATTCCACAACGAGCAACCCTGGAAGCAGTGGAGGTTAGTCTATTGAAGGAAGAATGGGATTCACCTACTCCGGTCTCCTTCATTATGGGATGTGCTACTTTAGCACTTACTGAAAACTTCTTCGAATATGAGAAACAACTATTTCATCAGACCCAGGGGACTTCCATGGGGAGTACCTTCGCCCCTAGTGTGGCCTGCCTCTACATGGCAACGTTTGAGGAGGAGGTTATCATGAACCCGAACAACCCCTACAGAGCGAACTTGACACTATGGAAGAGGTTCATAGACGATATCCTCATCTTGTGGAGGGGAGACTTAACAACTTGTGAGGCGTTCTGCCAATGGGTTAACGCACAAAATACGTTCCTCAAATTCTCACACACCATATCAGACACGAGTATCCCCTTTCTAGATTTAAGGATAAGACTTACCAATGATGGATTGAGCACGACACTGTATACAAAAGCTACAGACAGTAATAGTCTGCTTCTTTATAATAGCCATCATCCAATGGCCCTTAGGAACAATCTACCGTTTGGACAGTTCCTCCGCATTAGGAGGAACTGTAGCTTCTTGACTGACTACAAAACAGAGGCCCAACACCTACAACAGAACCTTAGGGAAAGAGGCGACCCGGCACGCCAGGTCAGGAACTCTTATAAGAGGGCTATGAACAATCCACGTGAATCACTACTCCATGTCACCACCAAAGAACAGGCCGAAGTATTAACGTGTGTCACTTCTTTCACGTCTCACTCCAAACTGATCAAGAGGATCATTAACAAACACTGGGGAATAGTGAACACAGGGGATCTGAACCTCCCTAGACCTAGGTTTGCTTTCAAGCGTACATAAAATCTAAAAGACATCTTAGTACACACCAGGCCGAAGACCAAGGAATCGGGGGTCCAGAGGACACTTTGGGACCTACCACCTGTGATCGGGCACCACCCTTGTGGTACGTGCTCAGTATGTGAACAAACTAGCACTGTCAAAGAGATCACGCTGACTGAAACGTTCACATGGAGGCTCAAGCGGCACACTAATTGCAATACACCTAAGTGCATATACCTGATTACATGTCCTTGCGACAGAAAATATGTAGGGATGACGATGAGGCCGGTTAAGGTACGCATCATTTGAGCATAAGAGCAATGTGAGGTGTATGAGAGTAACCACCAAAATGTATACACACTGCAAAGACGTTAACCACACTGCGGAATCTCTCAAATGGATGGTCCTCGAGGCACACCCCAGAATTACACAACATGCCCTCTTCAGAATTGAACAGAGATGGGTGCACCGCCTGTCTACCAACACGCTCGGTCTCAATGATGACATACCTTGGGCCGCGCTGGCTGGGAGATAGCTACTTACCGACCCAATACCTTTTTTAGGGGCCTTTTACCTGCCTCTTCCCCGAAGCCTTGGTTTGGGCCATTATCAGTAGACATCTGGAGGTACACATACCTGATATACACCCTCTGGAATTCATGGGTCCCGCCTCTGACATTTACACGCATGCTGTTCCAAACAAGCGCTTGGATGCATGCGCCGAATGGGTACTACACGTGAGGTGGGGACTTATTTGTGTGTGATTCTACGGCTCCTGAGTCCTGACACGGTGTACGACTGCATTTTGGCTGCCTAAACTATACCTACATATTCAGCAGCCAGGACATGGGCAGTGGCTAGCAAATGGCAATATTGCCCCCAATAAGTATAACGGTGTACGACTGCGTTTTGGCTGCTTAGACTATACCTACTTAATGAGCAGCCAGGACATGAGCAGTGTTTAGTAATTGGCAATATTCACTACAATCCACATAACTTCCCTACCCTCTAAGATGGCTGCCTTGTTCTCAGTGCCGGCTCAGCTCAGGCTACTGAGACGCTCTCTGTACCACGTGACATGACGTGACGCCGGCCCACTACGCAACGGGCCGTAGGAAGCGAGGTAGATTCATAAGCGCTACCCTGGTGGCAGCCTTTACAGTATCCGGCTTTTCAGCTCGGCGTTGGGTAGATCACCGGCACACGTCCTCCTAGGACAGGTGAGTGAGCTGGCAGTTTTTTGCGGCTGTGCAACTGACGGCATTGGCTTTCGGACCGAGTGGGTCTTGTTTGGTTGGTGATTGGGTTTCCTTGGCTTCACCCAGCCCCCGGCCGCGGATACTTGTGTGGCCCGGGTTAGGAATGACTCCTGTGGGTGCACTTACGGACGGAGGGAGAACAGGACGGGCTACCCCCTCCCCCGGGCGGCAGGTAGACCCGCCGGTGTTGCCACGGACCGGACTTGCTTCACGGGGGGTTAGCCGGTTCACACGACTTCTGTGCTAGAGGGGAGGGGTGCTCGGTTGGGTCACCTACTCCCCCACATTGGGCTACATATCCCGGCCGCGTTCCATAACACTGTTGGAATAGCTAATGAGGGCTATTTCTTCTTCTTTTTTGTCATCCCTTTTGTCATTAATCTTACCTCTAACTCTGCAGGACACCACCACATTGGTGTCTGGAGCTGATAAGACCGAATGGAGTGAGTGTTACCCTCCAGATAGGTGAGTTGCATTGTGGACTACTGACTCCCTATCTAGGGTTTGTTCTTTTATTGCACTACTAGTCTCTCTCTTTTTAGCCGTTGTTTTAACCCAGTCACTCTTTTGAATTATTTTATGTTTTTTTAGATAAGGGGTGCACTATACAACCCCTGCGCACTCACTAGATGGACAACTGTTATGGGGCTGTTGGGATGATATGACCTGTCGGCTAGATCTATGTATCTAGTAACTATATACTGCTTCATGTCACCCCCCTTTAGGTTACAACTAGGACTGGCGGGACTTCGTGCTCGCATCCATGAAGAGTGGTAGGTAGGAACCCCTCCACCCACCACCACGTGTAGATAGTTTTACACTTAGGTCCTGATGAAATGCAATGGATCAGTATTGACCGCAATGCATGAAACATGTTGACCACATTGTAAGAGTTGAGCTCCGCTCCGCTGGACCATTGAGCCAGAGAGCAGCCACTCCACTTCTCTTTTAATAAGGTGGATAGCCACCCTAATAAAAAGTTCATTCGGATTATCCAACCTTTTTTAACGTCACCCACTCACATCACATCTACACTGTTCTCTAAGGCCCTCACACCCACAGCACCATACGGCAAGGAACTAAAGATCTCCGCCAAAGAGCCCCTTTATGGGTGCCCGTCGGGTATTGCAGCGCCGACCCGACGAGGAGCAAGTCCATATGATGAAGCATGACACCTAGCTTGCTGGGTGTGTGAGGACTCTGGTTCCGAAAAGGAGGATTTCCCTCCTCCTACCCTTGCAACACGTTGTCCACACCGTTTTATTGGGGAACAGTATACTCTTCGTGTAATGCACTGTCTAAAGCACATATATTTAACTTGGAATTTCTCAGAGTTAGAGTGTGAACTCTACAAGGTACAGCTTAGAAACAGAATGATAACCACTGCTGTGCTGTCTGTGAATCATGGACTAACTCGAAGAAAGTCTAAGGTAAATGTATGACACCTAGTCCGTGCAATTGCATAAAAACAGGCATTCACCTCTGCTTTGAGCCTGCTCATTTTACAGCCCTGTATGTTCATGTGCATGGGTGTCTATATGTCTGTGCATAGGTTTCTGTGTGTTTTTTTGGTCTGTGTGAATGGATTTGTGAAGGCATGTTGGTCTTTGTTGATGTTTGTGACCTATAAGGTGCATGTGCATTCTCTGTGTGCAAATGTGCTATACACGTTTGTGTGCTTCTTAATGCATCCACAGTACAAACAACACACACCTTGGCTCTTGTTTAATCTAGTCATTGAGTCTGTCTGATTCCTCTCTGGGGTGGTAAGAGGCATGAATGCTTAAGGTGAAGGATCAGCGAAGCTTGATTCTAAAAACAGATGTACAAACTGAAGCATTTTTGGATTGTTCAGTTTAAGTTATTAATCTTGTGAATTTAGCATTGGTAGCCTTACTGGTAGCAAACACAAAGGTTAGTCTGCACCACAATGTTTTTACCCACCTAATATTAAGTAGTGAGGGAACTATGGTAATTTATAAAATCAGTACTTCAATGAGCATGCTTCCATAAGTTGTTTGTATGGGCAACTTTTTCTAAAAGCCCTTTTGGCCTTGTGGGGAGAAGTTTGTGTATGTAGATTTATATCTACACCTGGGTGTAAATCTCTGCCTAAATACAATTCAGTAACTCTGAGATTAAATCTATACATATTAGCAACCATACATGTCCCCAACCCTTTACATAAGAGTTTGGGGGCATATAGGACTCAAACCACAACCATAAAGTTAACCACCAGTAAATTACTGTAAATCAGCTATAGGCATCTCTAAATAGCAGAGGCAGAGAACTCTGCCTTTTCTAGGTAGAACTGTTTTGAAAACAGTAGGAAAACGGGGGCGTGGCCAAGCGGTCCAACATAGCGGATGCGCTTTAGACGAGCTCAGGAGGCCCGCTTTAAGTCCTGCCAATATCCTGACTCATCAGCCCACATCTTTCCCCCGGTCTCCCCTACATATCGCTCCCATGCTCACGCCATAACGTGGGGACGAACAAATGCTGAATTGAAGCCAAGACGGCCGGATGAAGACGTCGTGTATGAGCCGGTGAATCGGAGCCCGGGCCCACGTTGCGCAAAAGACTATCCCAGCCCCTCCGACGAATTGAGGCTGGATTACACCCGGGAGCAGCCTGACGGACAAGAAGGGATTGAGCGGCAAAGGCCTGAGCAGGGATCGGGCCTTGTGGGAGCCGAGGCTTGCTGAGAGAGAGCGCCGGGGGCCGCGGAGAGACGCTGCTGGCCCAGAGTGGTGCTGAAAAGAAGTGCGGTGGGCCCGAGGCTGATACTGCACACCGCTGGTATCGTCAGAAGCCTACCTGCCTGGTGGACCCATCGACGGTGGCGGCAGACCCCAGGGGCGATGGAGACGGCCTGGAGATAAGCTGCGGCCACGCGCTGCGCAGCCGAGCCAGTGTACCTTCGGGAGATGCCGCGATGACAGGCTTGGAGGCCGGTGACACTAGGCCCAGCCACACCGAAACAACGCGGCCTTCCTTATGCCGCCAGGGCAGGCGCGCAGCGCCCTGAACGTGCCTCGTGGCTGCTGGAGAGACGAGCGGATGTCATCAGGTCAGTGATTGCGCCCCCCCGGCGTAAGCTACAGTCCCAGAACCCTGGACACTTCCTTAGGCTGCTGCACCCGTACTTGAGGCCCATGTTCTGCGTCCGTGACAAGGCTCACCTGGGATCCCTGTGAAGCTTCCCCTCACGCCCCTGGCACAGGTGAGGTAGTGGTGCAGAGCAGTGGTGACCGCATTAGGCCTGGACAGTGCTCTCCACACAGCCCGATCGCAAACTGCGAACCCCCTGGCATATGCTGTGGCTTGGATTTGGCCTGAGCTCTGTGAGGCCTTGCCCTCCATACCCTCGAGACACGGAGGTGTTGGCGGAGCGGTTGTCTGTAGCCCACGCTGTGCCCTACATGTGCCCTGCCTCCCTAAAATGAGGACCCTGTAGGAGGGCTGCCTCCCCGCACCTTGGATGTGGCTTGGAAGCGCTAGGCTGCGAGAGAGGGCAGGGGAACTGGGGTGGACCTCCCCGGCGCAGCATTGAACATATATATCGACCAACGAGAGGTGCCCCGTATAAAAACTTCACGGCGCTGCGGAGTGTGGCTGGATAAGGGCACCCATTAGGGGGGTGGGGAGGTGCCTATGTGTGGGAGCGGCCGGACTAGGTGCTGGTGCGCCCTGTGTTTGGGTCGCCTTCACACCTGCCTTCCTGCCTGCTTTGAAGGCGAACGTTATCTGGATCGACTGCCGCGGGGGCCCCCCCACCCTCCAAGTGTCAATATTACTATGGCTGCAGATTAGGGCGAGATCACGCCGCTTACTGGCCCTTGCGGGACTGTGCCAACGTTGTAGGGGCCCAACTACTACCACTGAAAATGACTTGGGACAAGCTTCAGGGCACCAAACAAAGCACGTTGGATCGATATGCAGGTGCCAGGGCACAGGCGGTGGATCCGGCGGGCCAGGCCTCTGCTGGCCCGGACAACGCTGCATTGATGGCGGCAATAACGTAGTCTCGAGATGCGCTGGAGGCCAAGATCAGGGCGGTAGGGTCAGATGTTATTCTGATCCGCCAGGACCTCCACAAAGCGGTCGACAGAATAACGGAGGCTGAAACCCGGATATCAACCACGGAAGACACAGTCACATCCCTCCAAAAGAGGGTGTCCTCTCTGGAATCCATCACGAAAGGCCTTGCGATCAGGGCGGAAGATGCCGAAGGTAGAGCCCAGAGGAACAACCTTCGCTTTGTGGCCTTTCTGGAAGGATGCGAAGGCAATAATATGGAGCAGTTTCTTACCACGTGGATAACAGGATGGATCCCTCAGACTTCTCTGTCTCAATGCTTCATTATTGAACATGCACACCGTGCCTTGATGCAAAAGCCTCCGCCGGGGTCCAGGCCATGACCCATTATTGCCAGGCTCCTGAATTTTCATGACCGCGATGTTATCCTTACACAGGCCAGACTGGCGGGCAAACTCCAATATGGCTCACATCACATTTTAATCTTTCCTGACTACACGAGAATGGTGCAACAACGCCGACAATCATTCACGGCCGCTAAGGCTCAGCTGCGGGACTTAAAAATCCAGTACTGCTGTTCCCGGCCCGGCTGAGGGTTGTATACAAATCACGTACACTTTTCTTTGATACTCCCGAAGAAGTGTTTGCCTGGACGGACGAAAGGCAGAAGCTCAAGCCGCACACCCCGCCGCGCTTTGACTCGGAGTCGTCCTCTGGAGAAGCCGCACAGAAACTCGTCAAACCTAAAGGGAAACCAAACCGCAGATCATGTTTGAGGCGCCGCTCCTAGACACGAGGCGCATCCAGCTCTTGAGTGGATGAAGATCGACACGATTAGTCCCCGTAACAACATGGAGACTGAGGGCCATAAGGACGAATTCCATTCGGCTGATGACACAGTCCTGGGGCCTGCGAGAGACTTTTCCCCCCATAACTCTCTTCTCAGTATCTGAGAACTTTATCTATGACTGGAGATAGTTCAATGGGGATCCATTGGTATGGGGTTGAGCCCTGCCCCTGTTGGAGCAGAAGTAAGACCCCAACCGTGACAGATGCTTCAGCTGTTTTGAGGTATTGGGTGGGGAGGGATGGGGAGGGAATGGGATTGTTAAGTTTTGTTCAATGTGCTGAGTCCTACTTTACTATGCATATGGTCTTCATGCCCCACATCAAGCTGCGTCCTTCATTAATTCTCCACACTCTGCCCTATGACAGAATCAGATAGCAGGCTTTAGATTGTCATCTGGAATACACGGGGGCGCTAGACAAGATTAAAGCGGGGCCGTCCTTCGACAGGCCAAACGCGCCTCAGCAGATGTCCTGTTACTACAGGAAACCCACCTTATGGGCACCAAGGCGCCATGTATCTCCCGTTTTGGCTACATACAGTCTTTCACGCAGGGTTTACCAGAGGTTCACGTGGGGTGATGGTCTTGATTCATCGGAGAGTCCCCTTTACACACACTGAAACATGGTCCGATCCCCAGGGTAGATATGTTATTGTGACTGGCACGTTGTATGGGGAACTCGTTATACTTGACAGTATTTATGCGCCCCCCCATTGTCCAAGTCATTTGTGGAGCGCCTGACAAAGATAGTGCTAGAAGTACCCAAAGGCCTCTCCATAATGGGTGGAGATTGGAATGATGTCTTGATTCTGGCCCAGGACAGATGGAGACCACATGGAGGGCTGGGGGCCCTGAGAGAAACACAACTACAGACATTGGTGCAGGACATGGGCTGGATAGACACGTGGAGACACCTACACCCGACTGTGCAAAGCTTTACATACTACTCTACAGTCCACGATTCATTCTCATGCTTGGACTATATTTTTGTACCGGCCAGTTACTATTATCGAATCAAGGCAACGGATACACTGCCCAGGGGCCTGTCGGATCACTCCCCAGTGGTGCTGACATTGCGTTTGGGTGAAGCTCGCCCTTCTTTCCGATGGCGCCTGTCGGCATGGCATCTCCATGATCCACATTATAAAATGTACATGCATCAGGCCATTACAGATTACTTCGCTGACAATCTAGGAACGAGGAACTCGGCAGAGACCATTTGGGAGGCCATGAAGCCAACTCTCAGGGGTGCCGAAATATCTTTCTGTACTGCCCAACGGAAGAAGCGTCGGGAAGCATTTCTCCAGACCGAGGCTCAGCTGCTGGACTTGGAGCAGCGGAGTAGGGGTGAGGACGGGAGGCAGATTCGCCGCCAACTCCTCGTGCAAAAAAAACACATGCCAACACACTGCGCGACGAGGCCAGAGAAGCTTGGCTGGCCTCCCGCAGCAGAATATACCAATGGGGGGGCAAGTCGAGCTCTCTCCTGCATCGTTTATGCCAACAAGCACTCCACCCGCCAACAACACCTGGAATTCTGGGTGAAGACGGCCAAACACTCACTGACCTGGTCCAAATCGCATCCAGCTTTGCGACCTATTATGCTGATCTATAAACTCCCAAAGTCCTCTGCCAGAACCCATGATACACCGCTTTCTCAATGACCTTGCCCCCAAAGGCCTTATCGGATGTGGCGCGAGCAGAATTAGATGTTCCCCTGACAGCCGAGGAGCTGGGTGCAGCCCTTACAGACTTGCGCACAGGCAAAGCTCCGGGTCCTAACGGCTTCCCGTGCGAGTTTTACAAGCTTTTTCAGTCTCAGTTCATTACCCACTATCTTGCAGCAGTGAGTGCGGCCCTCGAGGAAGGAAGACTCCCGCCAAACTGACGCCATGCCGAAATTGCGGTATTCCTTAAGCCTGGCTGACCCCCAGATCAACATTCATTGTATCATCCTATATTGCTGCTGAATGTGGAGGCCAAACTCTTGGCCAAAGCCCTTGCTAACCGTATCCTTCCCTATATGACAGACCTGGTTCACCCTGACAAGGCAGGATTTATGCCTCATCGGGCCACTCGCCACAACATCCGGCGGGCCCACAATGCAGTAGCAGCGATTGAACATCTTGAAGGCCCGGCAGGACTGCTGCTGGCCGACATAACAGGGCATTTGATTAGCTGGGGTGGACGTACTTGTTTGCCCTCCTACACCGCTTAAACATTGGGCTGCGTCTTATGTCATATATTCAACTGCTATAACCCACCTCACGGCCTCGGTTAGAGTGGCGGGTGCGGTCTCTGACCCCTTCTCTATAGGGCGTGGCACTCGCCAGGGATGCCCTCTATCCCCCTACTTATTTGCATTGGCAATGGAACCGCTGGCCTTGTGGGTCAGAATTGACACACAGGTCAAGGGATTTGAATGGCCGGGAGGGATATCAGATCAAATCGCCCTATATGCAGACAATGTCCTTTTCTTTCTTTTGGAGCCGCATCGGACAGGACCTCGGTTACTCCGCATAATGCAAATATTTGGAGAGAACTCGGCATTGTATATGAATGCCCGTAATCCTATACTCTGGCCTCTGCGAGGGGGCTCAGAGATAGGCGCCTGGGTTAGGGAGGTAATGCTAGCCACAACCGGGTTTAAATATCTCGGGGTCCACCTCTCGTCCTCCCAATTGATATCGTGGGACAAAAATATTACCCCCATCTGGGCACGCACTCAGGCTGAGATGAGGTCGTGGGCACGTATGCCCCTATCTATTTTGGGAAGGTCGGCAATTTTTAAGATGATGTCGCTCCCTCGCCTTCTTTATCAGCTGCTGAATCATTCCTTTCAGATACCGCCCGTCTGGTTCAGTCAGCTTAATTCAAGGCTAAGCAGCTTCCTTTGGAATGATCAAGCCGCTAGAGTTGCGCTAAAAATGTGCTTTCAATCTACGTACTGTGGGGGGATAGCGATCCCTGATATCCAATCATATCACGCAGCATCTCATCTCCTGGTTTTGAACGATTGGTGGTACGGGAATAGAAATGACCTGACGTACCAGGTGGAACAGTGGCTCATGGGTGGCACATTACCCCACTTACTCCTACATACCCCAAAAGAGCTTCGACGATTCCCGCCTGCCACGCGTGTGCATTTCGGGGTATGGAAAGATTCATTGCACAGAATGGGATGGTGTGGACGACTGACGGGAGAGACGCCCCTCTGGCAGTGCGGCCTTCTGCCACAGGTGTCCACCCTGTCGGGGTTTCTGGACTGGGATGCCATAGGTATTTCTACTTTGGGAGACGTAATGTGAGGCACCACCTTGAAGTCCTTCCAGGAGCTCAGGAAGGAATTTGTTATGCCGCATTCACAATTTTATAAGTATCTGCAATTGCGTCATGCTCAAACCCCATACATCGCGTGCCTGGAATCTCTCCCAGAGTTCAACCCGATAGAAGCTAAGGTATTCATGGGCGACTTGGGGGACCACAAGATTGCAAAGATATACCGAACCCTGGTGACGAATCTCTCTACTACACTAGACTCACTGTGAGAGAAATGGCAGGTAGACCTTGGTCCCCTTGATAATGACGACTGGAGAGAGGCGCTAGAATCCCCGCGGGGAGCAGCAATAGCTTCTCGCCTAAGACTTATCCAGTTCAAATACTTAAACCGCGCTTACTTTACCAGACATAGGCTGTGGAGGGCGGGACTGATAACTTCCCCTACGTGTCTACGATGTAGGAGTGTGGAAGGCACGTTCATACACACCATTTGGGAATGCACTGTGCTCAATAGATTTTGGAGGAGAGTCACGGCCTGTTTATCAGAAGTATTGGGATGGGAAATACCCTTGTCTCCAAAGCTCGCCCTACTACATATCACAGAAGAAATAGGGGGCAATATCTATAAAAGGCATTTGCTGTTCTTGGGCCTCACCTTGGCTAAAAAAGATATAGCTAAGGCATGGAAGGACCAGGCCCCACCCAAACTGGGAGCGTGGAAGGCAGGTCTTGATTGGTGCATGGGTCAGGAGCAACCTATATTTACAGCGCGGGGCTGCCCACAGAAGCCCCCCAAAATCTGGTAACGATGGGCAGACTTTAGAGGTCTCGTTTTGGAACCCCCTCCACCGCAAACTACTGATGTGGAAGCCTTATAAGAACAAACCACTGGGAGGGTAACGATACAAAGGACTAGGTCACATGTGAACTGGCTTGAAGAGAACGATACATGGACTATTACAAAGTACATAGCACACTTAGGGGCCGATTCCGATTCGGGCCGGAAATCTCTCCAACCGAGCCGGACCCGGAGAGATTTCCGACCGAATCGGACCCGTGCAGCCCGACCGAACGAGTACGATGCGCACGTATGCCATCGGACTCGAGTCGGTCGGACTCCCATTGAAGTCAATGGGAGCCTGTCGTACAACGCGTACGCGGGCTCCCATTGACTCAATGGGTGCGAGGCGGACAAGGGCGCCCCCTACAGCATGTACGCGGCGAAGCGACTCGTGCCGTACACACACAGGTAGGGGGGACCCATGGGTCCCCCCTGTGTACAACTCGTGCGGCTACGCGTACAGGGGGGTCCGACACGGACCCCCAAAGTACGGCTCCGACTGCTCTTTGGAGCCGGAGTGCGCGGCTCGGTCGGACTGCTCGCGGCGCGCATCGTACTTACCCGGCCGGGGAACGTCTCCATTGCGCAGTGCGAGTCGAGTCCGAGCGAGTCGGTCGGTGCGGTTAGACCCGGGAACGAGTCGGTCGGAGCGGTCGGGACGCCCGGACGAGTCGGTCGACGATTTCGCATCGTATTCACTCGCCCGGACGCGCGTACGAATCGGTCGGGCAATAGGGCTCCGAATCGGATCCGGTTAAGCCGAATCCGATTCGGAGCCCTACCGGCCGAGATCGGAATCGGCCCCTTGGTTGTAATGTTATGGGCTGATGTTCACAGGCCCGAAATGTTCATATTACTATATTGGAAATGCTGCTCTATTGTCATAGAAGTCACCAGCTGGGATGCTACAATACCGATCAGTTTTTATTGTACTTCTCCTGTCCGAAATGTGGCTACTTTATCCGCTGACTCAATAAAAATGTGCTTAGAGAAAACAGTAGGAAAACATGCATCATCTGCACATTATAATACACATCTAACAATCATCACAAGTGGTAACACATAAATGCAATCCACATCTTAGGCTCTGCTCTCTTTCCCATGTGCTGCAAGATGTTGTCAAGCCACACGTCGCCACAGCTGTATAGTGTGTCAGGGGTTTATCTTTGTGCTGGTGGGGCTATTCCCTGCATTCCTTAGTTTAAGTGTAATTTACTTGCAGTATCTGTGATTGGTCATGTGTATTGTGTGACTTACTTCTGGACTTGACTGAAGTAGATTGGAGCCCTTTTGGGCTGCAGTACTTCTGAAGTAGATGTAGGAGTACCTTTTGCGCATTGCAACTAACTTACCCTTTGTGTGTGTGTTTTGGTATTTGCATGTCCCTCTCCATGCCCCTCTTTAATTCTCTGATTACTTACCCACTTTGTAGAAGATAATCCCCATTTTCCAGCCACTCTCCCTTGTCACTCCAACAAGTGTACTTAATGAGAGAATTCATCATCATCATCATCATTATAACTTTATTCGGTTATTACAAACCATTACAGTGCATAACACAATACAATAAAACAGATACAATTCATGGAAGTAAGGCATAATGCTAGCCATAAAGAGCTAAAGTATCATAAAACCAAAGGCGAAAGAAGAGCACAATACTGAGTTACCACATAGGGCAGGTGGCTATACAGTGGCATATAAAAACTAAAGTGGAAATGCATGTGCAAAAATAAAAAAAAAGTACAACAGTAATACAATCTTTAAAAAAAGTCTGTCTGTTTGTACCATGCACTCTGAATGTACCTCATTATAGCATATACAGTGAATGGGTCTAGTCCTTTCTTAAAAGCCAATAATGCTGTTGAGTGATCTCATAGGCCCAGCTTATTGCATGCCGGGGTAATCCATTTAGAGTGACTTCCTGAGTATGCTGGACGGAAAAATGAGAAAGTGTTCATCATTCTTGTTATAAAAAGATCAAGTACAGCATGCCGCAGCGCTCCCAGGGTTGGATAGCCAGGTATTGAGAATGCTGTGAGAGGAAGAATGCTGCATCAACATTTCAAGTAATGCAGGAGCAGAGCAAATAGTATCTAAAACGTTTCATTAAAAAAGACACTTTAAAAGTTCAAAAGGATTGAGTTAACACACCTGCAGCTCCAGGGGCCATATGTTTAGCATAGTGCCTTTCCCAAAATCTCACTTTAAACAATTCTAGAGTGCCCTGGCCAATAAGTTCAGGCGAAATCCACATATTCTCCAGGTCAAGCTCCATCAGGTTCACCAATATCTCAACCAGGAGATCATCTTTAAGACACTAGGTCTTCCAAGGATATCAACAAGACCATCCCTGTATGGTTTCAGCACATCCAGCTTCCAGATATGCACCTCATAAGCTAACGGACGTAGCTTACCCACCAGGCCCAATGATCTTGACCCAAGATCAAGTCCTACAGATAACAAGGGACATCTCTGAGGGAGTACTAGTAATGACTGCACAAATGTGTTTTCCTCGCATCCCAGTTTAGTCAAATCAGAATGGGCCCATAATTCACTTCTGTACAGTGTTATTTGAAGGGGTGGTTAATGGGGTAAGACTTGGCTGGTTTTGCAAATCTGAGTAATGCCTCAACCCTGTGTTTTGATGTAGCAATACTCTTTTGTGTGTGGGCCTCCCATGAATTTGAATCTGATATCTGGATGCCAGGGTAATCAAAGTCCCTCACTCTATCAAGGCAGACACCATGCAGTGATATACTCCCCCTAAACCTTTTACGTGGGTTAAAGATCATGCACTTGGTCTTGGCTGTGCTCAACTCAAGACTACGCTGGTTACAAAAGAGGGAAAGTTACTGCAACAACATTGACAACCCCCTGGCTGCCTTTGACAGCAGGGGGGTGTCATCAGCAAACAACAGGACAGGGACCTTAGTTCTAGCTAAAATGGGAGAATCATTTTGGCAATCAAGTAAAAAAAATCCACACAACGATCAATAAATAATAAAAACAAGGTGGGGGCCAGGATGCAACCCTGGCGAACCCATCTTTCCAAAGCAAGTTTTCCTTGTCAGTTCCCCATTAGGGCCCTATCTAACCTAGGCCTCATGCAATCTGATTAGGATGTCTAAAATTTCATGGGGCATTCCTCCTCCCTCAATATGCCCCACGGTTTCTCTCTCAGGAACAAGTTGAAGGCAGAATGAAGATCCACAAAGGCAACAAGCAAGTTGCCGCCACTGATGTCCACCTTCTTCCACTTGGTGACCAAGAATCGAAAGGTTTGGTTGACAGTGCCCACATTTTCTTTGAAACCAACTTGGAAGTGATTTATTGCCTTGCTGTCAGCTAACCGCCCATTAAATTTACTGAGGATTTGTCTGCACACGATTTTTTTATTTAATCTATCAAGCTAATAGAGCGATAGTTCTGCGCCATATCCCTGGGTCCTTTTTATCTACAGGGACAATCTATGCGCCTTTCCAAGTTTGAGGTTTAAGAGCACCTGCTAGAATGGCGCTCAAGATTACATTAATGTAAGGAACCCAAACACCCGAAAGAGGGTCACAGGGATTTTATCTAAGCCAACAGCCTTCCCCTTTTTTTGTGCTACCACAGCCTTCTCGGTATCAATTAGAGAAAAATGCAAAAATGTTTCAGGAGGGCAGTTGCTACACTCTGTCAGAACACTTGTGGTAGTGGGTAGTGGCTACAACTGTGCTTGGTTCTAAAATTTAAGGGGGCACTATTTCCACACAGGGATCTAAAATGATTCTCCCACACTACACCCTGTATATGGATTTCTGGGCGCATTGTCACTTATGTAGAGCTATTTTGGACCAATATGCCAACATTTATTAGTGTCTTTACTAGATGCTGCATTTAAAAGTTCGGCCCATAGATCATCATTACAATTTACTTGTGCTGCCCTAAGTGTAGTTTTATATTGCGCTCTAGCTAATGGAATCACCCTTCTATCCCCTTCTTTTAATGGCTTTCAATAGAGCATGCATAGCGTCCTTGCCTGAAGAATTGAACCTAGGATTGGCATTTGCTGGTCTCCTACCAGACTTAAAATCATTCAAAAAGATATCCTTAAGCTTAGTGAAGCAATCATTAGGGTTGGCTAGGAGGAGCTCGCTGTTGTATAACTTGTCAGCTACTGGATTTAGGGGCAGATGTATCAAGGATTGCATTTGCGATTCCTTAATAGCGAATTTTTGCGAATTGCTAGTAAGGAATCGCAAAATGCTATGTATGTAGGAATCGCAATAATAATTGTGATTCCTTAATATTCCTTAATTGCGAATTGCAAATTGCGATTCGCAATTAAGGAATACCTTCCCATTCATTCCTATGGGCGTAGAGGCCCATAGGAATGAATGGGAAGACATTCTCAATTTGCGATTACCAATTAGAGAATCGCAAATTGAGAATGCAATTTCAAGGGTGCCAGGTGTCCTTTGACACCCTATTGCACCTCTGAAATATGTATGTGTGCACATGTGGCGCACATACATGCCCTAAGGGCATGTATGTGCGCCACATGGCACTTTGAAAAATGCTAAAAAGTGCATTTTTCAAAGAAATCGCATATTACCACCAACTTGAAGTTGGGGGTAATTTACGATTTCTTAAGGCCAAATTGCACTTTTTTGGTGCTTCTTACATTGGATTTAAGGAATCGCAATTTGCGATTCCTTAAATGCAATCGCAAAATAGGGAATCGCAAATTTTGCGATTCCTTATTTTGCGAGGCAGTTTTGCCTTAATACATACCACTAAGCAAAATTACGTTAGCAAACGCCGAAATTCTGCGAATTTCGGCGTTTGCGAACGCAATTTTGCTTGATACATCTGGCCCTTAGTGTGGAGAATAAGATATCAGACATTTTTAAGGCGGTATCTTCGGGACTAGTAGTAGCATTACACTTTAGCATCCTCCCAGAATGAGTTACTTCAAGCACTACGCGATCAGGGGCATTACTCGATGCCTCATTCCATGCTACCCCATGGCCCAAATCCAAAACAAGAGGGAAATGATTGTTTTCAAATCTCCGGGGAATTGCCATGTCAATCAAGAACTCCCATGCTCTAACATCGCGAAGGATGTAATCAATTGTACTTCTATAGTTAACTTAGTGGAAACTGGGAGACAGCATGGCGTATGATTTAGATCGACCATTGCAAGCTCTCAGCCTATATGACAAACAATTACTAGTAACTTGCAGGGCTGTAGCAGATAATAGAGTAATAGGCGATGCCTCTATGGCGGTAATGCCCCAAAATGAACGCTATTCAGCTATTAGTTCTGAGAAATATGCACTAGACTCCCATTTTAGTGTTAAAATCACCTACAATAATAAAATATGTGACTTAACATAATAATTATTAAAATCATCTAAAGTCTCTAGAGTTGGGGAAGACACTCTAAAGGATGTGGGCCTACTGTAAACACTGATAAGTAGCTAAGACTACCTACGGATTCCACAACCTCTAACCCCAATATACCCGGAGACTGTACTGGAATTTCTCTAGTATGCCCCCTCATGGTGGTTTTATTCCATATTCACAGGCTGACGGAAGGACAGCCGGATGCTGAGCAAATAGTAGATTTTCTATAGCTCCGAAAACTGTCCCTGTGTTTACTTCCTGTGGCCCATGTCTCCTGGAACACACACATTCTGGGTCAATCAGTTTGGCAGAAAGACCTGCTACGGTCCACGAAAGTAAAAAAAAACCTTCCATTACACTCCTTACTTGCAGGACTGTCGGTCATCACGATAGAAGAATCTACAGCAAGGCCAGAAGAAGAGGCCACCAATGGCTCCTGTTTATGTCATCTAGGGCTAGAACAGCGGCAGGGAGGGGGGGTTGTTGTTCATCTATGTCTGCGATATATGGATAAGGCCTTAGCATCCCCTCCACCCCAACTGCAAGCCAAACTGCAGCATCAAGCGTGTCCTCTGCTGCCTCAGGGAGTCAGTCAATTTCCTGGATGTCTGAGAGGGAGGACATAGCTATTACTAGTTAAAATGGCAAAATAGCGTGTTATCTGCATAGATGGGGCCAAAGGTGGAACGAAAGGTGATTCCTGGTGGCCAGTAAAAGTAGCCCAATGGGAGCAATACCACACTAACCTTGGTTGTACAAATAGTTCCCAGCACATTAAAGGCTCTAGCAACAAGGACAGGAGACCTAAATTAACAATTACACAATCATGCTCTATGCTTTTTTTGGAGGGGTTAACCTAACTCACTCTCCCCATGCAGAATCTTATGAGAGGCACGAGCCGCCTATATTTCACAGATATTCATTGAGATTGGGCTGGATGGGTGCCCCCAGGTGAGATGGAGTCCTCATTGCACTGCAGAGGCTCCATGGGCTGCATTACACCCATAACCTGGTAGAAAACAAGGAGGGCTGCAGGAGGGTCCCTAAGGGGTGGACTTATTGATGAAGACTGTGAACACAACAGAACCAATTGCTGTACTTCCTGGATGAGCAAACATGAGAAAAAAACTGAAACACACAATGTTAGTACATGAATGACTGCCACGGAACAAATGATATGTCATGGTATTTTATTGTTAAAAGCAAAAACCATTTGATAATTTATTTATAGGTTTTGTATAGCGCCTGAATCACCCCCGAAGAGGTATCTCTGCTCTTCGAACAGTGCTGCAGGAAGGCTGACGGGGCAGTTTTTAGAACAGAGCTGTCTTGAGAAGCTTTCTGAATTGGAGGTAGTCAGAGCATTGCCTTAGATGGATGGGGAGCTGGTTCCAATAAAGGGGAGCGAGGTAGGAAAAAGCGTTCCCACCCAACCTTGATTTCCTAACCCGGGGGACCAAGAGAAGAGATTTGGTTCCTGAGCGAAGAGTCCTGGAGGGGACATAGTGATTACATTTCTCAGCAAGATAGGGGGGGCCATTGTTATACAAGGCCTTGTGAACGGTGCAGCAGGTTTTAAACTTAATCCGCTTACGCACCGGGAGCCAAAGAAGCTGGTGGAGGAGAGGAAGAGAGGCAGTTTTCGCGGGAGCATTCAGGACAAGGCGTGCTGCGGTGTTCTGAACCACCTGCAATCTGCTTAACGAGGACTCGTTGGCTGAGACCAGGAGAGCGTTGCAGTAGTCCAAGCGGCTTAATACCATTGTCTGAATAAGAGTTTTGCGTGTGGAATCTGGAAGAAAAGGAAAAACTCGCCGTAACAAACCCAGCACGTGGAAGCAGGAGCCAGCAGTATAAGCTGCATGCTCCTTCAAGGTCAATGCCTGATCTAGGTGGATGCCCAGGTTCTTAACAAGGGTCTTGGGGGCAGGAGGAGCACCCAGGTCTGCCGGCCACCACTCTGGTGTCCACAGCAAAGGTGCCTCTCCGAAAAGCATTATCTCAGTCTTCCCTACGTTGAATTGGAGAAAATTACTTCTCATCCAATTGGAGATGGCTATCATTCCAGAAGAGAAAGTAGACTGAACAGAGGGAGTGGATTTATTAAATGAGAAGAGAAGCTGAGTATCGTCAGCATATGAAATGGGAGTAAAGCCACAGGTCTTAAGGAGGTTAGCTAGGGGAGCAACATAAATGTTGAACAAGGAAGGGCTCAAACATGAGCCCTGATGTACTCCCTTGGTCAATTCCATCATCTTTGACCGAAAAGGACCTAAGTTAATGGTCTGAGAGCTGGAGGAGAGGAAGCTCGTCATCCACTGAAGGGCTGGTCCTCTGAGTCCAATTTCCTCCAATGTCCTGAGCAGGATCTGGTGAGAGACTGTGTCGAATGCGGCAGAGAGGTCCAATAGCACAAGAATCGTAGATTGGCCGCTATCTAAGGTCATCCTGATATTATCCGTGACAGCCACCAGGGCAGACTCTGTGCTATATTTTGGCCTGAAACCAGATTGAGAGGGATCCAAACTGCCAGTAGATTCGACATGGTCGGACAGATGTTTATTGATGTACTTTTCCAGTAGCTTGCTCAGGAGAGGAAGTAAAGAAATGGGACGGAGATTGGAAAGGTCTTCCATAGGGACCTTGGTGTTCTTACGAATAGGGATGACCTGTGCCGCCTTCCCTTCCAAAGGAAGATAGCCCTCTCTCATAGAGAGATTGAGAAGAGTACCTATGGGCGAGGACAATTGATTAGCTAGAGAAGCAGAGATTTTGGCCGGGATAATATCAAGAGGGGAGCCAGAGTTTACTGTTCGTAGTAACGCTTCCACATCCTCGGAAATCAGAGGGGGGAAGCTCTCCAGCAGCTGTGTTTTTGCAGATGCAGGCGGGATATAAAACGTAGCATCCGGTTGCTGGCTCCCTGCAGAAGTGATCTTGTCATAAATGAGCTAAATTTTCTGTGTGAAGTACTAAGCAATGTCATCGCAGAGGGCTTGGGAGGGGGCCTCTCTATTGGGGGTTTCTGATGCTTGTGGGTCAACATAGCAGGAGGCCTGCAGTATACAAAACAAATACAAAAATCTAACATTCAATGACACTATTGGAAGCATTATTCTTCTTCTCCCTCCTCGTGCTCACCTTCTCAGATAAACAAAAGAAACATACTGCACAAAAATAGCAGCAATGAAGCAGCATTCAGTGAACAATGGGGATGATTTTCACCAAAGAGTTCAGAGTAGGGGTGTGCAAAATTGACATAATTTGTGTTTGCGTGATTACGCAAAATTTCTGGAAAATTATGCATAATTATGAGAAATGCAAATCTACCATTTGGCACTATATTTTAGTGCCAAATGCATCCTTGCATCAGTGTTTGGAGTTTTTTTGCTAGTTATTCCTGGGCTCCTACACTATAATTAATTACATTGTAAGGCAGAATTGCGTAATTTCGGGAATTGCATGTAACAAGTGCAACATGAAATTCTTGAAATTATGAGTATTACACCAGCATAATTTAAATTTCACCCAGGCCTCGTTCTGGGTGACACCAAATAGACTATTGGAGCAAAATATAATTTTATGTTATATGTTGTCCCCAAAATCATCTGCCTCTGCATTCAACTTCTAAGCAGGGGCAAAGGGCTAATGTGGATATATGTATAACATAGCTTCTCCTCTCTATTCCAAACATGAAAAAAACTGGCCTCAACCTGCCCAACCCATCACCTTCTGTGCCAACCCAATCCCTACCCTCCTGAAACGGTGCCCTCTGTGCTCCAACGAAGACAGAATGCTGCACTGGTAGGCTCTCAGAGAATATAGTCGGAGCAGCCTGAAATTCCTATATGACATAGCAACAGTGGGTATCAACTTCTCCTAACCACTTTTGCTTTGTCATAGCAGTGAATAGCTAGGTCTGGGCCCAGATGTATTAACACTTTGAGCAGGGTTTGTGTCACAAAAGTGAATCAAACCCAGTGCAAAGTGTTGTGGTGGGATTTACTTCCCAATGTACCTTGAGATGCAGGCACCCATGGGTTTTGATGCAAATCCCTATCTACCAACATTTGCAGACAGGGATTCCACAAGAAAATTATGCGTCCTTGAGGCAGGCATAACAGTGGCGCAAGTTTTAAAACTCTCCACACGTTTCCAACTTTGTATGTGCTTTGCACTGTACAGCACACATACAAAGTGGGAAACGTATTAGAGCATAGTTTTGTAACTGGAAGTGTCCCTTCTAGTTCAAAACCTTAGCTTGACAGAATGCACACTCCTTGGAGTTTCGTGCACAAGTGTATGCGTTGGCACACTGCAGCCTAACATGTTCCATGTCAGGGAAAGAGTAAAACAGTGCAATATCTTATCTTACTCTCTCCCTTGCATTAAATGCAGCAAACGCGACTTTGGTCGCTTTGCTGTGGTGCATGAAAGGTTAGTAAATCTGTCCTTTAGAATCTGGTGTTCACACTCGTTAATTTCAGTGAGAACCATACATAACTACATATTTCCTTAAATATACTTTCTGTTACCTAGAACCAGCTGACCTTGGGGTCAGTAATAGCTCCAGATGTATGCTACAATGCAAATGGAATCTGCAAGGAAGGATGTCATTAATTCAATTACAATAGAAAAATGTTCTGTTGGCTTAAAATGTATCACTGGAAAACTCATACACCTGCATTCAGTCGACTGTTTGAATCTTTGCTTGCAATTGACTTTGACAGATATCAATTTATAAGTACACGAACAAATGTGATAGAGGTTTTCTAAAAAACTATTGACTCCTTAGACTGGTTTTGTAATGCATTACACCCCTGGGGCTAAAAGTTATAATAAAGTGATATCCATGTTCAGTGCTTAATTTGCAAAACAATAATGACAGGGCTCAAAGTTTTGGTCAGAAGCCCACAGCCAGTGCTACGGATATCAGGAGCTCTGAATATCAAGGCTGAGTAGTTTTGATTCCACCTCACGCCTCCTTTACCTCTAGTATCTGCCGGACACCCCCTAACCCTTTATCTCACTCATGCAGGTTCCATTTTATCCCTGGTTTCTCCCCTTGTCACTGTTTTTCCGTCTTTCTCCCCGTTTGTGTTTTTCTCTCTCATGCTTTGGGTGAAAGTCTGACGAGGAACAATAAGTGGCAGTCCACACAAATGAGTATCAGCGGGCCCCACCTGCAACCACCGGCTCAAATTTAGCACTGCTTGTATTGCTTCTTCATCCTATTCCCTTTCCTCTCATTCCATTCCTCTATTATTTACAGTCTCCTTTGTACTCAGTCAACAGAAGCAGAATACATTTTGTAGTATTAATACATTCTCTAGGTTCCCCCTAGATTCGCAGGGGGCGGATTTCTAAGCCTCTGGCACTGAGGACTTAGTCAATGTACCAACACAAATTATACTGGACTGTAAATCATATACAACCCACTGAGCAATACTGTGCATGAAGTGTTTCCTGGTAACGATCAGTCTCTGAAGATGAGTTCAGGGGCACAGCCTTCTTCTGTTAATGAATAGCACACTCAAATAGCACTAAGAAACAGAATATGCATTTAAAAATATTTATTTTAAAATGTTATCTAGTGCATAAAACATTAATTTTAACCAAGCAGAATATGAGCAGCAATGAAACAAAGCAGGTTATGGATAAAAAAAATAACAAGACAAATTCTAGGATTGTTGTTGAGTTCTACAGTCCTAACACCCGTTTTATGCTACTTCTAGGCACTATGCAAGCTTTTAGTGTAGTCAGTAAACAATAAGCTTATTCTCGATTTTCAGAGGTTGTGTCCACATCGCAGAGTCGGGATTTCCAGAACACCAGAAACTGTTGTATCTTTCTGGAACAGCAAGCTGTCTAATTCCTATCACAGTTGTGCAGCACTGGAACATAAACTATGCTGGTGAAGGCACTCTTCTCGCTGCCACCTTCAACCAAAGTGGGTGCTGCAATCTGGCATGCCCTCGTATGTTACAGTTCTGGCACGAAGCTGCTGCCTCACCTATAGCCTTATACTGGTTTTTAGGTCGAGACTATACAGCGCTTGCGCTGTTAGGCGATCTGTTGTGTCTGTTTTGTGGAGTGACTCCTCCCACGCCTTGGATTGGCTTTTTAATGCGTCATTTAAAAATTGTAGCCTTCAATTGGCTAATGGCTGGTGCATGTCCCATCTTTTTTTCAAAGTTAACTCCCCTGGAGTATTGCCGCGGGAACGAGCAGCTACGCGCACGCAGTCCCTGCCTTTCTATTTCCAGCGCAGTACATGTCTTCGGCATTGCTGTCTTGTAGCATACACTTTACAGTGCCCCTGGCCCACGAGCAGGGACCAACTAGAGTGCTCCTGTATTAGGATGCACTCTATGGTCTCCCTGGGGCACAAGCAGGTATCCTCTCCGGCGTGCCTTTCTTGTTTTATTCTGTCAGCGTTGAGAAGGGAACAATTTGTGGCCCTCCTTCCACTGGTTTCTCTTTTGTTGTGCAGCATCTGCAAAAAGCATTTTCAAAGCCAGTAGGTCAACAAGGCGAGTCCTATTTGTATTGCTGATGCCTCTTTTGTACAGTAGTTAGCAGGGCACAAGTCCTAAAAAAATAAGTGGGGGGACTAACCTAGTTAATCAGTATGCAAGTGACATTACGGCGTGTGACATCACGGCGCGTTACATCACAGTAAGTAGCATCATAAGAAGTGACATCAGATCTTAAGCCCTCGCATATTTGTTTAACATGTCTATCATGAGTGCATTGGAGCACATTTCGAATATACATGCAAACCCTCTTGATTTAGGCAGAAGATTCACATTTTTTTAAGCCACACATAAAACAATGTTGCCTTTTGTCAGCGTAAACTTCCTCCATCCATAGTGCTTTAGAAGAAAAAAGGGGTAGTAAGCACTATATAAATGCTATTTATTTTGTGTAAATACTGGGAAAGACCAACACATCTGACATTCTTACAGCACATGCATATCTCCTAAACAGTGCCTGAACAAAGTGAACAGCTGCTTTTCATAAGTATGTGTGAAGTGCTAACAAGGTGTGAGCCTTTGTTTCCCCTCTTCTGAATTTGCTTCTAGGTGTGAGGCTCCTGACTGCTTCCAGCCAGGAGACTCGAACAAAAGGAGGCCTGATGACCCCTCAGATTCGGCCTTTGTTATGGGCCCAGCAGGAGTCAGAAATAAGAGAGCCCCCTCCCTGCCTGCACGTTGTTGTGGATCGAAAGCAGACAACAACGTTCAGGCGCTGCTGAATGTGTCCTGGTGTTTGAAAATTACACCGGGACGAATCCAGCATATTTTTCATTGGGGCCCAACTTCTTGGCAGGGTGGACGGCGTCCACCCTGTGAAAATAGTGGATGGACGCCGTACACCCGCGTGTACCCCCGACTCGTGCCCTGGTAGTTAGGTATAGAGGTCAGCTATGTGGTTCTTCAGTTACATGGTGAATGTGTGTTTGAAGCTTTGCTGGAAATTATGTTTAACAATTTGAGGTACGGAAGGGAATTGTTGAATGTTCTTTTCAGTGGCTTCCTCTGATATGTTCAAAGGGCATGTCCTTAGGCTACTTCATATATTTGTACTAAAGGTGTGCTAATTTGGGGCACATTATTTCGTAATACTTCTTGAAAACAAAAAAAAATGTTTTATGAAAAATGACTTTGCAAAAGATTGTTTTTGCTACAGGAATTAAAAGCGCCGCAATGTATATTGATTTGTTTGTAGCAAAATACGTCTAGCCCATTAGGGTTTATTTCCGCTTATTTCACGTGGACTTCAGGCTCTGTAAAATTCACTTTTTCTGCAAGCGAATTTTTTTCCATTATACAAACAAGTGTTCCTGGGAATTATTGTTTAGGAACTGATTTGATTATCGGTAGGCCTGTTACAAATGCCTAAAATAACTGAGATGTACTACACTGAATCTCATTCGGCTAATAAACCGGAATTAGGACCGCATTACGAGTGCCAGTGTTCCTGTTGGAATACTTCATGTGAGAATACCAGGCATATCATGCAGACCTTGGTTCTACTGCTCTGATTTTTTGTGCCTGCAAAACTGGAGTTCCGGGACCTTTTCAGAATTTAATTCCTCCAGACTTGACCTGAAGGATATGTTAGTGGAGAACGATGCAGTGTTACTACATGCAGAATTACTACAATGGTCACAATAGTGCAACATGATATTGAGAGGCTGCTTGTAAGGAGGGTTTTAGCATAAGACAAACTGCATATCATAAGATACCAACATATGTTGAACATTATTTTGAGAGACTAAAAGTTTATGAATTTCCAGTGATAGGTCTGGGTTAGTCCTTATTTGCACACTTTTCCCTGCTCCACAGTCATTCCATGTGTTCTGTAAGTACACACCTGGAAGTGCAAAATTAAATCTGATTTCAGGAATCATCTTGATAACTTAGATGTTACCCACAGCAGCCAAGATCTCTTTGTAGAATACTAAGTGATTAGGGCTTAACGACTGGCCGTCGCGGTACAATGCATCACTTCAACCTATTTGTTTTAAAATGAACATTTTAAACTATTGTTGTGGTAGAATGTTATAACCAATTGTCCTGTGTACATCCAATATTGTGTATCTTTGTATTGTGGAGCACTAATTAAATGTTCCTCCTAACGCTTTGAGACGAGGTGGTCGAGTATTGCTTGTTAAAGATTGGAAGGGAGGGGGGGGTCAAATTAAGCCTCAAAATCCGCTCCTCTGGACCCCCATTTTTTGATCTCACTGTGGATACTTCACACTTTAGGGAGACCAGGCTATCCGTAGCATGTTGGCAATCATGTATGTTTTTGCATTTTATAAGGGATGACTGAATATAGCTGCAGTGATTTTATTGATAAGTATATTTAGAGCTGCCAGTTGTATAGAATAATTGTGAAAAAATGTTTGTTATTCTGGGTGCCCCCCCACCCCATTTTTAGGCCGATCCTAGAGGCAGCGCGCATGCGCTGCTCTAAGAGGCATGCTGTATTCCGTCTGTGAAGAAGGAACAAACCGACAACATGCCCACCACTTTTCATAGGTTGCTTGGTCTGCCTTTACTAATTTAATAGTTTTTGTTGGTGTATAGTACACATTTGTCCTGCCTTGTGGGTATTTCATTCCCGCCCTGGTGACTTGACCCTGCTACACGGATACTTTCGATATGGGCCATATGTTTTCTTGAACTGCACTACTTTTTCTTACCGCCCTCTGCTCACCACTGGCTGGCACACGGCGCTGCTTGTTTTAATGGCTGCCCTTCTAGATGCTCACACAGCTTGCCTTCTACAGATCGGCACACTAACTGCAGAGAAGGCTCAGGCCGGTCAGAACAGGGAACACCGACGCCGACAACCACTACCACAGTCCTTAGCAATATTAAATTTACAACCTCAAAATTTCTGAAATGAAACATTTTCCTTGGCAATTATTCTCAACAAAATGATTGTTGCTACTCATTTCTCAAACACAGATAACAAACTGGCAAACCTAATAGGCCTGATACCTCTTGATGCAGGAACAGAAAACAAAACAGAGCCACCTAAACACTTTCAGTGGTGGGTAAATGGGGTATCAATATACTTGGTAATGAAAGCGTCACTCACATCAGTTTTTAGCAAGTTTTTATTAAATGACAGTGCAACATACAAACACCTGTCAAGCACTAGAAAAGCTGTGCGGGCAGATGGAGACGGGTCAGAACACGGCCTTATAGACCCGCACACTAACCTGTTCTATCTACCGAACATAACCAGTATGTTTTTCACCTGCCCCTTCCCTGACTCACTGATACGTCTGGGTGTAGAGGCAGCCGATGGTCCCCTGTTCGGGCTCTGCTACTCCCCAGAAGCACATGCGGGCACCCACGGAAGGCGAAGTCCTCCAGCTCTGCCAGCAGCTTCTCCTCGTAACTAGCACTTACGATTTGCTTCAGGCAGAATTGCACCTGCGCAAAATCCGATGTGAGTGGCAGCAGAGAAGAATTAAGCTGTTCCTGCTCGTCTTCTAGCTACTGCAGCTTGGCCCCCATCTCCACGGCCGCTCCTAGAGAACCCGCCCGGACGTGTTTCATCACCATGTCATCTTCTTCCTCCGGTGTGGGGCTGGCCAGGGCTTTAAGTGGGATGAAAAAACTGGGGGAGTCTCTCATAGGGGCGTGGCCGATATAATTAAGGACGTGGCCTAAAACACTTAAGATTCAAATCTGTACTTAACATAGTGTGCCACCCGTCTGGTATTTTGCTGTTTCTGTCCATTTATCGAGCTATTTAACACAAGTAACATTACACCTACAACAAGCCAGGACTATTGGCTTTGTCAATGGTTGTAAATTGCATAAGATAAATAAGCAACAGCTATTACTTCATTGTTTATATTATTGAAAATGCTTCTGTTCTTGTGGGAGAGGTTGTGGCCTAAGGCTAGAGGTGCCGACTTTCGAGCTGAGAAAGCAGGTTCGAGCCTGACTCCTGTGATTCAAAACATGAATATGTCCTTGTGTATTGTAACTGGTGCTCATGTTTGCTCCAAGTTTGAGCTATATAAAACCGAAAAAGGAGTCTCTTTGAGGCTACCAGTGAGGGGTGGTATTATCGCAGAGTTAAGCTTGTTTTTTCCACCGGCAGGACCCGGCCCACTTAAAGCCCTGGGGCTGGCCACTGCCCCCACAGGTGCCCAATGTTCCCCAGCTAGGTCCTCCCCGTTGGACACCGACTGCTCGTTGGGGGACATGGTGTTCCTGTTGCTACCCAGCGGGGAGGCACACAGGCACTGCAGGCTGTCATCCGCCATCTTGGAGGGTGGGAGGTCCACCTCAGCTATTCCGCACCCCTCAAGATGGAAGTCTGCGGGGGGAGGGCGGCAGGTACAAGGTGGACCTGAGTTGGCCGCCATGTGTGTTGTGACGCGGACTATATGTAACAGTTGTGATTTGCCCATTGAAGTCAATCGTACAGTTTGCTTTCGGTGCTGTTTTTTTTCAGTTCTCGCCATTTTGGTTGTGGTAAACGTGGGAAATTGGATTAGTCAGTGCTCTGACGTCAATTCTTTCTATCCAATAGCAAAGTGTATACCTCAATTAAGTGAATGTTGTGTCACTAATGTATTGAGTTGCCATGGAGACCTAACACAGCAGGCTTCCAATTACAGCACCGACTGATATTTAAAGTGCCAGATTAAACCCTGTAGAGGCCTATAGGCAGTAGAAATGTTGGGGCCCCCCTCGCAAATTATCTCCTAATACACAATGCACCAGATTTTTTTACAAACTGACAGCGGTCAGAAGATGAGCTTTTAAGAGACAAACTGTTATGTGAATCTGATGTCTCTGGTTTATGTACTTTAAGCTGTTAATGGGTACATTACATTGATACAGTGTTTTTTCTATAGAGTATTTCATGTAAAGTTTTTGTTGAGCCTAGAGGCAGCGCGCATGCCCTGTTCTGTGAGGCGTATATCCCGATTCCTCTAAATAATTGCTTGTGGGACGGGCTCTCCAAAAATAGTAGGACCGAATATGATTGCTCCAGCCCCTTCAGTCAGTAATTCGTCAAAAAGAAATTTCTGAAGTTATAATATGCACTTCAGGACAGAGGTGCTCTGTGAGAGCTCAATCACGTATCAGTTTTGGGCTAGCAGTGCGTTACAGGGATTTCACAGCCCTCACAGAACACGTGACTTCTGCCAGCCTATGGCAACCTGCTCTCAGCTCAGCCCACCCACCGGACTCCCCCCACATGCCTGTGTTCACTCTTCGGTGAGTGCACAAGCACTTGTGCTTTTTATCCTGCCTCTTGGTGGCACAATCATACCGTTTAATAGCACTATTAACGTACCCTCTGCACAGCAAGGCCTGTACGTCCCTGCCGGTCACAGGTTCAGGTCTTAGGCTAACAGCTCAGGGGGTTCACGCAGCTGCTGTAGAGATCTTTGTGTAACCTGCAGGTCACAAGTGAAGATCATGTGAGACAGCTCAGTAGGTTGTGTGTCTGCTGCAAACATGACCCCTGTGGTATAGGTTTGAATCCATGCATGGCTTCATTCTTCGAATGTTGATAAAAATATTGAGTTGGGCAGAAAGATTATGAAGTGGCAACTGTTCCATTTGTGTGGTGTGCTAAATAAAAAGCCACTATGAAGAGCGCGAGATCTCGGCGAGCGCGCCCTTAGGGCACGGCCCCCCGGTCCCACGCCACACCCCCAGAGTCCGGTCCAGTAGCCCGATTGGCTACTGGCCGGTAGAAGTGCTTCCGGGTCACTTAGTGACGCGCATCCGGCGGAGCGGAATAGGTTAGGGGCGGAGCCAAGGGGGGGCTATTTAGCCCTTAGGTGCACCGCTGCACTTCCTCTTTTCCCGCTTGTGGACCCCTGGACCAGTGGAGCAGAATCGATCTCAGTTCAACGGCAGTGTCTGGCGTTAGCGGGGCGAGCGGAGCTTCGGGCATCTCGGGATTGTGGTCGGCGTGGCAGCGGTGGGAGAGCGGGCTTTCCTTGGAGCGTCTCGGGTATCGCGGAGGCCAGAGGTGAGGTGTCGGGGCTGGGGGAGCGCTGAGCGGCCGTTGTGGCACGGCGGGCGGCCAAAGGGAGTGTACAAAGGGTCCTGGGCCCCGTTGGTCTCCGGTGGCGGCTCGTTGTCTCCCGGCGTTTGTAGCGTGGCGCGGGTGGTAATCTTGCCATTAGATTCCCCAGCCAGGTCCCGGGGACCGTGCGGTGTGTTAGCTCGGGCGCGATTGTGGGGGGGGCGATAATTGATACAGTGTACCATGGTGAGGTCGTGTTAGCGTGCGGTAGCGCTGGACTTGTCACGCGACGGCGGGGATTACAGTCTGAGAGCTGTGCTGGCATTGCAGGTGGCAGGAAGACAGCGTGTCCAGTGAGTGCCCGGGGTTCCAGGGTAGGTGATTTGGTTCGCCTCACCTGGGGCAGCTGAGTGGTTTTTTGGGGCCGGTATTGGCGGGGCACGGCAGTAGGAGGGGTTATCGATCCTCCCTGACCCGACCCAGCAGTAAAGAACGGGTAAAGTTGCAAGCAGGAGGCAGTAAAACGGAAGGATCTTCACGGATTTTAAGGACAGGAGGCACAGACTGAAGTGCCTGCATGCCGCACGGTGTTTAGTCAGAGACACCACTGCGGAGGGGGACAACAAGGTAGCGTGTACTGCGGGGGCGGAGCACGGCAGCGCAGCCTAGGTTTCCACGTAGTGCCCCCAAGGGTCCGGGTCTCAGTTGAGAAGTGATTTGAATATCTCATTTGAACGCGCGCGCTGCATCAGTGAGTAGAGGCAACGAGCTGGTTAGAAAGGCGGAATGCCTCCGAAACGCAACCAGAAGAGAAAAGAAGGCGAGTCCGAAATAGCACAGCTACTGAAGATGGTGCTAGCAAAATTGGGCAGGGATGACGATAGTGAGGAGGAACAGGGCGGGGAGGCTCCAGTGTCAGACAGTGAGGAGGCCCCTGAGACAGTGCCTGGGGTTCGCCCTCGTAGAACCATAGTCCCGCCAAAGGCGGCTTTTCCCCCACTAGTGAAGAAGCCCAGGGTGAGTAAGAAGGGGAAACGGGGGGGCAGGGAACCGGACGAGCGACCTCCTGCACCTGCTACCCCGGGAACACCTCTGCAGCCAGTACTTCCGCTGCCTAGTGGGCCCTCAGCGCCCATTCCCAATTTTCCAGATCCAGGGCTTACATTGCCTCCTGGGCCCCCAGAGACGGTGCCTATGGTTCCCATGGTACCTTCAATACCTGTGCCCAACCCGGCCCCGCAGCCGCCTCCCGATGTAATCCCGCAGCCGATCAGCGTGCTGCCAGGGGGGGGACGGGATGAGGTGGCCACAATATTGGCCGAGATTAGAGTGGTCTTGAAGGCCTTGACGCCAGCCCCCAACCCCCATAATACCAGAAGTAGTACCAGTGGTAGCGCCAATCCCGCAGGGAGGAGCACCGAGTGGGGTAGTTCTCACCGCCCCAGGACAACCGGGAGCAGCAGCGGAGGGGGGGCAGGCTGCTACAGCTAGTATATTGGCTACGGTAGCAACACTTTTGGCACAATTGGGTGCACCCACAGTGGGGAACGCGACGGTAGCGCCATGGGCTCCTCCAACGGGCGCAGGGGGGGTACTCGGCGAATTAAGCAAACAGATGTCCCTCTTGGGCAAAGCGCAGGGGAAGGATGCGAACACGCCCCTCCAGGCGGCGGGTCAAGCGGCCCCCGCGCAACCAGCGGCGACAGGGTCCACTGCAGGTAAGGCAGTGGAGTGCTCAGGCAAGGAGGTAGATAAAGGGTGTGCAGCAATGGGTGGTCATGATTCAGTGTTAGCCAAGCGTGGTAAGTTGGCAGCGCATGTTACGCTGGACACAAGAGAGAAGATTTGGAGGGGTGACTTTGTGGACATATTCTCCTTAATTAGACTGAAGAGGAGGGAAGTGGAGCCTGGGGAGAAGGCCAGGAAAGAAGGTTCCTTCAGAGATAGGAAACCATGGGTAGAAGAATCAATCACTAACTGGTTATTTGGTTTCAACGTTTTTTCCATAGTTATGTTGGAAAAAAAGCCGGAATTGGCGATACCCCTGATATGTTATACAAATAAGATTTTAAAGGCGCAGACAATGTATGGGGGAGGGGCTTGGTTGGATTATGATAGGGACTTTAGATGGGCCAAGGTAGATGACCCTGACATGGGCTGGGACCAAACAGAGGTAAATGTATGGTTAGAGAGCGTCAATAATAAAGCGCCCATGAAACAGCCCTTTCGGACTTCTCAAGGTGGCGCAGGGGAGAAAAAAGGAACGTGTTGGGCGTTTAACCGAAAAATGTGTACCTGGCCCACCGGGGCATGTAAGTTCAAACACGCATGTGCATACTGCGGCCACCCTTCCCATCCCGAGTTTAAATGTATTAAGAAGTCCAAAGAAAAAGGGAGGGAGTCTAAGCCACCTCCTCAACAGTAAGCTACCCACGCCAGAGGATATAGGGAGGCTGATTTTCTGGCTGAATCAGTACCCTGACAGAAAGGCAGCCAGGACATTGTATGAAGGGTTCTCCATAGGCTTCCGCATTCCAGTGCAAGGGGTGCCCCCATTGGGCTACTGCAATAATCTATTGTCAGCACGCAGGCACCCTATGGTGGTGTCACAGAAGGTCGAGAAGGAAAGGGTGCTAGGGCGGGTGGCTGGCCCGTTCCCAGCTCCTCCTTTGCCAGGATTTGTGTGTTCACCTCTGGGCGTGGTTCCTAAAAAGGAGCCGGGCCAGTTCCGGATGATTCATAACTTATCAGCGCCAAGGGGGGCATCGGTGAACGATGCCATAGATCCGTCCCTGTGCTCAGTGACATATTCTTCCTTTGATGCAGCACTTCAGAGGGTGCGCGACTTAGGGCCCAACGCCTTCATGGCAAAGACTGACATTGAGTCGGCTTTCCGGCTCTTGCCAGTGCACCCTGATGATTATCATTTGCTGGGTTTCCAGTTGAATTCCCAATTTTATTACGACAGGTGTATGCCAATGGGTTGTGCGGTGTCATGCAAATACTTTGAGATGTTCAGCTCTATGCTGCAGTGGGTGTTCATCCTCAGAACAGGGCACAGGGACATAGTACACTACTTAGATGACTTTATGATCATGGGCCCCCCAGCATCAGGAAAGTGTGGCCAGGTCTTGAGCATGCTAGTAGCTATGTTTGAAGAGCTGGGGGTGCCATTGGCCCCCGGTAAGACGGTGGGTCCTGCTACTAGTATGTCCTTCTTGGGCATTGAGATAGACACAGTAGTGGGGGAATGCAGATTGCCATTGGATAAGGTACAGGCTTTCTGCAAGCAATATATTCAGCCCTGGCGGGTCCCAAAGTCACACTGCATCAGCTTCAGGTTTTGGTGGGCCAGTTGAATTTTGCCTTAAGGATCATCCCGATGGGGCGCCCCTTCTCAAGGTCAATTGCACGGGCAATGGTGGGGTTGACTCAAAAGCATCATCACG
The DNA here is from genome assembly GCA_963921515.1 of Calotriton arnoldi. Lineage (NCBI taxonomy): Eukaryota > Metazoa > Chordata > Amphibia > Caudata > Salamandridae > Calotriton > Calotriton arnoldi. The sequence continues at coordinate 497,755 of CAWUFW010003655.1, read as the reverse complement.
TGCGACTGCAGGCTGATGTGAGGGAGGACCTAAGGGTGTGGCGTAGTTTCCTGAGTGACTTCAATGGTAAGGTAATCTGGCCAGAGCCTGCAATATCCAGCACTGACTTGGGCTTGCTCACTGACTCAGCAGGTAGCATTGGGTTTGGGGCAGTGTTGGGGTCCCACTGGTGCAGGGGCGATTGGCCGGCATCCTGGCATGAGAGCGGCTTGGACAGGAACATAGCCTTTTTGGAATTGTTCCCAATTATAGTGGCAGTTGACATTTGGGCTGGATTCTTTAAGAACAAATCAGTAATTTTTTGGTCGGACAACATGGCGGTGGTAGAAGCTATCAATAGGCAAGGAGCTACGTGTAAACATGTTTTGAGGCTGTTAAAACATTTAGTTTTGGCTTGCTTAAAGCTCAATCTGCTTTTCAAAGCGGCGCATATTCCAGGTGTGGAGAATCAGGCTGCTGATGCTTTGTCTCGCTCCAAGTTGCAGGATTTCCGAAGGTATCACCCTCAGGCAGAGGAACAGATGACTGGGTTCCCGACATCTCTGTGGAGGATTGGAGCCCCGGCCTAGCAGGGCTGGTGGGAGCTTCATTGAGCGAATGCACGAGAAGAACTTACCAACAACAGTTCAAAGCATACAGGACATTTGCTAAGCGCGCAGGCCGGGGGGCTCTTTTTTCCACAGGGGCGCTCTGCGAATTTTTGCTGGCTTTAAAAGATCAGGGAAGGCCGGCCTCGTACACTAGGGCGCATGTGACGGCCATAGGCTTTTTTGCGAAATTAGCGGGACAGCGCGACCCCGGCGCAGTCTTTGTAGTGAGGAAAGCACTGTCAGGATGGGCTAGGCTAGAAGGGGGCAAAAAAGATAGTAGAAGGCCTTTGGATGTTAAAACCCTGGGCGACATTCTGGGGGTACTACAGGCGGTATGCTTCTCTTATTATGAGAGCATCCTATTTGGGGCAGCGTTTACCTTAGCCTTCTATGGTGCGTTTCGACTAGGGAGTTGGTAGGGACCTCCAAATCGGATCACGCAGGGGGCTCCAGAGGCAGGATGTAAACTTAGTCCAAGGGGGCCTGGTGGTGGTTTTGAGGAAATCAAAGACAGACCCGTTGGGGAAGGGGGCCACGATCCGCTTGTCCCCCGCACCGGGGGAAGGGATTTGCCCGGTAGCAACGATGGGAGCATACTTGGCGATTCGTACACCAGGGGGTGGAAAGGCACTGTTCATACATGAACAGGGCGAATGCTTGTCCCAATATCAATTCAGGGCAGTCTTTAAGCGGGCGCTGGTGTGTCTGGGTCTGGATGCTAGCGGGTATTCATCACACTCATTCAGAATTGGGGCAGTGACGCTGGCAGCGGGCGCTGGCTTACCAGCTGAGGCAGTCAAGAAGGTGGGGCGCTGGTCTTCGACCTGTTTTAAGCGCTATGTGCGGCCGAGTTACTTTAAGACAACGGATCGATTTATTGGTATGAGCATGCTGACGTTTCCATTTCTCTTCCTACTACTAGTATGTCCTCAAAGGTGATATGGGTGTTGGGGCACTCGTTCGTGCGGCGGGCCACAGTTCGGCTACGACAGAAGCGAGTGGCGAAACCGCCGGGTTTAAAAAGGACGACGTTCCTATGGCGAGGCGTGGGCGGCCTGCGAATTCGGCAGGTGCGACAGCTGATCGAGGAGACGCGAGAACACGAGGGACATCAGTCCCCGGATTTGGTGATCCTCCATGTGGGCGGAAACGACATGGTGGAGTTGGGACACATGGCAGTCAGGAAGCCTTATTGACTGAATTTGCCTGGATAGGGAGAGCCTTTCCTAATGCTCGGATCGCATGGTCGTGTATGATACCTCGCCGGACATGGACCGCTGGTGTGAGATCGCGAGCTTTGAACGTATCGGTGAGGCACCTCAACAGGGAATTGGCCAAGTTGTGCTCAGGGCCGGGCCGCTTGTGTCATATTCCACATAGACTAATCACAGGGGCCCTGATGTTTCACCAGGACGGCGTGCATCTGTCGGACATTGGCACAGATGTGTGGATCAAAGGGATTTGGTCGTTTGTCCAGAACTTGTTTGCGGTTGGGGAGGGTGAAGGACCTGTGGGCCCTGGTCACCCTAGTGGCAGAAAAGAGGCCACAGAACTTTGAATTTCAGGGTTAACGGGAGGCCTGCTTACATACTCCCGAGGCCAGCACTGAGGGGAGAGACGGTAAGCTCTCCGCAGGGAGAATGGGGACACCGGCTGGGGAGGCAAGGGCGCCAGGTCACACGAGCCTCCTTGGCAGCCTGGTGGTAGAGGGGTGTGCCCCGAAATGGCGGACAAGGACCGAGGGCTGGGGGCTCACCGCTCAAGGACGCAGGTGGGTTGCGCCTTGCGTGGTTCTCAGATAGGGGATGCGAGCCAGAGGGCCCCTTAGTGCTGGAGGAAGTAGCTAATGCATAACCGGTGGTTAGGATCAGTTATAATACGTGTAAATATTAAAAATGTGAAGTTTGATTTAAATGTGAATTTTAAAAATGTTTTTGTCATGTTTATGAATGTTTTGATGGTTATTAAACATGGCCGTTTTACCCACACTCTTAGACTGGCTAGTTGATTGTGGGTGCATGAGGTTGGGGCGGGGACATGCTGGGGGGTCCGGGCTCTATGAAGAGCGCGAGATCTCGGCGAGCGCGCCCTTAGGGCACGGCCCCCCGGTCCCACGCCACACCCCCAGAGTCCGGTCCAGTAGCCCGATTGGCTACTGGCCGGTAGAAGTGCTTCCGGGTCACCTAGTGACGCGCATCCGGCGTAGCGGAATAGGTTAGGGGCGGAGCCAAGGGGGGGCTATTTAGCCCTTAGGTGCACCGCTGCACTTCCTCTTTTCCCGCTTGTGGACCCCTGGACCAGTGGAGCAGAATCGATCTCCCACCCACCCGTCCCTGAGATTAGTAGTTTGAGGGTATGCTATGAGGGGGTTTGGCGGAAAAGAGGCCACAGAACTTTGAATTTCAGGGTTAACGGGAGGCCTGCTTACATACTCCCGAGGCCAGCACTGAGGGGAGAGATGGTAAGCTCTCCGCAGGGAGAATGGGGACACCGGCTGGGGAGGCAAGGGCGCCAGGTCCCACGAGCCTCCTTGGCAGCCTGGTGGTAGAGGGGTGGGCCCCCGAAAATGGCGGACAAGGACCGAGGGCTGGGGGCTCACCGCTCAAGGACGCAGGTGGGTTGCGCCTTGCGTGGTTCTCAGATAGGGGATGCGAGCCAGAGGGCCCCTTAGTGCTGGAGGAAGTAGCTAATGCATAACCGGTGGTTAGGATCAGTTATAATACGTGTAAATATTAAAAATGTGAAGTTTGATTTAAATGTGAATTTTAAAAATGTTTTTGTCATGTTTATGAATGTTTTGATGGTTATTAAACATGGCCGTTTTACCCACACTCTTAGACTGGCTAGTTGATTGTGGGTGCATGAGGTTGGGGCGGGGGACATGCTGGGGGGTCCGGGCTCTAATAGCAATCTTGCTCATAGATGTATGACACAAAGCATATTATTGAGTGAATGAATACATCCTGCAATAAATCTCCCTCTGTTTCACACGGAGCCACCAGCCTTACGATGTGCATGCGGGGGGTTGGTTGTCATCTTTTACACTGACAGAAAGGTCTGAACTGACTGAACTAATTCCCAATGAGAGTGAAAGCAACCCATATAACTCAAAATTAAGTGTTGCATGGCTAAAGACTTATAAGGTCCCAAAGGCGAGACCTATTGGCTATGCCAATGCTTGTTATAGGCTCTAGCTAGAGATTTTGTTGAAAACCTTTTAATTCAAACACAAAAACACAAAGGATTATAATTGAATGGGCTTAAAATCAAACAATAAACACTAAGAGGCTTAGTTTTTATATTGCTTTTCATTATACAAAAACAATGATGCAAAATCGTAGACATGATGTTGGAAGATAACAAAATGTCGAAATGCAGGATAAAGAACGTGAATGCAGAAGCTTGATTATCATTTCTATCTGATACATTTATCATATTAAACAATCTTGAAAACCAGGTACACTGGATGCAAGCATTGCTGCATGTTTGCTAGTTGTCAATTAACCCATATTTCATACAGGAATTAGAGGCACCTGAACAGGGACGTAGCTTGGTGAGTAAGATTGGGGGAGGGGGGGTAAAGTGGGGGGGTGAGCTCCAGATTTCCCAACAATCACACTGACATAGCTTGTTAAAATACATTATATGAGAAGCAGGAAATGAGGGGTCGTGAGGGACATTGGAAAGAGAGAGGAGTGCAGATTGTTAGGGATACTTAAAACACAGTATTTTTCAAACAAACCAACATTTTAAGGCCTTCAAAACAGAGACAAGCGATTGAAATGCACGCACACTCAGCCTACATGGCACATCCCCGATACTGCTTGCGCTTGGCCCCCCCCTTGCGCGCCACTACCTGGAGCATGTAGACGCCCCACACCATGTACCACATCATGACCTGTTCAGTTTTTGTGTAGTTGGCATTGCCAGTTTTTTCTTTCTTTCTTCTTTTGACGCTACCCTGGCCTTAGGGAACAACGCACATCCAACTGCGCGACGCATCTGACATTGCATGTTAGCAATCGCAATAAGGGCTACTTGGGAGCAGATACCCCATCGGGGACACGGTCGGGTTACATGGTCTTACGCGCCCTGGTTTCGCTTACTTGGGGGCATATGTGTACCGAAACTACTACTGCTGGCCATGGCCTATGACCTCATGCCCTACACTGATTGATGCCTCCTTTAAAGCTTGTTTATTCTGTGTGCAGTGATTATCTCTACGCAGCCGGACCGAAGTGGTTGTAGGCGACTTGCTGTGTATCTCCTGGCTGGATACTTGGGTGTCATTCTAAGTACTTACGCTGCCGGCCCGGCCAGGGTTGTAGGCACCATGCTGTGTTTTAACGCTACTTGTTTTCAATAAAGGTTTTTTTTTTAAAAACAGAGGCAAGAGAGAGCGTGTGTTGTTCTCAGTGTGGGCATGTAAAACTCCCAGGTGAAATCCGAAAGACACCTCACCATACCGACTGAAATCACCTGTACCCAACTATTTACTTCAGAGTACATTTTTTAGAGGGGTGTAAAACCCCTAACACCTCCCCCCAAAGCTACGCCCCGTCACCTGAAAGGGAAAAGTACAGTGGTTCAGACAGTCCAACAGTATAGCAACTGTTTTCTGATTGCTGATGTTAGTTCTGGACTTGCTCAAATCTCAGGTAATTTGGGCTTAAAAACCTTTAGGTAACGAGCAGTTAAAATGTATGGATGTGATTGTGTCAAGTTAGTCATTGTTGCAATGTTGATAAAAGGGTAAATATTGCATTTATGTCTAAAGCAGGAAACTGGTGTTCGTTAAGTAAAGGTCTGAAATATTTTTACATAAACATTATTTGCTTTAACTTAATTTACTGGTAAATCTAGAATTAATATTTGAATTTCTTGAAAAAATCTTTAAAATAATTTTCAACGCTATTGGCATCTCTACAATGACATAATCTGCTGAAAAGTATGACATCCAATTTGTCTAGTTTTTCAAAAGGAAAATGCAAGTATTTTTTGTGTGGTAGATAATTATGCACTTTGAAGTAAAAAGCTAATTTGAAACTCGTCTTCATCTCATCCTTAATGGAAAACAATTTACAAACAACTGTGTAGTGTGACCATTTGCTCGAAAGTTAGTGAGCTTTTTACCTTGAGGTCACCGGTTCACTTCCAGGTCAGAAGTGACAAAAAGTCATTACCATCTGGTGGTTGGTCCTTGGCTTCCACGAATTGGGTTTGTTAGCCTCAGTTCTTTTCTCATCAGCAGATGTCTACATCACTAATTGCACTTAGAGCTTATTGATTTTTTTAAAATAAAAGTTTGAAAATGAATAAGTACCTAAAACTATCAGAACTAAAAGAGAAGCAAACATTTATGAAATGGATTTATGTAATAGAAAAATGTAAGTCAGGCGCAAAATGGAAACTATAAACATGAACTTTGGAAATTCCTGGATTTTGCATCAAGCAAAATTTGATAAATGTATGGAAACCTTCGCATTGTTCAATTTATGCCATTTATTTGGGATGCAAGAAACCGGTTTATATAGAAAGAATCTCTGAGAGAGACTTTGGGGCCAATTCCGATTCCGGCCGGAAATCTCTCCGACCGAGCCGGACCCGGAGAGAATTCCGACCGAATCGGACCCTAGCAGTCCGACCGGACGAGTACGATGCATTCGCATGCTATCGGACTCGATTCGGTCGGACTCCCATTGAAGCTAATGGGAGCCGGTCGTACAACGCGTACGCGGGCTCCCATTGACTCAATGGGTGCGAGGCGAACAAGGGCGCCCCCTACAGCGGGTACGCATCCATGCGCATCGCGGCGTACATGCACAGGTAGGGGGACCCATGGTTCCCCCCTGTGTGCGACTCGCGCGCCTATGCGCACAGGGGGTCCGACGCGGACCCCCAAAGTCCGGCTCCGACAGCTCTTTCGAGCCGGACGGCGCGAGTCGGTCGGACTGCTCGCGGCGCACATCGTACTTACCCGGCCGGGAAACGTCTCCATAGCGCGGTGCGAGTCGTGTCTGTGCGAGTCGGTCGGAGCGTGTTGAAGCCGCGTACGAGTCGGTCGGCGATTTCGCGGGAGCTTGCATCGTACTCGCTCGGCCGGACCCGCGTACGATTCGGTCGGGAAACAGGGCTCCGAATCGGATCCGGTAAATCCGAATCCGATTCGGAGCACTACCGGCCGAGATCGGAATCGGCCCCATAGTCTGCTCGAACCAGTTTCCTGCCATTATCTCACAAGATGTATTTACAGGAGAGTGTCTTTGCATGAAAAAGTCATGCAATATACCGGAAAGCTACAGTAAATTTTCAGACATAAAATCAAGCAATTTCCTACAACTGAAGATGAAGAATCCTGAAGGTCCCCAAAGTAGTACAGCAGATTTAATGACAAAAATACCTGAAGCAATTATAAACATTTGTATTCAAAAAGTCTCATTTTCACTATGATCAAACACTATTCAAGGCGATTTTTGTTAACTCAAAACAGAGTGACAAACATCTGGCAAAGACATGTTAAAACAGTAAAACACAAGATAGTTCAAACAAAATAGCCAGGTGGGGTCAAATCCAGAAGGTGTCCAGTTGTGCTAACTTTTCCATGAAGAAAAATGAAACCTTTTGGATGTCCATTTTCATTTGACTGGCAAGTATGTGCCTTTGAGGTGGGAGTCTAATGACACTCTAGCCACTGAAAATATATTATTTATCTAGAAAGGAGATGTTTGGTATTCTGTCTGTAACCTATTATGTCCAAATAGTACACTTCTGGAACAGGGACGTATAGACTGTAACCATGTACACTCCGCTATCACTCCCTTCCAATGTGTGTACTCCACAGGGACAGTGACATGGCATTTCATCTCTTTCAAATGTGAGGGACCCAGAACCTTGGTGGCATATTCGATATGGACCTCAGATACTGCATCTCATGCTATAGGCAGGCTGGCGCAACTAAGTGAATGTATTTTCCTAGACCCCAGGTGCTCACACCAATGCTTCTGATTAAGAGTCTGTTCATCATCTTCTTTTTAGTCTAGATTGTTTATTGTTATGTTAAATTACCTATCAGTAGTTGCATGGTATGTATTTGCCATTGAAATGTAGCTCTGGGCTCAGGTGGGCAGGCCCATGCCTCAATATGAAATGGATCCCCTTTATCTTTAGCCATCCTTGGCACTCTGTTGTATGAATCTTCAACATTTGTGTATGGATGTATCTTCCATTAGATTGTCTACTGCATGTTTTGGAAATTGGCACCTAATGCTTGGCTAGCGTGGCAGGAGTGCAAAGCCATCAACTAAGAATTTTCATTGATGCCTTCACAAACTGTCATATTCTTTCTATTGTTTGCCAACCCCTTTGTGGAATACACTTTCAGTTCATTCATTCCTTGTCATTTAGACCTTGAGGCATCAATTTTTAGATGTAGTGATAAGGCTGACATTAGAAAAGGGGGCAAGATGACACTTAGGTTTATTGCAATAGAGATGTTTTGAGACCATTCTAGTTCTTCACCAACTGTTTGTCACAATTGACCAGGGATCTCAAGCTACAATTCACATTTTTATTGTGGAAACACTCTGGAAATGTGTAGCATGTACATCACTTAACGTGGGAAATTAAATACATTAGTCAATGAAATGATCCCTAGTCAAGTTAGTTAACAAAACTGCTACTTGAAATTTTAAAAAATCAGCGACAGTTACAGAGCAGCAGTAATTTCAAAGTGACAGCTATAAAATCATCATAGCTAAAGGGAAACCAGAGAGGTATCAATGCCAAAATTCCATTCTACCTGGATTACATCTCACAGGAAATTTACAACTCATCAAGGTTGGTGCTAGATTTTCTGTGATTAGGTTTGGGGGGTTAATTGGCTTGTTGTATTTTGGGAGTACCTCTAACTGGAATGCTTTTAAGGGTTATGATTTTAGAAAACGGATGCCAATCCATTTTTCAATAGCTCTAAAGCATTCCACAGGACAAGGAATTCTATAACAGAGAATACTTTCAACAATACTTTGGCCTCATTTGCACAGTTGTAGAGACTAACCTGTGTCTTGTATCATTTCTCTGAGCGCATTCCTGGAGATATTTAACAATGTGGATGTTAAGAATGATCTCAAGTGTTAAACCTGGCATCCTTGGCGTGGGTTCCTCTAACATTTTGCCTTCAGACCTCCTGTTTTTGCTGACTTTGTGTTTGCTGGCTTAGGATTATGCACACTTTATCACTGCTAGCCAGTGCTAAAGTGCTTGTGCTCTTTCCCTAAAATGAAGTAACATTGACTTATTCACAATTTACATATAAAATGTACTTATAAGTCCATATTAATGTGCACTACCTGTAACCAGGGCCTGTAAATTAAATGCTACTAGTGGGCCTGCAGCACTGATTGTGCCACCCCATTTAAACATGTCTCAGGCCATCCATTGCAGAGCCTGTGTGCAGTTTTAAACTGACATGCCGATCTGGCAAGATAAACCTCTTGCCATGCCCAAGCCGTCCTTTTTAGGTCGAGCCTCGAGTAGCGCGCAAGCGCTGCATAGAGGCGAAGACTTATTGTAAGTGAGTTTTCAAAGCAGTCCAAGAAACGCTCGTGCGTCGTGGCTGGCCTTTTTGAGATGGGTACGCGCGGCAAACATGTGTTTCCAATTATCGTGCCCAGACGCGGGCGCGATAAGTGGAAACACATGTCTGCCGCGCGTACTCATCCAAAGGCCAGCCACGACGCACGAGCGTTTTGGGACTGCTTTGCAGGCTGCCGCGCTCGCTCGCCCCCGCTCCTCCGTGCTTGTTACACCAGACCTTCGCTGGCTTGTTTTTTATCTTATGCATCTAACAGCCATTGACAAAGACAATAGTCCTGGCTTGTTGTAACATAATCAGCACAGCGCCCTTTTACGAGCGCCGCGCTGTTAATGGTTTCTCTCTGCTCTCACACACCCCTCCCTTCTCCCACTCCCTCCCCCATGCCCAGTGTACGTAGTTTAATCCTACTCAGGAGGTGGCCCCTCCTTCAGTGACACGCGGCAGCCCCCTCTCTTTGCTGTCACGTTAGTGTTAGAAGGGGCCTCCGCTCTCTCTTCCACGAGTCTACGTCACGCTTTCTCCGCCTCTCTGCTCCGTTACTGAAGTTACTTTCCAGGCCTCAGTGCCATGCCGGTCACTGTCTCAGAACCGTCTAGCTCGGGGGCACACTCTGCTCTGCTTGTGTTCTTCAGCACACACCGCTCTGCTCTCCGTCTCCTCGGCGCTGCTCTCACATTCCATTCCATGGGCCTCCCTTTCTTGAACCTTAGCTGTCTGATCAGCCCCTCTCTGTGACTGGGACCCCGCGGGAGCTTTGCTGCTGATACCGCCGTCTCCAGGGCCTGTAATCTCGCCAGTCAGCTCCGAGTTCACCTCCTTATCACTACTTTTGTACGGCGGACTTAAGTCGAGCCGTGTGATCCTTGACACAATGGCCGGCCCAGGATCCAATCCCGCTAAGACTCTTAAAAGATGTACCTCGGGCCTGAGCCGCCCCCGCTGAAGTTTAAATTACTGCAAAAAGACTCTGTTAGGCAAAATAAAAAACGAACACACACATAAACATGACCAGCACAAATATTCTCTCAAACAATTAAAACAAGCATTGGCATAGCCAATAGATCTCGCCTTTGGAACCTTATAAGTTTTTAGCCATGCAACAGTTGATGTTATTGCACCAAGGATATTGTGCTGCATAACTAAATACTTATAAGGTCCCAAAAGCGAGACCTATTGGCTATGCCAATGCTTGTTAATACATATGTCACCCCAAGGGTAGGCCCTGGACAGCCCAGAGGGCAGGATGTATTTAAAAAGCAGAACATGCACTTTTAGTTTTACATGTCATGGTAGTAAAAAAAATTACATTCTTTTTTCATTACTGCAAGGCCCATATCTCCCATAGGATAACATTGGGAGTACCTTTTTTAAGTTTTTATAAGCATAATTCCCAAATGGGAAGATATACCTAGTTTATGTTTGATGTCTCTGATATCCTAATTCAAAATCCCAATTTATGGTGAAGTTGGATTTTAAATTACATTTCTGAAAATGGTCTTTTATAAAGTTGTCATTTTCTTGCCTTAGCAATTTGGTGCCTGCAGCCTGCCTCTGACCACATGTCTGGGTGTAGTTGGCAGTTTGGCTTTGTGCATTCCATCAAGACAGCCACACACAATGGGAGCTTTGATGTGACTTGATGGCCATCCTGGCAGGATGGGAGGGAGGAGCTGGGCACAGCCTCACTTACACCTGAATAGGCTGTGTCCTGTCCACACACAAAGGGCTGCATACCCCCCTATTGTGAGTCTGGAGCCAGGGCAGCAAGGGAGGACATCTGCACACTTGAAATGCATATCTTTGAAGTCTCTCCCACTTCAAAGGCACCACTGGGTATAAGTACTGGACCTCAGACATTACCACATCAGCACACCTCTGGACCTGTGGATACTCTGACAGGAAGAAGGACTGCTGTGCTGCTGAATGGACTGCCACTTTGCTGGACTACTGCTTTTCTGTGCCGACCTGCTGCCTGCTACCCTCTTGCCTGGGTAAGAAGGACTGGAACTTTAAGCCAGAATCCAGAGTGACCCCAAGGGCTAGTCAGCTGGTCTCCTGATCTGAAGTCTCAGGAACATAACAGGCTTCCAACAAGTGTCCATCTGCACCTGGACTCTGCCATCTGTGAGTCTACCCTGCCAAATGGTGCCACCCCAGTCCTGGACCCATGGAAATGGGCCTAAGGTGCTTCCCAGCGGAACAGACACATCTCCTCAGCAGAGCGGTGCATCCTCTGACAGAACCGATGCATCACCACTGCTGCATGGATTGGACCTGGTGCAGAAGGTTTGCATTGCCCTCTCAGTCATCGGAACCATCGCATCACTGATGGCACGGTGCATTTCTGACCCAGGTCCTCGCATCCCTAGCCCACTGCAGCCTGACGCTGATGCCGCCTCCGCATCGCATCCTCACAGCTCTTTGGGACCGACGCATTGCCAGCTGCGTGCACTATCCTCGACACAACAGGACTTTGGACCACAGCCTCGCCGCATCTCGGAACTGACGCATCGCTTCCTCTGTGTGACGCTTCTTCGCCTCGGTACTTTGTTCAGCAGGACTAACAGGGTCCCTGTAGCTGGCCTGTGCTCCATCGTGGTCAACCTGAACTTGTGACTTTGTCTCGGTCCTGCATAACCAGATATCCCTTCTTGGTGCTTTGTGCTCTTTGGAGCTATTTTTACTTAAATCTTTACAATTCAACAACTCTGGTTTTACATAAGGGATTTTTGTAATTTTGGTCTTGATTTTTTTAATAAATTAAGCTTTATTTCCCTAAACCTGGTGTTGTATCTTTTTGTGTGGTGTTTTGACTGTTTTACTGTTTGAAGTGTGTACAGATACTTTACACATTGCCTTTAAGTTTAGCCTGGCTGCTCTGTGCCAAGCTACCAGAGGGTGAGAACAGGTGAATTTGGGGTTTGCTGGTGCACTACACTAACTAGAATTGTGTTTACTGCATGGCCAGGGCTCACACCCCAGGTCAACCAGAAACCTAATTTCTAACACCAAGGAACAATGCAGAGCATCAGGATGGTCTCAGACATAGCATCCCCATCTATACCAGTTGGTAGTGGACTTCCAAAGATGAGTTAACCCATTTCAAAAGTCATACATCTTACAAACAGTTACATACTTGACACATACTTGTTATCGGTTAAAGACTCATATAAAATGTGCTTAAAAATTCCAATAAAGTCTGCTTAAAAGAGCTTTAACTGCCCAATTTTATAGTATTTATCAACATGCAGCACATTGCAGCAGTTTGTGGGGGACAAAACATGTCAATACATCTATGAATTACAATTTTGTGTAAATTATTTCACCACTTAACATACAATCTATAAAATAGAAATATAATTCATCATCCAACTGTGATGTGAAAAAATGTCCACATATCAAAAGACAAAAGTCTCAAGGTTAAGGATTCCCCCTTAAAGTCATAATGAAGCTCATTACATTTGATAGTTCTCTTGTGGCAATAGTAAGGCTCTCTTATCCGATGCAGCTGGTTTCCTGTCATCATCCTAACATTGACTGCCTTCCTTTGAACATTATTCTGTATGTCAAAAAAGTACTTAGGAGCCAATCCAAGAGGCTCCTTATGAAGGTTATCTAAAATGAATTAGATCCAAACTGTTTTGTACCTAAGTTCTTCAATATCTTTGTAGCCAAACAGGTTTAGTTACAGAACCAGCTCATGTTTGTGGGACCACCTTCCCACTTCCCCAGTGCTGATTTGTCATTGGTTAACGTTCACGCTCCAGTGGTGAGAGGATTTCATATAAATTCCAACTGAACATTTACAGTTGGAGTCTCTGTGCCTTATTGATTTCATACTCGTATATTAAGAACTCTTTGTCGAACTGGACATTTCAGCAGAGTAAAGTGCATGGGCCCAGATTTACAAATGCTTTGGTTTGGGTTAGCGTTACTTTTCTAACACAAACCCCACGCAAAGTGTTCATGTGGGATTTACAATCCAACGCAAATCATAATTTGCATTGGATTGTAACCCAAGGTAACATAAAGTTGTGGTATGCGCTGTCTTATATTTCTTTGCTTTAAGGAGGCGTTCCATGGGTGGTGCAAAGGCATTCCCATGCACCACCCATGACCTTTGATGCAAATCCCTATCTATAAAGAATTTTAAAAGAATGCTATGCAGAGATTTACACCTAAAATCCATGCCTCTTTGAGGCTGGTGTAATGAGTCTCCTCATTTCTCTCACTTTGCTTGTGTGCTGGATTGTACGGTGAGAAAAGCTGTAAGGAATACTTATTGTACTGGAAGGGACCCCTTTCAATAAGAAAACTATGCTTGGTGCAAGCGTGCAAGGGTGTCTGCATTGGCGCATGGCTGCCTAAATATGCCAATGCAGGAAGAGAGCAGAACAGTGCCACGTCTTAGTAGATATGGCACTGTTCTGCTGTCTCCCATTCATGCAACGCAACTTCAATGGCTGCCCCGGGTAGCGTAACTTCTATGTAAAACTAGGGCATGGCTCAGAGTTGTCTCATGATTAGTGATCACTGCAGGAACATCTTAAGGAGTTTGGGGGCCCTGGGCCAAATGTAATTTGGGGGCCCCTGTTTGGAAAAAGCTTTGAATTTATGATCCTATTTTAGCTCTTTCATGTCCCCTTTGGCCAGGTCACTGACAGTGTACAGGCACACTGGTCCAAATTCTACATGTGTTTACACCTAATAATCAGTGATGGTGAGATGTGTTTTCAGCAGTGTAACACAGCAGCAGCACACTAATATTACTACAAATAATCTCTGTGACATCCTCGCATTTCTTATATGTGAGGTCCTGTTTTGATATAAAAGTACCTTTTTTATGGATGTTGCATGAAACATAAACACATTTCTCTGCAAAATGTCTGTAATAAACTCTCACACATAGGCCACATTAAAAATAAATTACAGAAAAACTGTTTTTAAGACAATCTTTTTAAGGATTATTCAAGGTCATCAGGGCAAGTCTGCAGAACAGACCTGGGCCTATCAGGGGCCCCCTGAAAAGCTGGGGCCCTGGGCCACAGCCTACTTTGCCCATGCCTTAAAACGTCTCTGGATCACTGGGGTTCTGCTAACTCTGTGAGAAGGAACGGATGGCACAGAACAGTCCATTCACAATCTGATGTAGGGCCGATCTCTAAATCAGTTTTGTGTTGCTGGTATTTGTATTTGTTAGTGATAAAGGGACATATTATCAAGGGCTTTATCGCCGCTTTAGCGGCACTTTTTGCCGCTAAAGCGGCGATATTTTTAACGCCCTATTAGCAAGCTGTCGCTAACAGGCGTTAGCGACAGCTATCCGGCGATAGCGGCCGGGTTTTACATCGCCTTGCATGTCAGCGATAATTATCGCTAATGACATGCAAGGTAGGCGTTCCCAACTAAAAGCGACAGAAAACAGTCGCTTACATACCTATCGCCTATTAGCAATACCCGCGAAGCGATAAAAACACGCGCTAACCCCGATTAGCGCTTGTTTTTAGAACTGATAAAAACATGACTTAGCAATGAAAGTCAATGGGAGGTGGATTGTAAGGTTAAGTCCCCAGAATTAGCAATAGGATTTTATCGCTGGATTTCTCGCGTTAAAGCTGGGTTTCGCCGCTATCGCTGAATATTTTATCGCAATGGAGATAAACCTTGCTAATAGCATGTTATTTCCGCGGTAATATCCAGCGATAGCCGGCGATAAAAAAAGGCGCGCTAAGCAAGGTTTGCGATATTTATCGCATGTTCTTGCTAATATGCCCCAAAATCTTTTGGGAGTATTTAACTTATCAACAGCAAAGTGGGTAGCGTTTGATGTTAGCACTAAATCCCATCACATAATATATTTTGCATTGTTTCCAAGGTTCTTCGATGAATAACACGTTGCACACCAAATTAAAATACTGCTTAAAGCTCTTACTGCTGACGAATTCAAAAACTGCCAACACAGAGGTCTTACCTGAAACACCCAATACTGCTGAGAAACCGAAAATACTGCAGGCACACCCCGTGTGTGTACAACTGGCTGCTACTCAGCAAAGTAATGTAACCTATATTTGTCATTTACAATGTCATCAAACAATTTTATACGAACATCATTGATCACAAGTATGTTACTTGTGTTTCACTTCTGCTTTGAAGATCTACAATATATTGCTGAAAATGTTTAAAGGTAAAATAGAACAGTTATAGACAATGCTTGACTTCCAGCCAGTAACTGAAGACAGATCACACTTTTCAAACTATTAATTTTCGTTCTGCTGTCCGCATTCCAGTTCCAATGTGTTATTTAGATTGCTATTTCCAACTAATCTTGTAATAATCAAACAGGCACCCTATATGCAACCTATATGAAGAAATCCTCTGTGGAGGATGTTTGTCACAGTAAATACAATGGTGGATATTTTTTGATAAATTGAATCTGCCTTGTGATAGCTTTCATTTGTTTTATGTTTGACTTGCATGAAAAGGGTACGTTGACCTGGGTACAAATTTCTGTCAAGACAAGCAAGGTCCTGTACTTTGTTTTCCATGTAATTAACATAATAACCCTGAACCTTTTTTCATGTGCTTGCCTTTCAGTCACACTTGTAACTACCACTGTACCTGATTTAAAGAGAACAGGATTTTAAAGTTAAACATTTGCTTACCACATGATGTGCGCAAATCCCCACTCCTAAAAGTGTCTCTCCCGGCTGATTCTGAGTTTTTTTTGCCACAGAATATTTACAGTTGAAGACTGGCCTGTGAGGAAACTGGAAGATTTCTAAAAACAAAAAATTCAGTAGAGGCTGGTGTCTATCCACAGGCTGTCAGCAGCTGTGAATGTATCGGGAGAAAGTACTACCGCAATTACCCCTGGAAGAGTCTTTTTGAGCTCACAGTGAGTTTGTCCTATTCCACTTTGATGTATCTGCTTCTGTTCTGCACCTGCAATTGATGGACAGCTCCTCACTTGTGGCTGGTGTGGTGGCATGGAGAGCGTGCATCAAAGTTGGGAGCAGCTGCGGTCGGTGCAGGTAACAGCGGTGGGGTGGTGGGGCCGTGGGGCCGTGTAAGGGGGAATTTCGAGGGACGATGCCGAGGGAAAATTAATTATTTATTTAATTTTCCCTCTGCATCGTCCCTCGAAATCCCCCCTTACACGGCCTCACCGCCCCACTGCTGTTACCTGCAGGGACCGCGGCTGGTTGGGAGTAAGAGAAACGTTCTGGCCAATGCTCTGAGGGCACAATCCTAGCCATGCACTGCAAATCTGCACCAAGTCTGACAATCCGGGTTAAGGAAGACCATTGACAGTTAATAACCAAGACAACACAATATCCAAATCCCGCAAGGACTTGGAACACAAGTGAGCAGTCCAATAGTATGTAAGTACTCTGTGTGCCAGACATTGTTCCTGAAGATTTTTCTAGCCATGGCTCCTTACAAATCGGAAATGTATCACAAAAAGGCCACTCCTTACAGACAAGGTCCATATTACATAAAGTGCCCCACAGGTGTAATGGGTGTGTATGCTCACTTTCTGCGTCCCCGGGGCCCTTTGGAATTAGAGGATAGGTCGCAGATACTTGTGTGGCACCTTCTGCGATTCAAAGGGAGTGTTCCCTCATTAGTATGGGCACATGGCCCCATGATAATGCAAGAAACACTTTGCCTCTGTGCCTAAGCTGTATTATGGACACAGGCGAAGAAGCAAATAGCTCATCTCGAGATGCACTGTCTGTATGCCACTAAGAGGCGGGGTACAGTTAATGCACCCCTCATGCTGACTCCTCCAAGGGAAAAACGAGATACCATGGACTCCACAAACACCCCCTGCATGCTAGTATAGTCACTCTCTGCACCAGCCTGGAGTGCAATGTCTGTCCCCCTTTCAAAAGCAAGCTGGGTGCAGCCTGCACTGTGAATGGTGAACCAGCTGCTTCAAATAGAGAGGCGGGGCCGGACTCGGCCACGCCAAAGGTATGGCGGTCGAGCCGGCCCCCGACGCTGCCCACACTGGGGGGCGGGCCCATCGCGCCCTGATGGCGCGGTGGGCCCACCTTGCAGAATGATTGGCTTAGGGAGCGTGCCCCGGAAGAGAAACGCGCTTCCGGGGCGCGCATTGGTGACGTCATCGGGAGACCCCTAAAAAGGCTGGGGAGCGGCGAGTTGGATCTCTTTTTGCCGCTCCCCAGCCGAACTACGCACCAGCCTCACTAGGAGGCTGCCCTTAATTTGTTTATTTTCTGTTGCAGGGTCTCGTCGTTCACGTCGTCGGACCAAGATCGGAAGAGTGCGGGGAGCAGGAAGTCAGCGCCAGGTCGAATCGGACCGTCGCGAGCTGCCTTATTGGTAGAGTACGGTAACGGGTAGTGCGGCGGGCCCCGTGAGTCGGGAGGGATCGCACGGAAGTATAAGAAGGTGAGCGGGTAGCCGGTTGTGGGGGGGGTCAGCGTGGTACCGCCGCTGTTGCGCCGCTGCTTTGAGTGGGCAGTTTTTCGGGGCTGCGGTCCGCCAGTCTGCTCCTTTTTACTGGGCGCCACCGGAAGGGGGCCTTTTTTGGGGGCCAGTGGTAAGGGGTTTTTCAGCAGCTTTCCTAGCGCAGTAGAGCAGCGCGTCAGTCTCATAATCGGAAGGTGCTGAGTTCGTTCCTCAGAGAGGGCATTTATTTCCTCCCTTTAAAGCTTATACGGTTGGGAGGGATTTCAGTCAGCTACAGCACACGGGGCTGGAGTGGCAAGAGGAAAGTGCTGGCACATTAGGTTGCCCAGTCTACAGCGGATAGTTGGGTTTTAGGGCGGGGGATTCTCTCTGTTTGATCGTGAATGCGAATATTTCTCATCAAAAGCTGTGTTATTTTGCGTCACGTGATCTGTTCTTTGTGTCCAAGCAGTGGACGAGTGGACAGCGGGCAAGAGCGGACATAAGCAGAGGACAACAGCAGCAGGATCAAGGAAGAGGGCACGGACAGGCCTGCATTTTCAGAGCTTCTGGGAGCCACGCGGGTTCGAGACTACTCACCTGACCCACTAGAATAGCTGGTGTGGCGTGGCTTTGGTTGCCTGGGTGCTTACGGCCGGTTGTGTACCTCCTACGCTATCAGGTAAAGGGCTCGGGACACGTCCCAGCCCAGTCTGTGTGGGGGAGTGCGCCAGCGTTTGACTCACTCAGAGTGCCCATTGGTAACGGGCGTATTGTGATCGGGGGAGATTTAAGATGGCAAATAAATCTAAGCGGGGGGACAAACAGTCCCGTATGGAAAGCCTTTTGCAGGGCATGATGGAAAAAATGGTGGCAATGGAGGATAGGATGAAGCAGATGGATGAGATGGGGCAGGCTTTAGCGGAATTAAAAGAGAGGGTAGATGGGGAGGAGGCCCAGGGGAGAGACCCAGGCGCAAGCATGTGGCACCTAAGGAGGCTTTTCCACCCCTCCCAAAGAGGAATAGAGCCAAGAAGGGCGGGGAGAGGGTGCACGAGAGACCAGTGCCACGCCCGATACCCTCCCCTATGCCTGTGCCGCAGCTCATCCCTCCCGTCCCGGCCACTATACCACCTGTGCCGGCGCCAGTACTGCCGGTGCCCGCTCTCATTCCGCCAGTGCCAATTAACGCGCCGGCACCACAGCCGTCACAGGTCCCAGTAGACCCACTGGGGGGGATTCCCGGGGCTCCGTTGCCCCCTCCTGGGGGCAGTCCAGTACCACAGGACTTAGTTTCCAATCTGGCAGCTTTGCACCCTTGGTTGGGGAAGGTGGCCAACTGGTCACCGGCAGCGGGGGCATCTGTTGAAGGGGAAGATTTAATGGAGAAAGCGAGGCAAATCATGACCCAGTTTAATGGCACGCCGGGGGATGCCCCGGGGAAGGGTCAGGTGTTACCAGTTCCCCCCACTCCAAAGGGTGACGCAACCACAAGCGGGGGCAACAAGGACCTACCGGGGCCCTGCCCGGTGGTCGATATATCCAAGGAGAAGGTCCAGGAGCCGGCGGGGTGTAAGACACCAGGTAAGCAAGTGACTCTGCCGTTGTTGGGGGTGGGAGAGGCCCGCACTCCCAGGGAGCATTTGGCCAGACATGTGATAACGGAAACGAAAGAAAATATATGGAAGGGTAGTTATGTGAACATGTTTTCCTTGTTACTTGATGAAGCGGAGCGGGAGGAAGCTAAGAAAAAGAAGGATTGGATGCTTCCACGGGAATGGGCTAACGAGTTGCAGAAATATAGGTTGGAGGAGTCCCTCATTAATTGGATTAGGGGTTTTTCAGTGTATATGGCCATGATGGCGGAGCAATTTCCCAATATGCAGGCAGAGATGGCATGCTATCAGAATAGGATCACTATGGCGCACGATAAATATGGGGGTAATGGATGGAAGGATTATGATAAAAGTTTTAGGAGAGCAAGGGCTTCTGATCCAGCCCTGGCCTGGGACCAAGTGGACTTGATATCCTGGATTGACCATTTTGGCGGGGTAGTGCAGGAGGGAGCAAGAAGTCAGCCGGTTCAGCCCTTTCGGCAGAATTCCCCCTCCACTTACAGGAGTGGTGGGGGGAGCGGGAAGAAGGGGGCGTGCTGGGATTTCAATAGGCGGGCTTGTAACAGGCCCCCGGGCACGTGTAGATTCAGGCACGCGTGTTCCTTCTGCGCCAACACATCACACCCTGAGTCTAGATGTTCCAAGAAAGGAAAAGAAGCGGGGAGAAAGAAACAGGATTGAGGGTGCTCCTGTGATCCGTGCACGTAAGATATCGGTTTTGACCCCTTGGCTAAACAAGTATCCATGTTCTTCATCTGCCCAGATGCTGTTGGAAGGCTTTACTTGCGGTTTTAGGATACCCGCTCCAGATTATATGGGAAAGTCGGTCTGTAAGAATCAGGTTTCAGTACGAGCTAACCCACGTTTGGCAGCCAATAAGATTGACAAGGAGCTACGACTAGGTAGAATAGCAGGCCCATATGACACCATCCCGGTAAAGAACTTTGTTTGCTCTCCGCTAGGGGTGGTGCCAAAGAAGGAAGCGGGGGAGTTCAGGCTGATTCACAATCTATCTGCACCTAGGGGGTTGTCAGTGAATGACGCTATTAGTGAAGAGTTATGCAGGGTAAAGTATGCATCTTTTGACCAAGCGGTGGAAATGCTCCGGGTCCTGGGCCCTGGAGCGCTGATGGCAAAAACAGATATTGAATCTGCATTTCGCTTGTTGCCAGTCCATCCTGCGGATTTTCATTTGCTGGGTTTCCAGTTTCAGGAAAAGTATTACATGGATATGTGTATGCCTATGGGTTGCTCAGTATCATGTTCTTATTTTGGGAAATTCAGCTCCTTTCTGGAATGGGTTTTTGGGCAGGTTACTGGGCACATGCATGTTCTACATTACCTTGATGATTTCTTGGTCCTAGGCTCCCCTGGTTCCCCGGAGTGTGGATGGGTGCTGCGTGAATTTTGCACGCTCATGCAGACTTTTGGGGTACCATTAGCACCGGGGAAGACAGTCGGGCCATCCACTAGCATTGAATTCCTAGGGATAGAATTGGACTCCATACAGGGATGTTTCAGGTTGCCCAAAGAAAAAATTAGGAAGTTTGAGTTGGGCCTGCAACAGTGCTTGGAAAAGGAAAAGGTCACATTACATCAGTTGCAGCAGACAGTGGGGCAGTTGAATTTTGCTTTGCGTGTAATACCCATGGCGCGACCATTCTCACGCTCCATTGCGCAGGCTATGTCCGGACTTCAGGAACAACGCCATCACACCAGGCTATCTGCTGAGGTACGTCAGGACATGCGCATTTGGTTGGCATTTCTGAGGGACTTCAATGGCAGGTTGGTGTGGCCCGGTCCACTCATTGCCTCCCCAGAGTTGGGATTAATGACGGATTCTGCTGGCAGTGAGGGATTTGGCGCGATACTGGGCACTGAGTGGGTGGCACAGCGGTGGCCGACATGGTGGAGGCTGAGTGGCCTCACAAAAAATATTGGTTTCCTGGAATTGTTCCCCTTTTGGGTGGCTTTGACAGTATGGCTGGATCAACTACTCGACCGCTCTGTCATTTTCTGGTCTGACAATATGTCTGTGGTCGAATGCATTAATCAACAAACTGCACATTGCAAATGGATATTGCGCCTAGTGAAAGAGATTGTACTGTTATGCATGCGATTGAATTTGCAATTCAGGGCTAAGCATGTGCCCGGAATATTGAATCATGCTGCTGACACACTCTCTCGCTTCAAGATGCAGGTGTTCAGGACACATCTCCCAGAGGCGGCAGTGCGCCCGACGGCCTTCCCAGAATCTCTTTGGCAGATTGGTGCCCCCAATTACCGGACCTCGTGGCAGCTAGTCTAGCTCCAAGGACTAGGAAGGCATACTAAGGGGCGTTTTGGGCTTACTGTACCTTTTTGGGAAGGGAGTGGGATGAGCATTGGCATGATATGGGGAGGATCCTGACCTTTTTTGCAGAGGGAGGGGTGCTCAGTGGCGGCCGCCAGGCGACATATGGCAGCAATTTCCTTTTTTGCGCAAGCAAGAGGGTTAAGGGATCCCGCGAACAGTTTCACAGTTAGGAAAGCTTTGAAGGGGTGGCAGCGTATACAGGGATCAGTGCCGGACACTAGGCGGCCTATAGGGATGGAGTTGTTAACAGCTTTGCTGAGGGCTCTTGGTTTAGTTTGCAGCTCCACGGCTGAAGTGTTGTTATTCCGTGCGGCATTTTCTTTGGCCTTTTATGGGGCATTTAGGATCAGTGAACTGGTGTCCAACAACAAGCGGGACGTGCAGGGTGGACTACAATTTGATCGGGTTAAAGTACAAGGGGATTCTGTGTTGATATCTATCAGGAGGTCAAAGACGGACCAGGTTGCCCGGGGAGAAGGATTTGTACTGCACCGTGCCCTATTACTAACTTGGAAGAATTTTTGGGCAGTAGGACCAAGGGTGCGGGTGGCCCTTTATTAATTCATGCAGATGGCACCCCGCTCACGAAATTCCAATTCAAAAGAGTCTTGGACAGGGCGGTGTTGAAGGCAGGTTTGGAACCAAGTAGCTTTGGAACGCATTCATTCAGAATAGGAGCTGCTACCGAGGCGACGGCTAGGGGTCTGCCGGGTGGGGACGTCCAGAGGATTGGTAGATGGTCATCCAATTGTTACAAGCGCTATGTGCGTATGCATTTGTTATAACGAGTGCTTGAGCTTGGGTTCTGATGTCTGTTTCTCCTTTTCTTCAATTGCAGTTTCTCTAACCTGTCACGCAGGAGGGAAACTGATGGCGACACAGCGGCAACAGCAGTCGGCGCTGGGACAGGGTCACGCCCGCCAGCAAAGACAGCAAGTGGTTTGGATCGTCGGCCATTCTTATGTAAAATGGTTGCATGCCTTTTTCCTTGCAGGTAAATTTGAGTCAAAAACTGAACTGGCAGATCTTACAGTGTCCTTTCATGGGAAAGGGGGTCTCCTCCTCACACAACTCAGGGGCCTGGTGTCAGATTTATTAAAAAAAAAGGGGGCTCTACCCAGCGCCATTATCCTACACTTGGGGGGGAACGATTTGGTACACTTGGGCAGGAGGGGATTAGTGGAGACTCTACTGACTGAAGTGGGATGGTTGGCTCGGACTTGCCCAGGGTTCACCATAGTTTGGTCACACATGGTCCCAAGGATGCAATGGCGGGGGGGCGAATCGGTGAAGGCTTTAAATCATTCAGTTCGGAGGATCAATACTAAATTGGAGAGATTATTCAGGTCCCCACATTTGCAAACGATTTCCCATGGGTGCATACGAGGGGAGTCGTGCTTCCTACAAGACGGCGTCCATTTATCTCAATTGGGTAATAGGATTTTCATGGGGAACTTGCTGGCTTGGATGGATGGGTTTAGAGCCAGGCCTTGAGCTTTCTGAGAGCGATGGGGGGCCAGACAGTCGGTCAACCATCTGGCCTGTGGCGGTAAGGTCATGATTGGGGAGCAGTAACTTAAGGTCCTTAGGGGCGGCGCCATTCTTGAATGGGGTCGCCCAATGGGAGGGACAAGTGGTCTCTCATGGTACTCCAGGGCGGTTACAGCCGGTAGGCTGTATGGGTGCGGGGGATGGGGAGTCACGCTTTCCAGTAGGCTGGTTGGCCACCCCGCACGGGCACACGGGTGCAATGGGCCCCTTGGAGATAATATACAGGGCGTATGGGGGTGACCAGGAGGGGTAAGTACCCTCACGGTGACTGGGCCCCCGCGCATGCGCACTCCGGTACGAGGGCGTGGGGCTTAATTGGGGAGGATCTGACCCCAGACGTGACCTTGCCGTGGGCTCAAAGGGGAATGCGCAGAAGTAAATTGCTGTGGAATGCTAGATTAAGATAGGAATACCTTTGTATTAGAATTATGTTAAGGTTAGCCATCTGACATCTGTACATATCATTGTAACGATGGAATGCAATTTTATTCTGCGTATTTTGTGTAAATAAGGTATAAAATGTTTTATTAAAATGTTTTATTAAAATTGTTTAATAAATACGGCCGGGGGTTTACGACCCCCTACTCCAAAAACTTCTATTGGTAGTCCATGTTGTTATCTGGGTATCATTAAAGGAGGAGGGAGGGGGTATAGGCTGTACCTGGCCATATAGAGAGGCGGGGCCGGACTCGGCCACGCCAAAGGTATGGCGGTCGAGCCGGCCCCCGACGCTGCCCATACTGGGGGGCGGGCCGATCGCGCCCTGATGGTGCGGTGGGCCCGCTTTTCAGAATGATTGGCTGAGGGAGCGTGCCCCGGAAGAGAAACGCGCTTCCGGGGCGCGCATTGGTGACGTCATCGGGAGACCCCTAAAAAGGCTGGGGAGCGGCGAGTTGGATCTCTTTTCGCCGCTCCCCAGCCGAACTACGCACCAGCCTCGCTAGGAGGCTGCCCTTAATTTGCCCACCCACCATCCCCTAAAGCAGGTTTTCAGGCAACGTAGGGGTAACCTGTTAAAATATAGATGTGTTGATCAGCATTGTGTTGTATTTTGCTTGTTTTATGTCCCGGTTTTTCTTTCCCATGACAGCTTTGTAATTTTCTGTGATAAGTATATAATTGTCGTATTTGGCGTTTCCTTGGTCGGCGGTAAGGTCATGATTGGGGAGCAGTAACTTAAGGTCCTTAGGGGGCGGCGCCATTCTTGAATGGGGTCGCCCAATGGGAGGGACAAGTGGTCTCTCATGGTACTCCAGGGGCGGTTACAGCCGATAGGCTGGATGGGTGCGGGGGATGGGGAGTCACGCTTTCCAGTAGGCTGGTTGGCCACCCCGCACGGGCACACGGGTGCAATGGGCCCCTTGGAGATAATATACAGGGCGTATGGGGGTGACCGGGAGGGGTAAGTACACTCACGGTGACTGGGCCCCCCGCGCATGCGCACTCCGGTACGAGGGCGTGGGGCTTAATTGGGGGAGGATCTGACCCCAGACGTGACCTTGCCGTGGGCTCAAAGGGGAATGCGCAGAAGTAAATTGCTGTGGTATGCTAGATTAAGATAGGAATACCTTTGTATTAGAATTATGTTAAGGTTAGCCATCTGACATCTGTACATATCATTGTAACGATGGAATGCAATTTTATTCTGCGTATTTTGTGTAAATAAGGTATAAAATGTTTTATTAAAATGTTTTATTAAAATTGTTTAATAAATACGGCCGGGGGTTTACGACCCCCTACTCCAAAAACTTCTATTGGTAGGCCATGTTGTTATCTGGGTATCATTAAAGGAGGAGGGAGGGGGTATAGGCTGTACCTGGCCATACAGCCACTCGGACTTTCACTAATGCCGTGCACTCATTGAATGCGCCAGTTAGCTGCTGCCCTGTGGGCACAGTATTATCTGTAATAGTGTGCGCTATCCCTGTTTGCACCTGGCAGATGTAATTAGACTTGTGCTCTGATTCAAAAAGGGACAGTGCACCCTATGCATAATACAACAAAAGGATGTCAGAGGGTAAAATCCAGACACAAATTTGGGCAATCTAACTCGGGATTTCGCTTTCTAATCTGGGCCATTATTTGCCATGAAAATGTGACCAGAGACATAATTTAGCGTAGTCAACTGATATGTCACATACTTAACAGCAGCAACATTTTACGATGGAGAACATTATTTGGGGGAAATAATCGCGGGAACCTTCATCATGTTAAAAATTACACTGAGAATTTTTTATCATGGCTCCATTTCACTGGCTTTCTTCTGTAAAGACTTAGAACAACTGAACATTTTGTCAAAACTAGGATTCAATTTTCCATGAATTTGATAACCTATACACAGGTATAATTCAATATTGCTAAGTGAGTGCGTACCTATAATGTTACCTGAATTGTGAAAATCAAAGTGTAGCATAGGTAAATGTCCAATATGAATGGGTTCAATACATAACTGTGGTGCAGACCTTCATTCAGACGCTCCTGTATTATTTATAAAATTATTGTTAGATCACCTTTTTGAAAAAAAGAGAATTGAACTCGGGTACTGTCCACCACTAGTATGAGTGTACACCAAGAGCTAGATCACTTCCATGGTGTGGAAGGTTAGTCAGGTTAACTGGTCTAGATGTTTAGAGTCAGATGTTGAAATGTTAGGCTAGTAGCAAATACTACATACTGTGTATATGCTTGCGCGCAAGCATGTGTGTGTCTGTGTGAATGCCTGTGTGTCTATATAATCAATGCTATTGGGACAAGTCCTCATACCATAAGTATACACTGACAAAGTCAGAAAACGCCATCTGTATGAGGTCAACAATGCTAGCAGGACCATTTTCTGAATTGTGTTTGCGTAATTTACAGGAGGTTATCAAAAAAGTAAAAGCCCAGAAACATTTAGTTTACTCCTTCATATAACATTCCCAAATTTTAAGTTGCTTGAGAAATTATAAAAGTAAATACAGACTTCATTGCGGTGGAAGGGGGGCTGTGTGTGTGTTTTGTTTCAAGGGGGAAGCGTAATAGGGGTCTAACCTAACAAACAATACTGTGGGAGTTCTGCCGAACTTCCAAAAGCAACTAATTGCACAAATCTCCCCCCCTATAAATCTGGGAGAAATTGCTTTACCAAGTCTTACATTTTTCAGTGAACACTTTTTTGATTAACTGATCAAAAATGCTGAATACCAACAACCTATATTGAACTAACCTAACCTTTTACTTCTCTGGCTATTTAGGTCTGGCTGGAGACATCATTTTCTTCAAGAGATTATGCAATGAACATTAAACAAACACAGAGAGGCAATCATTCAGCCCCCATCACCATTGCTTTTTGCAATGGTCAAAACATTGATCGGGTAATCGTAAAAAGAACAACTGACAGCCAATGGCATCTATAACTGTCAGTCGTGATTTGAAACGAGCTTTTTCATTACTGTATGAGTCCACATATGCACTGCAAAGAAAAGCATGCAAGCGAGCAATGAATGTGATATTCATGAAGGCATTCTGCACATACCCTTCAGAACCATAGAAGAAAAAAGTGCAAGGCCGGACTATGGCTTCAAAACCCATAAGTGGTGTAGCGAAAGCAGTCGCGGCCGTAATGACTGGCGGGAGGGGGGCGGGGATTGCGCGGGGAGGGGTAATTTTAAATTTAAAATACGTACTTTCGGAGGTCGGGTCCCACGTTGCGTCGCATTGTCCTGGCAGGAAGTAGCTGCAGGCAGCCTCCTTCCCCTCCCCTAAGCCAATCACAATGCTGCAATGGCAGCGTTGTGATTGGCTGGGACGCCAACCGCACAGGCGTCTATGGGGAGGCCATTTTCTCCATGCAAGCTACATGCAGACTACATGGAGAAAACGGGAGAGTGTGCATGACTGGTTTGGTCAGCCCTGGGGCCGACCAAACAATCAGCGCCCACAACATTGGGCTAGCCACTCCTTCCCGACCTGCCAACCCGCCTGCCTCCAACCAAACCCTTCTTCTGCTTTCTCACAGTGCGAGAAGCAGGAACATAAAATAGTATTTGTGCCATTTTATGTTTCTGCTTCTCACACTGCGAGAAAGCAGTGGGGCGACGCTCCTCCGCCCACATGGAGGAGCCGCCCCTGAGCGAAAGTGGAGAACATTTTTGCCTTAAATGCTTTGAATGCACGGAGGAAGGCTTTGACAAAACACTGCCTGACTCATACCCTCCCTACCTGTTTAAAGCTTTTGGGGAATGTGGCTTAAGTGGCTGGAGTGAGTGCAAGGTGTCACTCGCTTTTTAGAGAAAGAGATGAGTGTAGAACTAGTAGGGAATCCTCCTGGCAGCTGCTCCTCCTGTGAAATCGACCGGCATGGAAATGAAGTTTCAAGGTTAGGTATTGCTGCCTTTCCATCACAATCCCGAGCCCTCTCAGCTGCAAAATGATGGGGTCCCCTTGCAGAATGTGATGAGTGGCCTCAGATTCTCCCACGTCTATTAAATGGCCTTGGGCTGCATGCAAGACCCCTGATGTTTTGGTAGCTCCCTCAAGAGTAGCGGACCCCCTACACCAGAGGGACTGCATAGGCCTGCGTTACACCCCTACTCAGTTTATATGCAAGGTTATAGCTCTGCATTATTGGAGAAGGACAGGATGATAAATGCTGCCTGAGTTCAGTGGCTGCATAAAGTCCTGCTGTTGCATGGGTTTTTTGCTCTACCACAGCACTGCAGCCCTTTTTCACCCCAGTTGTTGCTGGATCACAACCAGACTCTAAATTGGGCTCACTCTACAGAGGCAGGAGTGGACTGTGTTGACCATCTGTTGCTGTGGTCTGCGGATCAGTGATGAGTGTCTGAGGCTACCTTTAGAAGCTTTGGTACCTCTGCTTATGAGCACTGTAACTCCATGTTTTGAGTATCAGACCTGGATAGTCACATTAAATTCATGCAAAAGACAGGATTAAGATACAACTGCTGACAGAAAAAGCTTGGTAAAGTGGGCCCCTTCCTTTTTCTTTATTTAGAAAATAGGCCTGTGGCAACAAGGTATTTTAAATACGCCAAGGCCAGCTAAATTTCACAAGAGGCTCATGTAGAAAAATATACATTTGCTGGTTTTACTGGCGTTATGCTCTCTTAAGGTTCTGGTTGTGTTCTTCCTACTGATTTATGGTTGCAGTTATTCCTGCATTTGATGTGTTATGCAGCTTGTTCTCTGGTGCACCATACATGCAGTGTGATATATGGACCTACTAGTAATTTTTTGAGCACATATCATGAATCTATGTGTGTTTATCATAGAGGTTTTAGGTCTCTTTTTTGGCGTTTTATGCTCCTCTTTAGGATTTTGCTCTAAAGTTAGCGTTATTTTAGCTCAAGATTTAATTTGAACCTGTAATCAATTCGTGATAACGCTTAATCCCAGCGCCTTGAGACCCTCACGGGTGAGTAGTGCACTTTACAACCCCCTGATTGATTGATTAAATCCACTTCAGATGCTTCCCACAGCTCTGCAATTGCATACTATGGGGGACAGTGGATTTTGTATCATGTGGTGCATGGGAGGGAAGACTTTATTGCTGAAGATCTTTAAGGGTAAAAAATGTATGTAACCCCTCCTAGTCATTTATATTTTCTCGTTCAAAGCAGTAAGACATTTCGTTAGGGGAGAAACCATTTCCCCTTTAGATCACCTCATAAACAAAGTGAGGACGTCAACCAATTGGACCCAACATAGCTTATAACGCGATGTGCCTAAATTCAAATAGATCTTTGCTAACACATAATGAGTGCACGTTTCAAATTTGCCATGTGAATCATTTGCAAAGGTGCACATGTTGGTACACCACAGGTTTATTGGGTAATTTCCTTTGAGATCTCTACAAATTCACAGGGGTACACTGACAAAATATCGACACTCAAAATATCCCCATACAAAAATAATGTGTGCCAAAATATTGATGTAAAAAATGTCTACATCCTATACTTATAATGGTATAAACATATTAAGAAAAAAAATATTGATGTCTTAAATATAGTTGTACAAAATATCACTTTTATATTCCAGTGTAATTCATGGACTATGAATTCGTTTCATTGCTGTGTGAGTTGGTACTCAGCTGATTTTGTCCCCTGTGATCACCTACGAAGACATTCACGAGGTCGAGGAAGAGGAAGAGGGAAAAATCTAGCAAAAGGCCCAAGCGACGGAGAAAGACGCGAAGAGGAACAGGAAAGAACAAGGGGCTACCCCCTCCGCAGCAGATTGAAGAAGTAAATATAAAATATAATGTGACAGAACAGCAGAATGAATATGGTGACTCACTTGAGCGATATGACTGATCAATACACCCATATCTACTGAGTAAATGTTTGCCCCATTAGAAGATCACAAATCGTTGCTAAGAGCACTGAGCTCATGAATGTCTTCGGAGATGACCACATAAACAAAAATTTAAGAAAATAGAAAGAGCGTGACTCTAAACAAAGAAATTTGGAATGGAAAGCACATGTAACCGATACTATACACATCCCCATTACGATATAAGCAGTAAAATAATGAAAAAATGAACTATGGTAACCAAGTACTACTAGTCCCATAATGCCTCATAATGGGACTAGTAGTTTCTGGATTCTGAACCGTATCTTGAGTTCTGACTGCGGACCTCGAGACGACATGGGCGATGCCCGGTGGAGCCGCTTGGTTCGGCTATAGAGGAGTCTGGCTCGGGTTTCTCCCGCGGCCATCACCTACCCAGCCGGACATTGGGGCATGGCATTCCTCGTCCCTCCGCTGCTGTTTTCCTCCTTCTGCCTCCCTCGGAATGAATCACCGCGGATCGTTGATAACTGGACCAGCCTTGGCACGGCTAAGGCATGATCGGAAACTCCGGATGGCCGCTAAGTGATCTGGGGCAAGATTTCACCCTTCCGGACCGTCCCCCTTGCCCTCCGGGTTGGGGAGTAGCTGTCCGCCCTGACGCTTGATCTCCTGCCGCAATGGGGCTGTATCGGCGGTGAGTGCCACGGCGCTGCTGGTCTGGTGCACCTGAATTCTTGCCTGCAATCTTCCGATCAAGGGGAGGCTCGCTCTCCCGGTCCCCGCTGCTGCCTTGTTGCCTCCCCCCATCCTGGCCGTCTTCTTGGGTGTGCCTCGCCTCAGATCTGACTTCTGGGACCCGTGAGTCCTCTCCAGTTACGGGGGTGCAGGGGTGATGAATCTACTCGGCGCTGCGGTGCGATGCTCCCGGGCTTTTCTGTACCTTTCTGTGCCTGGGAAGCGCGCCCCCCCGGACTTCGCTGCTGCCTCCCTTTTCTCCTAGTCTGCTCCCTAACTCCCAGGCTGTCTTCCCCGGATCTGCGTCTTGCGGATCGTCGACACTGATGCCCCCGTGGTCCAGAGCCTATGCACGCTTGCTACAGCCTTCCGCCCGCCTTTGGTTCTGTGGCTGCGTCCCCCCTCTGACTCTACTCAATGAATCCTGCTCTCTGGGTTTTTCTTTCAGGATTTTTGACTTTTGTGCATCCCGCCATTTTGGTGTTGGTCTCCGTCGATACCCACGACCCGGACCCGCCATCTTGTTTGACCTTTGTCCATTCCCCTTCCCTCCGGACTCCCCCTGATGACCCTCTAATGTTTTTCTCTTTCTTGCTGGACTGCCTTAACTCCATCCCCCCCTCAGGTTCCCTTCTCTCCTCTCACCTATTCTCAGTATCCTATTTTTGTCCCCCTTTGCCTTCCCTGCCCCCTATGATTTGCCACTTACTTTGTAATGACTGTGCAACAAATGTTTAAATTATTGTACCTTGTAACTCGCTATGTGGTTCCTTATGTAAAGCGCTCTGATACCTCCGGTTCTAGCCAGCGCTATATAAAACTCAAATAAATAAAAAATAAAAAAAATTAAAAAAACATGGCTCAACTATATATAGTAAAGATAGAGGATGGACTCACAAGACCGTGAACAAGACCATTTCTTGGTCGAAACGTTGGTGGTGGTGATGGTGATAATTGTGCTGAATAAATCCTAAGCAAGGAATGAAGACTCAAGGAGTGCGGTGTTTTCATTGATGAGAAAGTGTTTTGCGAGGTTAAGTCCGACCTCGACATCCTGCACCGGCTGTCTGAAAGTGCGCGCTGAATTGGGACTGTTTGTTGAACAATATATATATATATATATATAAAATAAATGAATACATTATAAATATATTAAAGAATAAAATGAATTAAAAAAATAAATTAGATTTAATATACATTTTAACAAATATAACAAATAAACTTAATTTAAAAAAGTTAAACATGCATATATAATAATTCATATATATATATATTTACTTTAAATCAATTATTAAACTAATAATTGTAATGTATTTCATAATTTTAAAATTATATAAACATTTTACATATATATATATACCAATAACATAAAATCTATTTTAAAAAAAACATTCTATTATAAATTAAAACAAACTATTTAAAAATCTTTAAACTTAAATTTCCTATTCCAGTCAGTGCAACAGTAGGGAAAGTGTTGGATAGCTGAGGGGTAAAAATTACTATTCCCACTCCAGTGAGTGCAACAGTAGGGAAAGTGTTGGATAGCGGAGGGATAAAATTTACTATTCCCACTCCAGTCAGTGCAACAGTAGGGAAAGTGTTGGATAGCCAAGGGGTAAAAATGACTATTCCCACTCCAGTGAGTGCAACAGTAGGGAAAGTGTTGGATAGCGCAGGGATAAAATTTACTATTCCCACTCCACTGAGTGCAACAGTAGGGAAAGTGCTGGATAGCGGAGGGTTAAAAATTACTATTCCCACTCCAGTGAGTGCAACAGTAGGGAAAGTGATGAATAGCGGAGGGATACAATTTACTATTCCCCCTCCAGTCAGTGCATCAATAGGGAAAGTGTTGGATTGCGGAGGCATACAATTTACTATTCACACTCCACTCAGTTCAAAATTAAAAACAAAATATCATCAACAATATTAAAAAACCTTTTTTTAAAGTAAGTAAAAAAATATGTTAAAAATAAAAATATATTAAATATTAAAACTAAAAATATATAAACATATTATAATGCTAAATACGTATCACAAATACCTAGAAATATTATATTGAATAAAATAAAAAAATAATTTTGAAACAAATATTTATATTTAGAAATTATTTATTAACAAAATAATTAATTGTAACATAAATTTAGTCTATTTACTTCCTAGCCTATAACAACACACAACTCACAACCCACATCAAAATAAAAAAAATGTATTTGCAGAATTAATATAAATAATTATAAATTAAACAAATATTATTAATTAAAAAACAAATTAAAACACATAAAATGTATTTAACTTCCCATCTTTTACACCTATAATCCCCACAACCCACACCTGAAATTAAACTGTTAAAATAATTGATTACACAATTAAAAAAAATTCAAGTAAATAACTAGTAGTATTTAACAACTAATTATAAAGTAAGTAAAATTAACTCCCTCCCCACCCATCACCCATATAAACCCAAACACAAAAAAATTAAACAATTACCCTAATTAATTATCAATTCATTATTCACTATTAATTATCAACTAATTATTAATTAATTAAACAAATTACTTCCCACCCTGTACCGCTAGAAATCCCACAACCCACAACTAAAATCAATTACACAATTTCCATATTTAATTGTCAATGAATTATTTAATATTAATTAACAACTAATTATTATTAATTAAAAATAATTACTTCCCACCCTTAACCCCTCTTAACACCACAACCCGCACCTAAAATTCACTACACAATTACCATAATTAATTGTCAATTAATTAATTAATATTAATCAACAACTAATTATTAATTAATTACAAATAAATTACTTCCCACCCTTTACCCCTATAAACCTTGCAACCCGCACCTAAAGTTTACCCAAAAAAATTAAAAACACAATTAACATTATAAAATCTCAATTAAATAATTATTAATAAATAAAGAATATTCATTAATTTATTATAATTAAATTACTTCCCACCCTATTCCCCTATAAACCCACAAACCGCTACGGAACTAAAAAATGCAAAATTTAATTAAAATAAAGTTAATAACTACTAAAAATGTAACACATACTCAGCTAGGCTATCATTTACATGTTAGAGCACTCCACTGACCACCATACATAGAAGAAGGACCTAGGTAAGCCCCTTCAGCTATTAGCTTAGTTGGCAATGTCTTTCACATTTTGGATCAGCCTACAGGACAGCCATCTGCTCATTTGTCAATGGTGGCATAGTCCCTGTTTACATCTTCATCCGCTTGGAAGAGGTAAGCAAAAAGAGGTAAAGCGGATCCCATTGCCGCCCGCCTCCTCTAAAAGTGGGCAGGACGTGCATTCTCTGTTCCTAGAAATCTAGGCTTCTTGGAAGAGACTCGTAGTTTTATGCAGGAAGCAAGTCTGAGCAACATATATATATATGCCCTGTGGAAGGCAACCGCTGAAATGCGTAGGCTATGCTGAGCTGCACAATGCACTTTTGTTTGTGAATACTGAAATTAGGCAATGGATTGAAAAGATAATTGGATTGTGCTGCGTACTGCTTGGTCGAGTTACAATACAAATGGAAATTTAGTCCTGTGAGCAGACTTTCAAAGGATATATATATTTATATATGTATATATATATATTTATATATATATATATGTATATATGTATATATATATTATTTTTTTTCACTGAAAAAAGCTAAAGGTTACAGGGACGTTATAGTTAGGAAATACATTTTAAAAAATTAAGAAATTCACTGAAAAAAACAAAGGTTACAGGGACTTTATAGTTAGGCTGACATTACAAAACCAGAGAAATTCAGCAGTCATAGTTAGCTGAGCTAACTATAATTCGCACCCCCGCAATGCACTGCTTATGACCACACATATTACATCACTCATAACATGGTCAGTGACATCACTGATGACATCACTGATGACATCTCAAATGACATCACTGATGACATCATCCACAGAATCTCTGCCGTACCCATTCACACCCCAATATAAACTTTCATACACCCACAGGCTGAATAATGTCTCAGAAACTCATAATTTATATACATTTCAACAAAATACCACATTTTGTTATCCTAAATTGTGCTTCGAACTTCAGTTCTCGAAGTAGCAGATATAAGTTTCTTACCTTTTTCCGTAGTCTTCATTTGAATGACATTTCTATGTTATTGCCCTCGTCCATCCTGTTTGACATCTTTAATATATTGTGTAGTGTGTAGAGGTTATCTTAACTTCTTCATAAAATATGTTTGCTATATTTATATATTTATATATTTATATATAACTACTGGTGGTTGCCAGTAGGTGGTTATGGTTAGGACCTAGTTCAATTGAAAAAGCATTTTTTTGTTTTGCCAATAGCTTTAGCACAGTTTGGCAAATCTTCACGAAAGTTTCAAAATTAGTACGCCACTCACTTAAGCTGCTGTCTTGAAAGTTTTGCGGTGGTTCGTCAAGCGGGGGCCGAGAAAAGGGGGGGCCCAAAACACGTTTTCCCTATGCAAATGACACCAAATTTGTCAGAAAGGTAGCTTTTGGTCCAGAAAGCATGCTTCTTGTTATTTGGTGAAAATCTGTTCAGTAGTTTTTGAGATGTTAAAAGAAAACCAAATTTGTATATCTAAGGACGAAGACCCTCCGCGGATCCACCCGTGGTGGCTTTGCAGCTCCACACGCGACAGCAAAGCCCTGATTGGCTGTCCGCAACCTGAATAAAAGTTGCGGCTGTCATTTTATATATCAAGAAACAGTCCTTGTGCTGAAAAGTTGCATGTAAACTAAATGAAGGGATCAGGTGAGAGCTTTCCTGACCCTGTGTTATATGTGGGGAATTATATTGCTAGAACAAAGATCCCTTCCAAAGGGAATCGTTATAATAACATAGAATTTGCAATGAAAAACTATGGGGCCGATTCCGATCTCGGTCGGAGGCGCACCTAACACCATTCGGTCGGGAAAAAAGCCATGCGAATGCCTGTTTCCCGACCGATCCGCACATTAATCCGAACAAACAAATACGATGCGCACAACAGCACAGATTCCGACCCAGTCGTACTCACCCAATCCAGGTCCTGTTCCCCGACCGAGCCGGATCCGGAAACGCAGAATCGAGTCGCACGGAAGCCAAAATGCACCCCCGTCCGGCCGGACTAGTACGATGCGCTTCCCGTACGCGCCGAACCCGTCGCTACGCACGGCACGTCAAAGCATCCGGGAGAGGCGCACATAAGCTCCGATTCGCGCCACAACACGATCCACGGCTACGAGACGAACACGCCAGCGACGAGGACGAGGCGAAGCAACGAGAAAGACGAACGAGACGAACCAACCATGAATCCCATCGTTCCGATCCTACCAATATTCTACATCTACTACCGGAACAGGCACGGACGCGTACGGCGCAGAAGGTAAGCCAGACACCAACCACAAAAACAAACTACACATACCCGACATATCACACACACACAGAGGGATGCAGAAATTACTTGCAACAGCAGCACCATAGGGGCGGGATGGCCATCACCAATGCCACATATACACATAGGGGCCCGGATGCCTGTCACTACTACCACCCTTACCCAGGGGGTGCCAGATGCCTACCACTACTACCACCCTTACCCAGGGGGTGCCAGATGCCTACCACTACTACCATCTCTACCCAGGGGGTGCCAGATGCCTACCACTACTACCATCTCTACCCAGGGGGTGCCACATGCCTACCACTACTACCACCTCTACCCATGGGGGGCTGGATGCCTGTCACTACTACCACCCTTACCCAGGGGGTGACAGATGCCTACCACTACTACCACCTCTACCCAGGGGGTGTCAGATGCCTACCACTACTACCACCTCTACCCAGGGGGTGCCAGATGCCTACCACTACTACCATCTCTACCCAGGGGTGCCAGATGCCTACCACTACTACCACCCCTACCCAGGGGTGCCAGATGCCTACCACTACTACCACCTCTACCCATGGGGGGCTGGATGCCTGTCACTACTACCACCCTTACCCAGGGGTGTCAGATGCCTACCACTACTAACACCTCTACCCAGGGGGTGCCAGAGGCCTACCACTACTACCACCTCTACCCAGGGGGTGCCAGATGCCTACCAATACTACCATCTCTACCCAGGGGGTGCCAGATGCCTACCACTACTACCACCCCTACCCAGGGGGGGCCAGATGCCTACCACTACTACCATCTCTACCCAGGGGGTGCCAGATGCCTACCACTACTACCATCTCTACCCAGGGGGTGCCACATGCCTACCACTACTACCACCTCTACCCATGGGGGGCTGGATGCCTTTCACTACTACCACCCTTACCCAGGGGGTGCCAGATGCCTACCACTACTACCACCTCTACCCAGGGGGTGTCAGATGCCTACCACTACTACCACCTCTACCCAGGGGGTGCCAGATGCCTACCACTACTACCATCTCTACCCAGGGGGTGCCAGATGCCTACCACTACTACCACCCCTACCCAGGGGGTGCCAGATGCCTACCACTACTACCACCTCTACCCATGGGGGGCTGGATGCCTGTCACTACTACCACCCTTACCCAGGGGGTGTCAGATGCCTACCACTACTACCACCTCTACCCAGGGGGTGCCAGATGCCTACCACTACTACCACCTCTACCCAGGGGGTGCCAGATGCCTACCACTACTACCATCTCTACCCAGGGGGTGCCAGATGCCTACCACTACTACCACCCCTACCCAGGGGGTGCCAGATGCCTACCACTACTACCACCTCTACCCATGGGGGGCTGGATGCCTACCACTACTACCACCCCTACCCATGGGGGGCTGGATGCCTGTCACTACTACCACCCCTACCCATGGGGGGCTGGATGCCTACCACCAACAACACCCCCACTCACAGGATGGCTAATACATGACACCACAAGCACACACCAACATAAAGAATGCAACATAAAGACATCCCCCCCAACACCATGACAAGCGTGTGTAGACTGTGTCAAATGCCTACAACACTGAACATGACTTTGAACCTACAATGTGACCCCTTATCACATGTGCCACACATAAATGTGTGTGGCCCCCACAATGCAAGCAGGCCATGACCATTGTGGCTATGGGGTCCAAAACCCCATCATCACAGTGACCAAAATGTAAGTGTGGGGCCCATAGCTGAAGCACATCTTGAACATTGTGGCAATGGGGTCCAAACCCCCATCATCACAGTGACCATAATGTAAGTGTGGGGTCCATAGCTGAAGCACATCTTGAACATTGTGGCAAT
Source organism: Calotriton arnoldi (assembly GCA_963921515.1). NCBI lineage: Eukaryota > Metazoa > Chordata > Amphibia > Caudata > Salamandridae > Calotriton > Calotriton arnoldi. The sequence continues at coordinate 460,322 of CAWUFW010003655.1, read as the reverse complement.
GGGGTCCAAACCCCCATCATCACAGTGACCATAATGTAAGTGTGGGGTCCATAGCTGAAGCACATTTTGAACATTGTGGCAATGGGGTCCAAACCCCCATCATCACAGTGACCAAAATGTAAGGGTTGACAAAGAAAAAGCTGCAACTGCCAAACTGCATGGATGATTCCTGGTCACAGAACAACAAACACATCAGTGGCAAAGTAGTGCTTGTGTCCCATAGCAACATAGATTGGGGGAGGCAAACAGTGCAGTGCAAATAAGACATACCTTTGGCCATGTGCAGACAAACATCACCCATGGGGACTGACACTGTCAACATTCATCAATGACACAATGACAGAAGTGACCATCAGAATGCAGACCCACATATTTGCACCAATGGGCACACAAATGCAGATACCCTGTGGAGACTGTAGATGTGAGGTGAACAGATACCATACCATGGCAGCAATGGGACACACAAACAATGATCATTGTGCTGACTGATGACCTAGGAGTCCCAGGGACAGCAGGGGAAACACACCAAACAACATACAGCCAATGGCACACTAAAGATATGCCAATGCAGTGGTGCAGATGCACAAACACAAACAGGCAGACCCACACTGCACATCAAACACAACAGGTGAGGGGGGTACCAGTGTCCCCAGGCAACCACACAACACATGAGGAGGCCTGAATACCAATTACACAGATGTGCATACAGTGCCACACAAAGGCAACTCATGGATCCAAATCCCCTATGTGGGCAATCAGGTATTGTCAGATGAGAGGGAGCACAAATCACACATGTCACACAAGCATGTAGGAACAGCAACTGACACAGCAAGACACAGAGACACCACAGCACTACCCCCAGGGCCCCCACAATGTGGTGACCCTGGGCTGCATTACAATCCCACTCTGATGACAAAGCTAGATGTCGTTCACACTGTGAACCACAGTCATGTGTCCTGAGCAACAAACTACCATCACACCTACACAAGCACAAATCAATCAGCACGGCCAGTAAGCCAAGGGCAACATGGAGGCAGGGGACTAGCCGGGCAACAACTCTCATCTGCACACACTCAACACCACACACCTCAACCTCCAACAATGTGCAGCAGTGAAGCTCACATGCACTGGTGACATTGCACATGCACCCATGACAATCCCAGGGGGTGGTGGGAACCAAGGTGCAGAAACACATCACACATGGCCACTCAACAAGACTCCTGAATGTCTGACACACTGCACACTACGCTGTACATGGACATGACGGCAATACCACACAAACCAATGGGATCCCTGCCACAGTCACACACCAATGAAGAAGCCAAGGTCACCCACAAAGAACACACATAGACAACTACCAACATTGCAGCCCTGACCCTGAGGAGTGCCAGCAGTCACACACACAACGTGTCACAACCAATGACAGCTAACACAAACCGGAAATCACATGACAGGTGTAAACAACAAGTGCCAAGGGGAATCCTGACTGTGACCCATCAGCGTCTGCCCACAAACTCAGCCCTGACAGCAAACACACCTATGGGTGACACCCTGATGACCAGTAATGTGCCATGCACCCACATCACAGAGAACCCAGGGAGAAGACTTTGGGGGAACATAGGTCAACTCAGCAAGCATCACAAACAGGAACATCACTAGGGATCCCAGCATGCACAGCAACATGGAAGTGAACACACAGACATGCTCATACAACACACACCTTGGGCGCAGGCGATGTCACAGGAGTACACACTGCCATGAGGGGACTCCACTCCTGTGTGAGGAAAGCTGTGCCATATGTCGCATCAGTAGGGCTCCATCATGTCAGCAGAACACTTGGTCACACAGTAAACAATTAGCACCAAATGAAGGCTCCCATCACATCAGCCTGGTCATGGGAGTGTCAACGAAATCATCAGCACAGATCCAACACACATGTATAGCAAGTTGCACTGACAACACAGATGAGTCCTTCCCCATTGATGCCCAAACCTGCATGTCCAGTGGAGATGGCCACACGGTCAGGGAACTAGACTAATTGAACAATGGCAAGCACAACAGATATGCAGGGGTGGAAGCCACAGATGTGACATTGCAAATGTAAGTAGGAAATCCCATTGCCAAATATTGAAAACATGACACCCTCAGATGCTGCTAAGGATGACATGGATACACCACAGGATAGGACACAGTCCCCCTGGACCACATGGGTTCCGGCACAGTAACACTTCATTTTCATGAGACCAAATATCACCATCACTGCAGCAAGGGCATGGTTAGCATCATCAACATCATGTACATCAGAAGCAAAAGCACTAGAGAACAGAAAGTTGCTTTATTCAGCATATGTGTGTTCGAAACTTGAAGTCATTTAAAAAATAAACAAAGGCCAATGGCCAGTCCATCATGAAAATCAAAACAGGGTGACAGTGGCAGATGTCACCCTACGCATGCCTGCACTGATAAAAACCAGGGACAATCCCCTAGGAGGGGCATACGGGGGCAGGCCAGGCACCGCAGGGACAGGATCAGGGCTCACCAGGAGGAGGCAGGGAAGGGGTGGTGGTTGCTGGAGAGCCACTGACAACTGCAGTGGAGGTGTCTGACATGGTGTGTGCCGGCACTACTGGGGGGCATGACTCAGATGGTGTGGGTGCCGGCACGACTGCAGTGGACCGTGCAGATGGAGTGGACAGGTTCGCCACTGCAGTGCCCAAGTCAGACAGGGTGGTAGTGGACTCCACTGCAGTGCCTACCTCCAGGGGAGGAGAATGGGAATCAGGTAAGGTGGGCAGGACAGAGGGGGAGGACACCCTCACCACACCAGTGGCACAGACAAGCGCAGCGGGGGTTGTGGGGCCGGAAGAGCAAGTGGCAGGGGGAGAAGGCCTGATCCTTTTGGGGATGGTGTATCTGTGGGTGGGGGAACCTGGGGCAGGGTGTGGTGGGGGCACCTGTGGAGTGGGGGCCTGAGGGATGGAGGAAGGAGACTTGGTGCCTGAGCTGCAGGACGGCAGCGGGGTCTTGCTCTTCCGGGTCCTGGGGGACTTGCGGGTGGGGGCGTCAGTCGGTCTGCGCCTGGGAGAGGGTGTCCGTGGGCGAGGGGCACTCCGCTCCGTGTGGGTGGGCTTCCTCTTCCCCCTGAATGCTGTATCAGCTGGATCGGAGGGGAAGAGGCCGAGGTCACTGAGGAAGAGCCGCTGTGTCTTTGGGGTTGCAGGTGAGGCAAGGGAGGGGGCTTTGGAGGGAGAGGCAACTGAGGACTGCGCAGTGCTCGTGGATGCGTGTGTGTGTGCCTGGGCCCCATCCCCTGTGAGTGTGGTTTCAGTCCCCTGACTGTGCGTGCGTGTGCGTCTTGTTTGTGGTGTGTGTGTCTGTGTGCTGCTCGTGTCTGTGCTGGTGTGTGTCTGTGCCGGTGTGTGTGTGCTTGGGACAGGTAAGGTGCTGGGGAGTGTGGATGGGGCAGAGGCAGGAGGGGTGAGGGTCTGTCGGAGGAGGGACACTGCTGCCGTCAGGGAGGAGTCCATGGACCTATTGCCCCTCTGTAGGGCAGACATGCACGATGAGATGCCCTCCATGAACGACACCAGCTGAGTCAACAGAGTGGTGTGTGCATGGAGGACACTTAGCATCGCTGTCTGCCCTACATGGAGCTGGCGAAGGAGGTACACAGACTCCTCACTCAGGGCAGCAGGGGACACAGGGGCAGGGGGTGCGGTGCCTGGCCCGAAGGAGACACGCTCCCGAACATGGGATCCTCCACGGACCTCGGGAATGGGAGCCGATGGGAGGGCGGTGGTGGTGGTGGCGGGGACAGCAACACTAGCTGGGGTGTGGTGGCTGCTGACACCCGCCTCCATAAGGGAGTCATCCTCCGAGCTGCTGTGGTCCTCAGCTGAGGTGGATGGTGCTGAGGACTCCTCGGTGTGGCTCCCCTCGCCCTCCGTGCCACTGGGTCCCTCCGACCACTCCTCGGCTGCTGACCCAGTCTGGCTCTGCGGCTCCTCCTGGTCCGTGGAGCTGTCCCCTCCTGTGGCCGTGGATGTATCTGCAATCAATAGGGAAACAGACAGACATCAGTCACCTGCACCGAACGCACACACCACAGTAAGTACAGCACATTACAGAGCAAGCCCTGGCATCCTTAGTTGAACATTGCTAAAAGTGCCCAAACAGAACAGGAGAAGCCAATTGTCAGTCTGATGGTCAACCATGGCACTCACATCCCACCTGGCCTTGCACCCATCTGTCTGGTATCTGTTGGATGGCAATACCCCAGTGTGGACACATGCACCACCTACACAGTAGTTGGATAGTGCAGAGAACACGGTGAAGCATGTGAACATGCACACATCACAACTCTTGCCACTGAGTCAGTACAGGTGTCCGGATGAAAGGGATGCCCAGAGTCAAATAGGAAATGCATGTGATGCATACCAGCGACAGACACCATGATGCACCCATGTCCTGATAGCCATTGCCACAATGGTGTGCATGTAGCACATGTCACTCCCCTGCAGGATCACTAATAGGAAGTCACATGCCATGGCACAGGCATGCCTGCTAAGTCATACATCACTGTCTCCAGTCACATGGGAAGGGCAGCCAGACAACAACACTCTGCACTGTGTCACAATAGTAGGTCATGGGGAATGCAAGTCCTGGAGCTGAACAAGTGCACATGTACATCCCCCACACACCACATCATCTGAACACTTATCTGTCCAGGTCATACCGATTGGACATATGGGAGACCTGTAACACTACCCTCTGAACCTGAGCACCTCACAATCAGCTGTGAATGGGAGACAGCTGCCTGAACTTCACATTCGCATACCCCAGTCTGCACGGTCAGGTGATCAAACACCTATGTGTCACACAAGTATCGTCTCCTATGGTCACATCTCCAGTAGCATGCTGAGCCTCAACCGAGAAACACCCCAGCAGACCTGACAACGAAGCCACAGCACACTGACACAGAGGCAGACACCTGAGGGGACAAATCACTGAGCACAACGTGTCAGCTGATACACGGCAGTGGGAGTACAGAGTGTATTGTATGGCCTGGAGTAGGCATGACTGTCCTGCCCCACATGAATGAGGGATGAGCCCTGGACAGTAGGCAGCTGGCTAAGTATGTGTGACACACGTAATATACACACTCCTGGGGCCCAAACATTGTTCCCACCCGCAGCATGGGTGTGTGCCAGATACCCCAGGCACATGTGGTGGATCAGCTCTGCAATTGGACCACATATCAAAGTAACACGCAGATTACATGTCAGAACACAGGCATTGTGTAAGCAATGGACCCACCCATGATGCCCACCACAGAGTTAGGGAAACAGATGTTGTCCCCCACCTTGAGTCAAGCAAACTGCAAGGACACAGTACCCAAGTGACACAATTCCCTGACTGTAAGGGCCACACCAGGGTATCAGATGAGGAGTGGGCAGTGCACAATAGAGGGACATGGGTCCTGGACCACATGACTGATGTACTGTGGAAGTTTAACCAGGCCAGAGGAGGGCACATAGCATGGCAGACATAGTTCACAATGCAGTCATGGACTCACCCCCTCCTTGCTGCTCTCTGGCCTTCAGCTGCCCATCCAGATCAGGGAAGACCACCGCCAGGATCCTGAGCATGTGGGGGGTCAGGGTCCGGTGTCTGCCCCTCCTGCAAGGAGGCGACAGCTTCAGCTGGACCCGTGCGATCCTCCGGGTCCAGCCCCGAAGGTCCTGCCACCTCTTCTGGCAGTTGCGGATCCGGTGCTTGTAGTCCCCCACAGATCTCACTGCCCGGACGATGGTCAGCCATATCTTCTGCTTCTGGTGGGCATCAACCTGTGAGGATGACAAAGTGAGAATGCCATTACTACACATGCAACATATCCGTGCATTACCCAGTTGTATATACATGTCTCAATCACAGGGGCACATGATGTACACAGGCAGTGCAACAATGGCCATGGACAGTATGCCAGCAGTTACTACATGGTATCATTGCCTGGGAAGTAAAACCTTGTTTAAATGCACTGTCACTGCACTATACCTGTCCAGTGCATGTAACTACACACTATGGGGGGTGACAACTACTCAGTGAGCCTGCTAGCCAGTGGCGTGCAGACTGTTAGCCTTGCTAGTCAGACAACATGCACATTTAGAAAGGCAGTGGACAGAACACTCACCTGCTCCCCTGCTTTCCCATACAGCTTGCTGTACTGTGGAAGGAGGTTGTCCAGCAGGGCCTGGTTCTCCTCAGTGCTGAAGGCTGGGGCTCTCTCCACAGTACGTGCCATTGCAGGGTCCAGAGGGTGCAGATACAGCAGCAGTGTAGTGGCAGATGTCGTCCTGGAGCATGTAGTGCAGGCAAGTGAGCTCTCAGGGGAACAGCCAGCATTATATGTGTGCTGCAGAGGCAGATACTGTCCCATGTGTCCAAAGTGATAGGTCCAAGTCGTTTGCATCTTCTGAATCTGGCCAATCCATGGAATTGCACCACTTACACACGCCCCCAGCATCCTTCAAAAGTTCAACTTCATGACACCCATGAATTTGCAACATTGTTGTGGGTGACCAACTGAATTTACAGCATCAGACTCGTTCAAAATTTGAAAACGCGTCCGTTGCCAGGCCAGGCCATAGCCAATGGGTGCGCACCGTTCGGTCCATTGCTGTTCAACGCGTACCTAGGATACAACGCGTACCCGCACACATTGAATGCAATGGGCCGGCCGGGCACACCGATCGGTCCATTGCTGTTCAACGCGTACCCAGGATACAACGCGTACCCGCACACATTGAATGCAATGGGCCGGCCGGGCACACCGATCGGTCCATTGCTGTTCAACGCGTACCCAGGATACAACGCATACCCGCACACATTGAATGCAATGGGCCGGCCGGGCACACCGATCGGTCCATTGCTGTTCAACGCGTACCCAGGATACAACGCGTACCCGCACACATTGAATGCAATGGGCCGGCCGGGCACACCGATCGGACCATTGCTGTTCAACGCGTACCCAGGATACAACGTGTACCCGCACACATTGAATGCAATGGGCCGGCCGGGCACACCGATCGGTCCATTGCTGTTCAACGCGTACCCAGGATACAACGCGTACCCGCACACATTGAATGCAATGGGCCGGCCGGGCACACCGATCGGTCCATTGCTGTCCAACGCATATTGCGAATACAACGCGTACCAGCACACATTGAATGCAATGGCCAATGTGTGCGCACTGATCGGTCCATTGCTGTCCAACGCGTATTGCGAATACAACGCGTACCAGCACACATTGAATGCAATGGCCAATGTGTGTGCACTGATCGGTCCATTGCTGTCCAACGCGTATTGCGAATACAACGCGTACCAGCTCATATTGAATGCAATGGCCAATGTGTGCGCACCGATCGGTCCATTGCTGTCCAACGCGTCCCTGTACAAGTCACTGGCATATGTCACCATGCCTGTCACAGGTGAACATATGCCAGCCACATATACTTCCCAGGGAGTGAGGGGCACACCTACAACCCCACAGCCTGTCCAAACTGTATCCTACGGCATGTAAGGCTGCATTACCTATTCCGTGTATGGGGGTGAACATGTTGTTCTGTGGGTGTCACTTGGGGGCAGCCACCCCCAGGCTGTGCACGTGTTCATGGGGACAGAATCCTTGGTGTTTCGTGTACATGACCACTGTGATGTGCAACTGTTCATATCTGAGCATGTGGCATGGTCACATTTCACGGTGGTGTATGTGTATGTCATGTCACATACCCCCTGAGTCCCATGTGGGACGGTATGTTTAACCCAGGGTGACCCATTGGCACAATAGTGATGGTCCTCCACAGTCTGTGTGCATGTTGTGTTTACAATGTCTCTGATTTCATGTGCACAATGGGAGGCAGTCTCCACATCCACGTTGTTTGTGCATGGACTTTGATGTTGTGCGTGTGTGTGTCACAGACGTCCATGTCTGTCCTGCCGAGGCAACAGGGACCACTACCTGTGGGGATCATGGTTGTTTTGCTGTGGTGTATACATGATACACCATGTCATGCCAGTGTCCATGTGGCAATACAGGGTCCCTGGGAATCTACCTGTCGTTGAGCTGTGATGCCTGGGGCACATCTGTCCTCACATGTCACTGTGGGGTGTGTTTGTAACGTGGCAGCAGGAGATGGGAACTGGGACACGGCCTCATGATATCCAATGGCACAACCTGGGACTTATTGATGCCACTTGTTGAACTGTGATGTTATATGTTGACCATGTATGTGGCATACATAACCTTACGGAACTGCACACATCATGTACTTGTGCCTCATAATGATGTATCATGTGATATTGAGTGTGTTCAATGCCACATATGTGGGGTGACTGACAATCTTGCTTTCTCCACCTATGCAATGCAGGGCACCAGCTGTCCTTAGACCATTCCCTGACCTGGCAACGATGGTGGAACGTGACAGCATCCGACGGTACCGCTTCACCAGGCAGCTGATTGAGGATTTGGCAGTGCGCTTGGCCCCACATTTGCAACCTGGCCGGCCGTACCCTACAGCGCTGACCCCCAAGGTGAAGGTGATGGCAGCCCTACACTTCTTTGCCACCGGTACCTTTCAACACACTGTGGCGACTGCTGGTGGGATGTCACAGACCATGTTCAGCCGTGTGCTCCGCGATGTTTTGGAGGCTATGTTGATATACCTGAACCAGTACATCTATTTCCCTAGACTCCAACAACTCACTGGCGTGAAGAGTGACTTCTATGCCCTGGGGAGGATGCTGCATGTCATTGGCTCCATTGATGGGACACATGTGGCTTTGGTACCACCACAGGCCCAAGAGCAGGCATACAGGAACCGCAAACACTACCACTCGGTCAATGCACTGGTGGTCTGTCTTGCAGATATGAGCATCTCACACGTGTGTGCCCGTTTCCCTGGTTCTGCACACGATGCCTACGTGATGAGGAGTAGTCGCATCCCGAGGATGATGTCACAGATGCGGAACCAGCGTGCCTGGCTTGTTGGTGTGTACTGACTTTGTACCATTGTGTGTGTTCTGCAATGTAGTGTTCCACCCTCTTTTCCAACTCAGCTAATGTGCAATTGTCTGTATGTAGGTGACTCCGGATACCCCAACATGCCGTGGTTGCTGACGCCCCTCAGGAACCCTGTGACACCAGCCCAGATGCGCTACAATGAGGCACATGGTCGGACCAGGAGAGTGATTGAGCGGACATTTGGTCTCCTGAAGAGCCGCTTCCGCTGCCTCGACAAGACAGGAGGGTCCCTCCCATATGCCCCAGCAAAGGTGTGCAAGATTGTCATCGTCTGCTGCATGCTACACAACCTGGCAGTGCGGAAGGAGTTGCCTCTCATCCTGGATGACGATGACCAACGTCCGCCACCTGTGGAGGATCCTGGCCTGGACCACGATGCCAGTGATGATGATGATGATGATGGTGATGTCCGCACACAGCTCATCACCAACTTCTTCAGCTGAATGTGAGTATCCAGAGATGTCATGTCAATGATGTGAGTTTGCATGATATGTGTTGGTGGTGCTCTGGTGCTGTTTGAGTGTGTCCATGGGCTACATGACTGTATGCGTGTAGCGATGTGTCCTTACAGGTAGTCTGTACTCCCCAACAGTGTTGACGTGCTAACTTGGTTCTGGGTGGGTATCTTGTGACATGTATTGGGCATGAGTATTGCAGTTCTGTCCTGTTCTTCAGTGCTTTTGACTGTGTGTCATTTCTGTCCTTCACAGGGTACTTTCAGAGTAGTTTGGTCAACTGTGATCCCCGACACCGTGATTCGACTTCCAGGGTGGTAGCTGTCGTGTCCCTACAGATGATGTGCGCCACACCCATGGACTTCCTTCCTTCTACACTTGTTGACTGTGTGCCCGCTGCCAGGTGGGATTACCTTGCATCTGTGGTGGTTACAACATGTTGCAAATGTGTAATAAACCTGTGCTTCACTTTGTGATGTGCGTTGTCTGTGGTCACACATCTGACTGACATTTGCTTACTGCACCAGTGGGCTAGTTAACACAGACTGTGAATAGGTGTTGGGTCTGTGCAATGCAACGTATTTCCTGGCAACATCAGTGTAGGCGATGGCCCTGGTGTGTATGTGTTGTGTAGCCCTGGTGGTGTGTCTCCCTCATATGTGTGACGTCGCCATGACTCACATGCCGGTGTTGTACTTGTTGTAGCAGTTAGCATGCACAGTGTCATTTCCCAGATCATCATCGCCACTTCAGAGACAACGTTGGAATCACAACAGAGGCAAGTATGGTGTATTAGTGAGTTTATTGACATACATGTGTGAGTATAGTGCACAGGATGGTGGGTGCTGTACATTGTGATTGTAATCCAAAGTTCCTAGATGATTTGGAAGTCCTGGTAGCAGAAATGTCCAGAGTAAAGTCCGCAGTCATCTGAGACATTGGTCCAACTTGAGCTCCCCATGTCATGTGGGAGAGTTGTGTTGCATTCGACAGGGTGAACAGTTTGGGCACAAAGGTGATTTTCCAGAACAGGTGTTGGCTTCCTGGGGGTTGTGCATGGCCATCAGCCTCTCAGTTGTCCTTCCTCGGACGACCCCTCTTCTTTGGGGGGGACCCTCAAGTGCAGGCTGCTGCGGTGCAGGGGACTCTCCGCCAGAGTCATCCTGCCTCCCTGTGGCAGTTGCAGTTGTTTCAGCACCAGATGTTGTGGGCACACAGGGAGGTGTTGACTGGTTGCTGCTCATCTGGCGGAGGCATTGTAATATGTCCCTATGCACCGCCGTCATCTCTTGCAGTGTGTCCCACTTGGACTCCACGCGGGACATGTGTGAGTCCAAGCGGGCATGATGGGCAGCCTGCTGCTGTTTAATGTCCCTGAGGAGCCCCACTACCTGGCTGAACTCTCCGGTGCTGGACTGGTACACATCGGCTATGCGTGCCAGTTGTGGGTCATCATGCAGTCCAGACCCCTCTGCGAGCAGCGACCTATGTCTCCCACCCCTCCCACCACCCCTGGCGACACGTGCAGTACCTGAGGTGGCACGCACAGGTGACCCTGGGCCACCTTGGGGGTTGTTGGTGGTGTTGGTGTCCATGGCCCCACGTTGGTCCAGGGTCCCTGTGCTGGTGGTGGTGGTGCTCCTTGGTCTGTCCATGTCGGCAGGGGTGGTATGTGTGTTGACAGTAGTTGGAGGGGTGGGTGCAGGGGGTGCAGCTGGTGGTCCTGCTGGTGCTGCATGATGACTTGCTCCGGAGGTGCCAGGTGGGTCTTCTTCATCCGAGGAGGGCAGAGGCTGTTCCACACCAGTGAGCTCCGTATCCTCTTGAGCCTGGGACGGGGACTCCTCAGCATCTGCTGCTGTGTCCCCATCATCACCTGTTTTTGGGAGACACACGCAATGTATGTTATGTTTCTGCAGGCATCACTGGTTGACACACCTGACAGTTGTGACTGTGCCTCTGGATGCGGGCCTGTACATTGCATTGTCCTAAGTTATCACAGTCAGGGGTTGATATTGGTGTAGCACATTGTCCTGCATTATTTGGGCATTTCTATGTGAATGTTGGGGTGTGTACATGGTCTGCATTGGTTGTATTTGGTTGACATCCGGCCCTCCTTCCCACCCAGCCAGATATTCCACCATGGAACGTGCTTCCATTGCAGGGAGTGCAAGTTGTCTTTCAGGATGTCAGTCAGTGGTGTCCTGCTGTTGGTTGGTGCACAGTTGCCAGCAGGGCCTTGTGCTCCCCACAGCAGTAGCCAGTGTCAGCCATCTTGTCAGTTGTTTTCCACTCCCTGTGTTGTGCGCATGGTTCAGGGTGGTGTTGATGGGACAGTTGTGGGGGTGACCAATATCTGTGACTACCACTCCCATCATGCTATTGCCTCCACCCCACTTCCCAGCATGCCCATACTTACTTGCTTTTGGGTGGACTTCACTGTGTGTGAGTGTGTGAGCAATGGCAAGATGGCTGACAGTGATGTCCTGCTGTTGGTTGGTGGCCAGTTCCCAGCATGGCCTTGTGCTCCCCACAACAGTGCACCAGTGTCAGACATCTTTGATGGGGCTTTCCACTCTCTGTGGGGTGTGCATGCTTGAGTGTGAGCTTGCTGGGCCATGTGGGTGAGGGATGTTGAGCTGTGACTACCACTCCCATCATGCTATTGCCTCCACCCCCCTTCCCAGCATGCCCATGCTTCCTTCCCTTTGACTCTGCTTCCCTGTGGGGTTGTGTGCCTGTGCTGACAAGATGGCTGACAGTGTTATCCTGGGGTTAGTTCTGCTACAGGTCCCATGTGTGTCCCTGTGCTTCACACAGCATGACCCAGAGTTGTGGTTCTTTGTGGGATATTTGATTGGAGTGTGAGGCAATGCATTCGCCCAGGTGAGTTGTGTGGAGTTTGTGTTAGGGGGGTGTGTGGGTGGAGCTGCTGGTGACTATGGTCTGTGCTGTGAGTCCTCCTTCCCACCCAGCCAGATATCCCACCATGGAACGTGCTTCCATTGCAGGTAGTGCAAGTTGTCTTTCAGGATGTCAGTCAGTGGTGTCCTGCTGTTGGTTGGTGCACAGTTGCCAGCAGGGCCTTGTGCTCCCCACAGCAGTAGCCAGTGTCAGCCATCTTGTCAGTTGTTTTCCACTCCCTGTGATGTGCGCATGGTTCAGGGTGGTGTTGATGGGACAGTTGTGGGGGTGACCAATATCTGTGACTACCACTCCCATCATGCTATTGCCTCCACCCCACTTCCCAGCATGCCCATACTTACTTGCTTTTGGATGGACTTCACTGTGTGTGAGTGTGAGTGCAATGGCAAGATGGCTGGCAGAGGTGTCCTGCTGTTAGTTGGTGGACAGTTCCCAGCATGGCCTTGTGCTCCCCACAACAGTGCACCAGTGTCAGACATCTTTGATGGGGCTTTCCACTCTCTGTGGGGTGTGCATGCTTGAGTGTGAGCTTGCTGGGCCATGTGGGTGGGGGATGTTGAGCTGTAACTACCACTCCCATCATGCTATTGCCTCCACCCCACTTCCCAGCATGCCCATACTTACTTGCTTTTGGGTGGACTTCACTGTGTGTGAGTGTGAGAGCAATGGCAAGATGGCTGACAGTGGTGTCCTGCTGTTGGTTGGTGGCCAGTTCCCAGCATGGCCTTGTGCTCCCCACAATAGAGCACCAGTGTCAGACATCTATGATGGTGCTTTCCACTCTCTGTGGGGTGTGCATGCTTGAGTGTGAGCTTGCTGGGCCATGTGGGTGAGGGATGTTGAGCTGTGACTACCACTCCCATCATGCTATTGCCTCCATCCCACTTCCCAGCATGCCCATACTTACTTGCTTTTGGGTGGACTTCACTGTGTGTGAGTGTGAGAGCAATGGCAAGATGGCTGACAGTGGTGTCCTGCTGTTGGTTGGTGGCCAGTTCCCAGCATGGCCATGTGCTCCCCACAACAGAGCACCAGTGTCAGACATCTTTGATGGGGCTTTCCACTCTCTGTGGGGTGTGCATGCTTGAGTGTGAGCTTGCTGGGCCATGTGGGTGAGGGATGTTGAGCTGTGACTACCACTCCCATCATGCTATTGCCTCCACCCCCTTCCCAGCATGCCCATGCTTCCTTCCCTTTGACTCTGCTTCCCTGTGGGGTTGTGTGCCTGTGCTGACAAGATGGCTGACAGTGTTATCCTGGGGTTAGTTCTGCTACAGGTCCCATGTGTGTCCCTGTGCTTCACACAGCATGACCCAGGGTTGTGGTTCTTTGTGGGATATTTGATTGGAGTGTGAGGAAATGCATTCTCCCAGGTGAGTTGTGTGGAGTTTGTGTTAGAGGGGTGTGTGGGTGGAGCTGCAGGTGACTATGGTCTGTGCTGTGAGTCCTCCTTCCCACCCAGCCAGATATCCCACCATGGAATGTGCTTCCATTGCAGGGAGTGCAAGTTGTCTTTCAGGATGTCAGTCAGTGGTGTCCTGCTGTTGGTTGGTGCACAGTTGCCAGCAGGGCCTTGTGCTCCCCACAGCAGTAGCCAGTGTCAGCCATCTTGTCAGTTGTTTTCCACTCCCTGTGATGTGCGCATGGTTCAGGGTGGTGTTGATGGGACAGTTGTGGGGGTGACCAATATCTGTGACTACCACTCCCATCATGCTATTGCCTCCACCCCACTTCCCAGCAGGCCCATACTCACTTGCTTTTGGGTGGACTTTACTGTGTGTGAGTGTGAGTGCAATGGCAAGATGGCTGGCAGTGGTGTCCTGCTGTTAGTTGGTGGACAGTTCCCAGCATGGCCTTGTGCTCCCCACAACAGTGCACCAGTGTCAGACATCTTTGATGGGGCTTTCCACTCTCTGTGGGGTGTGCATGCTTGAGTGTGAGCTTGCTGGGCCATGTGGGTGGGGGATGTTGAGCTGTGACTACCACTCCCATCATGCTATTGCCTCCACCCCACTTCCCAGCATGCCCATACTTACTTGCTTTTGGGTGGACTTCACTGTGTGTGAGTGTGAGAGCAATGGCAAGATGGCTGACAGTGGTGTCCTGCTGTTGGTTGGTGGCCAGTTCCCAGCATGGCCTTGTGCTCCCCACAACAGAGCACCAGTGTCAGACATCTTTGATGGGGCTTTCCACTCTCTGTGGTGTGTGCATGCTTGGGTGTGAGCTTGCTGGGCCTTGTGGGTGAGGGATGTTGAGCTGTGACTACCACTCCCATCATGCTATTGCCTCCACCCCCCTTCCCAGCATGCCCATGCTTCCTTCCCTTTGACTCTGCTTCCCTGTGGGGTTGTTTGCCTGTGCTGACAAGATGGCTGACAGTGTTATCCTGGGGTTAGTTCTGCTACAGGTCCCATGTGTGTCCCTGTGCTTCACACAGCATGACCCAGGGTTGTGGTTCTTTGTGGGATATTTGATTGGAGTGTGAGGCAATGCATTCTCCCAGGTGAGTTGTGTGGAGTTTGTGTTAGGGGGGTGGGTGGGTGGAGCTGTTGGTGACTATGGTCTGTGCTGTGAGTCCTCCTTCCCACCCAGCCAGATATCCCACCATGGGACGTGCTTCCATTGCAGGGAGTGCAAGTTGTCTTTCAGGATGTCAGTCAGTGGTGTCCTGCTGTTGGTTGGTGCACAGTTGCCAGCAGGGCCTTGTGCTCCCCACAGCAGTAGCCAGTGTCAGCCATCTTGTCAGTTGTTTTCCACTCACTGTGATGTGAGCATGGTTCATGGTGGTGTTGATGTGCGCATTGTGAGGGTGGGCAATATCTGTGACTACGACTCCCATGATGCTACTGGCTACACTGACTTGCCCAGCATACACAGAATTCCTTTCTTTCAGTGGGCTTCACTGTGTGGTGGTGTTGTAGTGGTGGCTACATGTCTGGATGTGTTTGTTAGTTGTATTTGTGCCACTGCCTAGCTGTAGTTGTAGTTGTGTTTGTACATGTGATGAGACAGTTACATGTCACTATGAGATGGCATGTGTTGTGTTTATCTGACTGACATACACATTTTGGGATGATTCTGTTCTGGTTGCTGTGTATTTGCTAAGGGTGCATGGTTTGACTCTCCCCTTGACAGTGATGTGTGTGTATTGTCGCACAATATTGTGTACATTTGTTGTGTACTCACCAGGCTCTGGGATGTTTTCTAGTCCATATACGCTCACTGGTGGTAGGATGGCCCGCACCTTCTCCTCCCAGGGCCTGGCTTGGCAGGAGGGCCACTGCCGGTGTGTTGGCTCACGAGGTAGTCCTTCTTCAACAGCTCCCTGACCCTCCTGCGCACGTCATACCACCTGTTCTGGATGTCTATCTTTGTGCGCAAACATGGTGATTGTGCGTTCACCCTGTCGACGATCCTCTCCCACATCTTGGTTTTCTGCGACATGGGTGTCTGTTGGACCAGTGTACCAAACAGCTGTGGCTCTACCCTGAGGATCTAATCTACCAGGACTTCCAATTCACTATCTAGGAACTTATGATTCTTCTTTGGGGGCATGGTGATGGGTGGTGATGGTGAGTGATGTGTGTGTTGGTGTGCAGGTGAAGGTGTGTGAGTGTGTGTTTTGCTGGGTGTATGTGAGGTTGCTATTTGTTGAGATGCTGATGTGTGTGGCTTGTGTGATGGATGAGCTGTGGGTGTATGGTTGCTGTCTGTTGAGTGCTGGAAGGTCATTTGAATTTGCAAAGGATCATGGTAGGGATTTGTGTCCTTTATATGGGTGGAGTTGTGGGTGTGTCTTTGTTCCCTGCCCCCCCCCAGTATTTATTGGCTTTGTAATTGCTTGTTTGGCCTTTTTTTGTGTATTTTCCCTTTGTACTTTTCGTGCATGTAGGAGACGTTCTTGTGACCGAGTCGGACCCTGCAGTTGTCTCGTACGAGCTCCTCCGATTCGTTCACGCTGTGTTTGTGCTGTTTTCTATGCTGCGTACGCGTCGGTCGCGGTGTTTTGGGTTGCTTCGGCTCGCAGTTTTGTATGCGTGTCGGTCGTACGGCTTGTCCTCCATCCGACTCAGTCGTGTTTTCCACGCGTTGCATCGTACTTGGCGGGTAGGAGTTCGCGGGTACGTTTCGTTCGGGATTGTTCCGGGTGCGTGTCGGTCGGTTAGATTCGCGTGTTTTTCCGGCCGAATTGCTGTTTTCCGCGCGGCTCGGTCGTTCGGCTTGTGTTCCGTACGAGTCGGTCGGGTTTTGCACGCTTCTCATCGTACTTTGCGGGTCGGGCTGCACCGGTACGTGTCGGTCGGAATTAATTCCGGCTCCGAGTCGGTCGGTACGTTTTCCGGCCGGAATCGGAATCGACCCCTATGTATGCTTACTCCAAATGGAGACTTTAATCATTTATTAACAATCATGAATTAAAAAATTAGCATGAAAGAATTAGTGGTCAACACAACGTGGAAATCGAAAGATTTCCAAGTCTCAGGCATTGTTCATTTTAGTGACTTATACACTTCTGAGCTACAATACATGAAAGTAACTTCGCTTTGCACATATACAAAATGGAGAATCAAGTCAAGACACTGCGTTTCAATCCCGATTAAAATAAGGGGATCATCATCAGGACACAAATTTTATGCACAAATTTTATGCCCAAGAACTATGCCTTCAAAATATAACCAAGTCAGGCGCCAATAAGTAATAGGATTGAAATTGTCCAATCGAGGAGTGGTCTGCGTAAGGTCTACGAAGGGCTCATCAGAGTCCTAAGTGAGAGAAGTACTAGGTGCCCACAGGGGTGGCGCGTGAGGGCTGAGGTGGATAGACTTGCCCGGGGCTGAAGGGAGTCCTACAATGAGGATTCCGCATTAGGCGCAAGCACGCGAGGAAGCACCAAGGATGCGGGAGTGAGGGGTATAAATGTGGGGAAAGCATGTTTAATGGGCAGTAAAATATGAGACAATGTTTTTTGGGGCCACATACGAGATCTACCAATCTGTCGCAGAGCTCAGCATGGTTCCCCTGTGTAAATCTGCAACTGATCCTCAAATCTTGCAGCGAATCAAACAAAATATATATATGCTCACACACCCACTCTGACACCGACACTCTCACACCCACTGTGACACCCAGACACTCTTATACCCAGTCACACACCCAAACAGATGCTCTTACACCCACTGTGACACCCAGACAGATACTCCCACATCTACTCTGACACTCATACAGGCACTCTCACACCAACTCACAACCAGACAGACACCTAGACAGACACTCTCACACCCACTCCGATGTCCATACAGACACTGTTACACCCACTCATGTGCACAGACATGCTCTCACACCCACTGTGATGCCTATACAGATACTCTCAGATCCACTCACACACACACACTCTCACACACACTCTTACATTCTGATTCCCATACAGCCACTCTCACACCCACTCTGATGCCAATACAGTCACTCTCACACCCACTGTGATACCCAAACAATGTCACACCCAGTCACACACCCAGGCAGATGCTCTTATACCCACTTGTGACACCCAGACAAACACTGCCACATCCACTCTGATACCATTAGAGACAATTTCACACCCACTCACATACCCAGACAGACACTCTCACACTCACTCTGACAGCTATACAAACACTCTCACCCAGTGACACACCCGTGCACTCTCACACCCACTCTAATGCCCATACAGACATTGTCACACCCGATCACAGAGACTATCAAGTCCACTGTGATGCCTATACAGACACTCTCACACCCACTCTCCAACCCATTCTAACCCCCATACAGGCAGTCTCACACACATACATACAGACAGGCACTCTCACACCAACTCACACACACACACAGACACTCTCACACCCACTCACACACACACACAGACACTCTCACTCCCACTCTGATACCCATACAAACACTCTCACAGCCAGTGACACACCCAGACACTCTGCCACCCCTAGAGATACTCTGCCACCCACTCACACACGAACACAGACACTCACACCCACTCATACACCTAGACAGATGCTCTCACACCCACTTTGACGCCCATATCTGAGATTTTATATGAGATTCAAAGGTAAGTTACAGCATCAAATTTAACCTCCATGTTTCTGACCACAGGAGATGAGCGAAGAGGATTGCCCATCTCAGATGGCCAACAAAGGTGGAGTTGGGTATAGATTTAGAACAAAAGAATAGCATTTCGGTCTTGTCTGAGTTTAATTTCAAAAAGTTGCTATTCATACATTCTAGTACTGATCTGAGACATGATTTAAAAGAATTCAATGCTGAAGGAGCATTTTCGTGAAAGGCCAAGAACAGCTGAGTATCGTCATCGTATGAAACAACTCTTAATTCCGAAGGACTCCACAATATTGGCCCGGGGGGACATATATATATTAAAAAGGGTAGGGCTAAGAGCCAAACCCTGTGGAATGCCACAATTTAAAGGCTTAGCTGCAGATGTAAAAGGAGGGAGAAAGACCGACTGTGTACAATTGCAGATAAAGGACTTAAACCAAGATAAGGCACGATCAGTAATACCCATGCCTTCAAGTCTCTCAAGCAAAATAGCATGAGAGACCTTATCAAAACCCACCGAGAGTTCCAGCAGCATTAACATAACTGGGGAATTTTGTTCACGATTGCTTTTAATATGCTCAGAAACTTCAAGAAGAGCTTTCTCGGCACTTTAACCATGCCGAAAACCTGATTGTGAGTCATGCAGCAGAAGGTTTTCCTCCAAGCAAAGAGTGAGCTGTCTATTTACATTTTTTTCTACCAATTTTGCCATAGTAGGCGGAGATGGGCCTAAAGTTGCTCAAAATCTTAGGGTCAGCAGCTGGCTTCTTGAGTAAGGGGAGTAGCAAGGCCTGCTTTCATCCAGAGGGGACTGTTGCCTGTGCAAGAGATTTATTGAGCAAGTTGTTCACCCAGGGGTTAATCACTGATATAGCCTTTTTAAGAATAGTTAGGGGACATGGATCAAGTGGGGATCCTGATTTACAACTGATAAGATCAGTAGCAGATGTTTTAGGAGAGATGGGAGAAAAACAGTACAAAAGTGGAGCAGAAGAAAGAGCGGCAAAACCTGAAGAGGCTGTGAAAGGATGAGGAAAAGAATCATAAATTGCCTGAATTTTATTATGGAAAAAATCTGAAAGTTCTGCACAGAGTTCCATTGAAGGAATAAGAGGTTTTTTTTGTCGCGAATGGGGAAAGAAAGACCTTAAACAATTCTTTGGGAGAGTTATCTGCTTCGGAGATAGACAGGGCAATAAAAGCTTTACGAGCCATGTAAAAGGCTTTGAGATATTTCTTAAGAGCCTGCTGATAAGTTGCCTTGGCCTCTACGTCATAGTTTGTTCTCCTGATTCTCCCCAATTTCTTACAGCTGGATTTAAGAAGTTTTAAAGAGTCGGAGAACCAAGGGACTGAAGTCTTAAGTCTCTTGGCAGAATACACTTTCTTAGGAGCAATAGTGTCAATAGCCTTCTCTACCCAAACATTAAAAAACGCTGCATCTTACTCTAACACTCTGGTCTGTTCAACAAAAACAGATTGTAGGGCGTCAGCCAGAAGGAAGTCATTAACTTTGTGCCATGGTCTGGATACTTACCTAATTGTGCAGGGAGGAACGCACTGGGTGGGACTCAAAATCTCAAAAGGTATTAAAACATGATCTGACCATGTAAGATCAACAACCGGGAGTACTTTGATCAAGAGAGAGTTAGTCAGAATAAGATCCAGGGTATGGCCAGATGTATGGGTAGGTCTCTTGACAAGTTCTACCAAATTAAAAGTTTCCAGAGTGCTCAAAAATTGTTGTGCCAATCTGTTGTTCATGTCATCTATATGGAGATTAAAGTCACCAAGTACCATAAAATTAGCATGTAGTGGGTACAATTGGCCTAGTGTTTCAGACAAAAATTGTAAAGAAGTAGCTGAGCCAGCCATGGTGAAATAAATAAGTGCACCAGAAACAGAAAAGGTGTCGGAAAGGGTAATGGTGATCAACATGCCCTCCATTATGTCATTGTGTTTCAGCTTAGAGATAGAACACTCAGTTGATTCACGATGTATCATTGCAATCCCACCACCAAATGTATTCTCATGATCAAGGTGTTTGATGGAGAAATCTTGTGGGATAGCTAGTGCTATATCAAGCTAACAAATTAAAAATATCCTGGACATGTTTCAGAAGAGAGCGGTAATTCAGCAGGCCAGCCCTAAATACTTCCTTTTTTTTGAGGCAGAGGAAGCTCCCAAAGAATTACCAGAATGAACAGATCTGGAGGGACTATAGAAGGCAAAAGAAGCTTAGTCCAAAAAACGGACAGTAAGACCACAACTTGGGCAAGTGAAGCCTTTATCAGAACTTACATCATAAGTGGATCCTAGATGAATGCATTGATCAGGGCACAATGTCCATAGCTCCCGATTGGTGTATTTAATGAAAGGAGATGAGATGTCTCATGGGCAGCATGGCTGGTGATGGCTGTGATCCAGATGCAGAAGGGTGCAGACGGGCTTGCCTTAGGACCTCCTTCGGCCAGCTGGGAGCGCCAAAGGCAGTTCCTGCAGGGCATGGACTGTCAAGTTTATGCCCTGCAGGAACTGGGGGTGTATGCACCCAGGGGGGCACAACATATGCCCCCTTGTATGCACCCCATGGTGCAGAGGCAACAGGGGCCCTGTAGGGGCCCCTTTGGTTTCTCACCGCCACACTTATGGCGGTGAGGAAACTCCTAATATGCTTGGCTCTGCCGCAGCATATTAGGGACCTCAGGCCGTTGCGCAACCGCCAGGGATCGCGGATCCCTGGCAGCAGCAGTGGTGCCGTGATGCTCCAACTGCCACAGACCTAATACAGCAGGCGGACCGCCAGTCTGACAGTCCGCGGGCTGCCACCACGGGTTTGGCGGTCTATTGGACTGTCAAACTCGCAATAACGACCTTTGTGTTTATGATGTGAAGGTGATAAGTGCCCATAAAATAGGATGCAGTCTTTGAAATTTTTGAAGAACATCATGTTGTCTTTCTCTGTCAAGTGAATGCCATCATTTCTATATTTACCCTCCAATTTCAAAGCGCAAATTGTTGTCATAGAGGGAGCCCATGTTGTGGTGTCTGAGGAATGCAGAAACAGTTTTATTGACATGTTTTCTGGCTTTGTCTATCTGTGGTTAGAATTTGTATGATAACTTTCATTTCTGCCTTTGGCAAATGTTTGAGCACACCAAGGCAGTGTGAGGGAAAAGAGCCATTAATTGACCAAAGGTATCCTTTATTAGGATTTCCACTCCTTCCCCAGTAGGCGTGCCTCGGTCATTGCCACCACAGTACACAATCATGAGGTATGGATGTTCACAATCCGCAATGCTTTACACTGATACAGCATCTCAAACACCCACATGCATACTAATACAGCCAGTTTCACACCCAACCACACATTAATACATACACTAACACAGCCAGCCAAACACTAATGCGTCCAATAATACACCCAGGCACACTCTGATGCATACACTGACACACCCAGGCCTACACTAATGCAGACACTGACACAGCCAGGCATACACCAAAGTGGACACTGACACACCCAGCCAAACATAATGCATCCAATAATACACCCAGGCACACACTAATGCATACAATGAGACAGGCAGGCACGCATTCATAAATACACTAACACACACTAATGCATATGCTCACACACCCAGGCAGACAGAGATGCATACACTGACACAGCCAAGCACACACTAATGCATACACTAACACACACCCACACACACTCATGCATACACTGACACACCCAAGCACACACTGATGCATACACTGACATACTTGGGGATACACCAGGGCAGACACTGACACACCCAGGCATACAGCAGTTCTGACACTGATACACCCAGTCAAACACTAATACATCCAATAACGCAGACATGCATACAATGATGCATACACTGACACACCCAGGCATACACTGATGCATAGACAGACACACCCAGGCATAAAGCAATGCAGACAATGACACACCCATCCAAACACTAATGTATCCAATAACACACTTAGGCACACACTGATGCCTACGCTGACACACCGACGCATAAACTGATTCAGACACGGACACGCCCAGGCATACAACAAAGCAGAAACTCGCATACCCAGCCATACGCTAATGCATGTAATAACACACCCAGGTACACCCTGATGCATACGCTGACACAGCCAGGGACATACCAATGCAGACACTGACACATCCAGGCATACACCAAAGCAGACACACCTAGCCAAATACTAATGCATCCTATACCACTCCCAGGCATATACCTATACACATACTGACACACCCACTCTCACACCAATACAGTCACTGACACATTAAAAACACAGTTATCTATTTGTTTGACCAGATGATGGTTCTAACAAAAAAACTTTTTTTTAATAGAAGGACTTTTTAACAGGTGTTTAATTTTTTGCTTCTTTTTTTAACAAAAAGTGAACAGGGTAGCAAAAAAGGTAAGGATGTGGAAATGCAAAGAAGCAACTGGCTTCAGACTTCTATAAACATTATGTTGTCACTGGAAGAAAAATATAAACTAATAGCAATGATTCTTCACTGCATCCAAGAAGGCACCCACAGAAGACATTTTTACATTGTCAAGCAAGTGGCATTTCATTCAATGAATAACAATGTCACACAATTCTTCGCAGGCAGCTGGTATTGTAATGACTGCAGCTGATGATGGTTCTCCCAAGGATGCTATAAAGGTTGGTGGTCCTGCTGCACCTGCTTTCTCTTACATCATCTGGTTGTAGACCCTTTCATGAATTGTTTTTAGGTGCTTCCACATGGAACTTATCCCATGTGAATACTTCTTTGCAGTGTCTCCGGATAACTGCTTGCCGCAAATATTGCACTGCACATATTTTGCTGTTAGCTTTTTTTCCCCAGAAGGTATAGGAAAGTTCTTCCACACATCACTTTATCACTTTCTTTTCTGTGAGAAGGTGTGTCTTCCTCCTCATTCTCAACAGGTTGTGGATGATCATCTTGGATGAATGATGTAGCCTCAGCCATTCTGTAAAAGCAGAGCACCACTAGTTCTCAATCCTCCTTCTAGAGACTTCACTGGAGATGTAACTGTGCTTTTGGGTGTGGTTTTCCATGTGCATGTGTGGGGTCCTAATATATCCAATCGGAAGACAAGGTTTGGGTGTGTTTTTGAGCGAATTTGCGAATCCGGTCCATAAATTTGCGGATTCCTGACACTCGTAAAATGGGTACGTTTGTTAAAAAACAGATATAAGGTGGTTTATATATACTTGTAAATATGTTCACACTGATGTCATTAATGACAATGGAGGGGTGTACATATTTGGTGTAATTTATAAAAGTTTCGGCAAATCTGTGGAATCAGTCTAGCGGATTCATTTCGATCATGTGATCGGGATTAAAACCATAAAGTAGTAGTCCATTTATGTTTATTGACCCGTAAACGTACCACAATACCCAAAAAAACATTTTTTAAATAAAAAGTGTTTAATTACATTTAGAAAACTTTATATACTTTACATTAAGTACAGATGTGATTTTTGTGTTTTCAAACATATATAAAGTATATTTACTAAAAAAAAGTCTACAGTACAAAAAAACCTAAATTAAAAATCAAAATAAATTGAAATACACTTAGTATTAAAAAATTAACCTTACAAATTAACTACAAAAACTAAACCTTAATAGGGACATAATACTTTAGAAATGGAATTTGAAAAACCTTTGAAGTTCACTGAAAAGACGAAAGGTTACAGGGACATTATAGTTAGGAAATAGAATTAAAAATCTTAGAAATTCACTGAAAAAAACAAAGGTTACAGGGACATTATAGTTAGGCTCGGATTTCACTTGTACAAAACCAGTGGAATTCAGCATTTATAGTTACCTTAGCTAACTATAACTTATGCCCCCACAATACACTGCTTATGACCTCACAAATTTCATCACTTGTGGTCAGTGACATCACTGATGACATTTCAAATGGCATCACTGATGACATCACTGATGAGATCATCCACAGAACCAGTCACACATCCAGTCACACACCCACGCAACCACCCATACACCCACTCACACACCCATACAATGACTCACAACCGCCTCACTTATCCGTAGAGTCACTCACACACCCATTCGCTCTCCCATACAGCTACTCACACAACTGCTCACTCACTCATATAGCTACTCACACACTCACTTATTCACCCAAACAGCCACTCACACCTCACTCACTCACCCATACAGCCACTCAACAGAGCCACTCACTCACTCATACAACCACTCATGCACCCACTCACCCACCCACACAACCACTTACATACCCATTTACATATCCGTATAAGCACTCACATATACAGCCACTCATACAGACACTCACTTTCCAATACAGCCACTCACACACCAACTCAATTAACCAAACACCCACTCAAACAGCCAATCACTCACCCATACAAACACTACCAAATCCACTTATTCATCCATACAGCCACTCACACACCCACTCAACCAACAATACAGCTACTCACACACCCATAAAGCCACTCACACAGCCATTCACTCACCAATACAGACACGCACACAGCCACTCGCTCACACATACAGCTAGACACATACCCACTTATTCACCCATAGAGCTACTCACACATCCACTTATTCACCCATACAGCCACTCACACACGAATACCACCACTCCCACTGCCACTCACAGATGGATACAGACAGTCACACAACCACTCAGATCACATACATTAGAAATTGCATCACTTATTAGTAGTACAGAAAGAATGGTAGTTTATCTTATGCAGTAGGTTATATACATCTTTAAATTTCATAAACATTTACAAAATACTTACACCCACTGGATGATGTCATCAGTGATGTTGTCAGTGATGTCACTAAACAAGTTATGAGTGATGTAATATGTGAGGTCATAAGCAGTGTATTGCAGGGGCATAAGTTATAGTAAGCTCAGGTAACTATTACTGCTGAATTTTACTGGTTTTGTACGAGTGAAATTTGAGCCTAACTATAACGTCCCTGTAACCTTTGTTTTGTTTAGTGAAAATATTTATATATCTTTACAATGTTGTTAGTTTGGTGCCACTACTGTGCATGTAGCTTGCATGGTGCTGAAGTGTCCTTTGGTGTATGCTGAGATTTTCAGTCAGACAGAAATGCCCCAGGCTTTGCCACAATTTGTTTCTCCTAGAACTGTTTCTTCCTAACTACCAAGTTGTCTCCATCTTCTTTTGCCAAGATGTGGGAGGCAGACACAGGGAGCTGCCTCTGCTTGAAATCAGTGTCTCGTCTCATTCATTCCCTGCTTCTTCTTGCTGTTCTTGTGCTGCATTCTTTCCATGTACTTACTCTTTTCTATCCCCTGAGTATTCCAGCCCACTCTTAACTCTCCTTGAATGTCTCTTTCTTTCCCATTTCTATGTCTTTTGTTTTTGCCATTCTGGGTAAGACAGCTGTCCCTGCCTGAACCAACTGCATCTTCTCATTCCCTCCTTAGTACTGCCCTGCATGTGCTGTCAGCTCTTCTTG
Source organism: Calotriton arnoldi (assembly GCA_963921515.1). NCBI lineage: Eukaryota > Metazoa > Chordata > Amphibia > Caudata > Salamandridae > Calotriton > Calotriton arnoldi. The sequence continues at coordinate 434,239 of CAWUFW010003655.1, read as the reverse complement.
AGCTGCCTCTTGCCAATCACCCCTGTTTAATCTTTGCCTTTGAACTGACTCTTTCCTCTAGCTCTCTTTTTTCTCTTCTATCTTTGTGAGGTGTCTCTTCCCCTAAGCTCTTGTTCCTCCTGCCAAGTTGTGAATGATGGCCAGAAAAAGTGGCCCCTGTCTGAACACTACATGTTCTCATTACTTGCATGTTCTTACTGAGTCTGGACTGTTTGCTCTCCCCAGGCTGTCTATTTCCTCCACACATCTCTCCACCTCTCTCTTCTATCTCCTTCAGCTCTTCCCCTCATCTCTCTCTTGCTCTTTCAATGCTATGAGGGTGGAGAAATCAGAAATGAAAATTGACAAGTATAGAGCTATAAATGCATTTAGAGCTGCTGCAGAAATGTTTTCATTTAAAAAAGACACGTAGAAAATTATGACCATAATAAAACGTGAAAGAAATGCTTCTAATGTACAACTAAAAACACAATTGTTTATTAATTCTTAAATGATGTGGTAAAAATGTATTCAGATGCTTAGTATATAGATTGTATGTTTAAAGAATTTTTTATACCAATCTATTATTCCTAAATCTGCATATTTTTACTTAGGCCTCAAAGTGCTTTTTGACTTTTGCTCATAGCTTAATAAACGTTCATTTAGAATGTCTGCCTAGCACCAGTGACTTGCTTAGGAATTTGATGACTTTTATCACGTCTCGCTTAGCTTCTTCATACTGTATTACATCATTTAAATTGAACAATAAGACTTATTGAATATTGTGATGTTTTGTGCATGCTACAGCAGAAAGCATTATTAGTTAATTACGCTTTCCTTAAATCAGCCTTTGTCTCATTGACAGAGAATACAGAGCATCCGTACCTTAGGTAAGAAAGTTCTCATGAGAACTTTTCCTCATGGTTCAAATGCTGTAACAATGTTATATGTACTGGTATGAATACTTACCATGAGAATTGAAGGAATGAGACATCGGAAGATAAACAACACCATTGAATGAGTGAACATCATTGGTTCAGAGGGATCACTTCCTAATATTAGTTGTTACAATTAAAATGTGAGTATATATTACTGATTGTTCCTAGCTAGTTAGACACTCCAGCTTCTCATTTCATTATTCCCATCTCTTCATCGCTCTACAGGACAGATTCTTAGGTTGCCGACAGCTATTGCTAAAGGTGACTATTTCTTTAGATACCTAACTGATCAATGCAACTGTGGGAAATTTGGCTGAGTTTCCAGAATGACTCTTTATGGGAAGTTCATTTCAGCTCTTATTTGATCTTTTCCAAAAGGAACTCTTCATGGGTTTCTATTCAGAGTAGGTTAGGTTCATTATCTAGATTAGTGATTATCCTTATAGAACACTGTGTATTGGTTAATATGCTCTCACTAATCAACTCTTAAGGATTTCTGTAGATGACTAATATGAATAAAATACAAATTTCTACTGATGAATTAAGATAAGTAAAAGTGTTGGAACCTTTCAAACTTCTCTTCATTGATTCCATATTAAAAATTCGATTGCTAATGATTCATATATGATTTAACTTGTTTCAAACTGTAATTCTAAATACGGGGTACAAGATTAATCGACCGTGTTAAAAGTCATCAGGATTTACCAGAATGAGATCCGTAAAATGGGTGTAAGTTTTAAGATCATGCTTGGCTAATCCTGAGACTTTCCAGCAAGGGACAGTAAGGAAGATGTGCTATGTAGCCCGAGCCATGCCATCTTCTCCATCCCTGCACGATCTTGCTGGGTTTGTGCTCTCTGTTCTCCGCTAGCTGTCTCTTTCCCATTACCCATCTCTTACTCGTGCCTTACTATGAAAGACGGTCAGTGAGAGGTGCCCCAGTGGGACCGCACAGTGAAACTATCTTGGCAAAGCTAATAGGTCTGGCTTACAAACAGCAATTGTCCATGACTGGCTCTGCATGCTCTAGCGTATAAATGCCAGGTAAATGCTTATTATAATAAACATTTGTAAGTACATATTGAGGCATTTTTTATGCCTTTGGATATGGAAGAATAATAGAAAAATGCACTGAGACTTAACTGAACAGGAGAAATTGGAGAGTTAGAAAAAAGGAATTTATTGGTTGCTGATTATGGTAGCGGGATCATCAATCATATGAAAAGATGAGCGGTACGAGTCCAGTAACACACTTATATAAGTAGTAAGGAATGCAACCGGTTAACCAGCGTTCAGGCAGCCAATGTCCTTTACCTCCACAGACTCCTGTCTCATTAAAAAACAATTAGCATAGCAAATATTTTTCGCTTAAAAAAAAAAATGCCAACCTACAGGCTTTGGCAGTGCTTAAAGATCAGCGATGAGCCACATTAGGATCAAAGGAGAAGATGTGGTTTCACGGCTAGAGTGCCGACCTTGGAGCTGGGAAACCAAGGTTCGAGCCTCGGGGTCGACTCCACATCCTGTGATTCTGGGCAAATCACTTAATCTCCCCGTGCCTACCAAAAAAAATAATAATAATAATAATTGAATGTGTACTTGTGTAACGTAACTGGTGCTCATGTAAAGCGCTCCAATACCTTGGGGTCGAGTTCGCGCTATATAAATCTGCAAAAAAAAAAAAAAAGAAAGCCCCCCACACTGCATCACTCACAAGAAGAGTGTAAAGGAGGCCTTTTAAGTACAATAGCTCCTCTGAAAGAAGCCCTTCCATCTGCGGTACTTGGATGCCCGAGCGGATGGGCACCTTCAAGCAGTCGCGGCCAGCATGGCTCGCGGGTGTGGGGGCGGGCAGTCGCCAGGGGGGAGGGGTCAAGAGGGAGGTCGCAATTGCTGAGGGAAGGGAGAAAGAAAGAAAAAAATCACCTACCTTGCCGCCGCCGGGTCCTGCATCTTCTCTGCTCCTGCTCTCCTGCTTCCGACACGGAAACAGGAAGCAGTCAGCCAGCCTCCCTGCCCTAAGCCAATCACAACGCTGCAATGCAGCGTTGTGATTGGTCTGAGCGCAGTGACACGGCGTTCAGCCAGGGGCTGGAGGGGTGGGCATGTTCTCCATGCCGGCTGTAATGCAGCCTGCATGGAGAAGGGGAAAGTGCGCATGACTGTTTTGGGCAGCTCGAGAGTGCCGACCAAATAGTCATTGCGCACTCAGGAGTGGGCAAACCACTCCTTCACTGCCCTGCTCGCAGAGCAGCCCCACCCACCCGCCCGCCCGCAAAGCAGGCCAAAACACATAAAATGATAACTGAAAGTTATTATCATTTTATGATTTTGCATCTCACACTGCTTGAAAGCAGTGGGGCGCCGCTCCTGCGCCATAGCGGAGGAGCCGCCACTGCCTTCAAGCACCCTTGCCCAGGTTGCAGCTGCAGGGAGGTGGCATAATTTCCATGCCCTACAGCGACGTCAATATTGTTATGTTGCATCATGTGTTTGATAGCACGACATGCTCAGAAAACAGCGTTAAGGTTCACTGAAGCTGTAATATAAATTTCCTGAGTATGTTTGAGCTTTACTTCAACTGCTTTCACATGCACGCCCATTAAAAGCGGGACGTGTCTACTGTTCTCTCACCCCGAGCTTAAAATTGCTGACAGGGTGAAGTGGGCGTGAGCGTGAGGCAGCTCTCGTCAAAACAATGGCCTTTCTGTGATGAGCCATAAACCATTTGAAACAGCTGATGACAATACGCGTTTAAACACAGCTTTCCGTTCAACATCAATTTCTGCTGGTTTAAGCATTATTTCCGTTAATAAAACCAGTTTTGGATTACCTCACTGCTTTACCCGGGTTCTCACAAAATGCGTAAATGAATCCCATCTGAGTTAAAATAGGGACATCAGCAGGTTCTCAGTATTTCGTCATCAACGAACTATCAATCAAAAATAGCTAAACTTCATTGATGACATAACTAGATTAACAGATGACATAATCTGGAGTTGCTGCTGGCATTCTTTGCAGCTAGATACAGCACAGAATCCCTTTGTTCATTTAGAAAGGCTGGCTCTGCTCCCTGTATGATCCACTCACGCCCTGTGGACAGAAAGGGGGTGATGAGTTGTCGAGATAGTGCTGCTTGCTCTGCCTGGGCCTAGGCCAACGCGTGCAAAGGCACAGGTCTTTCCATACAGAGCAGCCAGGCTTAGTCAGGCCTTTGTCTTCGATAAAGATACGATCAATGTTCTATAATCAGAAAATGAAAGGTTCAACTCACCCAGGAGTCGGTGTTGCTAAGAGCGGTTTGTTTTCCAGGTGATTCTAACACATGGACTGCAGAATTTATGTCACTGCCTATTAACTTATTTCTAAACTATATTTAAAGGTGTGAAAGGTTTCCCAACAGTTTTTCTGTCTTAACCTCAAACATTATTCATTTTCTTTCTGAATAGTTGCATGTTTCATTCGAGTTTCATTCAAAAGTAAAGAATCCCGGCCATGCGCAGCTGTAAATACGGTATTATCAAACCTCCAGGTTTTACTTCAGGGTTTACATCGGAACTCAGCGCACTATACAACAAAACGTGATCCACAAAAGGTCTTTGACTAGCCATTGATGGCAATTAAAGAACAGATTTAGAGAAACCACCTGTGAACAGGGTTTAAATGGCCAGGGAGTGTTAGTAGTGAGTATGTTCAATTCTTTATTTACCGATAGTCTTCATTACTTCGAGTAGCCTTCCTTATCCCAGTACTTACAGAATGAATGTGCGACACCTCCCAGGACACCACATAGCCTAGTTAAAAACTTTGAACTCACCACTGTCCCACCCAGGGATGCCCTGGACTCACCCAAGCACGAGCCCATGTATATTCCTCCTCCATTCAGTCAATCAATCAACCAGGGTTTTGTATAGCGTGGCTATCACCCGTGAGGGTATCAAGGCGCTGGGGAAGGTTGGCTGCTGGTCGGACAGGGTGGAGGATCATTGGAAGAGCCAGGTCTTGAGGTCCTTCCTGAATTGGGTTAGCGATGCGGATTGCCTGAGGTGGAGGGGCAGGGTGTTCCAGGTCTTGGCACTGAGGTAGGAGAATTACCTTCCTCTGGTTCTGGTCTTGTGGATGCTGGGGACGGAGGCAAGGGCGAGTTGGGAGGATTGGAGTTTTCTGGCAGGTACGTGGAATGTGAGGCGGTGGTTCAGGTATGCTGGTCCTTCGTCGTGTAGAGCTTTGTAGGCGTGAGTGAGGAGCTTGAAAGTGATTCTCTTGTTGACTGGGAGCCAGTGGAGTTGTTGGAGGTGTTGCGTGATGTGGCTGCGGCAGGGGATGTCGATTACCAGTCTGTCTGCGGCATTTTGGACGTTCTGTAGTTTCTTGAGCTGTTTCTGAGTGATGCCGGCATAGAGTGCATTGCCGCAGTCGAATCTGCTGGTGATGAGTGCGATGGTGACCATCTTTCTGGATTCTGTGGGGATCCATCTGGATGTCTTTCGAAGCAGCCGGAGCGTGTAGAAGCAGACTGAGGACACTGCATTGATTTGGTGGTTCATGGTGAGCAATGAGTCTAGTATGATGCTGAGGTTGCGTACGTGGTCCGCTGGGGTGGGGGGAGGTCCCAGAACGGCTGGCCACCAGGAGTCGTCCCAAGCTGAAGGGGTGGGTCCCAGGATGAGTACTTTGGTCTTGTCCAAGTTGAGCTTGTGGCAGCTGTCTTTCATCCTGGAAGCAACGGCCTTTATTCCACTGTGGAAGTTGGTTCTGGCGTTTGTGGGGTCGGTGGTGAGGGAGAGGATCAGCTGGGTGTCGTCGGTGTATGAGACGATGTTGATTCCATGGCTTCTGACGATGGCTGCGAGGGGGGCCATGTAGACGTTGAAGAGGGTGGGACTCAGGGACGGACCCTGGGGCACTCCACAGATGATCTCTGTGGGTTCTGAGAGGAACGGTGGTAGTCTGACTCGCTGGGTCTGGCCGGTGAGGAAGGAGTGAAACCAGTCCAGAGTCTTGCCATGAATGCCGGCATCGTGGAGTCTCGTGATTAGGGTGTGGTAGGAGACGGTGTTGAAGGTGGCCGAGAGGTCTAGTAGGATGAGGGCTGTGATCTTGCCCCATCGAGGAGGGAGCGGATGTTGTGGGTGGTGGCGAGGAGTGCGGTCTCTGTGCTGTGGTTGCTTCGGAAACCGGATTGGGAGGTATACAGGACGTGGTTCACTTCGATGAACTCAGACAGTTGGGCGTTGATGGCCTTCTCGATGACCATGGCTGGGAAGGGGAGGAAGGAGATGGGTCTGAAGTTCTTGAGGTCTGTCGGGTCCGAGGACAAATTTTTCAGCAGGAGGTTGATCTCTGCGTGTTTCCAGTCATTGGGGAAGGTGGCGGTTTTGATGGAGCAGTTGATGGTGCGGGGAAGCTGGGGGGCGATGGCGGCGGAAGACGTGGTACGGGCACGGATCCATCGGGGCTCCTGAGTGAATGCTCTTCATGGTCTTGAGTGTGTCCTCTGTTGTGAGAGGGGTCCAGCAGAGGATGGTCTGTTTGGGTGTGGCTTGGTTGTGTGAGATGGTGGCGGGCGTAGTGGCTGGGGCTAGGGTGTCGAACCTATCGTAGATCTTCCTGATCTTGTGGTGGAAGAAGGTGCCGAGTTTGTTGCGGAGTTCTTGGATGGGGGGAACGTCTGTGGTCTCGCTGTTGGGCCTGGTGAACTCTTTGACGATGGCGAAGAGGTCCTTGCTGTTGTGTGCATTGGTGTTGATTCTGTCTTGGAGGGCCATTTTCTTTGTGGTTTTCAGGAGGAGGTGGTGTGCGTTGAGGGCAGATTTGAAGGTTGTGTGAGTTTCTTGGGTTTTGTTGGTCCTCCATATCTTCTCAAGTCGTCTGCAGGTGCATCTGGACTCGTGGAGGGTGGGAGTGAACCAGCTGGCCTTGGAGTGTTGCTTGCCTGGTCTTTTCTTGAGTCTGTTGTCCATAAGTACCAGGGTTCAAAGTTGTGTCCATAGGGGGTCAGGTGGGATTGTAGGTTCTAGGAAAAGGAAGAATAATCAGAGTAATGAAGATTACCAGTAAGTAATTGGGACATTCCTTCCTCAAACCTACCATGTCCCAGTCCTTACAAAAGAAGGATACACGAAAGCAGTCTATCACAACTTGACTCCAAGGAACACAGCATTCACGTATTACTACCCCAAATCTATTTCATCAAAAATAATACAACAAAATATGTTTAAGATGAACCAACAGGAGCAAAAACAGTGTTTCAGAATTCCAAAGCTATTAAATCCCACACATCAAGTCTATAACATGAAATAAATATAGAAACAGCAGCACATGTTGAAGCTCGGCAAACAGGATCTCCTCCCTTTGCCCACGTGTCTGCCATTACATTAGCAAAATACTCCTGAATGGTCCCAGGAATGGGGAATCTCCTTGCCATAGGCTAGAAAAATGATTGACCTAATCCAATAAGTCAAGGTGAAACATAATGACTTTTGACCTCTATAAAACACTCCAAAATTCACAAAAGGGGTTTCTCAGAGCTTACAGCTTGCTGAACGAGAAATTAAAATGCTAACAGCTCATACCACATCCACCAAATGGAACATTCTCTCTTCCTCTGAAGATGGATTGGGAAAAAGGAAGTCAGAGTGATCTCTTGTTCAGTATGAAAAGTAGAAACTACTTTATGACTGTTGGAAATTGCCCTTTCTCCAGGGTCACACCCAAACTATTTGCCTTCCTCCTCCCATTTTTGCTGAATTCGTTTTTGTTGGCTTTGGGACACTGTGCACTTTACCACTGCTAACCAGTACCAAAGTGCTTGTGCCCTCTCCTTAAATGGCTTATGCACACTTGGCATATTTAATTTACTTGTAAGTCTCTAGTAAAGTGCCCAACATGTGCCCAGGGCCTGTAAATTAAATGCTACTAGAGGGCCTGAGGCACTAATTGTTAAAAATAAAAAGTAACCCTTTAAACATGTCTCAGGCCTGCCATTGTAGAGCCTGTGTATGCAGTTTTAAATTGCCATGTTGACCGGGCAATTTAGACCTCTTGCCAGGCCCAAACCTTCCTTTTTAATACATATAAGTCACCCTTAGGTTACGCCCTGCACATCCCAAGAGCAAGGTGCAGTGTATTTAAAAAACAGGACATACTTTTTAAGTTTTACATGTCTTGATAGTGAAAAACTCTTACATTCATTTTTCACAACTGCAAGGCCTATTTCTCCCAAGATTACCTTATTACATTTTATAAGTGTAATGTCGAAATGAGAAGCTATATCTCGTTCATGTTTGGTGTCTCTGCAATCCTAATTTGAAATCCTAATTTATGGTGAAATTGGATTTTAAATCACAATTCTGAAAATGCCATTTGGTTTCCTGAAGCCTGTCTCTGGTCACATGACTGGGTGTAGTTGGCAGTTGGGCTCTGTGTATTCCAGTAGCGGCCCGTGGTGGGAGTGCTGCCGGGCGGTGACGCGGGGCGGGGGAGGGGCAGGGTGGGTGATAGTAAACTACGGATTTCGGCCACACTGAGGTAAGTAAACAAAAAAATAAATACAACGAAATTCGTTGCGCGCGCTGCATCGCCAAATGCGATGCAGCGCGCAACAAAATTCATTTTATTTATTTTTTTGTTTACTTACCTCAGTGCGGCTGAAATCCGTAGTTTACTACCCCCCCTCCCCGCGTCACCGCCCGGCAGCACTCCCACCACGGGCCGCTACTGGTGTATTCCACATATAAAGCCACACACAATGGGAGCTTATGTGGGAATGAGTGGGCTATCCTGAAAGGATGGGAGGGAGGAGCTGGACCCAGCCTCACTTACACCTGAATAGGTCATGTCCTGTCCCCACACAAGGGCTGCCTACCCCCTGTAGGTAGTCTGGTGCCAGGGCTGACAAAGCAGGGCATCTGTGCACTTCAAAGGCTTGCATCTAGAATTTTCTCTCCACTTCAAAGGCACGAATGTGTATAAAAGAAGGACCTCAGACAGCTCTACTTTAGTACACTTCTGGACCTGTGGATACTCTGTCAGCAAGAAGGACTGATGTGCCTCTGAAAGGACTGCCACTTTGCTGGACTGGTGCTCTGCTGAATTCCTGCTTTGCAGTGCTGACCTGCTGCCTGCTGCCTTCTTGCCTGGGTGAGAATGACTGGACCTGCATCTCTTGAAGCCAGAACCCAGAATGAGTCCAAGGGCTAGTTGGCTGGCTTCCTGATCTGAAGCCTCAAGGACAAAAAAGGGTTCCAACAACCTTGCATCTGCAACTGGATTCTGCCATCTGTGAGTCTACCCTGGCAAGTGGTGCCACCCCAGTCCTGGACCCTTGGAAGTGAGCCTAAGGTGCTTACCAACGGAACTGATGCATCTTCCTTGCTGAGCCGTCCCCTGTCATTATCACTTATTAGTTTTTGCTAATTTTACCAGAGATTCAACTTTATTTATTATCAGAATTATTTATGTATTATCTCTTGATGTATCTGATGGGATGTATACATTTAAAATGTGTAAATTTGTTTTATCTTGAAAGTCTATTAATTCTGAATTGATGTTAGCAGTTCCTGGTGTTACTCTATTTCTTTTGGTCTAAATTGCTATTAATTAGAGTTAGAAGTCCACCTCCAGCTCTTCCCGATTTACCTTGAGTAGCAGGAATATAAAAGCTTGTAAAGTTTTGAACATCAAAACCAGTTGTCGTCAAAGTATTCCTCAATCACAGTTGGTAACATCCAGGGTATGCGCCACTACAAGGGGGAAATAGGTGTAGGCAGGATGGGCCATCTCTGACCTGGGGCGGAGATACCACTTACCACACTTGCACATCACAAAAGCTCTGCCTCAGCACACTCACAAGGATTTGACACTAGTCTTTTGTGCCCCATGAGAAACTGGGGCAAGGGCAGGGAGGCAGGGAATTCCAAACACCTCTTGGAAACCTCCAGAACCTTCACCTACTTTAAAACTGGCACCAGGTATAAATATTAGATCCTCAGATTCAATCCTTATTGACACCACTGGACCTATAAAAGATTCAGAAGAACTGGAAGACTCAGAAGCGACCCTGCTGCAAGAAAGACTGCTGTTATGCTGCCCTGATACTATGCTGCCCTGCTGCCTGATTGAAAAGGAATGGAGTGGACCTGCATCTTGAATCCAGTACCACAAGAGTGATTCCAAGGGCTACTTTGCTGGCCTCCTAATCAGAGCCTCAAGGACAGAAAAGGCTCCAGCAACCATGAACCCAGCACCTGGACTCTGCCTGCTGTGAGTCATGCCCCCCAAGGTGTGCCACCCCACTCCTTGCCCCTTGGAATTGAGCTTGAAGGTGCTCTGCCAGCACAGCTGTGGTCCAAGAATATCTGACGCAGCACAATGCATCGGATTGCAGCTCCGCATTAGAACCATCACTGCGTGACACTTCCCCGATGCAGGACCCTGCAGCTCTTTGGAACCGACGCTGTGTGACAACTCATTGACACAGGACCTCGCATAACTGCACCGCAACTCTTCGGAACCGCCGCTGCACAAAGCATTCTCAAAGCGAGACCTCACATCGCAGCCCCACAACTCCCCAGAATCGCCACTGTGTGACGCATCCTCAATCAGCCAATTGGAACTGTCACTGAGTGACACATCCCCCACGTGGGATCTCGCAATGCTCTGCAACCCAGATTTAAGGTATTTTGTTCAACAGCCTAACTTGCCCGCTGTATCCCCCCATGTTCCGTCGTGGTTGGCCTGAACTTGTGACTTTGGCGCAGTTTGGCACGACCAGATAACCATGGTTGGTGCTTTGTGCTTCTATGCATTATTTTTACCTAAAACTTGAAAATTGTATCTCTCTGGTTCTACTGATTGAATTTTTTTGTTTTGGAATCAAATAACTTATTAAAATGTACTCTATTTTTCTAAAGTGGTGCGGAATTTTTCTTGTGTTGTGTTTTCACTTCATTACTGTTTGAAGTGATGCATCAATACTTTACACACTGTCTCTAAGTTAGGCCTGACTGCTTTCGTGCCAGGTCACCAGAGTGTTAAGCACAGGTTAATTTGGGGTTTGCTTGTGTTTCACCCTGACAAGAATTGTGGTCGCTGCTCGAGTAGGGTTTCACTCCCCCCCTTAACCAGTAACCCAATTTCCTTCATTCCCCATTCCAGATTTAAAAATTCAGAAATGTCTTGTACACAGTGGTAAATCCACAATAAGAACAGCAATAAAGCAATGAAGATACTGCACCATTTGCTTGCATAGCTTTGAAGTCTAGCTTGATAGCACAGCAACACCAATTGTTACAAATTGTTTAAAATATGCATATGGTGGGCTTTGGTTCCACCCAGAGAAGTATTTTTGTGTCGGGAGGAGCATGGGCTGTTTGGTGTATCATTCTGTCGTCAGGGCTGGCTCTAGGGCAGTGCGATTGGTGCCATAGCACCAAGGCTAACTTCAGGGGGCGCCATGTTTTCAAATATATTGTGGATGTAAAAGCACCTGCTGCAGTTTCCTTGCCTCCAGCAATTTCGAGACAATAAAAATGTCGGAATAACTCTGGTGATTAATGGGTCTGCTGGAGAGAGATGAAGTTTTGTCTAGTGAAAGTTATGACTCATCATAATGTAGCAGAGAGGGTTAATATGCCTGTTGCATAAACGTGCACCATGCAGATCTCAGAAGTACAATGTAAATAGTTTAGTTGGTTACTGCTTTCATCGCAGAGATCCTTTTGTTACTTGCAGGTTATAAATTAAAATCCTAACATAGAACAATGACCTATTAACTGTTATCAAAGAACTGCATGCAAAAAATGATTGCAAAATTGAGTCACACTCTGACCTACCTAAATATTGTCCATTAGGTAGGTTGAAAATTAAGACTCACAACAATTGGATACAGTCACTGGGATGATGGCCTGCAAGAGTCAGCAGACCACCATGTCTGTGATTGCATTTAAAAAAGAAACTTAAAAAAAAAAAATCAGACAGATTTCCTTAAAAGGAAGCAGGTTTGCCATTAAAAAAGGCCGCTATTACTGACACAAACCATTGAAACATATGGCGAGGAATCGCAATTTGAAAGGGATGCCCAACACACGCCCCTTCCAAATTGTGATTTAAAATTCAATTCTAAACCCAGTTTAGGAGGCAGCAAAACTTCACAGATTCCTAAAATAGGTTTAGTACATATTACAAAATGTTTAAAGGCGCAAGCTCAGAAATTTTGTGAATTGCAGTGTGCAACAAATATAATGGTATCTACATCTAACCTCAAATTATTTGTCTTGTAAATGTATTCTGTAAAGAAAGCAATCGTTTTTTGCTTTCTATTTTGTCAGTGCAGCAGGCAATTTTAATGTTTCAACAATGGCTCAAAATGCAAGCGAGTCCTAATGGATTTGCCAATGCTTGTTATAAAAATAAGGCCTCCTTTGGGTCTTCATAAATGGTCATTTTAGTGGGTTAACCAGTTGCCCTTAGGTTTCATTATCATACCAAGAATGTGTACATTTGTCATACAATCCCAACTTTTGCCACACTCCTTGATGACCCTACACACCTGTGGGTTCAGCTAGTGTGCGACTAGTCTTTGCAGGAAGACATTTAAGTGCATCCATCTCAGAGATCTTCCTGCTTGATTTTAGTTTTAAGAATGTGGCCATTATGCCAGTTTCCTTTTCGTTGAAAAAAGTCCAGATATTTGTAAAATACCTTAAAATGTACTTAGTAATAAAAGTGATTATAGAAAGCGATACAAGATTATGCAAGGTGATGCAATTGAAAAGCTTATTATTCGGCTGATTTTTACGACAGCGTTAAAAGACATAGGGGCATATTAGCAAGAAATGGCGATAACTATCGCTAACCTAGGTTAGCGCTAGTTTTTCTATAGCCGTCGATCCCTGCAAGTTATCGCCCTGTTAGCGACGTATCAGCAACGTTTTGCTAACAGGCGATAGCTGCAGGGATCAGCGGCGAAAACCGTCGCTAACATTAACGCGATGGCGTTAATGAAACCGGCGATAGCGGGTGGAATCCAGCGATAAGCCATTAGCGATAGCAAAAGGCACGCTAACCCGCAATTTCTGACTTAGCCTATCTGTCCACCTCCAACATAAAAGATGCACCAAAAAAAAGGAATAATGCAGATTTGAGCAGCCAGGGCATAGTGCAGCACACATCAACAATCCCCTCAAGCCACCCAACATCCTGGTTGACCAGGATGAGATCCTGGTCCCACCGCAGGACCTGCGTCTGGTTCCTGGATCCCTCGCTGGAGCTGCGTCTGGGTCCTGGATCCCTCGCTGGAGCTGCGTCTGGGTCCTGGATCCCTCGCTGGAGCTGCGTCTGGTTCCTGGATCCCTCGCTGGAGCTGCGTCTGGTTCCTGGATCCCTCGCTGGACCTGTGTCTGGTTCCTGGATTCCTCGCTGGAGCTGCGTCTGGTTCCTGGATCCCTCACTGGACCTGCATCTGGTTCCTGGATCCCTCGCTGGAGCTGCGTCTGGTTCCTGGATCCCTCGCTGGACCTGCGTCTGGTTCCTGGATCCCTCGCTGGAGCTGCGTCTGGTTCCTGGATTCCTTGCTGGAGCTGCATCTGGTTCCTGGATCCCTCGCTGGACCTGCGTCTGGTTCCTGGATCCCTCGCTGGACCTGCGTCTGGTTCCTGGATCCCTCGCTGGACCTGCGTCTGGTTCCTGGATCCCTCACTGGAGCTGCGTCTGGTTCCTGGATCCCTCGCTGGACCTCCATCTGGATCCCTCGCTGGACCTGCGTCTGTGGCCTGGAGCGGGATGTGGAGTAGATGTGGAGTCGATGAGCCGTGGCGGGAGACATTGATGTGCGACGATCACCCGTACCTGGTGGTGAAGTCTGGCAGGTCGCATGGAGACACGTTGCTGACCTGTGTGAGGAGCCCACCTTGCGCACCTTGGTGCAGTCAATGGTAGAGGTGATCCTGCGCACCAACGTAGTGATGTCCGCTTTGCATACTATGATCCACCACTACACCGGGGTGCATGGAGGGGATTACCAACGGTGGGTGCCGTCTCCCTGCATCACAGGACGAATGATGTTGGGCTGGCCGGACGCCCTGGAGGGTGAGGCCCCTGTGCGACACCGAACTTGTGTGGACTGAGCGCTGCAACTACACGCCTAAGGGAGCCCTGCTGCATCAACTGCATCGGGCGGTCAACCAGCTGACTACGCGGTGACTGCTGTACCCAGCCCAGTGAAAGCACACATGGCTCAGGCTCCTGCTGGCTGAGTCACAGATGTGGAGAGAGTGCAGTGGATTGCGCCACGGGGTCAATGTCCAGGTAAGGAGAAGCTGGGACGCGTAGCGTAGGAGGGCCGGGGGGCAGTCGCTCATACCTATCACACGTAGATGACACACCCCCAGTGGCGGGTCTACCGCTATGTTGGAAGAGCGTTGCCCCACCACCTCAAGCAGTGCAGAAGGGGAACAATCATCACATGATGATAACTCAATCAATCAATCACTCTGGGGAATTGTAAGCGTGCCACACACCTGTGAGGGTCGCAAGGCACTGAGGGGTGGGGGTCCGCAGATCTGTAAGCCGAAGAGCCAGGTCTTGAGGGTCTTCCTGAAGGTGTTCAGGGAGGGGGCACCTCTGATACCTGCCGGTAGCTCGTTCCAGGTATTGGATGCAATGTGGGAGAAGGATCTCCCGCCTGCTCTGGCTCTGTGGATGCGCTGCGTTTCGGACAGTGCGAGGTTGGAAGATCGGATGTCTCATTTGTGTACGTGGAAGTTGATTCTGTTGTTGAGGCATTTGGTTACATTGTTGTGGAGGCATTCGTAGGCGTGAGTGATGATTTAGAAGGTGACTCTTATCACCACGGGGAGACACTGGAGTCTACTTAGGTGTTGGCTGATGTGTTAGTGCCGGGGGATGCCGAGGACGAGTCTGGCGGCAGTGTACTGTAATGTCGGTATTTGCGGAGTATGGTCTTGTAAATGGCGGCATAGAGTGCGTTTCCAATGTCCAGTCTGCTAGTGATGAGTGCATGGGTGACTGTCTTCCTTGACTCTGGGGGTATCCATTTGAAGGTCTTGCGGAGGATGCGGACGGTGTTGAAGCAGCTGGAGGTGACGGCGTAGACCTGTCTATTCATGGTGAGGGATGGGTCGAGTATGATGCTGAGGTTTCTGACGTGGTCCGAGGGGGTAGGTGGGCTTCCGAAGGCGAAGGCCAACAGGTGTTGTCCCATGCTGAAGGTGTGGTTCCAAGGACAAGGACTCCTGTCTTCCCGGCGTTGAGCTCCAGGCAGCTGTTGGTCATCCAGACTGCGACGTCCTGCATTCTGTTCTGGAAGTTGAGTCTGGCGGTGGTGGTCTTTTTGGTGAGGAAGAGGATGAGCTGGGTGTCATCAGCGTAGGATACGATGTTGAGGCCGTGTTGTTGGACGTTGGCGTCGAGGGTGCCATGTAGATGTTGAAGACGGTCGGGCTCAGAGATGAACCCTCTGGGACTCCGCAGGTGATTAACGTGGGAATGGAGAGGAAGGTTGGCAGTCTGATCCTTTGGCTTCTTCCGGGGAGGAATGATCGGATCCAGTCGAGGCCTGTTCCTTGTATGCCGGGGTCGTGTAGTCTGGCGACTAGTGTGTGGTGGGAGACGGTGTTGAAGGCCGCTGAAAGGATGAGTATGATGAGGGCTGTGGAGTGGCCTTGGTCCAGGAGTGTGCGGATGTCGTCTGTGGCGGCCAGTAGGACGGCCTCGTTGCTGTGGTTGGTTTGCAATTCGGATTGGGACGGGTCGAGGATGGCGTTGTCATCAATGAATTGTGTCACTTCCCTGTTGACTGCTTACTCTGCAACTTTGCAACTTTGGCTGCGAAGGGGAGGAGCGAGATGGGCCGGTAGTTCTTGAGGTTGGTGGGGTCAGCTGTGGTCTTCTTGAGAAGGGGCCAGACTTCTGCACACTTTCTGTTGTCTGGGTAGGTGCCTGTCTTGAAGGTGGTGTTGATGGTGCATTGCAGTTCGTGTGTGATGGCAGCCGCGGCTCTGTGGTAGATGTGGGAGGGCATGGTTTGGTGGGGGTCCACGAGTGCATGCCTTACATGGTTGAGGCTGTGTCTTCGGCTGTGACTGGCGTCCAGGTGGAGATGGTGGGCTGGCTGGTGTGTCTGGGGCCCGGGGTGTCTGTAGACGAGGGTTCCTCGGAGTGTGGAGTTGTGGCTGGTCTGGATCTGGAAGTGCAGGTGTATGGCGGAGGGGAAGGTACCGCTGGGGGTGGTGAGGCGGAGGGTGCTCTTGTGTGCAATGGCGAGGCACCCTCCCGGGTGGTTGGTGCAGTCCTTCCTCTGGATCTTGTATCCGTCCGGGATGGCGGTCTTGATGTCGGGGCGGAGGAGGCATTGGTCCAGGTCTCCATGAAGAAGGTGATGTCGGGCGAGAGAGAGTCGAGTAGGTTCCAGATTTCCACGGCGTGTATGTGCACGGAGCGCCCGTTGAGGGGGATGCATCCTAGGGTGTCGCCGGTGCTGGTGTCAGCTGTGTTGGAGTCCGGGGTGGTGGTTAAGCTCTGGCGGCAGTGGAGGCAGGAGAACTGGCCGTGGGTCGTGTTTGCAGAGGCCTGTTGTCAGTCTCTGACTTTCCCGGGTTTGAGTGCGTGGAGGGTGGCTGTGCCATAGCAGTGGGTGGCCCGTGATCCAGGCTTACTGGCGCTGGTTGCGGTTGGGTTGCAGACGTGCGCAGACAGGCTTGTCTTAGGTGCGCCTTCTGCACGTCAGCAGCGCCTGTCCGCTGCGCAATTGCGCAGCATCCGCCATTAAGTAGGGGAGGGTGGAGGAACGATCAGCTGGGAGGCAGGAATGTGCGAGGACAGGGGCGCAGGGCCGCAAGGGCAGCAGCGGCAGGAAGCGTGTAGTGCGGGCTCAGAGAAGCCAATGAAACAGTTAAAAAAGGGACAAACAAGGGATAAATAATGGATGTAATCATGCTATGTATCCTCAGGAGTTGGGCGGGTGGGTAGGACTGCTCCAAACACGGAGCAGGGAATGTGCGGATTGGCATGCACACTCAAGTGCGCAATGACTATTTGGTCGGCCCACTCAGGCCGCCCAATGCAGACATGCGCACTTCTCTGTTCGCAATGCAGGCTGCATTGCAGCCTGCATGGAGAACATGCCCACCCCTCCGCCCCTGTCTGCATGACTTGTCCCGTTGCCAAATAACAATACCACCGCCGCATCACAGCGTTGTGAATGACTCATGCAAGGGAGCCTGGCTGCCTACTTCCTTTTCCTGGAAGCAGACGCAGGAGAGCAGGAGCTACGTAGACAAGGACACGGCTTAGAGGTGAGACTTCCCTCAATACATTTTTAACTACACATGCTCACACACACATCCCCGCGGCCACGCATCATCCAGTGTTCATTACGGGGTTGACCACCTCACAGCTGTCCAGACACTCCCCCGCACTTCTCAATGGTGGCCGCTGTGCGCCCATGCACAGCGGGTGTACCACTCGTGTGCCAAAGGCACATCAGTAGTTGCGATGCATGCCATGACATTGCATTCCATTCTAATACATACTAATACTAGGCACATTGCAACAGTAGAGTAGGTGTTGCATAGCTGAGACATGATGATCACTGTTCCCACTACAGTGAGTGCGACCCAAGAATAACCTTTGCACTACAGACCCAACCGTGAACCCTGAAATTCATTTCTGAACCCCCAAAAGACACCCAAAAGATCACATTTGAGACAAATGCACCCCCCAAATTTCTCTTTATTTTGGCACAAAAAACACCCAGGATTTTGAAATTTGACCCCAAAAAACACACAAAAATTCAAAAATGTACCCCAAAAAACACCCCATTTTTCATGTTTTACCCCCAAAAACACCCCATTTTTCATGTTTTACCCCCCGAAACACCCCATTTTTCATATTTTACCGCAAAAACACCCCATTTTTCATGTTTCACCCCAAAAAACACCCCATTTTTCATGTTTTCCCCAAAAAAACACCCCATTTTTCATATTTTACCCCAAAAAACACCCCATTTTTCACGTTTCACCCCAATGAACAACCCATTTTTCATATTTTACATCCAATACCCATGCACACCTGAAAAAGTTGAAATTACCCCATTACTGACCTCACAATGCGTTGTATTCAAATGCGATGTTAAGGCACCTGCGTTGTCAGAGTTGCGTTGTTAACGATGTACTGCCTGCATTGTAATGGTTGTCTCCCGTACCAAAGGCAACCCATAGGCTACGGCGTTTGCGTCCGTCTGCCCCTGGACCGCGCTCAGCACCAAGGAGCATTCCTCTTGGACACTCCACCATTACGACGCCATCAGCCTCCTCGCCATCAACCCTGGACACCACCTCGCCTGCCAGGACCAACCTCTGCTCCGGACCGGACATCGCCATCACCATCACTGATGGCTGCAGTATCACCCGCAAGGAGCACCCCAACCGCCAGGGAGGAGGCATTGCCATCACCTACAGAAGCAAACTCCGACTGACCACGCACTCTAATGACCCAAGGGTGACCATGGACCACGTCAACTCCAAGATCCGGACCAGGCACAGGTGCATCCTCTGCGGCACCCTCATGTGCAGGCCCCCTGGGCCATGCCCCCCCATTCTCCAATACCAATTTAGACCTCATTGCACCCCAGGATCTCCCATACACCGACGACATCCTTCTCGGTGACCTCAAGTTCCACCTGGAGAACCCCAGTGACCAGGACACCACCCCCTCATGGGGAAGGTCCCCTACATCAGACGCAAGCAGCAAGTCACCGCAACAAGCCACATAGCAGGACACATGGTCGAGCACGTCACCTCCGCCAGCGTGAACTTCAAGTGCAGCCACAACACCAGACTTTCCTGGACTGACCATCATTGGTAACATCACGTCTTCACCTTGCCCACCGGACGCCACCGCCATCATCGCACCCCCTCGCAGCTGGATCAAGGCCACCGAAGAACATCTCGTCAACTCCCTCCGCACCAACACTCCACCAATGCTTCCAAACGATGACACTGCAGAGCCCAACCACCGCTGATGTATCTCCAACTGCGCCAACATTTGGGCACCACTCATGGACAGTACTGCGTCAGTACCTTCCTCCTGCCTGATGGCAGGTGTGAGGGTGAGGCAGTGCCACAGGGATAGGCTGGCCCCATGCATTGCTGGAGTTGCGTCATGGTTGTGACACGACTGCATCAATGCGTGACTTTAGCGCAGACAGATACGTCAGGATTCCTGACGTATCTGTCATTACTTGCGTCATGGAGCGCTGTCCAGTGAGTACAGCACATCCATGCTGTTGCAAGGAGGGCGTAATGAGAAGTGTTGCAACGCTGTCTTGTCGCAGTGCAGCAACACTTTTCATGACTGGGGCCCAGGAATGCGCACTATCTTATTGATGGTGCACATTCCTGCACTGTATTTTTGTCGCAGGGCAGCGCTGCAACATTGCTTGCAGCGCTGTCCAGCACCAAAAACATGCATAGATGTGGGCCCAAGACTTATCCCCATTTTTAAGACCAGCTATTTTCTGGTCTTAAGTTCCTGCAGCTAACGGGCCTTAGCGCAACTTTTTTTATCGCTTCGCGGGTCCGGCCAATCCTTGCTAATAGGGCGAAGTGTGGTTAGCGGGAGTTTTTGCTAAATTTAGAGAAGGAACGCCTACCTTGCATGTCATTAGCGATAAATATCGCTGGCATGCAAGGCGATAGAAAAACCGGGTGCTATCACCGGAAAGCTGTCGCTAACGCCTGTTTGCGACAGCTTGCTAATAGGGCGATAAAAATATCGCCACTTTAGCGTCAAAAAAGTGCCGCTAAAGTGGCGATAAGCCCTTGATAATATGCCCTTTATTGTAACTGGCCGCTTTGGTAAGCTGTATATTTCTGCATTTTCAGTAAAAGAACGATTTATGATTCAAAAATAAAAATATTTCCTTTAATACCATTTTTTCTTTACCCTGCAACAGTGAAACTGTATTTTCTTGGCTAGTTCTAGGAATGCGCAGAAGTCTGGCCCACTTCCTTCAAAAATCTTCGGGGTTTAATAAATCTGAACCAAGCACAGAATGTCCTTTACCTTCCAAATCCATTAACAAGGTAATTTGGACAATATCTGAAGGTCTACATGTGTGCAATCGTTTGCTGCTTTGCAGGTATATTATTGTGAGCATTTTTGACCCAATTCGCAATGATCTACAGTTTTCGGAGGAAAAATGTGAGTTCACAGCGTCACGAGGGTTTAGAAGAATCACAAGTAGAATTACATTTTTAATATATTTTCCATGTAGGTTCTTTCTGCTTCTACAAAACAAACATTGATGGAAAATGCATTAAGAGAATTCTAGACTTCCCGCCTCACTTTCACCATTCATATATAATACACACAATGCTGCGAAATATTTTAAATGTACTTTCCACATAAGCAACATACAGCAATTGCTTGTTCCTTTAATCACTATAATGACCTATGTGTGAGGGGGACAACCTCTGGTTAGACTTGCCTTGCACAAAGTTTGTCAGTTGCTCATAGTAACAGAGTCTGCCAGTGGCTAACCAGGTGCATAGTCATACAGTCAGTCAGTGGCTATGTACGCTCATAGGGCCAGATGTACCAAGAATGGAGTTGGTAAAAGAGGTCGCAAACTGCGCACCGAGGGCTTATTTATGAGATCCCTGAGTCACTTTTGCACCACATAAAGTGGTACATGCGTGAGGCAGGGCTCTCAATCCGATTTATTAAGCCACGAAAAGCCACCCTTTGTGGCTTTGAGTGGCCTCATAAATCTTGAGTAAGGTAACGCAGTGCAAATCGCTTCATCGCCTTTCTCTGCACCTGGGTGGCATTCTATGGGCGCTGTTGTGGGTTTTCATATGCACCACTCATGGATTTTGACACAGTCCCAGATTTACAAAGTCATGTATACCTGGGGAAGCGCCAAATCCGTACACCTCCCAAGGTGAGGCGTAACGAGGTGAAATATGTTTATTTCTCCTCATGTTTTCCACTTTCTATGTGTGCTGCATTCTGCAGCATACATAGAAAGAGGAAAACACCTCTTAGGATTGTTTTTGTGCAGGAAGGTGTTCCTTCTTACACAAAAACAATCCTGCATGCAACGGAGGCACCCTTGCACCATCAAGAGTGCCTACATTGGCGCTAGGCTGCCAAAACAGCACCAGCGCAGGAAGAAAGGACGGTAATGCACAGTATTGCATAAATATGGTGCATTTCTGCCCATTCACTTTGACGTAGGGCAGAGCAGCAAGGCACCTTGCTGCGCTGCCCTACGTCAAAATCCCATAAATGAGGGCCTGAGTTTTATTGAATCTTTTCTGTTTTTGCAAACCGTCCTATGTGCTAAAAGTCAATTCGCAAAAACCCGATTCTTAGTGGGTCGAAATTTTACCTACCTCATGAACATTAATGAGGTAGGTCGCAATTCACGCCTCACTGCGAATTGCATCTGTCTCAGGACGGGTGACCTGCTGAGGTCAGTAGCAGACCACTATGTCCGAGATTGCTTTTAAATAAAGTAATTTTTTTTTTTAACTCACGTTCTGTAAAGGAAAAAGGGATGCGTTTAATAAAGAAAATGTAAAGCTTAAGTAGCATTTTTTGAGACTAGGCAGTGATACATAGAACCACCGTCTACTCTTAGAAAATATTTTTAACAAGATTCACAAAGTGAAATGTGTATGTGTTTGTGAATGGGTTACCGCTACTTGTGTATAGTGTGTACACGACTTGATTTTGGTCTCAAAAACATTAATGCATCCCATTCCAAATTGGTATTTGTAAGGGACTTCCTAACACCCCCTTTCAGATACAGATTTGTGTTACTGAATCGCAATTTCGGTTACAAATTTAACAAAAAGCTTTTGCTATCTCAAATGGCCTGATTCTGAAAATTGAACCTTTTGCCGATACAAAACCACTGCACTCATCTGGTCCATAGTAACACAGTTTGTCAGTCGCTAAGCCGGCCCACTTTTGCACAGTTTGTCAGTTGCTAAGGCGGCCCACTTTTGCACAGTTTGTCAGTTGCTAAGGCGGCCCACTTTTGCACAGTTTGTCAGTTGCTAAGGCGGCCCACTTTTGCACAGTTTGTCAGTTGCTAAGGCGGCCCACTTTTGCACAGTTTGTCAGTCGCTAAGGCGGCCCACTTTTGCACAGTTTGTCAGTTTCTAAGCAGGTTCACAGTCACACAGTCTATCAGCTGCGAAGCATGCACATTCACTCAGTTTGTCAGTGAATAACTAGTCTCATTGGCTCACTGTCAGTCCCTAACCAGGCACAAAGTCACACATTTTGTCAGTGGCTAACCTAGTGCATAGTCACACAGTTTGTCAGTCTTTAAGCAGGCTCATAGTCACACAATCAGTCGCTAAACCGAAAATGTAATACACGCGTTCTCGATCTGAACAACAGCCTCTCTGCTTTTGAGAATGCAAGGCTTTGTGTGTGTATGTTTAGTCTTTTCACTCAAAATAATATTTCGTGTGTTACCTGTCACTGCTCTTCAGGAGCCAAACTTTATATGTAAAATGAGTGGGACTGTTCAAGGATAAAGAACATGCACAACCTTCAGTAGTAGCCTGAGGCAAACAGGAAACCTCCATAGAATTGTTTACTGTCACAAAATGTCACCTTCAGAGCTAAACAAAGCAAGACACAGTGGAATTTCTTCTGAAATATACAAAATGTAAACAGCATAACAGCAAGAGTGGGAAAGGTGCTATATAACAGGCAGTGCACATCACTTTCAGTCCTGTTTTGTGGTATGTGTGTTTTTTGTTCAGCTATGTGCTCAAATAAGTAATGGCTTTGTTATGTTACATTATAGATATTGTATAGAGTAATCAATAACGCGGAAGGGATACACACGTGGTGCTTCCCATCAACTGAGCTTGAAAGCAAGCATGACAAGTAGCACATAGAGAACCACCAAGCTCCCAGCTGCTTCCCGAGCCGGAGATAATCACTGTACGACACAGGTGAACAGGAACTTTGTTCCAGGCTGTGGTGAGAAATACTGAAAATGTCTTCCACCTTTGGATTGTCTCTAAAACAAGTGATTTGAAAAGTAGCCTGTTATTGTGAGAAAATGTAACATAATAGAACTCTGTACAGAACATAGAAAAGAGGCTTGAAATAGAGGTAGCTTACCGTAGATGTTGCACAATGCAATGGACTTTGTAGAGCCCATACAGAGGCTGGCAGTCAATGAAGAGATCACAGCAACAGGTCAGCTGCAGCGAATCTTCGAGCCATAGTGGGCATGCAAGCCGTGGCCTCCTCTGTGACCTGGAGCTATTCAACAAGAGAAGATTCAGCCCTCTCAAGGTTCTATTGTTCACTTGAAATTCAGGTATTTTGACAGATAGTGAAGAGTGAGATGTTGTGAGCGATTCAGGCCAGTTTGTAAAGGGGCCTTGCATCAATAGGCAGCAATCTTCCCAAGAGCAGAATTGCAGTAATGCAATTAAAGCATTTGATGCCACACACAAGCAGATGGATGAATCTCAGGCAGCCTTCAGTGTGTTTACTTGTAAGTTAGAAATGCCTGCAAGAAGGAAGATACAATACTCATGTCTTGATAAAACTTAGGAATTTTCTATTCTCTTTAGGTCCTACTCTGAGCATAAGGCTGAGCTCCGAGTAGGACCTGGGGAGACTAGAGAATTTCTTAGTTTTAACTGACAGCTTCAGTTGAAAGTGACCGCTCATAGCCATGATATTTATGGTTGTTTGGAGATTTAGGGCACATTTAGGGCCAGATGTTTGACCATTCCGTTTTGCATGTCGCAAATATCGATTTTTTGCGGCTCGCAATTTGCGACTTGCAAAACAGAATGTACTAATGTGTCTCAGACACATTTAGTGAATCCCAATGGGGTCGCAAATGACCTGCCTCATCAATATTCATGAGGCTGGTTGCAATTTGCGACCCATTGGGAATGGGCAAGAACACAGGGAGGGTGGCCTGATGGGGACAGCAGACCATCATGTCTGTGTTTGCTTTTTAAATAAAGCAAATTGTTTTTTCCAAATGCAGCCCATTTTCCTTAAAGGAAACCGAGATGCATTTAAAAAAAAAAAAAAAAAATTATTCTTTTAATTTTTTAAGGGTAGGCAGTGGTCCGTGGGACCACTGCTTGCGCTTAAAAAATATTTTCGAATACATTCACAAAGGGGAAAGGGTCCCCTGGGGACTCCTTCCCATTTGCGACTGTCTTACCACCTACTTGATGTAGGTGGTAACTGCGAATATTTTGCAACTGCATTTGCGGTGGCAAAACAATCGTGCATACCAGTGTGACTCGCTATTAGGAAGGGACGCCCTTGGCACGCTCTTACTAATAACAGCTCGCAAACCCTATTTTGTGAGTCGGTAATAAGTTACTGACTTCAAAATAGGGTTTGTACATCCCACAACCCCTTTTAACGGTCGCAAAAGGCCCGATTTTCCATTTGCGCCTGCTAAAAAGGGTCGTACATCTGGCCCCTAGTGTTAAGAATTAGACCAACTGTTCCGTGGGTCTCATTGAATAACGGGTCTATTCCAGACCTGAGAACCCGCATAAAGCACACGTTTTGTCATGAATTAAACAACAGAGGGGCATATTAGCAAGACCTACGTTAAAATTATCGCCGTTTTAGCGGCAGGAAACTGCCGCTAAAACGGCGATAATGGGCTTGCTAATATGCGTTATAGAATTCCAATAGAAGCCCAGGTTAGATGTGCAGGACATCTAACCTGGGCTTCTATTGGAATTCCATAACGCATATTAGCAAGCCTATTATCGCCGTTTTAGCGGCAGTTTCCTGCCGCTAAAACGGCGATAATTTTAACGTGGGTCTTGCTAATATGCCCCAGAGACCTTTCGAAGTGTAAATCGTACCCTGGTTCTGGCTTCGGGCACAAAGGGTTTTTGGTCCTGTGTTACATAGCTCATTTAGGGTTAGGCAGAGAATGAGTCCTACCATAAATTAGTAGATTGCATGCCCTGCCAAACCCATGATTCCCCACTTCATTTGTAAGGAGGGAGAATTACTATGGTTCCAAAGGCAGATCCTCAGCTTGCTCTGTCATTGTACACCTTTGACCTGGTGATCAGTCCTGCACAGGGCTGCCAGGTCAATGCTTCAGAAGGCCCACCCTATTTAGGGTCTGCCTTCCAAGGCATATTTTCCTGCCTGGGGCCATTACGCCAGTCAGTGCTTTACACCCCTATGTTTGCATTTCAGGAAGAACCACTAATGTAATTTTTTTTTTTTTTAAATATAAAAAATGCCAATGAGCTGCCTTGATGAGTTGGCTGCCGGTATTCATTTGTTCATGAATAGTGCTCTCACCCCATGGGTGGAAGCACTTTTGCAAATACTCTTGGTCAAGCAGGCAGAGGTGAGGAACTCCACAGCAGCAGTGTAGTGATGGGCCACCCGCCCAGGTTAAACTGACTCCCTTAATCTTTTATCAAGAGTGAAGCAAAGGGATTTAGAAAATTTAATCAGTTCAGATATACAGTCAGATATACAGTCAAAGTAAATTTAAAAAGTCCAGCTATGATTGAAACTGGATGTTAGCTTGGGAGAGGGGATTAAATTGGATTATTAATTATAGAATTGGTCATTATTATTAATATTTTCAAATGGTGACTAGTCATGAAGTCCTGAACGATCGCAAGAGTCCTAGCTTTATGTGAGATGTCACCAGGTGTGGGTATTTTTTTAAATACAGCAACGTGTCATCAACATATTGACATATGAAATTCCTGAATTAATCGATAGGGTAATTGATGTGGGCATTGCCTAAGCACGAACCAAGTTGGCTGTTTAACAGAAAGTCTCATGTCCTTGCTGTCCGAAATCCAGGAAAGTCCTAAATCATCATGTTTGGAGATGGACGACATGTAGACCCTATGTGGTCCCGGGGGCCTGGACTGATGATCGATATTCAGAGTGGTGCTATCAATGGACATGTAGATGGGCATAGTTCTGAGGTCTGTGCAGCGAACTGGGGCCTAAGGAGCTGATTTCCTTGAGGCATGGGACAAAAATAGCAGCCTGGATGGAGGTGATTCACGGTTCCAGTGGTGGCTACATGTCTCACCTGGCATCTGAGCAGTAGAGGTCAAGTGAAGAATCACCCAGCAGTGGATCTCATTCTCTTCCTCACCCCTACCCCTCAGCTGCATAGCAGAGTGAGGCGCACCTATGGAGTGGAAGGCTGGGCTGTGGCGGCCTGCAACCAAATATCAGAGGGGGACAAGCAGCCTTGTTGATCAAAAGTACTGCATGGGGCCTGGACCAGGAACACATAGTGGGAACAACTAGAACAAACCACGACAGAGGCCAGTTGAATGCCAGAGGCCACAAGCCTGTGTAATTGGGCTGAAGACCAAGTGTGAGTGTGCCTAAACCACAGGAGGTGGGATCAATGAGCTCTATTGCTGGAACATACCTGACCTTAATAGTGGTAACGAAAGATGCTGTGATACAATGAGGTTTGTTAGCAGAGAGGCTCACAGTACAGATGTGACAGTATCCTCAAAGATTTGAGCAGTGGTACAGATGGAGGTCACAGGCTTCAGGGTGTCACTTTGGGAGATGGTCTCTCAGAGGCGCACTGAATTACTATCCCTGGCAGGTGGCAGTTACCCGTGTCCCCTATTTTTTGCCTGCTTCCTTTTCCTGACATTAAATGCATGTTGGGATTTTGTTTAAGTATGACACATTAGTGAAGTACAGCAATTTCTGATCAAATATTTTCTTGGGCAACAATAGCGATGCTGACACGCTGAAGACGGCTAGACAATATTGAAGGAATCATCCCATGAGATTTGCCACTAGGGCATTGAGAGACTTTCTGTACTACATTAGTGGCAGGACTACAGCTAAAGTACTAATCAGAGTAAGGTGGCTTAAAAGAGTGGAGTGGGACCAAGCCATTAGGACTCAGCAACAAAACATGCCTCACAAATCAGAAATATGCCTTTCTGCAACCACTGGAGTCTTAAATATTGCAAGAAATAACTCAGGTAAACCAGAATAAACAAGCCTAGACATCTGAGCCCAAGATGTGGAACACCCGAGTAGGGGTATCTGACACTATAGCAGCTTTGGATAAAAAAATAGATACTGTTGCCATGGATCTCAATCTGCTAGGGTACTACCAGGGACTACCAGCTGCATTCTTAATTACAGAGTTGGAAACACCATTCTTCAAACACTAGAAATCAGAGGTACCTATTTACCAGACTTTTGCTCAGGCACTTTAACAGCAGGGACAGATGATTAAAACAATGAAAAGGCACCTGCGGATTAGAAATATCAAGCACATGATGCCTTTCCTTGCTCATCTAAGGATAATTGTTGATGGAAAGACTTTGCACGTTTTATCTGAGGATGGCATATCCAAAAGGATGGAAGGTTGAGTAGCAGTATAAGGTGATGACGGAAAGTCACAGCAAAGGTGACATGATAGTTTACCTGAGCCAGGGACCGAGGAAGGAAAGAAGGATAACTTGGTGCTATCCTGATGGTAACCTTGGAATAGATGGAGTCTCCTGACTCCCACTGGGAGGATAAATGACCTGGAGGTCACTTACTCGGAAAGACTTAGACTAATATGTGATGGTGGAACATAACAGTGTAGGATCCCAATTTACCTGTCACAACAAATGACATAAATACATTGATAAATGGTTCTCGTTATTTGCTTGATTTGCTAGGAGTGAAACAGCCAGGTTCCATATTTGTAGATGTATTTACAAATATAAGGCCTCTTCAAAATCCAGATTCATGCTTTTTGGGTGTGCAGGTGAGGGATGAGAAAACTAAATTTGAAGGCTGGCAACATTATACCTCCTCAGAAAAATCAGTGTAGTTTAAGTCAAAGTTACAGATGTAAATTAGTGTTTATAAGTTAGGGCATCAGGCACCTAGTGCATGGGGGGGGTGGCTAGCTCTAGACCCATCGCACAAGTGTATTAGGTGGGGATTTATGGGATGGTGCTGGGGTGCCCTGCTTTATGCACTCAAGAGTTCATTGGAAATTGAAATGGTATGCCCATTGCCTGGGTAGCCAGACTTCCTACTGAACTGTGATCCAGATGTGAAATATGCATGGCCCAAATGTGACCATGCTGCAGAAAATGTATATTGCATATAATAGATGCCCTTTTACAGAGTGATGGAAGTTCAAACTATTTGTACATGCTGGGCACTCCACAGGATCCAGAGGCCAGACTGTTGATAACAACCCTAATACTGAAAAAAGACTAAACAGTGAGGGGGACGAAGACTTGATGCATGGGAACTCAGGGTGAAGAGACAATGATGAGGCTCTGAAAGGGCACTGAACATTACTTTATAGAGTATCAGGTAGACTAGAGTCTGCAGTGATTCTGTGGGAAGCATATGACCTGATAATACAGGGTCAAGCCATTTACAAAATGATGGGGAAGCAAAGGGCGAGAATATGTACTGCTCTTGAATTAGAAGAGGATTTAAATAAGCAAGAAAACATGTCTGTTTGACCCAACCCCTGGAGGTTAGATATCAAATGACTTTTAAAAAAGAATATAATACATCTGTGGTTGCAAATACGGCAAGGCCTGAATGCAGGGCAAACCAATACAGTTTGTATGACCTTGGCAATAAACCTGGTAAATTCCTGGCCTGGTTAGCTAAGGGAGAGGGTGGCTGTTGTTGCACGGAGTAAAAGATAAATATGGAGGCTTGGTAGAGGGTAATGGAGATGTGCCCTATGTGTTCTTTACAAAAATCAAATGCAAAAGCATGACTGAAATAAAAGATTTTGCTAAAGATCTATCGATCTCTAGCTTGGATGATATACCTAGGGAGTCCCTAGGGGCTGCATTTCCAGAGGATGAAATTCTAACTGCTATTACACAACTTGAGAGTGGGAAGACATTGCGGGCCATATTTACAAGGGAAGTAGCGGAGTGAGGCGTTAGCCTTCCTGGCTTAATGCCTCACTCTGCCACTTCAGAAACGCAGGGCTGCACCATATTTACAAGAATATGGTGCAGCCCTGTATTTCCCCCTGTGCTGGCGCTACACTTAGCAGCCTAGAGCCAGCGCAGACACACTTGCACCATAGTGCAAGGGTGTCTCCATGCAGGGAAAGATTGTTTATGTACAGGAAGGTCCCCCTTCCAGCACATAAACAATCTTTAAATGTCGTTTTGTAACTTCTATGTGTGCTGCTTAAATCAGCACACATAGAAGTTGCAAAACAGCATTTTAAAAACATGATTGTTTATGTGCAGGAAGGGCAACATTCCTGTACATAAACAATCATTGGCCTTTTGCTATTTTCATGTGTGCTGCACAACGCAGCACACATGGAAACAGCAAAAACGAAACATTTCTCCTTGTTGCGCCAGGGTAAGGCCAGGTTTTCCCTGGTCTTAATTCTGGCGCTGCCTCCTATTTCGCCTCCCTTGTAAATAGGGGGCAGCGTCGGAATCAATGGGTGTTGCGGTGGACCGCCCACAGCAACACCCATTGCTCTCCCCTTTCATGCTAAGCATAGCGTGAAAGGGGGCCTTATTTACTAGGCAGCATTAAGCCACGTTAAGTGGCTTAACTCTGCCATGTAAATAAGGCGAAGCCCCTATCGCCACAAGAACATCGCAAAAAGTGACGTTCCTGTGGCGATATGGGCTTGAAAATATGCCCCTGAGTTCTTTAAAAAGGTGGCCAAGAGCATAGAGAAAAACTGGACAAGGACAAAGGACACGTTTTCCTATGTCTTCGGCAAGCTTTTTAAAGATGTTTTTTTATCAGGGATAAAGGAATGAGGGATTATTATCCCAGGACCTACACAATGCCACAATAACTCTGATTCATAAACTATGTACACCATCTGATTAATGAACGACATTCAGGCCGATTTCACTTATAAATGTTTAAAACAATTCTTGACAAAGTCGGAGACAAATGCCTGTTCAGCGTGATTGAAGCATTGTTCTTTAAAGATCAGTCTAGGTTTATGTCACGGAGGTCGACTAGGTTTACCCTCAGAAGATTGCACTGTAGTTTAGAACTTGCAGAAAGACTGGCAGAATACACAGTAATATTGTCGCTCAATCCCAAAAAGGTATTCACTCTTTCGAATGGCCCTTTGCTTTTGCAGTGTAAGAGAGTCTTGGGATCAGCATTCATTGAATGGTTTAAGCTAAAAAAAATAGGTAAGTGACAGAATAGATTCTTGTGAGACCGTTGTGATAGATGCAATTCAGCCAACAATAGAGTTGTCTATTTTTACTTGTTGTGAGCACTTGGAAGGGTAAGATGTAAATCAGTTTGCCACCTTGGCACCACAGCCCAAATGATTTAAGGGTGCTTATAAGTGCTAATTGTTGCATCAGCAGACGTGAGTTGTCAGTGTTGAGGAAACATAAGTCAATGACCTCCCACTTGGAGCAGAGCTGTCTCTGTGATGAATCCCGATCTGAAGCCAGATTCTAATTCGTCCAGGAGGCCATTTTCTTTAATCGATTGTTTGAGTTCTAAAGCCACATATTGATAAACTTTGCCCAAAAGCCAAAGACTAGTAAGAAATTGTGGAGATTTTCCAAATAAGCCTTTGGTTTCTTCAGTAGTGATGACATTTGACCCAGTTTGATAGAGTACCATAATTCACCTTGAATGATTTAGATTTTGTAAAATTTAATTAAAAGGGTAAATCAGTGCTTAATTTTAGCAGGTGGTTTCCAGTGCTCGGCACCAGTATTTAATTGCCAACACTAGCACTTGCTGTTTGTCTAAATTAGAGATGAGCACAACAACAGTTGTTTATTAATGCAATATACATTAAAAATGACTAATACCTGCATCCCACGCTATTGCTATAACTTTGAGGGCAGGGAATAGTCTGAATTGTCACACTTGTAGGAGTGTGATGGTTAGTAGTTGTGTTGGTACTATAATTTCCAACAATATCAGGGGCAATGGGTGGTGCAAGCTGCAGTGGCCTCCTGACACAGGCGCTGGCACTTATGTTTTTACAAATTAAACAATGGAAATGACTGTGTCTCCTGTCTATAGCTAAAGTGGTTGGATGAGATCTGTGAAGCAGTTGTAAGGTTTCACTCTAACTATGGTATTGATTAGCTCATTAAAGGAAATTTCACTGACGGTGAGCCAGTTTCACAGTTTGCGTTCACTTTGCAGGATTGTACCCATGATTGGATGGTAAAGACTGAGTAAGCTCAATGCACTTGATTTGCTCATAATACACCCATGCCAATTCCTCACATTTGGGGTCCATAACTGTGAATGAAAGATATTTAGAGGCAAATTTGAACACCACTCTCTCTAACCACACAATTGCACAGGCAGTGCAACACTTTTCTTGGAGCATCTTACTGGGATACAATGTGTTCTTAAAGATGATTTTCCTCTTGATGTTCTTTAATGAATTAAATAAATCAGGTAGGATTTTTGTTCAAAGCAATCTAATAAAGGTTGTGTATAGTTGCTGAGGACGTTGAGGCTTACGCTTCCCCCAAAGGGACCAGTGTTTTACTTTATTGATTGTCTTGCCCAGGTCCCAAGGATGTTGGGCTGCCCCTTCTATCTATTGTGTGTACTTTTAGAAAGTTGCCATTTTCTTGCCCTAACCATTTGTGCCTTCTGTCAATTGTCCTGGGTCACATGACTGTGAATGACTCTGATGTTGGGGTTTGTGTATTCCTTCCAGACAGTGACACCGGGGAGGCTTAGGTGTGGACAGGTTGGGACATCCTGGCAGGATGACTGGGAGGAGTTGCACCCAGCTCCACCTGCACTTCAAAGGACTCTGCTTCACACACACACATACACACACATGTATAAATATAGGACCTCCAGAGCCACCCGTCAGTACACTCCTGGACCTGTTGACATTACAGAAGAAGGACTGCCCTGCCACTAGAAGACTGCCCTGCTGCTTCAGCACTGCTTTGTTCTCTGGTAAGGAAGACTGGACCAGCTCCCTTTATCTCAGGCTAACCTGAGTGACTCCAAGTGCCAGATGATTGACCTCCTATCTGTGCTACAGGGACAGAACAAGCTCCAGATGCCTCCCTGCAAATGCCCAGCTGACCTGCTGTACTAGACCTGCAACTGGGCGTGTATGAGACTTGCTGGCCTCTGTTGCAATGAGTTCCTGGTCTCCAAGAGGTGTCTCCCTAGGTCCTGGGCCCTTGGCTGGCATCAGAGTGTACTCCTCCCTGCCTAAATGTCGGATCCATCAGAACCGACACAGCATAATGCACCTCGACACAGGACCTCACATTGCGGCTCCTGATTAGCAGCCTCATCTGAAACGACTCAGTGCAATGTACAACGCAGGACCTCGCATTACATCTCCTGATCAGCAGCCTCTTCGGAACCAATGCAGCGCGATGCATCTTGATGAAGCCTTCGCATCAGAGCTCTCACAGCTCCTCATCGGAAACGAAACAGCACAACACAAATTCTTGCATCAAGGACATAAGGTCTAATCTGGTACCTTTACCCGGCCCAAACTTGTGACTTTGTCCCGGTTCAGTGCAACCAGATATCCACAGTTGGTGTGTTGCCCTTCTAAGAGCTGTTTTTACCTAAAACTTTGACATTATATTTCTCTGGTTCTACTGATTGGAGTTTTGTCATTCTGGTATAATTTTATGTATAAAAATGTACCCTATCGTTTTAAATTGGTTTGGGATTTTCCTGTTTTGTGTTGTGTTTCCAATTTATTACTGCGAGTGCTGCATAAATACTTGCCTCTAAGTTAAGCCTGAATGCTTTGTGCCAAGCTGCCAGAGGGTTAAGCACAGGTTAATTTAGTGACTTTTGTAGTTCACCCTGACAAGGATTGTGGTTGTTGCTTGAGTGGAGCTTCCACCCCTCTTAACCAATAACCCAATTTCTTACAGCATGCATTTGGACAATCATCAAACACTATATATCCCTGCGACTAGAGGAGTCTGATGGACATAAAGATGTATTACTTTTTCCCATCGGGCTTAAGATTACTGATAAAACCATTGTTGCCTATATTTATTCTTTCCTACTTACTTTCATTAGGTTTTGATTAGTTTCTTTGGGAAACCATAGGTGAAGCTACACAAAGTACCAATTTTCGAATTCAGATTAGGTTCTACGTTTTATAAATATATATAATTCCTGGTTCAACCATGAATTTCACATCTGTTTCCACCAAAAACTGCAACACAATAGAATCCACAAAAATACGAAAACTAATTACCGCTTATAAAACTGCAAAAACTGTTGGTAAAGAAGGTTTTTACAACTGCCTGCTCCTGAAAGCTGGATGAAGGTGATGTAATTCGTAGAAGAAACACACATACATTCTTGCAGGCCACTCTCTTCCAATTTGTCTCAGTTCCACCAAGGGAAATCCACAAACCCTGCGTACCTTTCATGTCCCTAACATGTGGCCTGTATATCTGTTGTAGAAAAAAGAGATATGAAGGAGTAAGTGTGAACTGCCCCAATCATTAAAAAAAAGGCTCAGCACTGGAAGGGGCAGGGGTTGATAGCCTCAGCACTCAGGGGTTAAACATTGTAAAGTTTTCTCTATTTGCTCATTTTATGATTGTTTTTTCTATTACTTGATGAGAATCGATTAGACAAATTTGAAATAAACATTTTTCTACAGAAATATTTTAGCTTGTTCTGACAGTTTACTTTTTACATCTCTTTCATTTTGTTGCATATTTCCCTTTTATTAGTAACTTTAGGAAATACTGAAAGGTACATTTGTCTCAAAGTTATGTGCTGGCAATTAGAGCTCAGCATGCATTATTAAACTTCAATAATTTGTTCATTACGAATTGACTAATTATTTTTATAAAGATAACTGGCAGAAAGGTTACTCTGACCCGCTTTGGAGAACATATTTTTAATGGGTGAGTAACTTTATGATCATTTTTATTAAGAGCAACCTTCATAGTCTTGCCATAAAAAATTAAAAAGGACTTCACTGTTGATTAATTCAACAACGATTAAAAATGCAAGCACAAGATCCCGGCATCACAGTTAATTTGTAACTGGTATTCCGATCTTTCTAATTTAAGTTTGTCAAGAAGTACGCCACAAAGTGATTAAAATACACTTTACCCATGAAATATAATTTTGTTAGTATAGCTTATTTCTTGGTATAGAAAGCACGTTTCCA
Organism: Calotriton arnoldi; assembly: GCA_963921515.1. NCBI lineage: Eukaryota > Metazoa > Chordata > Amphibia > Caudata > Salamandridae > Calotriton > Calotriton arnoldi. The sequence continues at coordinate 400,111 of CAWUFW010003655.1, read as the reverse complement.
ATTTACATAGTTAAAATTATGTGTTAAAAATGTTGTGGAAGCAGAATGAGAAAATGAGAGGAAAAGGAAAGGGAGAGAGGAAGGAAGAGAGAGAGGGAGGGTTTAGTGAAGTAAAGGAACGGAGGAAGAAAGTGAGGGAAGGGAAGGAAAGGGAAGAGAACGGGGGGGGAGAGGAGAAAGGAGTTATAGTGAAATAAAGGAACCGAGGAAGGAGATCATAAATGATGAAAGTGATAGTGTAGTTATAAACTTTGGAGACGTAAGGGATATTTTTCATTATGTGCCAATTCCTCTTTAAGCATTGATCTAAAAGTATTATCGTTAGCGGAGAAGCAGCACAAAGTAGTTTTTAGCAAAGGACTTTTCAATGACCCACCTATTAGTGTGGCTACAGATTGTGGTATGACTATCAAGGACATACGCAATGTCCAACTGCTCCTATCATTGGAACAAGGAGAGGGTGACGCTCTAAAACTTACTCAAATCCTACAGGATTTAGACATTAGCCCCAATACGGACATAGATAGTGGACTCAAACAACGGTCTAGGTTCACACCCTGTTTGGCCTCGGATAATGTGATTGATATCTTCTATAAAATAACCACTAAAGAAATTTATAGACTAGAGGACTGATATAGCTCTGGTCGCAAGACCATCTGTCATAACATCACCCAGGGCGAAAGACTTGCACTACAGACTCTCACGGCCAATACCAACATTATCATAAAGGAAGCTGACAAGGGCGGTAATATAGTCATTATGAACAAAAATGATTATATCCAGGAAATAGACCGCCAACTATCTGATGTTTCAGCCTATGAAAAATTAACTTTTAATCCACTTCAGGAGACAACCAATCTAATTGAGTGCAGACTAAAACATTGGAAAGACCGGGGTTTGGTTTCTGATGCAGAATTCTGATATTTGTTTAATCCAACGCCCACAGCTCCATGCATATAAAATCCTTCCCAAGAGTCATAAATCGGCGGCTTTTCCACCTGGGAGACCTATCATCTCCAGTATTGGTTCACCCACTGAAAAGATCTCTGAGCATATAGATCTATTTCTACAGCCCTTTGTATGTAATATACCTTCATATGTCAGAGACACAAAGGACCTGCTGAGCAAGGTCTCAGCCTTTGAATGGTCAGAAGGCAATCTACTAGTGACATTGGATGTCAGTTCTCTTTACACATGTATCCCTAAGACCAAAGGTTTGGCTACTGTACAACATTTCCTAGATACCAGAAGTGCTATCATGCTGGAGCACAATGAAATGCTTATGGACGTCATCACCCTAGCACTAGACAACAATTTATTTGTACACAATGGATATTGGTACTGGCAAACACAAGGTGTGGCAATGGGGGCAAAATTTCCAGCCTAGTTTGCCAACTTGTATATGGGCATCTATGAAAGGACACACATTCTGACCCTATGTCCTCCTGAATTTACTGAACCCATCGTATTATGGGCTCGCTACATAGTGGATGTCTTACTATTCTGGTCTGGGGATGTCACAACACTTAGCAACTTCATACAGTTCCTCAACAGTAAAAGTTTCAACATTCACTTTACCCACCACCACTGTACGAAGAGTGTGAATTTCTTGGACACTACTCTTTATGTGGATGGGAAACAAATATGATCCAAACTGTTTAGAAAACAGACTGCATGTAATGCAATTCTTCATGCTTCTAGCTCACATCCCCAATCGCAGATTAGAGCCATTCCATTTGGCGAAATGACCAGAATCAGACGCAACTGCAGCCAGGAGCATGTTTCCAGGTGGAACTCCAAAATATGGAAAAAAGATTCAGGACAAGAGGCTATCCATCGCACATTCTAAATGAGGCGAAAAATAAGATTGAGAAGGTTGAATGCACAGATTTGCTCATTAACCGGACAGCCAAACGAAGTAAGGGTAGCCAGCATAATAAGAAACCTGCACTGGTAACACCCTACAGTGTACTCAGTCCGGAACTGTATAAAGCCATGTATAAACACTGGCACATTCTACTGATGGACAATACACTCAAGGAAGTGATTACCACCAAGCCCAATATGAAATATGATCCACAGTAGGGGAAGAACGATCCGACAAACTCTCTGCCATCGTTTTCTTACTCCTTCGACCCCAGACACAAGGCTGCCCAGATTGCCTACCGGCTTCCATAAATGTGGACATTGTAATATGTGTCGATTTGCCAAAGACAAGACTCTAGACTTCCAATACAACACAAACCATATAAAATCAGCAAGTTCATAAATTGTAATACTAAGTTTGTGGTTTATTGCATCATATGTGAGTGTGGTCTCATCTATGTGGGTAGTACAATCAGACCCTTCAAGGAACGCATCCAGGAACATGTGCATGCAATCAAAAATATCAATCGATATTATCCTTTTGCTACACACTACAATAGCCTGCATGGTCAAAATTAAAATCATAAGATTGCCTTCCATGGTTTAGAAAACACACAAGATGATGGACGGAATGCTGCACATTGGCAAACATTCACCCCCAGTCACAGATCTGGGTTTAATCCATCGTTATTTTGCTTCACCACGCCACCCCAGTTCAGACATAGCCATATGCAAATCAGTCTTGACCCTGTGCCTCATGGGAACAGTCCAGACCGAACTACCAAGCCATGTCTTCCCTGGGCCGTAATCAAGCATCCTAGGACCGGTTTCAGGCTATCAGCCTTCATCAGCCAGGATAGCTTGACTCCAGTGGCGTAGTGAGCACGGGACCCATGTCTGGGCATACCCTTCCCACTTAGGACGAAATGCAAAACACACAAGATGATGGACGGAATGCTGCACATTGGCAAACATTCACCCCCAGTCACAGATCTGGGTTTAATCCATCGTTATTTTGCTTCACCACGCCACCCCAGTTCAGACATAGCCATATGCAAATCAGTCTTGACCCTGTGCCTCATGGGAACAGTCCAGACCGAACTGCCAAGCCATGTCTTCCCTGGACCGGAATCAATTGTGTGTCTTTTGCTTCCATGGTTTAGACACACTCCGGCCGATGACATGAGGTGGCAATAAGACCCTGACTCTTAGACAGCTTGAAAGCAGTTAGATTATCCAACTTCGAGCAGTTGACATGGGCCTTAACGTGGACAGAGATCTACATATCTTTTTGATAAAATGACCGATTAATACTTTTCACATTGATGTGTATGATGCCTAATATAATGGTAATGTTAGTATTTTTGAACCATTTGAACAGTACAGTGTGTCCCAATTCTGATGTTTTGAACAACACATGCACTGATTGCTTCACATATTGGCAACAACATTCATGTCCCATTTCTTGCTTCTGAAACGAATAGTAGCGCTTAATTACGCAACAGTTGGTTTTACATATTGGTGATGGTTGTTTTCCTATGCTTAATGCCTTTGTTGAGAATTCCATATATAAAAATACTATATTGCAATTGAGTATTACAACATATTCTTAATGCCTTTGTTGAGAATTCCATGTAAAAATATTATATTGCAACTTAGTACTACAAACTATTTTTGGGTCCAAATTCTACCCTCTTGTGCTACTGAAATAAGTTTTGCCATCATCAATGTTGACATACGTTCTCACACTGCATTATATATATTGTGCAATATATGATGTGATTCTCTAATACCATTACCCTCTTACCTCTCCTCCCTTTCCCATTCCGCACTTCATGGCCATACCACTTTTTCTGCATGTCACATTCTATTGCAGGATATTCTCCACTTAGTTATGAGATTCCACAACTACAAACATGGCGCTCACACTAGTTCTCTGAATCTGGCACTCTCCCTCACAAGTCCTATTTCACTTTTTTGCCTTTGACCCATGCACGTATACATTTGCAGGTGCATGCATCAATGTAGGCTTTTGAGATTCCTTAATTGCGATTATGTAGGAATCGCTATAAAATTAGCGATTCCCAAACATTCCTTAATTGCGAGTCGCAAATTGCGAGTCGCAATTAAGGAATGCCTTCCCATTCATTCCTATAGGCCTACAGGTCCATAGGAATGAATGGGAGATTGCATGCGCAATTTGCGAGTACCAATAGGTACTCGTAAATTGCGCATGCAATTTCAAGGGTGCAAGGGTGTCAAAAGGACACCCTGTTGCACCCCTGTAATTGATTTGTGCACACATGTTGCGCACACACATGCCCCAAGGGCATGTGTGTGTGTAACCCACAACTTGGAAAAATGCACTTTAGTGCATTTTTCAAAGTTTTTGCAAATTACCATCAAGTACAAATTGATGGTAATTTGCGCCCCCTATTAGCAAAATCGCAATTTGCGATTCCATCATGCATTGCATTTAAGAAATCGCAATTTGCAATTCCTTCAATGCAATCGCAATTTAAGAAATCTCAATAATTTGCGATTTCTTAAATTGCAAGGGGCTGACAGGTTGATGCATCGCAGAAGCCCTTTTTGCAAGCGCAAACGGCCGATTTTTGCGAATCGCAATGTTTGCGCTCGCAAAAATGGTTGATGCATGTGCCTGTTGGTATTTTTTACATGCGGCGTATTCTGCCTCTCGTCTTTGAGAATCCATTCTACGTCCTACTCCGAACTCGAGGCAGGTAGGAGGACGCCTTCCCTTCTTTTAATAAGTGTTCTGGTTGTCTTTACATATCAGGAACGCTGTTTGAAAATTCACACAGTCATGTTCCCCTTTTTTCCTGTCTGTTTTTTTCAGGCTTATCATGGCCTCTCTGACTATTTATAAATTGGATGTGTCTCAGCCTCGAACTTTGGGGGCCACTCGCCAGTCACATTCATAGGTGTTTGCTGAATGACTTTCCCGGATTCAGGATTATTGTTCCTCATGTACAACTCACGTATGTGCAGGTACACTGTGCTATGCATGGTTTACACGTTGCAGGTACCCTCACGCCTGGGAAGCACCTCGCACAAAACATAACTATTTTCGGTATACGTTCTTGATTAGATCATCATGTAGACTGCTAAGGCTTTTTAGAAGAATTAAAGAAAATTGTTATTTTAAAGATTATGGGCCATATGTATGAAGCTGTTTTGCGATCGCAAACACTGCGAATCGCAAAAAAACGGTGTTTGCGATCGCAAAATACAGCCCCGCAATGTACGAGACACATCCCGATCGCTAATCTGCGAATCGCAAATATAGCGAGTCGCAAAATAGCGATCCGTACGCATTTGCGAAAAATCAGCGAATTCGCAAAATGTGACACACAAATAGCGAAACTCGCAATTGCAGAGTCCGCAATTAGCGATTTCGCTAAACGGAATGCATGAACAATTACGCAAATTGCGAATTCACGGAATTCGCAAATTAGAGAATCGCAATTACCATCAAGTATGAACAGGTGGTAACCATGTGCAAGCTAAATAAAGAGGCCCACAATGCAACTGATGTTTGTCATGATGGCTGGGCTGTACGTGATAGCCAGGAGGCTGCGACTCAGAGCTGCTGCACAGAGAAGGCGACGCCAGGAAAGGATCTTTAGAGCACGCATAACCCTGTTCCAGCGGACTGAGGAGGAGATCCATACAAACTACAGGCTGGACGAAGAGAGCATCCTGGAATTGATAGCAGAGCTCAGACCTATACTTGAACACCCCACACGCAGGACACACACCATCCCCACCCATATACAGGTCCTGTGCTCACTGCACCTCTTGGCGTCAGGGAGCTTTCAGGGGGTGATAGCCACAGCAGGAGGGGTCTCACAGAGTGCATTGTCGCGCTTTTTCCACGCGTTCCTTGATGCCATGGTACAGAGGCTGCACAACCACATCCACTTCCCCAGCACACCACAGGCACTAGCCCAGACCAAGCAGGACTTTTATCAAATTGCACAATTTCCCCACGTCATTGGATGCATCGATGGGACATGTCGCCATATCCCCCCCCTCCCAGAACGAGTATGTGTTCAGGAATCGCAAGTCCTACCATTCCCTGAACATACAGGTGGTGTGTGATGCCAAGCACATCATCACCGACATCGTCGCCAAGTACCCAGGCAGCACCCACGACTCATTCATCTTCCGCCACAGTGGGATACACCGTCGACTCACAAGTGGGGAGTTTGGCGAGGATACCTACTAGGTAAGTGCATGTGAAAGTAGGACATACTAGTAATGCACAGCAGTGGCAGGGCGGTGTTCAACCATATTCCTCTCGCCCCACAGGTGACAGTGGGTATGCGGTCCGGGACTACATCCTTACTCCCCACCTGAATCCTGCCAACGCTGGGGAGCGGAGGTACAACAGTGCCCACATAGCAACCAGATGCACCATTGAGCGGACCTTCGGAATACTCAAGAGCCGCTTCCGCTGCCTACATAAGAGTGGAGGGGCACTCCAGTACAGCCCCAGACTTGTTGCAAGATAGTGGTAGTGTGTGCCATGCTGCACAACATCGCCACCAGGAAAGGCACACCAGTTGAGCTCACCGAATCGGAATCATCTGATGAGGAGGGGCCAGCTCAAGCACGCATGCCAGCCGGTGTAATTGGTGCAGCTGCTGGGCGCCAGAGGCGAGATGAGATTGCACGCAACTATTTTTAGGCAATAAAGAATGACATAATGCTATATATCCATTGCCAGACTGTGTTTAATTTCCTTCATCACAGGTTAAATATCAGCACACAGCCTGTGTGGCACACAATGTATAGTCCAATGTCCCGCACAATGGCCATCTTGACCAAGTGTCTGTGTGCACTGGGTTGATGCACCCAGGACCATGCCTCAGTCTGACCACCTCAACTGCGGCGCTGACGGCCTGTAGCCCCCGCCGTGGGTGCACAGTGCCCTCTTCACCTGCCTCAGCAGCCCTGCCGTGACGCACACTACGGCGCCTGTCCGGTGGGGGCGGTGGTGTGATGCTGCTCCTGCTCGATTGGGCGTCCTCGTCTGTTGGAGTGAGGACTCCTGTGCCAGCAGTGGCAGCTGCACGCAGCTCATCCACAGCACATGTCACCTGCACCAGACCCCTGGCCACGTCCTGGCTGCAGTGTGCCACCTCATGCTGCATGCTGATGCTGCGCCTTGACAGCACTGAGGTCGCAGTGGAAAGGCGGTTAACCGCCCTGGTGTAGAGGTCCAGCCGGGTGTGTAGGCGCTGTCTCTCCCTGCGCCTAGCAGCACGGTCCGCCCTGAGTTCTGCACAGAGTGCCTCCAGGGCACCCGTCAGGCCCATGAAGCCAACCCTGATCTGCCTCTGAATCGTGCGCATGTTCCTTGCCTGCAGGCGCTGGACCTCTAACATCTGGCCCTCCAGCCCTTGGAAGACTGTGTCGTCTCCTGTGTCTGCTGCACTGGTGGATGCACGTGGTGCCCTGCGCCTGGATGTAACTGGTGGTGTTGTGACGGCACGTGCTCGAGCACGGGGTTGTGGCTCCGACTGTCCCCGGACTGGTTGGACATCGCCATCGGTGTCCTGGCCTTCCTCCTCCAGCGGGGGCAATGGTGGCACTGCACTCCGCCTGCGGCGTGTTGGTAGGATGACTGGGCTGCCCTCCTCTTCCTCTTCCTCCTCCTCCTCTTGCCCTGTTGCCTCTGGGCTGGGGGATTCATCCTCCCCTCCACTGATCCTTCCCTGTGTTTCTGATGGTGCTGTGGACATAAATGCACACATTGATTTACTGTCCTGCCTTGCATTTGTGGAGCATTAAATTACACTGTTTGGAGTGACATGAGTCCTGTCTGTCTGTATTTTGCCTTCCATGATGCACACATACTATTTGAGCCTGGATGGGTGACACTGCTCCACTGTTAGGTGTATGTAACTACAACTCCCATAATGCATTGCTGTGTGTGTTTGTGTACCTGCACTGGACCTATAGTCTTGTTGTGCCCCTGGGTCTCTCCTGGGTGTGTGTGGGTAGTAGGGAGGTGTCAGGGGTGTGATGGCATGCTTCTTACCTTGTCCTGGTTGTGGGTGGTCGGAGCTGTCCAGGTCTGCCACGCCCATCACACTCTCCGGAAGCAGGGTCCCCTCAACCATCTCCTCAAGTGGTGTTGAAGCGGTGGCAGTGGAGGACCCACCACCGGTCTTGTTGGCCTCCTCCAACCTGGCAGCAACCTTCTCCTTGGAACGCGCGCGCATGTCATACCAGCGCTTCTGAAGGTCTTTAACGCTCCGATGCGTGACGCCAATAGCGTTTACTTTGCGCTGTATGTCAGCCCATATCCTCCTCTTGCGGGTCTCTGGCACGTGCAGGGACTTCTTCCCAAACAGGAGCTCATGGCTCACCACCATCTCCTGTATCAGGACCTCCTGCTCACTTTCTGTGAACTTGTGCTTCCTCTTTCTGCTGGTCTCCCCCTGCTGCTGGTCCTTGCTGGCCATGCCTCCACTCTCTCCAATCTGTGTAGCACTGCAGTGAATCCTCTGCCTACACTCCTACTCTCTCACACTGCTTCTGTGACTCAGGTGCAGCATGGGTAGTCACACTTCCTGGTTGTGATGTCATCAAGGTGCACCACAACCCCCGATTCGCTATTTGCGAATTCGCAAATAGCGAATTCGCTATTTTGAGGAATCGCTATTTTGCGGATTTGCTGATAGGGAGTCGCAATTTGGCTAATCGCTAATGCGTTAGCGAATTTTACCGATTCGCAAATAGTTTGCGACTTTTCATTTACATTCGGTTTTGCGAATCGCTAATTGCGATTCGCTAGGAATCGCAATTTGCGATTCGCAAAAGGGGAGTTTGATACATATGGCCCTATATCTTCTGCCAAACACATATCTTTCTGATTGGGAGGTTTGCCTTACGGGTCCCTTAACTTTATGTGGTGGCATACTGTACTTTTAAAGTTTAAATGCCTTTAAGTAGTACCTAGACTTGCCCAATAAAACAAACGCAATGTTTTTTGTTGTCTTTATGTGTGTTCCCAAATTTTGAACACGTGTTCCCCTTTTTTATGGATTTCTACAGAACATACTCTTCCTTCACCTAGACTGCTTGAACAAGTACAGACTTCGCTGGATTCAGCACGCCCGAAAAACAACAGCCTCTTCTCAGCACGGTCCGGTCTTTTTCTTCCTGGATAAGACATTCTAGGTAACTCCTTCTTGAGTAGTTCCACTTATTTAGTGGTCTTGCTCGTGACACGGGTGGTGTTATACTCTCTATCAGTCACTAAGCACTACTGACATGAGATGATATGCAGCACATTTGTTTTTTACTCATTATGAGAAAAGGATTGGACTCTCTCTTTTCTCCTTGCTTCACAAGGGCTATACTTTGAGACTGGTTTTCTATTCATGTATTTTGTTAATGTATAGGATTCACATCAAAGGTTATCTTGCTTTACTTTTTCACATCACTGGTCCTCCTGTTTTATGCCTCAGTTTTTTAACGCACACTCCCTCTGCACCCTATCTTTTTGTACCCTATGAAGTAACTAGGTTACCTCAGTTACACTTGCAATATGTTATCCACCTACCATTGTATGTTTATAACATACAATGTTTTCTTGTATGTGTTTATCGATATCTATATATTATTTGCAGCCTTGAAAAAGTCCAAAGGACGAAACAAGTGTCGGCTGCCTCTTTTTGTGCTATGTGTATCAAGATGTGTGACGTGCACGAAGAATAAAAACTACGCAAAAAAAGAAGAAAATACAACGGATTACACTTGTATTTTCTACTTTAAAGTTTCTACTTGCCATGATTTAGCATCACTGTATAGACTACTAATGTGTTCTTCGGTACTTAATGATGTATAGGTTTATCCCAAGAGTTCTCTCTGGGGAGTGTACCCTCCAGATGGCTAGGGGCCATTGCCATGATAGCACCATAATTACTATCTGTTGTAGATGACTACACCCCGTAACTTTGTTTTAGATGTGCAATTGTGCTTGGCAGAGCCACTTCTATATTTTGTTTATTTGATTAATTAAGGGCATTGCTGTTAGAGATGTAAACCCCAGGTTATGGTCTTAAGAGGCATTGAGGAGTTAATGCTCTTAAATTCAATAGACTCCGTATAGATTTATGAAATAGTTTGTCCAATTTATCAATCAATCGTGACTTCTGAGAGAATTTGTTTTGCCACTGTTAATGGTGGTCTTATTGCCACTACTCTATATGTTATTGCAAAACCTTTAATTGTTCAAGTAGCGTTTGATGTTTAATGTTCCATTTTAAGGGCCATATTTATGGCCAAGTCACAAAGTGCAGCGCAGCAAGTCACCTTTCTGTGCTACACTGCATGGTAGGGAAACAGCAGGAATGCACCATATTTAAGGCAATATGGTGCATTCCTGTTCGTTCCCTTGCGCTGTCACCCTCTTGGAAGTCTAGCACCAATGTAGGCACACTTGCACCAAGGGGCACTTTCCTGCACAAAAACAGTCTTTGGAGGCATATTCCTCTTTCTATGTGTGCTGCAGAATGCAGCACATATAGAAAGGCGAAGAAACAATGAGAAATAGAGATATTTCTCCTCATTACGCCTCCTTTGGGAAGGTGTAAGATTTTGCCGCATCCCCAGGTTTACAAGTTCTTGTAAATCTGGGGAATGCATCAAAATCCGTGGGATTTGCATGGGAACACCCAAGCAGTGCCCATGGAACGCGTTCCAGAGCAGAGTAAGAAAACGTAGCGGTTTGCGCTGCGTTGCCTTACTCCAGATTTATTGAGCCACTCAGGGCCACACAAAGTGGCCTTGCATGGCTTCATAAACCTGACTTAAGGTTTACATCGCTCTTGCACCACGTTGCGTGGTGCAAGAGCGACGCGAACCAGCTCGTAAATAGGCCCCTAGGTTCATATCTATTACAATTCCAAAATAGGTGTAATTTGGTACTTCCATGCTTGTGTTGCCCATGACCCTCTTAAACTTAGAATTAGTACTTCCAAAGTGCATTATCTTAGTTTTTCATAATTAATCTGCAATTTATTTTGTGCGTTAAAAAGATGCAGTCGATTCAATTGATGTTGTAGGCAACTCTGGATAGAGGAGAATATAACTAGAACATCAGCATATGTCAAGTGTGATAAGAACTGGCTAACTTGGGTGTGTTTCCATCACTGTGTTTCAAAGCCTCTGACAAATCAGCCAAATAAAGAGAAAACAGCAGAGGAGCTAAGATGCATCATTCTTTTAGTCTGTTATAAGTTCTTATCTTGGGCATCAAGCCCCTCCTGTCTGCCCCAAGGGCCTCAGGTTCTGCTATGCAAATCCACTATTAAGTGTAGTAACGCTGGGTCAATGCTCCACAATGATAATTTAAACCAGAGCTGTTATCTGTCCACGCAATCAACCGATGTGAATAATCAGTGAAACTTGAAAACAATGTTTTTTTTATGTGTGCGTGTGGCTGAGACGCTGATGCGGATGGCCTGGAGAGTTGAGAGATGCTGAGATGCTGACGCAGAAGATTGGAGAGGCTGAGAGGGTGACGCATTATATCATTCACAGCCCACTCTCGGCTCGCCTGGTTGCTTCCGCCGCTTTTGCCAGTCCCTGTGCACCATGCCCAGCCTGGACCGGTGTAGTAGCCACAGTAGCCAGGGCCAGGGCTGGGTCCCCGGTGTCTGCATTTCACAGCTCTGCTTCGCTTCGGTTGGATGTGATAACCGTCGAGCCCGTGAATTTGCTGGGGTACCGGAGGGTGGCTTGAGAGCAGGAGCGGCCCGTGCAGGTAACAGCGGTGAGGCGGGGTGGGGAGGAAGTCGACAGACGACGACGAGGGAAAATTAAATAATAATGATTTTATTTTTCTATCCCTAGGTGATGATGATTATGATGTAATTTATAACCTTAAGTTTCTTCTAAAGGAAAGAAATTAAATGTCTATCTTTGAGGATTATAGTGATAATATTTAGGATTATCAACTGGAGATTGAAAATAAATATGTTATCCAACAATGATGACCGAGTGCTTGTATTTATACCTGTGTACTTGGTCTGATTATTTAATAGGTCTTTAAATGAATGAAACCTTGTTCTCATAATTTCAAGATTCATTAATGTAAGGTGCAGTTTCAAATTATTCTTTTTGTAGCAATTACTGTAATTTCTGGGATTCAAGCAGGTTGGCCGAGTTCAAACCATGAGTTCTTCAACATGCTGATATATGCTGAGGCTGATGATCTCTCTCGCATCTGTTAATTATTTTAAAGTCTGTAGATTACGTGAAGTGATACATAAGACAAAGGAGTAATCCATAATTGAGTTTCAGCCTAGAGCATGAAAAGTGGGTTTCCAGGACGATCATTACTGTGTCTGCCATAAATATGTCAAAAGCCTAAATAAGGGAGTTCTTACCTGATCACCTAATTCTCAATACCTTTTTCATTGATACTGTGCTCGAGTAAAAACAATCTATTAGAATCATCATAATTGCCATCATTTGTTGTTAAAGTCCCCTGTCATTATCACTTATTAGTTTTTGCTAATTTTACCAGAGATTCAACTTTATTTATTATCAGAATTATTTATGTATTATCTCTTGATGTATCTGATGGGATGTATACATTTAAAATGTGTAAATTTGTTTTATCTTGAAAGTCTATTAATTCTGAATTGATGTTAGCAGTTCCTGGTGTTACTCTATTTCTTTTGGTCTAAATTGCTATTAATTAGAGTTAGAAGTCCACCTCCAGCTCTTCCCGATTTACCTTGAGTAGCAGGAATATAAAAGCTTGTAAAGTTTTGAACATCAAAACCAGTTGTTGTCAAAGTATTCCTCAATCACAGTTGGTAACATCCAGGGTATGCGCCACTAGCAGTCCGAGTCTCTAGAGTCCACTTTGACTCTAATTTAAAGTCAATAGTGTTCCAACGCTATGGCGCTAACTAGCTGCAAGTACCCCCGCAGCCGACAGGCCTGAAACCTCTTTTACTCACACCGACAGGCATGAAGTGTCAGGAGTTCTTGATTGCACCTCGTCCATAGGCGCTAGCTGCGGCTGTAGCTGAGTTTGGGTGAGTCAGCTGCACACGGCCCAGGTGGCTGCACTCAGCAGGTGCAGAGTCTCCCACTCGCAGCCTCGTTCCTGAAGCCACCAGAGGCTTTCTGCAGCTCCTCCTGTGACGTAAGTGTCTGGCTCTTCTCCCGGTGGGGGGTGGCTATGACTATCCTGTCTTGGGTCCCTCACCTGGGTGATGATGCGCAGGTGCTCTCACATATACACACTTCTCTGGCAGGAGGTGGTAGATGAGGTCAGAGTTCTTTATGCTCCCTGCGACGGCCTTAGGCATGTGGGGTCACTGTATCTCACAGAACACGGGCTCCCACCCGATCGGCATGATGAAATTCTCAACATCAGCCCCACCTGACATATGGGGGTCACTGCTCACTTCTGCAAAAGGCTACCACCCTTACCTCACAGCAATCCTTTTCAAGGTGGCCCGTCCTGGAATGCGGGGTAGCCAACTCACCATATGCACAGGCTCTGGCCCAATTAGTATAGAGTGGTACATGGCTCAATTCATGGCGGGCCTCTCCTGGCATAGGGGGGTCACTGACTCTGTCCTGCACATGGTCAAGGGCCCAATCAGTGCAGCAGCTTTTCCTCACACCAGGGAGTCCACTTGACAGCCTCCCCCTGGACCTTCCTCTCTCCAACACTCTCCTCTTCCTCACAGGACACACCGGTTTTGACAAGCAGGCAGACACTGGTGCTTCAGGGCAGGTGGTCTTGGTTTTCCTGGGTGATGTCCGCTTACCCAACAGGGAGACTAGCAGGTCTTAGCCCCAGTCCTGGTCACAGAAGAAGACTTGCAAAGCTTGCCCTCCTCACACAGACTGTCTGGATTATTGACAAATGACATATTTTTGGGGTCTCAAACTCCCCTTCTTATAGTCCATTTCCAGACACCAAATGTGATTTATGGACTGAGTCTTTGAAGTTTTATGTTGGGGTTCTACTTCTTTTGAAATGCCCACTCCTCTGGTCTCTCTTCCTTTTAAAAAGCAGTTTGTCATAGCAGAAGTGACTCCAAAGCTAATAGTCCCACAACACAGGCCATGAGAGTGACTAGAGTTCACACCTGTATGTCAGCTACAGCGATATGCGCATTAAAAGGAGTCCTCGTCCTCGGTACCACTCCTTCTGCATGGGACAGCACCTGGTGCCCGACCGCCCTCGGAAGCCCACCTACCCCCTCAGACCACGCCAAGAACCTCAGCATCGTACTTGACTCATCACTCACCATGAACCGACAGGTCAACGCCGTCACCTCCAGCTGCTTCAACACCCTCCGCATCCTCCGCAAGACCTTCAAGTGGATCCCCCTGAGTCAAGGAAGACAGTCACCCTTGCACTTATCACCAGCAGACTGGACTATGGAAACGCACTCTACGCCAGCATCAACAAGTCCCTACTCCGCAAACTCCAGACAATACAGAACACCGCCGCCAGACTCGTCCTCGGCGTCCCCCGACACGAACACATCAGCCAACACCTACGAAGTCTCCACCGGCTCCCCGTGGAGAAAAGAGTCACTTTCAAAATCCTCACTCACGCCTACAAATGCCTACACAACAATGGACCCAAATACCTCAACGACAGAATCAACTTCCACGTACTCAAAAGAAACCTCCGATCTTCCAACCTCGCACTGGCCGAAACCCCGCGCATCCACAGAGCCAGAGCAGGCGGAAGATCCTTCTCTCACATTGCAGCCAAGACCTGGAACGAGCTACCGGCAGACATCAGATGCGCCCCCTCCCTGAACACCTTCAGGAAGACCCTCAAGACCTGGCTCTTCGGCTAAACAGATCTGCGGACCCCCCCCCAGCGCCTTGAGACCCTCATGGGTGAGTAGCGCGCTTACAATTCCCTGATTGATTGATTGAAAAGGTTAGCCCAGGGCTGCCAGCCCTATTCTTTATGATTCTCTTATCAGCCCCACCTCCTTCCTGAGATGTGCCTAGGCTCATTCCTTGTGACCTCTCACTGAATAAAAGATCCCCCTTTGAAGTGTTTAGGGGAAGCCTGGCTCTCACCTCCCCAGTGTGTGCCCCCCTCCCAGCTTACAGGAATGTAGCAGTCGACAAATAAGTTTGGGGGGGATTTTTATATCCCCTCATGCTTTCACCATGTAGGCAGGGTCCTGCATGCAATGTACCAATTGCAGGCACACTTACACCCAGTGTATGTATACAGCATTTACACACTGTAAAGCACTGTACCCTCCATGTACTGTACCACTCATAGGCATACATACACCTAACACATACACTTACCATGCATGCACAGCTCAGCACTGTATCTGTCATGTATTGTGATGCTCATAGGCACACATGCATCCAGCACAAACCTGTACCATGCACAAACTACCTAGCTCTGTATCCTTTGTGTATTGTACCACTCCTAGGGATCCATGCACCCAGCATTTGCAACCGGTGTGCACAAACCACACAGCAGTACGTTTGTTCTCTATTGTACCTTTCACAGGCACACATACACCTAGCATATGCATCCAACATGCTCACACAGCACAGCACAGCACTATATCCTTCATGTATTGTACCATTCACAGGCAGACATACACTCAGCACATGTACTCAACATGCGTACTGCATAAACCTTGCATACTGTACCTTTCCCAGGCACACATACAACCAATGCAGATACACCACTCATGCACTGTACAGCACTGCACACCAAACAGATGAAGGCCAAGGGTGAGTTAAGCACACAGCAGTGGAACTCTAAAAATGAGTGAGCTTGTAGGTCTCACTTCAGTGACACAGGTTAAAAAGGACCTGTTCACTCCTACTGATCACTACACAGTATGCTGCCACCACCGCACTCGAGCTGCTTAACACCTGGTGAACTAACGTATACAAAAAAGTGATAGATGGAGCATTTAAATTAATCTCAGCCACTGGTAATTACTCAGGGCCGCAACTCTATTCAGAGTTATTTTGCACACCATGTCACCTCAGTGACACAATGTGCACAAGACCCACCTCTGTGCATACCCGTCCTACTTAATACGACACACTAAAGTATACCTGGCTGATGAGTCTATAACTAGGGCCAAATCTGTCCTGGGTTGCTTGTGGGCCGGGTATGCTCAGACGTGGGTCCCTTGCACACTGTGTCACTAGAACCAACCTGTACCCAGCTGATGAGTCCATAACTAGGACGAAATCAGTCCTTATTTGCTTATGTTCTGTTTCAGGGAGGACCTGGCTTGGCAGTTCAGGCTGGACTGTTCCTATTGGAGCACGGTTAAAACTGATTTGCATATGGCTGGGTGCAAAATAATGACTGAGATTAATTCAGGCATTCCACTAAGTCTTGGTGGTGAACTCCGCTCCGCTCGCGGAGTTTGCAGAGTTTTCCGCACTCCGCATTACGCGGAGCTCGCAGAGTTCCGAAAAGCTCCGCTTCGCGTTGCGGAGCGGAGTTTTTTTTCACGCTCGCGTTCGTAAACGTCAAGTTGGTGAGTGCGAGCGTGGAAAATCAACCTCCCGGCGAGATTTCTCAACGCGGGCGGTCAGATATCTCATTGCGAGTGGTCGCATATGCTCGCGACCGCTCGCGACGCGAAACCGTCCGTTCGCGTTGAGAAAGCTGCCGCTCGAGTAAAAATCTACTCGAGCGGCAGAAAGGACGCTTGCACTGTGCATGGTGCCGTTCGCGATGATTGCACAGTGCAGACAAGCACCTGGCACTGAAAATCACAGCATATGGCATTTATCTAACGCACTCCGCTGCTCGCGGAGATCCGTGTAGTGCAGCAGAGTTTTTTTGCACTTTGCGGAGTTCCGCACAGCAGAACTCCGTGACCTACGCCCAGGCTTGCATTCCATCCATCACTTTTTTGGGTACTGAAGTGTAACTCCTGGTGAAGGTAGTAACCTTCCACCACTATGAGGGTATCGATTTGGGCACCCCTCCTGGTCTAACAAGACTGCAATCCATGAGACAGACCTATCTGATGGCTCAAAAGGATGATATGTGTTTGCCTATAACAACAAAAATCGGCATTAGGGACCCATATATCTTTACAGTTGGGCACCCAAGGCAGGGGTGCATAGCCATTAACATGCAGAGGAACATTCCATAACCAACAGGTATTATGGTCCTTTTAATTCTTTATGTCTGTATTAAAAAATGAGGGAATTTCTTTTTATCCACTAGTTTTAGGTTGATGCCCCAATTTACTAACTGAAGGCTCTTCATTAGTATTTTTGATTGCCAAATATTAGTAGCCCAGGTAGTGCTGGTAAATTCTTTACCAGTTTTATGGTCAGCAATAAATTGGATCCTTACCAAGTCTTGTGAATTAAATTATCCTTAATCCTTAAGTCAATGGAGTACCTTCAAGATGTATTGCCTATTTAAAATATCAAACCTTCCTTCAATTTAATAACTGAGACAGAAGTCTATTTGTAAAGCCTCCGTGAAATCATCCTTAATCATAGGATTTGCTCATTACTTTTGTTTCCTAGAATTGCTACACACCAGGTTATAGTCTATTTTGGTGGTATGGCAAATGTTGTTGGTTTTTGTAGAGTGGTCCATGACTTCTCCGATTCCACTTTCTGACCGTCAGTGTTGCATCATTTTTCTGTCTTTGTTGATGGGTTCACTCATAATTCCTACATGGACCTCATTATCTTTACTTATTGACATGTTATCTTTTGTTTCTTTAAGAGTTTGTATAATGGGCTTGATCCCTTCTGCAATTCCATTCAGCAGATCTCTGTTTTTATGTGTATTTTGAGATTGCCTCAAATCTATTCTGTTATCAATTATATCATGATCCAAGGAGTTTTTGCAATTGACCTATAGCCCATTAGACTCTGCTTCAATGGTTCTTTCCATTGCTTATGGTTCTGTTTGTCCTTTTCAAAAAGAGGGTAAGTTTTTAATGGAGTCAGATTTGGTTTAGTAACGGTGATAGTTTCATTTTTTGAGACTGATAGATTTATATTGAGTTTCCTTATTTTTTTATAGTCTTCTTTTGCTCACATATGGTTGGAAGCCTTCACACTGCTCTATTACCACTGAGGATGTAGAAGTAGGGTTACGATTTCTTTCTCGTTTATCAACCCTGATAGCACAGTGATGTGGCAAAATTTAAATAATATGGTTCAACCTTTCTTACCATCAAGCTCAGGGGTAAGCCCCTTTCCCAGCTGTCTTCTAAGTACAACTCCTTCAGGTAACAGCTCTTTGCCACCGTTTTTTGAACCAGGTGCTAATTCATAATCATAAACGAAAACACAATACAAGTTCTAATGTTCCGTTATTGATGAGAGTTTGAAATAGTTATAAGTTTTATTTCTTATTAGGAGATTAGTAAGTATATATTTTTTTAATTCAAATTAGTCAATAAATCGAGTACGTTTACAGAAATCTCATCAAAAAGAAGGGTTAGAGCAAACAAATAAATAATGCATAAAGCGCATTCCATAAAGGACCGAAATCCCTTTTCTAAAGAACAGGACCAAATTTGAAGTTAGTAGAACTCATGAAGAGTTCAAGTTCAATGAAAAAGCGTGAGATACAGAGAGCATAAAGCTCAAAAATCAAATTGAAGCAGCAGAACTTCCCATGAAAAGTAGCTCATGAAACTCAGCCGAGTCTAAACAATTCGAGCAATCAATCATACAGTTGAAGTATCAATCTGTCAAAAGTCAAACCTCAAAGGAAAGTAAAGGATGATCAGAAGCAGCAGTAGCCACAGCAGTCAGCAACAGACACGGAATGAGTCTCTGGGAGAATGATCGGGAATAAAGTGAGCAGGATAAAGCCCGCAAAATATTGGCATTGCATCTAACTAGGAACACACACTAATATAAAAAGCAAAAAGAATGTTGTAATGTGGTAGGTCCCTCCTCCTCGGATCCAATTGGGTAACAGTATTCGTTTGAAAGCGAGTTCAGCTCTTCCTTTCCCATGAAATAACACACAGCTTGCAAGGTTTTATCACAATGTTTGTCATAGACATCTTACATGTAAGTCCATTTATTTATAAAATTCTCTTCCCATAGGCAAAAAAACACAGTTTAACAGTCAAATTTTAATGTTTCGTCACGTACACAATGAACTATGCTAAAGAAGAGAAACATCACCTCGCAAAATACTGTTTTAAAATGTGCAACTGTTCTATTTAAACATTATGTGAAAATATGGTGAGAATAGGAAGATTAATCATTACAAATAATATGTTGCTTAGTAAAATAATACATTTATTAAAACCGGAACATTCTGCAGTTATGACAAACATTTCTAAGTATGTCACATTAAGGTCAAGCTTCTAAATGGCATTGTGCCCATTTCAGCAATAACGAGTTAACTTCTAGCTAAAGGAAAACTTGTATTTAAGCATTTGTGCGGCCTATACGAATAACTATGGCTGCCTAGTGCATCTTGCACATTTAAAATGTGTGTAATTTTTTTGAAAATTGCACGTTAATCATTGCACATAAAGCTATTGATTATTGAAAATTTGCACTTAATTAACCTTTCTCAATCCCCCATCTGATGGTTATCTTAACCATCACACTATCTTGATTTCACATATGAGTTCTGCTCAAAGGGCACTTTCAATGTCAGTTGAATCTTGCCTTTTCCGTTTTAAACTTTGAAATTTTAATGATTTTCGGTATCCATCATTCATGAGATTATTTAGTTCTAATTCTCTTTCAAATCTTTTATTTCGTTCTGTGCCCTTTCTCTTGTGAAAGCTATATCTGCAGCCTTTGAATAAAGCAAATAAAAATAATAAGCAAAACCCTATGATTAGTATTGGCATGAGTATAGCTTTCAGAATCCCTCCTCCTGCTGTTGTAATCCAATTTCCAATTGTGCAAACTTCATTTCCAAACTTTTCTAAAATGCTTGGTGTTTCCAACTCTTCTAATTCAGGTTTCAAGTCTCGAATGTTCTTTGCAAATTCCTCTATTTTCATACTCTCATCAGAAATGTATGAGCAACAATGAGTTAATTTGAGCATCTTACAGACTCCGCTTTTTTCTGCACGTAAAATATCTAATGCTAAGAGATCCTACAAAACAATGGATCTCATTGCTATAAGCTCAGTGTTTACTACTAATAAAGTTAGAGAAGTACTGGTTCCCAACTTGTTAATCTTTTCATAATTTATGACGACTCCTACAGGTGGAATGATTGCACCAAATATGTCTCCACTAATTCACCTCTACTTTCTGCACTACGTGTTTGTTTGTGTGCTGCTGTCATTGTTAATGCATCTAACTATAGACATGGAAGATTTTAAGAAACAATACAGCTAAGTAACAAATACCTTCCCAATCAGCAGGTAATTGGAAATAAGCTTTCTGTCCACAAATAAAATAAACTCCTGGAATTGTAGATTCTTCTCCCTGTAAAATGTAGCCTGTTCCGCCCATTAATTCAAATGTGTGTTCACGGCTATTAATCCCTACATGTCTTGTTCGTTTGGATGTTTTTCTCTTATAAACGCACATTTTTCCTTTATGTTGACTGTATAATTTTAATTTCAGGTATATAATTTTCTTTCTAAATTCGTATTCTACTTTCTTCCAGACATTTTTCAACACATCACTATGTTTATCTTTGCTACATGTTATATAAGTGTTTTTGTCCTCTAGAGCCACAATGAAAACTTTCTCTATTGGTCTCCTTAAACAGGTTAAATTGTTTTGATGAGCTTTAACACAATCTATTGGTCTATGTGGCATAAAGTGGTTACAAGTTGTGTCCATTTCTTCTGCTTGCGGGTGTAAATTCATGCTTTCCAATAAAGGCACTCAAGAAAGTATTAAATCATAGTTTGAATAGAAATATTCACAATGTTCTCCTCTATATACAAGTGAAAGAAGTATCTACATGAAATTGCATGCAATACCACCATGTGGCAATATGTGACTTCTTCAGTTGCTGATGATGGGAAATGAACACAGACATAACAGTCCTTTGCTCCCATGGCATGTGTGTACTACTGTACTAATCTAGAGTAAACGTTAGTTGTGTAATCTTTCTCTTTGTAATTGAGGCTTTCAATTGCTCCTCATCATTCACGTATGTATGTATATTAGTTATGTTTGCAGTCTTAATGTCTTTCTCAGGTATTAAGTAAACCCGTACTAACACTATTGTAATAATTATTACTGATATTGCAAAAACTGAACACATAATATATTTGCACTTATTTCTAAGGCAACACATGCTTCTCTAAAACCGAAATTATATGCAGCAAAGTTCAAGTTCAGCAAATATTTCTGTAAATAGCTTCTTATTATGGTTAGGTTTATGATCAGATTTTCAGCAAGCAATCTTCGGATAGACAATCCTTAACCCTACTCCGTGTTCTGCTAAATTGTTATCCCTGCTCTTCTACTGCAGACTCTGGCCCAGGTAAATCTTTTTTTAAATAAAAAATGTGAATGAGTTAGTGTCAGTCTCTTTTACACCTTTCAAACAATTCTGTTTTGGTTTTTCATGTGTCTCCTTATAATTGCAAAGTTTGTTTCTTTCAAGTACCTTTATCCAACAGTGCTCACTGGTGATTTCATGGAGGTTCAAATAGTTCAGGTTTCACATCACACAACTCGTCTATTGTGATATTCAGGTAAGACCACTCATGTGCTGAATACCTTAAACAAGGCACTGTTGCTCTTTTTGATCTCAGTTTTGGTTGATCTCCTTCTGTCTCACTTTCATCACTTGGCTCTGTCTCCTTGTGGACAGTTGATGGAAACCGATTCTCTAATATACTCTTTCTCAGTCTTTCTTGATTACAGTTTTGTGGCCATTCAACTCTATGGGTGACTCTTCTCTTTTCAGTGCTTGTTCCTTGACCCTTATCTTTCGACTGTACAGATGTTTTCACAGTAACAGTCTCAAGTTGAGGGTCAGTCTCTGCTTCTCCTTCGTTAGAGACTTAAATGGCACTTTGTGAAACAAAAGGCACTTGAATTGGTGTTATAGTCTGCCAATCTTCACCCCTTTCGTCTCGTTGCTGCTGTTGTGATCTCGATATCACTGTTCTTTGTGGTCTCACAACTAAAGGGGGTGCAGTCACCAAAGCTCTTCATTAAGGTTCAAAGAGCACAATTTCTTCTTCCGGATTTCCCACTTTCTTGGTGTGTGAGGCGTGCACCCAATTTGGAACTCCAGCACATTTAACAGCAGTGTTGGTCACTAAAATTACTTGGAAGGGGCCTTTCCATCTTGCCTCCAAACACCTCTTCTGAACATGCTTCTTGATCACAACCTGATCACCAGGATTGAGGTCATGGCACTGTTCTTGATGCGGATCTTTAGAGGCAGCTGCAACCTGGTAAGAAACAGAACATACCTGATTAGCCAATCCTTTGCAGTAATCGAGTATCATATCATCTGTGATGTTCAAAAGTGCATTTGCAGGTACAAAAGGCAATCTCATGGCCCGCCCCATGAGAATTTCATGTGGCGATAAACCAGTCTTCCTATCAGGAATACTTCAAATACTCATCAGCACCAAAGGTAAAGCATCTGGTCATTTCAGTTACATTGAAGCACAAACTTTAGCTAGTCAAGTCTTGATAGTCCCAAACATTTAACCCATGAAGCTTCAATTACATCAGTTATTGTACACACAGTGTAAGCTGCTCTCAGGGTACCTTCATTGCTTCTCAGACATGGGTCATCCACAAAAAGTACATAGTCAGACTCATTCAGGGGTTCATCCTTAGCATCAGGTCTAGTCTTTGTGAAGAAATCTATGACAATCATGTTCAGCTCAATCACAAACAGTATCATTATTGGCAGCATAGTGATAGATTCAAAATTTTGCATCTCGTCAACACCACAATTTCAGAGTACAAAATCTTCTGCACATATTTTGTGAGTCTATTATGAGTCATTTAATGGGTCTTAGTTCGTGTCAAAAGCAATTTAACAGATTTAAGTAAAAGTCAAACCTCAAAGTAGAATAGAGGATAAACGGAAGCAGCAGTAGCCACAGCTGTCAGAAAGGGACAAGGAATGAGTGTCTGGGAGAATACTCAGGAATAAAGTGAGCAGGATAAAGTCCACAAAATAATGGCATTGCATCTAACTAGGAGCTTCCACTAATATAAAAGGCAAAAATAATGTTGCAAAATCTGTAGCAGGTCTCTCCTCCTCGGATCCATCCGGGTAGCAGCAGTCGTCTGAAAGCAAGTGCAGCTCTTCCTTTCCCACAACATGACACACAGCTTGCAAAGTTTTATCACAAAGTTTTTTACAGACATCTTGCGTGTCATTAATTCATAAATCTCCATTCCCATCGAATACAGTTTACCCTTTGAATTTTAATGTTTTATTGCGTACACAATGAACTATGCTAAAGAAGAGAAACATCAACTGTCAAAATACTGTTTAATAATTGTATTGTATTGTAATTGCATTTATACAGCGCTTACTACCCCTGACGAGGCGTCGAAGCGCTTTTTCGGCGAGTAGCACGCAACTCCGGGACCCATAAAGGATTAGTGTTGAATTAGTATAGTGAAATATGCAAGTAATTTAAGTGGTGGATAGGTTAGTCAGTTATTTGGATTCGGAAGGATAGCAGAAGGATAGAAGAGGAAAAGAGGTTTGTATTTATATAGCGCTTGTTACCCCTGATGGGGTGTTGAAGCGCTTTTTTTGGCGAGTAGCACTCTACTCCGGAAACCCATAAAGGATTAGTGGTGAATTAGTATGGTGAAATATGAAAGTAATTTGAGTGGTGGATATTAGTCAATTATTTGGAGTGAGAAGGGTAGCGGAGGGATAGAAGGGGAAGAAAGGATTGCATTCATATAGCACCGGTTACCCCTGATGGGTGTTGAAGCGCTTTTCTGGCGAGTAGCACGCTACTCCGAAACCCATAAAGGATTAGTGTTGAAAATTAGTATAGTGAAATATGAAGTAATTTGAGTGGTGGATATGTTATTCAGTTATTTGGATAGAGAAGGGTAGGCGGCGAGATAGAAGAGGGAAAGAGGTTTGTATTTATATAGCGCTTGCTACCCCTGATGGGGTTTTGAAGCGCTTTTGGCAAGTAGCACGCTACTTTGGAACCCATAAGGATTAGTGTTGAATTAGTATAGTGAAATATGAAAGTAATTTGAGTGGTGGATATGTTAGTCAGTTATTTGGATTGAGACGGGTTGGGGAGGGGTAGAAGAGTGAAGGATTTAGATATTTCTTTTTTGGGGGGGGATATTTTTTTTGGGGAGGTCATAGCAGTAGGAGGAGGCTTTTGGATGAGTAAAAAGGGGTTGTGGAGGGGGAGAGTCAGAGGGAAGATTTTAGAAAGGTTTGTTTTGGGGATCGGTAAAGTAAAAGAGGTGTCAGATGATGCAAGGAGGGGTAGAGTAGCGGAGAGTCTAGAAAGGATTATTTTGGGGATCATAGTAGTGGTATGGGGTTTGGGATAAATGAGAGAGTGGATGTAGAGGATATATTGATAGATGTATAGGGTGAGAAATAGGGTAGTGCACTGGAAAGAGTAGTAGAAAGAAGTTTGAGATGAGTCAGAAAGTTGGGCTAGAAGATATATTGAGAGAAGTATAGGCTGAGAAATAGGGTAGTGCATTGGAAATGCTAAATTAGAAGAAAGTGATAAATATATACATCCATAAGTACATTGAAAGTATATAGATGCATAAAGAAGGTAAGTATATGTAGATTAAAGATATTGATAGAGGTACCGGATGAGAAATAGGGTAGTGCATTGGATATGCTTTTTCAGGAGAAAAGTAACAAACACACAGATCCAAGTACATGGAAGGTACATAGATGCACAATGGAAGCAAGTACATGTAGACCAAAGATTCACCAGATAAACTCCGGTTTTCAAGTGTTATTGTACTTTAATTTTTTTTTTTTTTAAACAACATAATTATTCTACATGTTTATACAAAGCAACACACAAAGATAGGTGCATATCTATAGTGAAAATAAATGCTTATATACAGAGGGATATGCTGTAAATTTCTGTTAGCATATGGTGCTTATGTGGGGAAGAGCCAATTCTCGAGTAGTTTTCTGAAGATAAGGTGGCTGTCCGTGGATCTTATGTTGGGGGGTAAAGAGTTCCATAGTTTGGCTACTTGCACAGAGAAGGATGTGTCACCCATGGTTTTTTTCTTGTATCTTGGGATTTTGAGGCGAGGTGCCCCTTTAGAGCGGAGGTTCCTTTGTTGAATGTGTTTGGTGATTTTATTCCTGATGAAGAGCGGTCCCATTCCATGTATTGCTTTGTGGGTGATACAAAGCAACTTGAACGTGGATCTTCTGGCAACCAGTAACCAATGCAGGGCTTTCAAGGCAGGTGAGTTGTGGTCTCGCGGTTTGATATGCAAGAGTAGTCTGGCAGCTGAGTTCTGAATCCGTTGTAGTCTTTTCTTGGTCGTTAAAGGTGATCCATGGTAGAGGCTATTGGCGTAATCAAGTTTGGACAGAACAAGGGAGATGGTAGCTTGGACCTTGTGTGGAAATCCCAAATGAGGGAAAATTCGTCGCAGCGTTTTTATAGTGACAAAGCTTGATCTTGCTAGTTTGTCCACTTGGGCATTCATCGATTGCTTGGAATCCATGGTCATTCCAAGGTTTCTTACTTCCTTCAATACTTTAGGCGGTGATCCCAGTTCATCAGGCCAAGCGGCAAGCGGGTCATAATGTTTCCAATCGCCACACGTGAGTAATTTCGTTTTGGAAGCATTCAATTTGAGATGGCTCCAAGTCATCCACTGATCCACGGCTCTGAGACAACTGAAAATTGGGGATTTTCCAATGTCTTTGGGGCATTCCAGTTGAAGGAGTATTTGGGTGTCATCTGCATAGTTATAGCAAGTGAGGTGAAATTGATTGATCAGTACCGGTAATGACTTCATGTAGATGTTGAAAAGCATGGGCAAGATGATAGAGCCTTGAGGGACCCCTGCTTTTGTGGAGTATGGTTTGGAGGAGAAAGGTGGGGTATGGATGACATTAGTTCTGTTTCGAAGGTAGGACGCGATCCAGTCTAGAGCAGTCCCCTCTATACCGGCTTCATAGAGTCTTTGTCTCAGAGTGTCATGGTCAACCGTGTCAAATGCTGCCAAGAGGAGTAGCGCAGCAACCCCGTTGCAGTCTACTGTATTCTTCAGGTCATCCCAGATGGCAAGGAGGGCAGATTCAGTGCCTCTTCCCGGACGGAATCCTGTTTGGAAGTCTGAAAATATGTCATTCTCTTCAATGAATTGTGACATCTGGGCGAACGCTGCTCTTTCTATCAGTTTGCCCAGGAAAGGTCCATTTGTAATGGGTCTGTAGTTGTCAGGGTTCAGCGGGTCAAAGTTTGTTTTCTTCAGTAAAGGGCGTATGTGTGACTTTTTGAGTTCTTCTGGAAATATTCCGGTAGTTAAGGAATCATTGATGATTCTTCCTACTGGAGTGGCAGCAGAGGTTGTTAAAAGAATTGTCTTGAACGTTTGTGGTGGACACGGGTCAGAAGGGCTGCCGGCAGGCCTGCTTGCTTTGACCAGGTCCATAAATTCATCGTGTGAGATGTGTTGGAAGGAACGGAGAGGCTTGTTTAGAGTATTCTTGGATTGTTGTTTTGTACAAGGGTTAGTGCTGGTGATTTGTTTCTGTTTTAAGTATGAGTCCAATGTGTCTGCTTTGTCCGTGTAATGATTTGCCAGTTTGTCTGTGAAATCTTGAGTAACAGGATGAATTCCTGCTAGGCAATTTGGTTTGCAAAATTAATTGAGTATTTTATAGAATTCTTTATTTGCACATTTAGCATTTTGAATTCTGTCTGAATAGTACCAGTTCTTAGCTTTTTTGATAGCTGACTTGTATAATCTGTTAATTTTCTGTAGGTGAAGTTTGTCTTGTTTGGCGTTTGTTTTGAGCCAGGTACGTTGCAGCTTTCTAATTTCTTGTTTTATGACTTTTATCTCTATGTTTCTCCAAGGCGCTTTTTTTCTTTTGTTCTGTTGTGTGGTTTTGAGTGGTATCAGGATGTCAAAAGCTTCCTGTAGCCACTCATATAGTTTTTTAACAGAATTGCATTTTATTAAGACGAACAAGAAATAAGGTTTTAAAATGTGCAACTATTCTATTTAAGCATTATGTGGAATATGGTGAGAATAGGAAGTTTAATCATTACAAACAATATGTTGCTTTGTAAAATAACATATTTTTTAAAACCGGAACATTCTATAGTTATGGCAGACATTTCTAAGTATGTCACATTAAGGTCAAGCTTCTAAATGGCATTGTGCATATTTCAGCAAAATCGAGTTCACTTCTAGCTAAATGAAAACTTGTATTTATGCATTTCAGTAGCCTATACTAATAACTATGGCTGCCTAGTGTAGCTTGCACATTCAAAATGCATGTCATTTTCTCTAACGTTGCATGTTATCCGTTGCATATATAGCTATTGATTATTAAAAATGTGTTCTTAATACATTTGTATTGGCTTTGCTTATTCTTTTATAGTCTTCTTTTGCTTACATATGGTTGGAAGCCTTCACCCTGCTCTATTAGCACTGAGGATGTATATGAAGGGCTATGCTTTTTTTTCTAGTTTATCAACCCTATGGTTACTTATTTGCATCAGTATCAACATTTTTAGATCTGTTGACTTTAAAGCTATAGTAAGAGTACTGAGGCTTGATTGATTTGATGTCTCCTTTACTGAAATCGATAATTGAGCGACCTTAGAATTTTTTGATAATAATATGTCATGCTGTAAATCCTCCTCTGCTGTTGGCTTTCCAGAGATATTTGCAATTTAGTTCATATTTATTTTACTTGAAAATGCATTGTTTTTGAGCAGTGATGATGTATGGGATCCACTTGTTAATGCCATTAATTTATGCAGTAGGAGTTTTAATAGAATGATGAAGTCCTTTGTTCGTAAAAGCTACTGCACTTTAGATGTTACCATTTCAATGAAATCCCCTATTTTGATTGATTCCTAATGAGATTCCCTAATCCCCTTAGTATTTCCTTCAGAATTGTCATCTGATTAGTCAATAGATGTGAATGATCAATTAAAATCTTCAATATTTTTTGTTGAGTTAAAACAGTAGGCAGTCAGCAGTGACAATGACAGTGTAGTGTAACGTTAATGTTATGGAGGAGGAGCAATCCCAAGAGCAAGAATTAATGGATACCATTATCTATGTTATTCGAACTAAGCCTTAAAGAGGAGGTCTTCTCTGTTTGATGAAGGTAACCTCAGCCGAACCTTATTTCCAGGTTAGAGGTTTGGATTCCTGGTGTTCTCCCCATAGCTAGTGCAATGGAAGCAGGGCGTTTGTATGTACTAGGACAAACTGGTTTTGATTCTCTATATGCATGGGGCTGTTTTTCCTTTATATAATAATCCTTTGAATGCTGGAACATTTTTTCAAGACTATTTGTTCTCAGCTTTTGGCCAGCATCAAAAGGGCCTTTTACCAAGGCATTTATGAGTAGGAAGAATAATACATCTCTAGGAGTACTTGATGTATTCACAAATAGCAATTCACAAAGGTGTAGGCATAAATCTGCACAACTGTGCCTTCTATCTTGTGCATGTATAATTAAACATCACACACAGAAACCTACTACTGAGTAGTAGATGTCTGAGTGACTGGAAAATGGGGAAGACTCCTCCACAATGGAAGGGGCAAGAGGAAAACAAGGAGTGGCACAGGTGTGAATGCTAGAATAGTCAGATGCACTTCACAAAATCTACGCTCACCTCTACTCGAGTAGTAATATTGGCTAACAGGCTTACATCTACTGAAGTTCTGCCTTCAAGAAAGTCACACACATCACCAGGGTACCACAAAAAAATGAAGGCAGAAATATCACCACCAGAACAGAGGGAAAACTGCTAAATTAAATGAAATGAAATAAACACTGCACAACCCCACACATAGCACAGTAATATGGTGAGCACCAACAGATGCCCAATTGTAATAGTGTAAAGATACATTTAAAAAAACTAAATTTCTAATAGAGGACTCCTCCCTCATGTGACACCCATCAGATATCAAAACACAGAGAAACATAAATAATTACATCTACAATTTCCAAAACACACACCCATACTGTCACAGGTGTGGTAGAAATTGTCAAGTTTTAAATATTCATATGCAGATATATCGACTCCTTAACATTGATTTGAAAGATATCATCAAGGTAAACAGATGTTGAGCTAGAATAGAAAATCTATGTGTACATTAACAATATAGTGGTAGTCAATATTTTGGAGCCGGATATTTCAGGGTTTCGACATACAACTCTGACACAAAGCAAAATCACACACAGGTGCAAACCATGCATGACCCTGTTATAGGACGAGAAAGTAGGCCAGGGGGTTTTGAAATGGATATGCTTCATTTCGGTCTTAAAGAGATAAGTGGCCTGGACAATGGCCCTCTTGAGTCTCTTTGGTCTTCCTGACTTGCTTCTACTCCCAGTTCCTTCACTGGCGTAGCAGTAGCGGTATGGTTCCACTATCGTCTGGAGCCAGGATGCCCTCTGGAAAAAGAAAGCCACAGGCGTTAGTGTTCTCGTCCCCAAACGAATAAAGTAGCCCTTCACCATGTCACCGCATCTGTCGTGCAAAGAAGAAGGGGTAGGAAGTGATCGACACAGGTGCTAGAATAAACCCTATTGTGCGCAAGCAGAGGATTCCTACTTAGGATGCCACCGTGGGATTCCGTGCCAGAAAACAATATCCCCCGTGCGCCAAGAAAAGTACTGCTCCCAGGACTTCCTTACTTTTCCTGCCGTTCACCCTGACAACCCCTTGACGTGTCCGTGAGATCAGACCCACCGACTCACCCTGCTCACAGAGCTCCAGAACACTTGCCTGAAGCCATGGCTCGATAACGGAGCCGCGGCTGCCTCGTCCGGCACACCTTCCCGCTGACAGTCCCGGCTCCCGGTCTTCTCTCGTCCCGCCTCTCTGTCGGCGTCTGATGTCCTCGGCCATGGAACTGCTTTTTTTCCATTTCTCCCGCAGCCGACGTCCTCTTCTGCTTCCTCCGGTTCTCCCTGTCTCTCGCCTGTTGCACCTCCTCGCACCTGAATGCTGTGTCTCTCCCCTCGCTCAGCTGCAGATGACCCGCTTCCTCCACTCCGACCCGGAAGTTCAGTCCCATGATCCGATGATGAAACCAGCAAGCAAGGTTTTGCGGTGCCCACCGGGCTCCCGCCACAAGCCCCCGGGGTATTGTTATCACAGACCCCTACAATTAACTTAATACCTTCCACTTAGTCATATTTACAAAAACACAGTCAATCCTTTTCTGGCCACACGACATCACTCTCCACCTGTTATGGGTGAGAAAAAACACTGAAGATACATAGATATTTACCTATGTGACTTAAAAATCTACTTTTCTAAAACATTTCTTTCTAATGTGTAATTTTATTTTGTAAATGATATGTGATGCAGATAGAGGCTCCTGCATTACTTCAGACCTGGTATATTCTTCTGCCTCCTTGTTTTGTTAAAATCTATACTATGTCCATGTACATGGAGTAGGAAGAGTTCCCAGCTGCCTGCTTGAATCCTGAAATCAGATAGTGGAAGCACACAAATGGCAGTGGGGGCTGGCATGGATTGGGGGTGGTGAGGCGGGGGGGTGAAGAAAAATATACACTTGCCTCTTCACTGCGTCTCTCCTCCGTCATCTCCTCGTGTCTCTTCCCAACGAGTCCGGACGGAAAAGAAGCAGCAAGCACACAGGGTCCCCTAAGCCAATCACGACGCTGCTTTCAGCAGCGTTGTGATTGGTCTGAGTGCCGTGGTTCAGCACTCAGACAAGAACTGGGAGCATGTGCATGTTCTCCACCCAAGCTGAGCAATACAGCCTGGTGGAGAACATGCTAAGTGCGCATGGCTGTTTGGTAGGCCTAAGACGGCCGGCCAAACTGTCATGCACTTACAGAATGCCCACCACTCCTCTCCCTGCTCTGTGAGCAGAGCAGCTCAGCCCGACCCGCAAAACTGCCTCAGCAGGGAAAATTAAAATGATAATAACATGGTGTTATTATCATTTTATTTTTCCTTTTTTACACTGCTCAAAAGCATTGGGGCGATGCTCCTCCGCCTTAGCGGAGGAGCCACCAATGAAAAGTGGCCATTCCTGAGCAATTGTTCCCTAAAGCAGAATCCACCTTCATCCAACTGATGATCAGAGCTATTGAGCCCTTGAAATGGCTGAGTAATGCTAAGAAATGGCCCTCAACTTTGTGCATGAGGAAGTGGAGCTCATCGGGGATGGTGTCCTAGAAAGAATTCAAAGCTTTATGAAGGCCAGATATCCAGCTAGCCAAAGAGGCACACGTTGCAACTTGTGCTGAAATTTACAGGTAGTCCACAGCAGTGAAAGAAACCATCAAAGAGCTAGGGAATGCTAAAAGTGCTTTAAATGTCAAGTATTGTCATGACATCTGTCGTGGAGCTAGTTTTTGTAAAGGACGTGTTGTCATTTGGCTTGGATGTAATGCTTTATGTAGGTAAATTCCCACTTAACTGCCATGTTACAATGCAAAGCTACACAAAATCGCCATACTGTTTTACCACTTAGTATAATGAAAAAAGTCCTTATATAGTCTCACACAAGAAACTGGTTTCTGCAGGGAATGTCTTGCAGGAACAGTGGAACCACACACATGTGACCTTTTCTCCTTAAAGCGTTCTTCTTCGAGTCTTTTCCTAGTATAAGTTTATGATATGCATATGTGAAATATTCCTTTGTATAAAATGTTATACCAGATGATGCCAACTGTATTTTGCTAATTACACAATTTCCCATAACTGATGTATAAATCATGCCTATCTTATGGAATTAAATTACACAAATTATGTACGCATTTAGGGGCAAATTTATGACTTCAGTGGTGCAGCGCAGCAAGTCACCTTGCTACACTGGCCTGCACCACAGGGAAAGGGCAGGAATGCTCCGTATTTAGCCAATTCGGCCTATTCCTGTCCTTTTCCCTTGCGCTGGCGCCGGGGTACCTACCTGCACAAAAACAATCCTAGGAGGCTTTTTCCTCTTTCTATGTGTGCTACAGAATGCAGCACACAAAGGAAGGTGCCCCTTTCTGCACAAAACAATCCTGTCTGCAATGCAGCCATCCTTGCACTACTATGCAAGGGTGCCTGCTTTGGCTGACTGAGTGCGCCAACTCAGGGAGAGAGCAGAAATGCGCCATATCTTGATAAACGTGGAGCATTCCTGACCCCTCCATTTGACGCGGCGCAACAAGCTGTCATGCTGTGTTGCACTGCATCAAATGATGATACATCTGGGTCATGATGTCTAATTCTTGTATTAATAATTCTGTACCACAAATTCTGAGAACATTAATGTCAGGAGATAATCTGCCATGGGGCCACCATTTGTGTAAATAGAATCATTAGTATTGCCTCTCCCACTGTGACCCTAGAACAAAAGCACAAAGCACAAAATGTGTGCACAATGCTTTATTAGTAACGTTTCTAATTTTACTAACACTACTTTTCTCTCTCTCGCTCTCTCTCTGTGCCTTTTCTATACTGTTTCTCTCTCTCTTTTTGCCTCTGTGTCATTTCTATGACTTTTCTGTGCTGTGTCTCTCACTCTTTTTGCCTATTTGCGTAATTTCTCTTACTCTTTTCTCACTCTCTCTGTGTGACTTCTCTGTACCTTCCTCTTGCTTTTTTTTGCCTCGTTGTGCCATTTGTGAGACTTTTTTGCCGTTTCTCTTGCTCTTTTTGCCTCTCTGTACCATTTATCTCACTCTTTCTGTAACTTTTCTGTGCTGTTTCTCTCACCCTTTTTTGCCGCTTTGTGTCAATTCTCTCACTCTTTTCGCACTCTTTCCATGACTTTTCTGTGCCATTCCTCTTGCTCTTTTTTCCTCATTGTGCCGTTTATTGTCCATTTTTTCTGACCTTTGTTATCCCTCCAGCTTCTCTGCATCTCTTTCTCACCCTCTCTATGCCCCCTACCTCCTACCCCAGCTCTTTACCTGCTCCTTCGTGCCTTTCTCCTTCACTGCTGTTGTGCTCTCCTCAGCCCTCTCAGGCCCTACCTAATGGCAGCTGTGACATGGAGGTGCAGCAGACGCATGCAATGTGCAAGGCACTGGCATGCCAAAGGCATGCTCAAGGTGCACCAAAGGCAAGCCCACCTACGTCCGTCTGCATCCATCGTTCCTTGTCTGCACCCAGCACCAGAAACCCTGGCCTTGAACCCCAGATGCCCCACCACCCTGTGCCAGCATGCCATCCCACACACACAAAAGGAGCCATCACCTGCTATTTCTGCTGCTTCATCTGCACCACTGTGTCTGCAACACCAACCAAGAACATATCTACTACACCTTCCCCCAGACACTCAACCACCTACCTACAAACACACCTGCTCTCCCCACACACCAATAGCATGCATGCTCCTCAACACCTGCTCACTCAGCTAGCACGCAATAGAGATCTAGGGCTTGCTGGAAGACACCACCCGGTACCTCCTCTTCCTCAATGAAACATGGTTCACCACAGCTACAAAGCCAGACATCGCCACCTCCATCCCCGATGGATAAAAGATTTCCAAGCAAGACCACCAATGCAGGCCAGAGAAGAAACCGGCATCGTCTATAAAGACACCTTCAACTGAACCGCCTCTGCCAAGGCTGGAACAAACTACATGGAGCACCTCAACTTCAAATTACAAATCATGTCAAATTTCACCCTGGTAGAACCTTAGTCTACCACCTCTCAGAACCCCAGGCCAACTTCCCAAACAGCATCACACCCCCCTAGCCCTCGATGCATGTGATTTCATCGTCCCAGAAGACTTCAATTTCCATCTTGAAGATTGAATAACCCCAAGTCATCTGCCCCTCTTGACAATCTCAGGAATCTGGGACTAAACCAACACGCCATCGAGCCCTCCCACGCTGCTGGACACATCCCTCACATCATTTTCCAACATTTCTATCAGCACATCAAGAACCCATCACCTGGACAGACCACGCTGTGGCCAGTTTGTCAATTAACATCCATCAACCCAGAAGTGCCCCCAGAGCGGGCCCAGCATGCCGACACTGGAACAATTTAACAGAGGGGGACTGGACGACAGCCCTACATGAGAACAAACTGGAACCCATTGGCATCCTGGCATGTGACATTGAGACACTCTGGCTCCCATGAAATAAAGCAACACAGCAAAACCCAGGACACAGCTAGCTTGCACACAGAAGACCTCAAAATGACCAAACAGCACTGCAAACAACTGGAATGGAAAAGGAGAACTAGCCAAGGGCAAGTGGAAAAAGACATCTTCAAAGTCACCCACAGGAAGTACTAAATGCTCATCTGAGAAACCAAGGTGAAGGGCCTAATTAAATTAATAAATGCCAGCTCCAACAGCAGCAAAGAAATCTTTTCAATCGTCAAAGACATCATCACACCCACAGCTGTCACCTGAAACATCAACCTATCACAAGATCTACACAACAACTTCTCGAACTTCTTCTGCAGCAAAATGGTAACCATATACAACTTCCCCCAACAACCAGATGTCCTGGTCTTCTCCAGAAGTCTCCCAGTGACAAATGAAGTCAACACAATCACTGTATGAGACACCATTAGCACGGAGGAAACCACAACAATCATGAAGTCCATGCGCTCCGGGATCCTGGCAGACTCCTGCCACACCATGTACTCGACAAAGGAGTAATCCTATCAGAAAACCCCTATCCTCAGTGCCTCTATCAGCACAGCCACCTTCCCTGAACCATGGAAACATGCAGCTATTAACACCCTCCTAAAGAAACCTCAGTTGACCCAACCAAACTTGCCAATTACCAACTGATTTCCCTCCTTCCCTACCAAACCAACGTCCTGGAAAAAGCCATCAAGCACGTCTCAGACTTCCTTGCCAAACACCAGCTTCTCGACACCACACAATAAGGATTCAGACCCAACCACAGCATGGAACCTGCCATTAAAGCAGCAACAGATGATATCCGGGTAATCCTGGCTAGGGAGAAACCGCAGTCCTCATTCTTCTAGACCTATCAGCAGACTTCGATACCATCTCCCACCCCATCCTATTCCAACTTCTCCACAAAGCAGGCATCCAGGGACTTGCCCTTTAATGGATCTGCTCCTTCTTCGCTAGAAGAACCCAAACCATGACTATGCCCCCTTACACCTCTGAACCATGAGAGCTTATTTGCAGAGTGCTGCTGGGCTCCTTGCTCAGCCCAGGGCTATTCAACATCTACATGACCCCACTGGCTGATGTCATATGAACAAAAACAGCCTCATGCTGATGATACACAACTGATACTGTCCCTCTCAGACAAAACACCCAACACAAGGAACAAGTTCACCACATGCATAACAGAAGCAGCCACCTGGATGAAATCCAGTTGCCTCAAATTGAACTCTAACAAGACCAAGGTGGTAGCCTTCGTGAAGACCACCTCGCCATGGGACCTCACCTGGTGGCCCACAGACCTTGGACCCAAGCCCTTCTTGCAAGTGTGAAACCTCGGAATTATCATAGACAACAAACTGGAAATGACTGCCCAAGTCAACACAGTGGTCTTGGCCTGCTTCAATATACTAAGGAGCCTGAAGAAAATCTTTAAACGGCAAACAGACAACACCAGGAAAAGGATTACCAAAGCCCTCCAACACCAGACTAGACTATGGAAACACCCTGTATGCAGGGATTACCAACAAGCTCACAAGAAGACTGCAGGATACCCAGACTAGTTCTCAACCTTCCATGCCAAACCCACATCACACCACAGCTTAGAGAATTACACTGGCTTCTGATACGCCTCCACACACACTCGAAACTCCTCTCCCATGCCTACAAAGCTCTCCACAAAACTTGCCCTGCCTACAGCCACATTCACTTCCACCAACCTTCAAGACACAACCACTCTGCAAGTTTCTCCCTAGCACACAGCACACACATACTGTGGCACCTACCTTACTGCCTGCCCTGTCTGCTTTGCAGGGATGTTAGGAACCCACCTCAGTATTCCCTATCTTACTACCTGTGCCTCTTGCTAACATGAGGTAATCGGATAGAGTCTGAGAGGAGGAACTGGATGGGACGACGTAGTTTGGGGCGTGACTGCAGTTGTCGACCTGTTAAAATACCAAGAATCGTCTTAGGGTTGATTTGCATTCAGTATGTTCTCCTAAACCTCCCATGGGATGCAAGACATTAACTCTCTACTCCTTACCTGTGATTAACTGAATAAGTCGGGACATCATTTAGGGTCAGTGGTGTTTGGGTCTGTTGCTATGTATTGGCGTGTAGTGTACATATTCTACCTTGGATGCTCCTATAGTGAAGGGATCACTGGCAGGAGATCTCTAGAAGGAAAACACATTGTTCTCAAACACATGCATAGAAATTCAACTCACTGTTAGTCACATTTTTCATTAGGGAATTATGCGCACTGTGAATTCCACTGTGGGGAGTACAGTGATGAAGGTTCCTAACACCATGTTATGATCACGGGTGTTCTGTAATTCTCTTGATAAATCAGGCATTAACAGTCACACTTAAGAGTTCTTTGCAATGTTTGTACTCTCCTTGCATAAGTATTTACTCATACAAATTCTCCAACTTAAAAGCAATGTTCATAGCATAATATGAGCAGAGTGAACAAAAACCAGAGATCAATAACAAAGTTCTTTCAAAGTTTACTGGCGATGTTTGTTGTGTACTGTAAACAAGGTCTTTTAGAGCTTACTTGCTTGCTTTCTTTATTTCTTAGGATGCGGATGACCAAATGAAGACTCACCAGAATTGGACTGTGAATCCCCCTCCAACGTCGAAATACCTTCAGGTAAGTAGAATGTGTCGGAAGAGAAAGCCGAAGAGAGCTAGAGCTGGAATCTCACAACTGGAGCGAAGGCTACCACTTCTTCGATGTTGTCCGGGCAACGGTCTCGAGGCAAAGCACCTTCTAGACTGTCGGGTGTGGTTTATATGGAGAAACCAAATCCAAGATGGCTGCCGAGAGTTCTGAGATCTTGCAAGGTCTCGGTACCTTTCCTTCCGAGTTTAGTAGGACAGTACGGTGGAAGAACAAGGCAGTAAGTCCCCGATTATGGGATTATGTAGATCTGTACCCCAGACAATGCATACTCGATCAAACCCTTTTGTACACAATTATACTTGCATATAATTATGATACTCAATCTGGCATATAATAACGGTACAATGACATATGTCCATACAGTGAAAACACTACATTACATACTACACTATTGAGTGCTGGTGCACGGGTTGGTGGGTGGGTTTTCCATGAATGAAGACGAGCCATTGGGCAGCAGGGACACAAAAGCAGAGCAGAGGGCAGTCCCTTCTCATACCTGGGCCCTAAAGCCTGGAACAACCTCCCACAACACATCAGACCCTACTTCTCTTGACTTTTTGAGTGAACCCCCAGGGCTGGTCTCACACACCTGCTACACAGCACCCTGTAAAAACACTGATAACATACCATAGCATAACATAACATAACACAAAATAGCAAAACATAACAAAGCATACAAAATAAAACATAAAACATGACCTACTCTTATGTATAATGCAGTCTCCTATTATTGCTATTGCCTCTTGTTAATGCCTCTGCATGCCACAATGGCACAGTTAATATTTTTGTGGTGTTGCTACGGACAGTGTCAGATAGTTTTCTATACAATACTACATTAGTAGTGGAAGACCCACGCAAAGCTCCAGCCTGTCTGGATCTTGCTCGGCCCGTGTTCCATGAAACCTGGCGAGTCTAAAGAGAACTGAGCCAAGCAAGCCAGGTATTACCTCTCTTTCTCCCTAATGCATTCTTAGGGCACAGAAGTGTCTACAATGCAGGAGACCAAACTATAGTTTTAAGATTTAAAAGTGTGTTTTAATGTTTGGAATGAGATCAAACACAGTGTCAGAACATGCCTATCTGAAGCTCTGCTGCACTTCACATATTCTACTTGAAGAGCTGTAACTCAAGCTGCAAATCCTGTGAGGCTTCCAAGATCTCTTTGTTTTCTTAAGCATTTAATTTGGTCATTGAGGTATTAAGGCTCTCCTAAAATTGTTCTATTTTTGAAGTCAGAATACCCAGCAATAACAATAACATAAAAATGCCATTTCCTGACTACCCTTGCATTTAACTTCATAAATGAGTTGTATCCTTCCACTGCTAACATCAAGGAACTATTTATTTCTTTTTTTTCTCCCCTCCAATTTGTAATTAAGCACTCCATGGGAATGCATGTTCTGCCTCTCTTTCGCTCTGATTTTCGAATGTGCACTCACTCTTTTTTCCTTATTCTCTTCTCCCCACCCTCTCCCACCTTCAATCATGTCCTCTAACATGAGCAGTGCTGTGACTCAGTGCTGCTCTATCTCCAGTCGCGGCCGGCATGACTTGCGGGTGGGGGGCGCACGGGGAGGGGGGATCGCATGGGGAGGGGGGTTAATTTAATTATAAAATATATATATAATTAAACTTACCTTCCCGCCGGTTGGGTCGCGTGTCTTCTCTGCTCTCCTGCTCTCCAAGAACAGGCAGCCAGGCTCCCTCCCTCCCTCCCCTAAGCCAATCACAACGCTGCAAGCAGCGTTGTGATTGGTCGGGATGCCGCCCAGCGAGCCGCTTATGGGGAGGCCATTTTCTCCATGTAGGCTGCATTGCAGCCTGCATGGAGAAGGGCAGAGTGCGCATGACTGGTTTGGACGGCCCCCTGGGGGCCGACCAAACAGTCTTTGCGCACTCGGGAGTGGGCAGGCACACCACTCCTTCCCTGCCATGCTCTCAGAGCAGCCCCGCTGACCCGCCCGCCCGCCCGCAACCAAACAGAAAATTCTAATAACAGAAAGTTATTACCATTTTATGTTTCTGCTTCTCGCACTGCGAGAAGCAGTGGAGCGACGCTCCTCCGCCCTAGTGGAGGAGCCGCCCCCTGTCTATCTCTCTCTCCACTTCTCAGCCTCTTTCTCCCATCGTCCTTTTTCCTTGCCTTCCTCCATAATTCTCTCCCTCTTCCTCTTCTCTCCTGTCTTCCCTCTCTTTCCACTCTTAACTGTTGGCCAATGATAGATGCTTCTAAAATGATGCCATTTGTGGCAAAGCCAAT
Organism: Calotriton arnoldi; assembly: GCA_963921515.1. Classification (NCBI taxonomy): domain Eukaryota; kingdom Metazoa; phylum Chordata; class Amphibia; order Caudata; family Salamandridae; genus Calotriton; species Calotriton arnoldi. The sequence continues at coordinate 360,998 of CAWUFW010003655.1, read as the reverse complement.
AGCAGCGACTATCGTTCTTGGAATTGTATTTCGTTTACTTACATGATTATTGTAACGCTGAGTTTGGAAGCTTCGTGGTGGGAATCTTGGAGTATATAAAATAATGTTTTGAGATTCCCAAATAATATTTTGTATACTTTCACATGGCCTCCTTGTTGTGTCTACACTCAATGTGATAGCTATCTTGGAATAATAAAAAATGAAATTCTACAATGGTCAGCCATCACTATTGGCTTTGCCAATCATTGTGTAATTTTAAAAGAAAACATTTTGGTTGCATCTTTATTCGGCACGAAAAAAATTGGATCCTAAATGTAAAATCTCAGTAAAGTACCCTTCATGCCTTCTCATTATTTACAGTTTAACTCTTGCTGAGAACAAACATTTAAATGCAGTTCAGCCAGAATTGTACACGACTGTTGGGCACTTTGGCACTCTGGCACAGCAAGATCGGCCTGTCGCAAAGGGCCGGTGTGTGGGCCAATGTTTTTTGGCCTGTCATAGGCTAGCGGGATCAACAATTTCTATACTACAAATTTTCATCAAGTTTTATCCTTAATAGATTAAAATGAGTATACTCTAACTTTCCATTGCACTAGATTGGATCATGACGTACATGGAGTGCTCCATTAAAAGGTGGGATGGTGGACCTGCTTTGTGTTCCCTAACTCACCTTCCTAGAGAATTCGACGCAAGACATTTTATAATTCAGATAGCCCCCTATATTACCCTTCAATTAATTTTGAATGCAACATTGTGGGAACTCTACCTTTGTGAGGGAGGTAGGCATTCCTCTTTGTTCCGATGTAACATGCCTTGCTTAAGGATTTGAAGGTAGTCTCTTGACCATGCAGAAATCTTACTAAGTAGAAGCTGAATGTAGCTTGATTACAATATCAAGGGAATGTTATTGATTTGAGACGGTCTAGGCACTCTTGTTTCGCTATTTTGAAGTATGGTTTGCTTGAGGATTTGACTCCTGTATCCTGATAATAAATGCAGAGATCATTTCAGAATTAGTTGACTATTGATATAATCGTGATATTTATGTAGATTATTATTTTGAGATAGGATTCACAGGCCTGATATGTGTGATGTGGCACAACCTGCTTGAGGCATCAGTGTGAGGAATTTGAAAATGTACACCTCACTCTGAGCTCACTGGTGAAAGTCCAAAAAGGGGACTTATGGAGCACACTGACGCTTCCCCATTCATGCAGGTTCATAACAGTCCACCTGCCCAACAAAAAGAAAAACATGTTGGATGTAGGAGCAATAAATAATCCCATGAAAGCAGCCATTTTTATACTGATCGCTGAATCGAACAACTAGAAAACCTGTCATCCACCGAATCATCTTCGTAGAACAAGTGAAAGAGCTATAAAGTTGATTTCAGCTTGGTCATGTGTACACTGAAGATAGACTGATAGATTATCAGGAGTGTCATGCCCAATTCATGAAAACAAACAAAAAAATGAGTCACAGAGATAGATAAAGGAAAAATACTTTTGTCCATGACTAATTCACTGCCTTCCTGGTCCTGTGTATACAGTTCTTGCTTGACATCATTTAAACCGCAGCAATGAAAATTATGATTGTACCAGAAGGGTTCATATGCTCATCCTTACTGAAAGCTACAAATGACAAGAATGGGAATTACCAAATAAATGTTAGCACATTCGCACGACTCCTCAAACAATTTAACACCATCCCGAGCTTAAATGTGGTGTACATATTAAATATCAAAGTCAGAATTTACTAAGTACTAAATATCGAGGGCAAACTATCTACAAAAATATCAACAGGTAACCAAGTCTAGATTTTCTATACCTAACTCCACATATATGTACCTATGCAGTACATGAATCTTCAAGGTACGTAGATGTGGGGTTAGAAATAGTAAATCTATGCTTCCTTGTGGGCCAGATGTACGACCCTTTTTTGCGGCCGCAAATGGGAGAACCTCCCGTTTGCGGCCGCAAAAAAGGGTAATAGCATGTACAAATGCTATTTTGCGAGTCCCTGACTCGCAAAATAGCATTTGCGACTCTCGCTATTAGGAAGGGGCGCCCCTTCCTAATAGCGAGTCACATGCTATGTACTAGTGTTTTGCGACCGCATTTGCGGCCGCAAAACATTCCCCTTTGTGAGTATGTTGGAAAATATTTTTTAAGTGCAGGCAGTGGTCCCAGAGACCACTGCCTGCGCTTAGAAAAATAAAATTGAAAAGTTTCATTTTTTTTTTTAAATGCAGCCCGTTGTCTTTTAAGGAAAACGGGCTGCATTTAAAAAAACATAAGCTGCTTTATTAAAAAGCAGTCCCAGAAATGGTGGTCTGCTGAGCCCAGCAGGCCACCATCCCTGGGAGGGCTGTCATTCCCAATGGGCTCGCAAATTGCGAGAGGCTCATTAATATTAATGAGCCTCGCAATTTGCGACCCCATTAGGAATCACAAACAGTGTGAAATACACTGTTGAACATCGGAAATTGCGCCTCGCAAATTGCGACTCGCGAAAGAGTCGCAATTTGCAATGCGCAATTTTCTTGGTCGTACATCTGGCCCTATATGACTTACCTTTTCATAGTGGGAATCACAATCCAGAAAGATCAGTAGCATGGCTCAATTCTTGGGTGACATTTATGCATACAGACTGCTTCAAAAAAGTTGTTCTGTATCATAGATTCTGTTAATTAACAACAAAATAAATACTTGGAGCCCAAAGCTATGGCTTAAATCCATGGGCGCCATTAGAGTCAAGGAAATGCACAATTTAGGAATAAAATGTGATTCACAGTTTAACCTAGAAACTCATAAGGCCCACCCACGTCACTAAAACATGTTTCTTCTAACTACGAGCTCTTCGTATCTCCCATCAATGCCTGTAATTACTCAAGACAAGATTATGGAAATTCAGTCTTCCTACGGACATTCTTGCATAACCTCATCAACTTCAACTTACAGTGTATACAAAGTACTGAAGCTCATCTTTTGCTCCATTTGAACAAATTCAGGCACATTTCCAACCTGCTGAACAAACTCCCTTGACTACCACTCAAGAAATGCTTCGAAAGAAAAGCAGACTATATTGTCTATTTGGCAGTCCACAAAATGGGTCCCAACTTCCTCATGAAGAAATTTAACAAATACCAACCATCCTGACTACTTCGGTTTACATTCACCTTACATTTATCAACGCTAGGAATCAAAAGGAAGACTTGAGGTGGAAAAGTGTTCAGAGTTGCGGCTGTTCAGACCAGGAACTTCCCCTTAGAAATTCATCATTGTCCCACCGTGCTAAGTTTCCATAAAAAAATGAAAACTTGTATTTCCTCACTGTTAGAAATGGGATCTCTGGTTGGCTAAGGCTTGCGCCAAAGCCAGGCAGAGACCACCACTCTAGTCAGGGCGAGGGAGTTACACGCCAAAGATAACCCCTGCTCACCCCCTTGGTAGCTTGGCACGAGCAGTCAGGCTTATCCCGGAGGCAATGTGTAAAGCGTTTGCGCAACACACCCACAGCAACAACATACTAGGCACACCACAAAAAGGAACTCCACACAAGGTTATATATAAAAATAGCCTTTGTATTATCATAAAACACATTAGAATAGTACTCACATATTATACATCGTGCCACCTGGCACGGGGTCATATTTACAAGGGAATTATTTACACCTGACAGGGCCAACTGGACCACTGTCAGAACCAGCACAAAGTGAACTTAGTATAGGTAGTACTTATAATAAATGTAGAACACATCATGAACGTACAACCAGTAATCACTGGTAACCACTGTACTTAGCATCAGCCTGTAACATAAACTACATTATGCCCAGTATCACATCAGGCGCAAATTACATTCTGCGCCAACCTCACCAGCATAAATACATTATGCAATCCTCTCATAAGTCTAAACCCATTAGACCCTAACCTCCTAAGTATAACTCACATTAGGGGCGTAAAGCGCAGTAGAGAATAACTCACAACCTAAACGCCTTAGGTAATAATAAAATCACAAGCATAAAAACATTATGCAGAACCTCATAATCATGACAGTACATTAGAGGTATAATACGGGGTGCGTAAATCATACTACATGATTACATTCCCTAGCACCACATTGTCACATTAGGGCTTGGCGCCCTATAAATCTCAAAGTCCCCCTGGCCAACTGGCCATCTCAAAAAGGGGCTCAAATGACCTATGTCCACAGAGTCAGGGCGCGCTGCCTAAGCAGCGAACGTCAAGGGTGCGCAATATGCGCAGGTCTAAACGTAGCAGCTGCCCACTACTTGCTGGGCAGCTGGGAATATCCCATGAGGGCCTGAACGGTGCAGCTGCCCACTACTTGCTGGGCAGCTGGGAATCAAAATGTGGCACTGGCACTCACTGTGCCTCTCTAAAAGCAAATGCCCCCAAAACGTTGCAGCTGCGATGTAGAACATGGGCTCGGGCACTCACTGTGCCCTCTGTCCCACTCCAGGACTCTGAAAACACATGGGGATTGGGCACGGGCCCCACTGGCCCTCAGGACCCCTACTGGGGCCCTACAACTACTGTGCCCCTCATTGGAGTGGCCCGCTCTCCTGCGGGACCACTCAGGCACCGACAATGTGCCTCGACCGGTAGGGGGACACGGGCCTCTCGGGGCCCTCACCACCATGTGCCCACTCGTTGGAGCCACACGGGCTCTGACACTGGAAACAGCCCGGGCCCCTCTGGGCCCTTTAAGAACAAATGCCCACACCGTTGGAGCGGCCCGCTCTCAGGCGGGGCCACTCAAAACCTCCCCTAAGCACCGGCAACGTGCCTCGAGAGGCACCGACCACATCCAGGCCAGCCCCACTCACCGGGACTGCTGCTCGGGGACTCCTCTCTTCACCCGGTCCCTCTCCTGGGGGCCGGGACTTTCAGCATGGAGCCTGCGAGGCTCCGGTCGGTTTCTCCGGCCTCGGGGGGGGGCATCCATATAGGCGGGGTGGGCTCCCGCCGGTCTACCTCTTCTTCCTTGGGCACCGGGGCTCCCTACAGCTCATGGGAGCCCCGGTCGGGCCGCATTCATCGCTCGGCCTGCTCCTCGCTTCACCCGGGTCCCCTCCTGGGACCCGGGACTCTCTCCACCGGCCGCGAGACTCTGCACCGGCGTGCGCGGGCTTCCCTCGCAAAACCGGAAGTCCCGCCCGCCGTCAGGCAGCACGTTGCCTGACTTCCCCCGGCCGCGATTTCATCAATTACGGGGTAGGCTCCCGTAATTAAAATAAGAGGATAAGCGGGGTGGGCACCCGCACGATTTGGCAAAATGCGGCAGGGCGGGGCGGGCTCCTGCTCTGCCGCTAAAAGTACCCAAAAGGCGGGCAGGTCCCCGCTGCACAAACCGGCATGGGGGAATCCCTACACCGGGGATTTCCCTCTGAAATCCACAGCGCGCTACCCACGCCAGCTCCTCTTCTGGCGATTTGCATATAGAGCGCTCCTCTTCTCCTGGCAAGTATGGTACAGCGCTCCCAAAGCGCTAGATGCACAAAAGGTCCTGCAGAGAAGTTCTTCCAGGTCTTTAGGGATCAAGGGGCAATGCAGGGCCCAGGGAGGCAAGCCCTCATGGCAGCCCCCCCTGGGCCCCAGCAGCAGCAAGCCCCCTCCGTCAGGAACAGCACAGGAACTGAACGAGAACACTTACATGGGGTCACAGCCCCTTCTTTTATACACCCTTTTCCCTTTGTGTAAAGGTGCAGGGCTGGGGAAAAACCAGACGCAACTGGTTTGGGGGAGCTTTGGAGCACTTTGTTTTGCTCAGCTCCTCTCTCCTTTCACAGGACAGGCTAGGGACATCAGACGCACCACAGGGGGTGGAGCCAGCATTGTGGAGGGAAGGCACAGCCCTATTCAGGTCCCAGGTGCAACTCCTCCCTCCCATCTAGATGCAGATCTCTCTATTCACCACTGCGCTGACTCACCCTGCCCCTCCAGGAGCCACACACACCTCCCAGCCCCTGTCACTCACAAGCCAGACATGCAATTCACATCAGGCAGGCAGACACAGAGCACACATAAATGCCAACTTCTAAAAGTGGCATTCCTTCACCAGTTATGATAAATCTGCGCACACCATTGCGCAGCATTTATTCTCACGAGTTCGCACATACTAAACTCGCCCCTGCACTCCTCTCACCCTAGGAATTACCACTGGCACACAGATCCCCAATGCATTCCTATGGGAGGCAGGTCAATCTCACTAAATGTGCACAGAGCGCGCAAGGACTTTCCACTGGACCTAAAACCACCAACACTAGGTCACAGACCAGGCAAAAAGTTTAGGGGTGAACCGGCCAAAAAGGGCCAAGTCCAACACAACCCCCTTCCAGCCAAAACGCAGGGCAGACCAATCACCACCGTGATGGGCTTCCCTGCTTGGGGCGATAGAACACGGACGCGGGCCCGCACTGCAGGGACACCCTCCGGTTCTATGCCACTTGGAACCCATAGAATCCATCTAAGAGAAAAACTCAGGACCAACTAGGCTACCCCACCGGTACTCCTTAGTTGTCCACGGCCAGGACCAGGCCCTAGGCCACCCAGATGCCACTGGTCCTTGCCAATCCAGAGTGGGGGGCAGTAACCCCTGGCATACAATAGCCATTCTCCACTCTCCCTCTCAGTGTAGTTCCAAACTACCACTGATCCTTCAACCTAGGGTCCGCACCCTCAGGCTGACCAGAGGTCACGGGCAAAGCATCTCCTCACCCTACCTGTACTTCTGGGGTTCCGCACCCTCCCAGGGGAAGCACCCACCAGAACACAACTTTCCCACCAGTTCAGGACCTCTCTCCATCAACTGGTCTACCACCTGGGATCCAAATTCACCGGATGCACCGGGGTCAGAGGCGAGGACTCCCTCCCTCTGCACCCCCTTCCAGAGTTCTGCACCCTCCCACTGTAGAGCAGGGTCCCTTCACTTAAGATGGGCCCCACCTGCTCTCAGGGTAGTACTACCACATTCAGCCAGGGACCCTAAAGATCCCGGCTAGGCCTGCACCACCCCTTATGGGAAACACAGGGTCTCTTCACTTAAGATGGGCCCCACCTGTGTTCACAGGGGTACCCCTAGAAGGTAACCCAGCCAGGACACTGATTACAGTCGCCCTGCCATCCAGGTCAGGAAACACCTGAACCTGGCTCCCCAACCCAGGGACGGTACCCTTTGGTCAGATGCCCGGCGAACCAGGACTTCACGGGGAGCACGCATGCCCCCTCGAGGGTGACACATAACTAATGTGTCGTGTGACAGTCTGCCTGGCGCAGATCTCATGACCTCCTGTCCATCTGACAGTGCGTGCAGATCCCCCAGGACAGAAGTGGCGTCACCATGGTCATTCATTGGCGACTCAGCCCTTCTGGCTGGCCCCTGACCCACTGGTTCTTCCACTGAGGACTCTTTCCCCCTCTCACCCCTCACTCTGGACCTCTGCACCCTCCCAACTGGAGTGGTACTGCCAGACACCAGGACCGCTGGAGCTCTGGTTACAGACACTCCACGTCCTCTAGACAATGGGAGATCCTCCTCAAATGGCCTACAAGTACAGCCTAGGCCCCCAACCTGGTGTTCCCTGAAGAAACCATCCAGGCCCTGGGACTGGGTTTCGGGCACCTTGGGACAAAGCCCACACTCACTCCTTCTCCTCTGAGACAGGACGTGAACCCCTACACCCCTCCCACTACACTGGGACCTAGCTGGGCTACACTGAACCTCTTCCACCACACAGGACCGGAAGATACCCGAGCCACTCTTGTTGGAATCATTCTCCAATGCCTCTGCAGGACCTCTAGCACACAGCCAGAGGTCCACCCCCCGTGCAAGCTCCTTATCACCAAAAGAACTCACACCCACTCGTCCAGTGCAACACACCACTCATCCAGACACGCCCCCAACCAAGACTGGTGAGACAGTTCCTTACTGCCCCTGAATCTCAACCTGTACCCCTCTTACTGGGAACCAGGTACCATACTGTGGGAACGGGGAATGGGACTTCCTGCACTGGACACCATATTGCTGCCACCACTGGATCCCACCCTTACTGGTGAATCCAGACAACTCAACTGAGCTCAGGGGATAACCTACCCTCCAGAGCTAACTTTTTCTCCTCCACACTCCCTTTCTTCCCTCCTATCCACCCACACCTCTGGGGACAGGAAAAGGGATTGGGCACTGGACCCAGCAAGGGACTCCCTATCTATGGGAACCTCCCAACCTACTGGCGTCCCGCCCTGTCATTTCTCTCTTCTGCCACCAATCATAAAAGCGCAGAAAACACCATTAAAAAATGACACTGTTGAGGAGAAAAATAAAATCAGTAAAAATAATCCCCAATATGTGATTATCTAAATGCAGAGTTTGTAGTGCAACCAGTTGTTGCTGTGGTACTGCGCAAAAGCAAGTCCTATCCTCACCGCTGACAACCAATGTTAGAAATGGGATCTCTGGTTGGCTAAGGCTTGCGCCAAAGCCAGGCAGAGACCACCACTCTAGTCAGGGCGAGGGAGTTACACGCCAAAGATAACCCCTGCTCACCCCCTTGGTAGCTTGGCACGAGCAGTCAGGCTTATCCCGGAGGCAATGTGTAAAGCGTTTGCGCAACACACCCACAGCAACAACATACTAGGCACACCACAAAAAGGAACTCCACACAAGGTTATATATAAAAATAGCCTTTGTATTATCATAAAACACATTAGAATAGTACTCACATATTATACATCGTGCCACCTGGCACGGGGTCATATTTACAAGGGAATTATTTACACCTGACAGGGCCAACTGGACCACTGTCAGAACCAGCACAAAGTGAACTTAGTATAGGTAGTACTTATAATAAATGTAGAACACATCATGAACGTACAACCAGTAATCACTGGTAACCACTGTACTTAGCATCAGCCTGTAACATAAACTACATTATGCCCAGTATCACATCAGGCGCGAATTACATTCTGCGCCAACCTCACCAGCATAAATACATTATGCAATCCTCTCATAAGTCTAAACCCATTAGACCCTAACCTCCTAAGTATAACTCACATTAGGGGCGTAAAGCGCAGTAGAGAATAACTCACAACCTAAACGCCTTAGGTAATAATAAAATCACAAGCATAAAAACATTATACAGAACCTCATAATCATGACAGTACATTAGAGGTATAATACGGGGTGCGTAAATCATACTACATGATTACATTCCCTAGCACCACATTGTCACATTAGGGCCTGGCACCCTATAAATCTCACAGTCCCCCTGGCCAACTGGCCATCTCAAAAAGGGGCTCAAATGCCCTATGTCCACAGAGTCAGGGCGCGCTGCCTAAGCAGCGAACGTCAAGGGTGCGCAATCTGCGCAGGCCTAAACGTAGCAGCTGCCCACTACTTGCTGGGCAGCTGGGAATATCCCATGAGGGCCTGAACGGTGCAGCTGCCCACTACTTGCTGGGCAGCTGGGAATCAAAATGTGGCACTGGCACTCACTGTGCCTCTCTAAAAGCAAATGCCCTCTGTCCCGCTCCAGGACTCTGAAAACACATGGGGGATTGGGCACGGGCCCCACTGGCCCTCAGGACCCCTACTGGGGCCCTACAACTACTGTGCCCCTCATTGGAGTGGCCCACTCTCCTGCGGGACCACTCAGGCACCGACAATGTGCCTCGACCGGTAGGGGGACACGGGCCCCTCGGGGCCCTCACCACTATGTGCCCACTTGTTGGAGCCACACGGGCTCTGACACTGGGAACAGCCCGGGCCCCTCTGGGCCCTTTAAGAACAAATGCCCACACCGTTGGAGCGGCCCGCTCTCAGGCGGGGCCACTCAAAACCTCCCCTAAGCACCGGCAACGTGCCTCGAGAGGCACCGACCACATCCAGGCCAGCCCCACTCACCGGGACTGCTGCTCGGGGACTCCTCTCTTCACCCGGTCCCTCTCCTGGGGGCCGGGACTTTCAGCATGGAGCCTGCGAGGCTCCGGTCGGTTTCTCCGGCCTCGGGGGGGGGGCATCCATATAGGCGGGGTGGGCTCCCGCTGGTCTACCTCTTCTTCCTTGGGCACCGGGGCTCCCTACAGCTCATGGGAGCCCCGGTTGGGCCGCATTCATCGCTCGGCCTGCTCCTCGCTTCACCCGGGTCCCCTCCTGGGACCCAGGACTCTCTCCACCGTCCGCGAGACTCTGCACCGGCGTGCGCGGGGCTTCCCTCGCAAAACCGGAAGTCCCGCCCACCGTCAGGCAGCACGTTGCCTGACTAACCCCCCGGCCGCGATTTCATCAATTACGGGGTAGGCTCCCGTAATTAAAATAAGAGGATAAGCGGGGTGGGCACCCGCACGATTTGGCAAAATGCGGCTGGGCGGGGCGGGCTCCTGCTCTGCCGCCAAAAGTACCCAAAAGGCAGGCAGGTCCCCGCTGCACAAACCGGCATGGGGGAATCCCTACACCGGGATTTCCCCTGAAATCCACAGCGCGCTACCCACGCCAGCTCCTCTTCTGGCGATTTGCATATAGAGCGCTCCTCTTCTCCTGGCAAGTAGGGTACAGCGCTCCCAAAGCGCTAGATGCACAAAAGGTCCTGCAGAGAAGTTCTTCCAGGTCTTTAGGGATCAAGGGGCAATGCAGGGCCCAGGGAGGCAAGCCCTCATGGCAGCCCCCCCTGGGCCCCAGCAGCAGCAAGCCCCCTCCGTCAGGAACAGCACAGGAACTGAACGAGAACACTTACATGGGGTCACAGCCCCTTCTTTTATACACCCTTTTCCCTTTGTGTAAAGGTGCAGGGCTGGGGATAAACCAGACGCAACTGGTTTGGGGGAGCTTTGGAGCACTTTGTTTTGCTCAGCTCCTCTCTCCTTTCACAGGACAGGCTAGGGACATCAGACGCACCACAGGGGGTGGAGCCAGCATTGTGGAGGGAAGGCACAGCCCTATTCAGGTCCCAGGTGCAACTCCTCCCTCCCATCTAGATGCAGATCTCTCTAATCACCACTGCGCTGACTCACCCTGCCCCTCCAGGAGCCACACACACCTCCCAGCCCCTGTCACTCACAAGCCAGACATGCAATTCACATCAGGCAGGCAGACACAGAGCACACATAAATGCCAACTTCTAAAAGTGGCATTCCTACACCAGTTATAATAAATCTGCGCACACCATTGCGCAGCATTTATTCTCACGAGTTCGCACATACTAAACTCGCCCCTGCACTCCTCTCACCCTAGGAATTACCACTGGCACACAGATCCCCAATGCATTCCTATGGGAGGCAGGTCAATCTCACTAAATGTGCACAGAGCGCGCACGCACTTTCCACTGGACCTAAAACCACCAACACTAGGTCACAGACCAGGCAAAAAGTTTAGGGGTGAACCGGCCAAAAAGGGCCAAGTCCAACACTCACCATAAATATTTTGGTCAATCATTTAGTAACAGCAGGTGCCTGCTTTCTACGGGCCTTAGAGCAGCCACGTTAATGTACGAGTGCTCAACAAACAACCATAAATAAATAGATACATAAATAAATAATACCAAAGTATTGGCAAATTATTAACACATCATGCGCCCTGCCCAATAAATCACCACTGCTTTCCCAAGGTTTGGAAACTCTGGAGAAAGTGAAAAGTAGTCAAAATATCTTGTCAAAAATATCTGAGATCTCAAAGTACTTCCTCAACTTGTCAATCATCAGTGCATATCTTTTTCACCTAATGGCACAATAAATTAGCTGAGACAATGAGTAAACCCAATACCCAACTACCACTGCCTAGCATATCTAGCATATCTGGCATAGCTGGCCCAAATTCCTTTAAGATTGCCTCTTCCCTAGAACTGTCTAAAAATGCCTCTAAGAACCACAAGCATGTGCTCCTCAGACACCCTTGCCTGAAACCCTTAACATACTTTTGCACAAAAAAGAGGCTGTCTGAAAATGTGAAAATGGACCTCATATTGTTCCCTTACATCACCTCAAAAAGGTCAGAGGTCAGTGCTCTTCATGTAGTCTGCACCTATAAAATGCCCTGTGGTCTGAAACTGCCAATAGCCCTCTCACTCTGTCATGCAGAACAGAACAAAACAAAATAGCCATATATAAAAGAAATGGGAATATCAGGAGCCAAGCTGACTCTAGCCTGAACTTTTTTGACTTACTATTCTCATTCATACTGAACCTTGTAAATTGCTCTAGTACCCCAATGGGCCAGACAACTGACCTGAATACCCCAAGAGGCCTGATAAAAACTTCAGATCAACACCACATGACACCACCCCTCTCATCTATCTCTCTCAGCTTACCACGCCCCTAATCCACTCTAAATGTATGACCAACACCATCCATTTATGGGGGGCTCAAAACTTCACTGTACCCCACCATTCCTTATGACTCGTTCTCCAACCCAGACTAATAAAGACCAACTTTTCTGAATTCTCACCCTTACCCACACCATGGAACAAATTACAGAACAAAGGATTTCCCCTGAACAATCACGTCCCCTAACTTAGTTGAGTATCTGAAACAGTGTGATGGCAGCTCAACACATTAGTTTCACATCCCTTTAATCCACCAATTCCTCACCAAAGACTCAAAGTGAAGTACACAGTATAACACTTACATAAAGGACCAATGTGCTAAGCTAGAATTGATCTTCAAAGAAATGTGTTCCTCATCCATAGTCCTAAAAGCCACATGTCAATCAGTTTCAAACACTTAAATAGTATTCAGTAAAATCTTAACAAGCCACATCTGAAGATACCTTAATTCACACCTCCATGTGATACCTAGGATCAACAAAATATCTCCCCAGAAAGAGTGTTTAGCACTCTCAGACAAGACATGTGCAAGTCATTAGCTGCCTACAAGACAAGTAGCAAAACCACCCACCCTTCAAACGAGCCCAACATGCCAATGGTTGTGAGCAACAGAGAGCCTAACTCATGACCCCATAAACCACAACCTAACCTTACTAATCTCATAGAAATACCCATTACCACCTCCATCATAAAACAATGTTATCCTCCCTAAAATGCCTCCATCATAACTAAGTCTGGGTGGTGAACTCCGCTCCGCTCGCGGAGTTTGCGGAGTTTTCCGCAATCCGTGTTACGCGGACCTCACGTTTGTCAACGTCAAGTTGGCGAGGACGAGCAAGGAAAATACACCTCCCAGTGAGATTTTTCCTTGTTTGGGATTGTCAACGTCAAGTTGGCGAGCGCAAGCGTGGAAAATCAACCTCCCGGCGAGGTTTCTCAACACGGGCATTCAGATTTCTCATTGCGAGTGGTCGCGTATGCTCGCGACTGCTTCTATTGAGAAACCGTCCGTTCGCATTGAGAAAGCTGCTGCTCGAGTAAAAAATCTATTCGAGCGGCAGAAAGGAAGCAGTGCCAGCTTGCGCTGTGCATGGTGCCTTTCGCGATGATTGCACAGTGCAGACAAGCACCTGGCGCTAAAAGTCACCGCAAACGGCATTTATCTAATGCACTCTGCCACTGGCGGAGCTCCGCGTAGCACGGCGGTACGCGGAACTCCGCGAACTCCGCCCAGGCATAATCATACCTGCAGATATGCAGCAAAATACTGCATTGAATCAACAGGCATTATCAAAGATCTAAACCTGGAAATTCTATTTCTGAATGAGACATGATTAAACAAAACATTACAACCAGATAACAATCTACTTGTTTCCCCATAACTTCTTTGTCAAACCACTAGACAGAGAAAAGAGAACAGACGGAGAACCAGTCATTCATAGCAACTCAGTTCAACTCAGATGCTTGCATACACCATTTACCATCGACTAGGAGACAACAACACTTTCATGGAAACATTAGCTGCATTGACAGCTCATGAACACTTTCAAAGTCAAATATCAACTTCTTAGGAGACTTCAGTCTTCAGTGAGGAAACCCAAAAACACCATTTGTATCACACCTAATTGCCTTAGGTACAATGACCTACCTTATCTTTTGCTAGCTCCCACACATGAAAGGATCAATTCTTGACCTACAGATAGGTAAGGAGGGTTCCTTGATAGCAGACCCACCAATACTGGTTGACTGATCAGACCTTCATATTTTGCCTTACGACTCATTGCAGTCAAAATACTTGTGAATGGTAAAATAAAACAACCAAAGCAATGCATCAAAAACACTAAACACCTGAACTTACCTACACTAGCAAAGAATATCTGAACTGAACTTTAAACACCCAATAAAGAGCAAACGTATCAGTGATGATTGATAACTACAATAAAATGATGTGGAATATGGAAGAAGCAACACCCTTGGAGTTAAAAAGACAGATAACCGAGCTCACAGCACTACGAGCAGAATTAATAGAGAAAGAAACTGAGAGGAGTAGAGAGAGTCTGTTGGCAAAACCCATCAACATCGAACTGGAACACTGTGCAGCGAGAATAAACATTACAAGAATAGCATTGTTCTAAGCTAATTCCCCTATTTAAAAAAAGGTCCCAAAAACTGAACTAACCAGGTAGAACAGAACACTATACCTCCTCCATTGATGGTAGCAATAATGCAAAAGAAACATGATGAATTATTTTTCAACTAAAGTTTTCAGTGGCACGAGTCAGAAGATGGCGGTCTCTCTCGACCCTTGCATGATAAAATTAATTCTAACTACACTCTTAAGGCACAAACAGTGTAATTTGGGATATCTTCAGAGAATTAATGGAAAATTAACTCATTAAAATTACTTCAAATACAAGACCTTAGTCATATTTCAATCACCCAATTCTTGCCTCAATAATAAGAGAGATGAGTATCCACATCGCTCCATACTGATCAAGCCTGATTGAATGATTCATGTCAAATAGGACTGGTCACCCCATTCTGAAAAAAAGCAGGGGGCTGATCCAGAGGAACTAAACAATTTCCATACCGTAACAGGATGTGGGATTTGCTCATGCCGCCTTGTACAAGGTTATATTTTGAAGTTTGTTTCCACCAACTTTGGCTCACATTGGACAAGGGAGAAAATGAAATGAGGTGTAACCCCTGGGAGGTACATCTATTACTTACAGATATATATTTACTGAAGAAAACGTCACGTAAAGTTCAGTTCGGATTGACACAAATCGTAAAGAAACGGTCCTAATAAAGGTAGCAACCAGATGAGTTGAATATCCTGTTAATATAAAATAAAATTGAGACAACTGTATTTTAGAGAGCAATATCCAGTACTGCTACATTTATGGACAATTGTGAGAGGTGGTGGGGACCCTTAAGAATTGTAAGTCGCATTTTCTTCCAATACCGCAATATCTGCCACAGAATCTAGCAAGCAAAGTTTCTTTTCTGCAGCACAAATAGGCCTAGAAGATACATATGTGGGTCAAAGAAGTGCGATTTGAACTTTAATGCTGAATTCACAGAATGAAGACGTGTTCCACAGTAGAAGTAAAGGGCATTTACACCGTGTGCTACAGCAGACATGAATCAAAGTCGAAAATAATCTTCCACAATAAATACGTCCCTTAAGAAATACTATTCCAGGTGATATAATATCGATTATGAATACAGTCTCAGGAAAAGAAATTGACAGTATTCATAGTATGTCCATGAAAACATCCAGGGCCTTTGCACTCATGGTGGAGGCCCCGTAGTTGTGGCGGGATTTCCGATCTGCAGTTTCTCATTGCAAGGTTCCCCCATGAGAGAGGGCCCCCAGCCATGGCTGGGGGCCTCGCCACGAGTGCGGAGGCCCTATGTGAATCGGACCCTGAGTGTTTCAGAATTTGTTCATTCCACATTAATATACTCATAAAATCCGTGTCATGAAGTGAAACCCATTATATTATTTTGCAAGACTTTAGCATTCTTCTTTTGGAACTCATCATTTTGAGATATTTAGTAGCAATAATGAACATTCGCATACAAAAAGTATAAAAAGGACAACAGTTTCAGTTGTGTGTAGCATTAGTAAAATATTAAAAGTGCAATCGAAATGTGAATGAATAAATAGTGGACTTATCTTTAATCTTATCGCAGACAGTTGTGTTTCAGAGTTATACCTCGGTACTAATCAGTTTACTATTGACAAGATAATCGAGATAGCTGTGGGCGGTAGTTGGAGAACATGGCGGCCAGCGGCTAGCGGGTCGCGGGAGGCTCTGAGAGGTCAGGGCGGTTTATCGTATGTATAGCTTGTAGTAGCTCATAAATGTTTGTGGTAGCTCGTCGAGACCTGTTGGACTGGTGAGAGAGGTGTGCTTTTGTGGGTCGGGGTCCGTTTTCGTGTGCCCCGGAGGACGGAGACGGAGAAGGCGAGGGAGGTCAGTGTACCCTGCTGGCGAAGCCATGACCGTGTTCTTTTAGTCAGGTGCATCGGACGCAGTGGAAGATCTGCTGGTGAGCTGCTGACGCTCTCCGGGTCGGGTCTAGGCTTTGCGGTGTTTTTTCTCGGCGTGATTTTTCTGGACCTTCGGAGGAGGTGGTGGGGATAGCTGGTACCGTTCCCGACGCGGCAGCGCTGGAAGCCGCGGGTGAGAAGCTGGACGAGAATCAGGGAGTCCAGGTTGCCTTGTGGTCACGGGCGGCTCTGGGGGTACGTCGCGGACGGAAGGCGGCGGCCAGATTCCCCATTCACAGCGGCAAAGGTAGAGGAGGTGGATGTAAGAGACTCGATCTCCCACAATCCACCAGCACTGTATTGGGAAGCGGAGGACAAGTGGAGCTGCTGGAAGAGGCGGTTACAAAACAGCAACAGACAGTAAGAGTTAACTGTGTGGAATTTGGGAGTTCGGGAGGTCTGTTGGAAGAGGGCTCTTTGAGAAAAAAAAAAAGGGAATTAGCAGGCTCTAAAGTTCTATCGCGGTATGCCTTAAGAAGCATAGGTAGGAACCTTCCAGATAATTCAAAAACAACCGATCTGGATGTTTCAGGTGATAAGGCTACCTTTAGTGGTGCGGCTTTGAACACTAAGAACCAAATTAAACCAGCAAAATCTAAACCTAAGAGTAAGAAAAAGGTGAAGACATTAACACAAAATTAAATAAAGGCAAATTTTACACCTCATTAAGAGATTACTTTAAAGTACTGCCTAGTACACTGATATTAAAGCCGGTAGACCATATGTCTATACTTAAAGAGAGCAACCCTAGTAGCCCTTGTAAGATACTTCAATTTCCTGAGGGAATATTAAGCCCCAATAAGTTTCAGCCATTAGTAGGAATGTCAGCAGATGAGGACTCGGAAGAACTTATGATGCCAGATAAAGGCGCTGATATATTAAATCTGACTGAGGCCGGGACTTCTTTAATGGATAGCCAAGTTCTGGATAAGGAATCAGAACATATTGAAACATCAAAAGAGGTCATAACGAATTCATCCACATCTTGGTCAGTTCAAGATCTCTTACAGGTCCTAACGGAGGAAATGAGACACAGGTTCCAGGTGTCAGAAAAAAACCAAGCTGAAATTAAGGTATTTTGTGAGAAAATGGAAGACAAGCTAGATTCATTGACTGCGAGAGCCGCAGCTCTAGAGACCACGGTGGCGGAGCTAACAGTAAAAGCAGATGAGAATGCAAAAGATCTCATTAGATTAAAAGAACGTGAAACTGGTTTCCAGGATAAGTTGGAATCAATTGAGAATTCTCAGCGGAGAAATAATCTTCGGTTACTGAAAGTCCCTGAGGGAGTTGAAGGAGACAATATTAAAGAATTTGTAGTAAAACTAATAAAGCAAACAACTCAAATTGACTGTTCTGAGCAAGCTCTTGCTGCTGACATTCAGAGGGTACATAGGGACCCGTTTAGACTAAGTCCAAATAAAATCAGACCCAGAAAAATCTTGGTTCATTTTCTGACTTATAATTTAAAAGATGAAATACTGAACAAAGCATTGAAGTCGAATGTACTAAGTGCGGAAGGGTTCTCCTTCCAAATTCGGTCAGATGTCTCCTCCATAACTGCGTCTAAACAATGGGAGCTTGGAAAGCTACTAGATTCTTTCAGGCAACTAGGTGCAACAGCACAGCTTAAATTCCCGGCGACATTAAAAGTGATGTTTAACAATAAAATGCACGTATTTAGGCGGGTGGAGGAGGCAGAAACCTTTTTGCAGCTTATCTCAGGGCAAGGTAGTGGACCACCGGCTCGCCAGCATAATTGAGAAGACCTTTAAAATAATTTTTGAAAGCACTAGTCAGCAACCATATTAAGAGCTATGGATTTTTTTTTATTAACCGTCCTGACCAACAAGAGGGAAGCCTCAAAGGCCAGGGTAGGGCCATAAGAGAAAGAGTGGGGGTTCTCCAGGGGAGCACAGGGGTGGGTGCAGGGGGGGGAAGGGGATGGTCACCGGGTGGGCAGCATGGGGAAAAAAATCAAAAAAAAGTCCAATTCGCCAGAATAGATCTCAGAATTACATGAGGAGAGATGACACAGGCCATAGCTGATCAGGCACTATATTTGAGGATGATGTCATGGAATCTAAATGGGTTGAGGGTAAAACATAGGATGGAGAGGTTATTCCAATACTTGAAAGATACTCCAGAACAAATTCTTATTCCTCAGGAAACACACTTAACCGAGAAAGAGATGAGGAGTTTATGCAAAACTAAAAGCTGGATTTATGAAGTTATATGTACTACACAACAGATAACAACAAAGGGGGTGGCCATAATCATTAAAAAGAAACCCGCATTATCAGTGGAAGGTTTCAAAGTTGATAAAATGGGAAGATGGGCTATAGTTAAAATAAGGTTCCATACATATAAATTTACAGTAGCAGGGTATTATGGTCCCAACCTAGACGACCCAGCCCCTTTAAAAGATCTACTTGCTGAGTTACTGCTTTTTCGAGATCCCTTAATATTGGCAGGTGATTTTAATTTGGTCTTAGACCCTGCAATGGGTAGGTCTTTAAATAGCAGAATACCCCAGAATTGTAAAATGAGATCTTTATTGAAAAACACGATGAAACAGCTTGGATGGATGGATATATGGCGAGAAAGAATGGGAAGTAGGAGAGGGTATACTTTCCATAATAAAAAACATGGCCATAAGTCTAGATTAGATTTTTTTAGTCAGTATGGAGTTGAGGGATTGGGTCAAAGACACGAAACATCTAGGGGGACATTTATCTGATCATGCGGCAGTAATATTCGTGCTGAAACTCCCAAATAAATTAATCAACAGAAGATGGACCCTAGATCGAGCCATTCTGTTAGAGGAAGAAGTAATTGAAAGATTAATAACAGATACAAAGAATTATTTTCTGATCAACATAGATAGTACTTCTATAGAAATAGTATGGGATGCTTATAAAGCCTTCTTGAGAGGCTGCATAACCTCAATCCAAATCTCTAGACAGAAGAAATACAAAGCAGAGATAGAAGAAATAGAGCGTAAAATCCAGAAGTTAGAGAATGAGCTTACCCCCAGAGGGATAGAATGGCAGAGAGAACCTGCGAGATTTTGCAATCGCTTAAAATAGATTTGGCAGGGGTGTTAGACGCCAGGTTGAAGAAGAGGTGGGAGGCCAGCAAGCTGGCTCATTTTGAATATGGGGAAGGCTGCGGGAGGCTCCTAGCCTGGAAAACCAAACAGGAACTAGCAAAGGGCAATATAAAAGAAGTAGTTTGTGACACTTCTGGAAATTTATGTGAGAGCCCCGCAGATATTGAAGAAGCCTTTCGAAAGCATTTTAATAAAGTTTATCGAGAAGATCTAACCCCACAGGCCAAGATGATAGAAGCATGGCTCGAATACTTTCCTTCAAAAAGATCAGTGATGAGATGTCTAGGAATTTTAACAAACCAATAAGCCAGAATGAAATCAAGAAGGCAATAGAGATAGGCAAAAAAGGCAAGGCATCAGGACCGGATGGTCTACCGGCCGAGCTGTACAAATCATTGGGTGAGGTTCTTATTCCAGTAATGGATAAACTATTCGCCCATATTTTTGAAAGGGGTGGGAATATGCCCCCTTCGTGGGATGAGGCTACTGTTGCCCTGATTTTAAAACCATTTAAGCCACCCAGTCAGTGTGATTCAGTACAGACCAATCTCTCTGCTGAATCTTGATTATAAGATTTTTGCTAAGATTTTAGCAGAGAGATTGAATGGAATTATAACCGGTTTATTACATGAAGACCAAAAGGGCTTTGTCAGAGGGAGAGGCATTCAAGATTTAACGTATAATCTGATCGGAGCCATAGACATGGCGACACTATATAAAATCCCAATGGCTATCATCACACTTGACGCTACTAAGGCGTTTGACCGGGTTAACTGGGCCTACCTAACTCAGGTATTGAATAAATGTAATTTGGGGGAAAATTTCTGCAGGGCAGTTTCCTTGATTTACCAAACTCCAACAGCCAGAATTTTGATAAATGGCAATCTTTCTTCTTCCATAGCAATTCAGAGAGGGACAAGGCAAGGATGCCCTCTCTCACATTTGCTTTTTAATCTATATATAGAGTCCCTCGCAGAAAGGATTAGAAGGCACGAGGATATACTCCCTTTTAAATGTAAAAATTGGGAAAAAAAAGTATCATTATATGCCGATGATATGATGGTATATACGTCTGACCTCGTGACGGCCATTCCCATTATATACAGTTTAGCACAACAATTTGGTGATATTTCGGGGTATGAGATTAACCAGTCAAAAACGGAGTGTATGGCCTGGAATTTGAATATCTGCTCCCCCATATTGAAAAGAGAAATAAGGTATCTAGGCATTAGAATTACCCAGGATATTAATGATATAACTGATATAAATCTACGTAGAGCTGATAAAGAAATCTCTGATTCTCTAAAAAACTGGGCATATTTACCTTTGACATTAATAGGGAGAGTCAACTTGGTAAAAATGATTCTTTTACCAAAACTTATTTTTTTGTTTCAAAATATACCACTAGCTTTCAAAGAAGAAGGTCTAAGGAAAATACAGGCAAAAATAAATTCTTTTATTTGGGCCTCCAAAGGAATAAGAATTTCGCATAAAAGCTTCGGAGAAAGAAGAACAAGGGAGGGCTATGTACGCCTGATATAATTTTTTATGCATGGGTTTTTCTAATGAGGACAGGGAAAATGCTCATGAGTGAACCTAACGCCTCAGATATAGGGAAAATGTTTAGGGAAATGTTACAGGATGAAAAAGGAGGAGATCATGCTTTCTTATACAAGTTTGGAGATCCACGCTTTTTCAAGAAGGTACGTCTGAAGTCCTTAAAGGATTTAGCTAACACTTGGTTTAAAATCAGGAAGCTTTTGAAGATTAGCTACTACAGCGCTATGGCTCCTATTTGGGACACACCAGGCTCGCCTGAGTGGACTAAAGACTTACTAGTTACACCGTTAAAATCAGCCGGGATAAACTGTTGGGCCCAACTTTTTCCTGATGGCTGTTTGTTATCATGGGAAGACTTGAGGACAATCACGGACAATCAATTATCTAAATTCAAATATTTACAAATAAAAAGTTGGTCCCAGGCGATTGGCATAACGGTTGGTAACACGAATGATTTAGAGACAGCCTTAAGACTGAGACAACGAAATAAGAAAGAGGTGGCAAATCTCTACTGGCTCCTGATAGATCTGACAGATGGTGATTTCATCCTTCCATCGCAGCTGTGGGGCGAGTGCTTGCCGGGTTCCAGTACAGAAGCAATATGGCAAGTATCTTATGATTTACTATATTCTACAGTACAAGCTGCCAATTTAAGGAGAAATCATCTTTTCTCTCTCCATAGAGTGTACTGGTCTCCCTCTAAGCTTTCTAAGTTTGCGAAGGGAGCCATCCCATGCTGTCCAAAGTGTCAACAGGAAAAAGCAGACGATGATCATATGTTCATAAGTTGCCCTATGTTACATCAATTTTGGGGTTCTGTTATCAGAGGTATGGAAGATATATTTGGTTTCGATATCCAGGTGAGCACCTCTTTGGTATTCTTTGGTATTTTTATAACTATGAACTATTATCCTTAGATAAAAATAAGTTGTGTTTTTACCTCATTCTACTTGCCCGGAGAGAAATCTGTAAATGTTGGATTACGTGTACGCCTCCGACTTTTTTAGATTGGTTAAATTCCATTAAGTATGTAATGAAATTGGATAAAGTTATTTGGGAAAAGAAGAGTAAGAGGAAGAAAGAGTTCTGGCTGCCATGTAAGGATTGGCTGGATAACTTATGAGTTAGGGCATATATGTCCAATGATTATGCTTTTACATAGAAATACTTCACCACTCGGGTCAGTTCTGAGGGTCAACCAGAGAGAAGAGTTGAACAGACCAAATATGAGAGGTACTGTGTAAAGCGTATCCATTTAGATCAGAGCTCTCTTGCTGGTGCCAATCAATTGGGGGGCCGCAGAGTAAATTAAAGCGGCTCTGGACATATCTAATGGCGTATGAGGACAAAAAAAAAAAAAAAGATAATCGAGATAGTCAAATTATCGTCACCCACAGTGGTGCATTCATGATGCTGAGGAATACCCACCAGATTTATGCCATTTCACTCACCTCAAGCATATTCCAGTACAACTGCACAGCCAAGGCTCAGTCCCATATTCAACAGTTTCAATTGTCAGATCCCTGGAAATTTTAGTACTCGCATCAAAATAGATCACTGTCCTACAGGTCTTTCAGTGTGGACAACATACCACACGATCCTTCAGTTCGTACAGTGACTAGCGGGTTAATAATAGCTATAGTATCGTATGATCGTTATTAAATGACTGCTTCTGATATTCTGTGCAAAGGTGTATACGCTGCCTACATCCAAAACCATAACTTCTGACCAAACAGTTCTAGAACTGCTTATAAAATAACCATAAAAATGAGACGTGCCTGCTGTGGTTAATAATGCAGTCATCAAAATGTGTAGATGGTAAGGAAGAAACTGTAAGCAATATACGAGTTTAGCATTGCAGTGTTTCAGTTATCATCACACATCAGGCTTTTCAATTGGCCAAAATTCTCTCCAGTGCATCTAACGTTTGGTGGCATTTTAGTTCCTAATAATTGACACTTAATGTTAGCTGGGAAGGATTGAGATGTCAAGCATCTTACATAAAGATAGGACTATGTTAAGACTGGATACTTTTTAGATCTGGCTCCTCTGGGGTCCTCAGATTCTCAATTATTCATTAAGGTACAATATGAAATCAGAGAGACCATTTTGGGTCAGTCTCTTTCAATCACTGGCTTTCATGCTTTTTCATGGTTTGGCACTGCTTTGATGGTTTGTTTATCAAGGCCATGACATTTTGTGGGTAGATAAATGTGTTCGCAGTTTTACACAGCAGAATACAGATGTGTATCGGGGATAAGTAACCCGAAGAATGACTGAGGTCTCCCAGACAGTTTGCCATGGTCCAAGCAAACTGCTAGTCCGTGCCACGTGTGTCACTGTTGAAGATCGGAGTCTATGCTTCATGCATGTGGAGTCAAAGTGCAACTCCACCCGCTGTAAAGCACTTGAAGACAACAGAAGCGCTGTTAAGAATTTACACAGTGAAAGTAGAGAACCTGATGGTTAATCCATACGTCAAGGTACCGCGCTGCCGCGCTGCCGACCAAAATAAAGTTGTACATTATATGGAGTGTTAACACTGTGAATAGAAGTGCTGCAAGGTGGAGATCAACAAGGTCTTACACAAAAGCAAATAGACATATACAAAAAAAAAACATGGAATGACTTACTGAATGCCCTAAAGAGAATCCTCGTACTACGCACTTGGTGAAGGTGACTCAAGAAGAAGTGTTCTGGGTTGTGCTTATGAAACCGTCCATACCCAAAGCGGCTCACTCAAAAAGTTGCCGAGTGGGGCTCAGAACAACTTCACAGGTCTTCGGAAATTAAGAAGCAGAGAGCAACTCTTAGAATAGTGAAAGTTTTCAGATGGCTGTGAAGAAAGTCACATTTCCTGTTATCACCAAAGATGAGTACGAGGCCAGCGTGTCGCAAGTTCTCCCTGACCAATTGTCTAACATAAGCCATGGGGACCCACACGCAGTGTCATTAAGTTCCACACTGGTCTACAACGCTGCCGAGTTCCTGAAATCACCACCACCAAAAAGCTAAATATTGGCAATAGATGGTCTGCATAGATGGACACATTTGATGATTTCATTGATGCACTTGAAGAGACTGATAACAAAAAGATTATCAAGTATCTCAAAAATCTTGCTAGTGATGGTGTAAAAGAAGCCATTAAGAAAATGCTAAGAACTGATGAAGAAATTACATAATCAATCAATCAGGGTTCTTGTATAGCGCAGCTAATCACCCGTGAGGGCCTCAAGGTGCTAGGGTAGGGATTTGCCGTTTAGTCGAAAACCCAGGTAGGAGAAGGCTCTTCCTCCAGCCAAGGTCTTGCGGATCCGTGGGATAGTGGCCAGGGCCAATTGGGCGGAGCGGAGATGTCTGTTGGGTGTGTAGAAGGAGAGGCGGTGGTTGAGGTATTCGGTCCGGTGTTGTGGAGGGCTTTGTAGGCATGCATGGGGAGCTTGAAGGTGATTCTTTTGTTGATCGAGAGTCAGTGGAGATCTCTCAGGTGATCGGAGATGTGGTTGCGGTGGGGGATGTCCCAGATAAGTCTGGTTGAGGCGTTCTGAATGCACTGGAATTTCTTTTGGAGTTTTTGGGAGGTGCCGGCATAGAGTGCATTGCAGTAGTCGAGCTTGCTGATGACTAGCGCCTGGGTGACCATTCTCCTGGCCTCGGTGGGGATGAGACACAGAATAAGGCAAAGAATGAGGGGAAAAAGCGAAATACAGAAGAAAATAGAAAAAGCCAAAAAGGCTCTAAAAAACAGAACAAGAGAAAGGAGGAAACAGAAAAGCAGAGACAGACTCACCACTGGGCCACCAGGGATGAGGCATAGGCGGGAGCCTTGCGGGTGGAGGATGGCCTCGAACATGAGACCTGAAGCTCAGAGGGGCAACAGCTACAGGGTGTATCTTCAGGGCAGGGGAGCAACGCACGCTGACAAGGTCAGTGAGTCTATATATATATGTGTGACTGTGTGTGTGACTGTGTGTGTGTGTGTACATATATATGTATTACCTACTGGCAGTCGCCAGTAGATAGTTATAGTTAGGATGCAGTTTCCATAGGAAGAGCTTTTTTTGATTTGCCAATCACTTTGGCACTGCTGATGAATCTTTGTGAAATTTTCAAAACTATTGGGGCAGTCACTTCAGCTGCGGCCTTCAAAATTTCTTGGTGATCCATCAGGGGGGGAGAACTAGGGGGGGGTGTCCAAAAATGCTCTTTCCCCATGTTAATTTCCATAGGAAACTTTAGACACGGCTGTAGCCCAAACTGCTAAACAGAATTACACAAAATTTGGAAGAAAGGTAGCTCTTGGTCCAGAAAACACTCTTTTTGCTAAATGGTGTAAATCCGTTCAGTAGTTGCTGAGAAATGTAAAGATTTCTCAGATATACAAATGAGGCCGCGGTGGATTCGCGACCCCTCGTGATCTCGTTCCTGGGATCTGATTGCCTGCCAACACTTAGTAAAAACCACCCATCCATTCTTTTGTTGTGGGACCAGGCACAGTAAAGTGGGGTAAAAATTGAAATTGTTTAATTTGGACTGCTCTAAATATATCACCTCATGGTGATAATGAGGTAGAATTATTTCTATCTATACTCATTCCCTCTTTTCATCCTTTACCCAAAAGAGAAGACCTGATATCTACCGGTCTGTATTGAA
The DNA here is from genome assembly GCA_963921515.1 of Calotriton arnoldi. Taxonomy (NCBI): domain Eukaryota; kingdom Metazoa; phylum Chordata; class Amphibia; order Caudata; family Salamandridae; genus Calotriton; species Calotriton arnoldi. The sequence goes on along the minus strand of CAWUFW010003655.1, from coordinate 335,276 downwards.
TCTACATCAAAAGAGGAAACTGCGAATATGGTCTATCGAACATTTTAAAAGCTTGAGATTTGAAGGTAGTGTACATATTTTAAGGTCGCCACTGTCTTGTTTCAGAGGATGGCGTGTATAATATTGATATTTTGTCTAAATACCCTCCCCACTGTTTCCTCCCTTCTATTCTTTTATGTATTTAGGACACATTGGTCGAGTAGAAATATCCATCCATAAGATTCAACATACCAGTATCCCTTATGCAAACACCTGGATGATTATAATATAAATAGGTATGATCTTATCAATTGCCATGAGTTTAACAATGGATAACTGAAGAGACCTATTGCAAGGGATATAAGGTGTCCATTATCTATCCTGCGCGAATGCATCTCTTTTCCATCACTATATATCCATGTTTGGACTGTATATAAGGTGCAGTAGAACCCTCAAACTTCTTGTAAAGTGCCATGTATGGATATATGGTTATGCACACACTCTCTACCTCTCTTTATGGTGGCTATGTTCTCTCTCTATATCTCCACTGACAGCACAACAATAAGAGTCACAACGTAGTTATCTTAGTAATTATTCGTTATGTTACCTGTTATTTAAATGTGGGTATTTGTTAAAGTTGATACCATTGCAGGCAGATTATTTCTGGGCATTGATGTTGTCTGTTACTTCATCTAGTGAATCTGGGACGGAGTCCTGATGAAGGCCATGCCGAAACGCGCGTAGTCGTACAACATACCGCCAGTCCCTGCACACCATCATAAAATTGTTTCTGTTCTTTCTTTGTCTCCTTTCATTTAGAAAATTGGTTGTATAAAGTTCAGTAGAAGGAAAAATTGTCTGTATGTATATGTCTTCATCACTGACATGTGACAATAAGGATGTGAAGTAAGACAACATAAATTGATGTTTTGATAATTATTTCTCTATCATGTATAACTAAAAGAATATGTATATTTATGTATCATAAAAATAATAATAATGGATGAATTTTTGATACTTTTATAACAAAATAGAAAATAATAAATGAAAAAAATATACACTGGCTGGATATCTGTGTTACTAATTACTGTCAGGTAGCATGTCAAAACATCTGCCTACTATAATTGCTAATTACCAAGCCCAGGTGTGTTCATTTACATGTTACTGCCAACACTTCAAACCAGGAAGTGTTGGCAGCCATCTTGTGACTCGGTTGAACCGAGTCACAAGAAAAAACCATCCAGGGCCAAAAAAGCATTTCGGTGGAAGTCGCACTGGTCCCAGTGGCAGTTTATGAGTTAATGCGCACCCCTGTGCCCCGGGGACTGCCACCTCCCCGGGGCAAACATAATTAAAGAGGTGCGGGGGGGCCCGCACGGCCCCATGCAGCCCCGGGAACCGCCACCTCCCCTGTGCTCATTGGTAAAAAAAAAGGTGCAGGGGAGGCTGTATGACCTCCCCCCCAGCCCTGGGGACTGCCACCTTCATGGCCTAATGTAATGGAGGGCCTCGAGGACACCCCCTGCCTCGGGGCCACCACCTCCCCTGGGTTTTAACATTTTAATATGGAGTGGGTCTCACGGACTCCCCTCGACCAGGGAACCACCAACTTCCTGGGGCTTTAACATTTTAATGTGGGGGGCCTCATGGACCCCCCCTGGCCCCGGGGACCACCACATCCCTGGGGCCAAACTCTATAAGAAATGGGGGGCGAGCCGCATAGCCACCCTCCTGGGAGGTTCTGGGCCCCAGGGACTGCCACCTCCCCAGGGCAGGCCCCTACTCAAGGAAGGAGGGGGATGTGCAGCCCCCCTCCAGAGCCAAAGATGGCCCTGGGGACCGCCAACCCCCAGGGCCAGCTCTAGCAATGACCCGGGGTGCCCACCCCCGACATTGCAGTTTGCTATGGAGTGGCGGGAGCACCATCCCAACTTGCTATAGCAAACAAGTGCTCCGGTTTCAGAAAGCGAGATCATTTTGCTCTCACTTGCTGAAAGCGGAGCACTTTGCTTTTTACACACAGTGAGCTGCATGTCAGCAGCTCCCTGTGTGTAAATAGCAATGCTGGCTCCCGCAGGAGGCGGAAGCCCGCGGGGACCACGGGGGCCGAGCTAGCTATAACTCGCAATCCCGCAATGCACTGCTTATAACCTCGCATATTGCATCACTCATGAAATGGTCAGTGACATCACGGACGACATCACTGATGACATCTCAAATGGCATCACAGATGACATCATCCAAATTACTAACGCACCTATGAACATCCCCATAGAACCTTTCATACACCCACTCCCACACAACCATTCACAAACCCATTCACAGACCCATGCCGGTACTTACACACCCACTCACTGATTCATAGATCTACACACAAATCCACTCACTCATAGCCACTCATACACCAACTCACTCACTAATACAGCCACTGACTTATCAACTCATACACCCATACAGCCATTCACACACTGAGTCAGTCACCCATAAAGCTACTCACATACCTACTCACTCACCCATGGAGTCAATCACACAGCCACTTACTCACCCATACAGTTACACACACATACCCACTTACTTACTCATACAGATACTAACACTCACCTATACAGTCACTGACACAAGAACACACTCACTCACCACACAGCCACACACATTCACTCACTCACCCATACAGTCACTCACATATCCCATCACTCACCTATGCTGTCTTTCACATACCAAATTACTCACCCATATACCGCTGACAAATCACCTCACCCACACAGCCATACACACACTCACACACCCATACAGCCGCTCACACACACACTCACTAATCCATACAGCCATCGACTCACCCACTCGCTCTTCCATATAGTCACACACACACTCACCCACCCACACAGACAGTCAGACATCTATACAGATGCTCAGATAACCAATCAATCACCCATATAGCCACTCATGTACCCACTCTCACTCCCATACAGCCACTTAGACATCAACTACGAGACTGATACAAACATTCACACAACCAGTCACTCACCCATACAGTCACTGATACACATAATCACTCACCTACACAGTCAGCCACACACCCACTGAATGATCCATGCAGGCATTCATAAGCCCACTTATTCACCAACACATCTTGATATGTACATTTAGCACTCATAAACGTTTTAAAAACACTCACAGTCACTGGATGATTTAATCAGTGATATCATCAATGATGTCATTTAAGATGTCATCAGTGATGTCATGAGTGATGTCACTGACCATGTCATGAGTGATGTGATATGTGAGGTCATAAGCAGTGCAATGCGGGGGCACAAGTTATAGTTAGCTCAGCTAACTATAGCTGCTGATTTCCACTGGTTTTGTACGAGTGAAATCTGACCCTAACTATAACGTCCCTGTAACCTTTGTTTTTTTTCTGTGAATATATATATACAAATATTTTTATATATATAAATATATATATATATTTGTTGATTTCCCAAAAATATTTTTTTCTTTTATTTAACAAAGGGGGAGCTGTAGTGTATTGCAATATTTTAGAACTGAACACTTTTGGCTCCTAACGGACTCCGTAGAGCTGTGACGTAAGTGTCAGAGCGTAATGCCATGAAAGCTTGTTTTAGAATGTTGAGTTCGCAGTTACATGCAGCAGAATAAAGACTTGTAATACTAAGCTCCATGTGTGGCGTGGTTATTAGCAAGTCCCCAAGCTGGGAAGATGCTACAACTTGTTGCATAATTGAAAAACCGTATTGGTTATTTGATGTACTTATGTCATAGGCTGGGTTATTGAACTGAGATTCAGATAGATTTTCAGCCTTGCCCCAGTCCAAGGTATACTTTGGTACAAAGTGACGCTTTTTGGAAGCCCAATTCCTCCATGTGGGGAAGGCTGGAAGCTGAGCAGGGCTCAACAAGATCTGATACCTTTACTGTGAGGTCCAATTGAACCTGCTTTCAGTTTGGCAAAAATGTCCAAGAGTGATGAACCTGAATTTCTTGCCTTCCAAGGTTATGAATTACCTACCACCTTGTCCTGGCCTTCTGAAAGTCAAAAAATTACATAGGATCCAATGTATCAATCTCATTTGCAAACTCGGAATGTGCAATTTGCATTCTGGCTGGTTTGGGAATGGGAATGTAACTTGCAATGCAGCCTATGTACTAATGGTGGTTAGTCATGGATCTCATAGATTTTTGGAGTCATGGGTTCTTCTGCTTTTTGTGTCCCTGCTTTTTTGTGTTCTTGAAGCAGGCAAACAAGAGGCCAATGGGAGAGCAGTTTCAATCCCAGGGAGCCATCAGGAGTAAGGTCTGTGCACTACACCAAAAGAAAAAATGTGCATGCTCCTCAGTAAAAGAATAGTGCACTACATTCAATAAACTAACATAGTGCATGCACCCCCCCGTAGAATGGATGTGTCCACTATTTTGGAATTAGCTATAAGGCATGACAAATGAAAGGGAGACCTATGTTGGGTTTAGTCAAAAGGTGCTGAATTGTGGTAAATGCACAGGAATAGCCTCATCTACCTGCTGTGCAGATTTTTTTGTGCTCTAGGCTTGAATTCATTTTATTGCACTGTGAAAATGAAACTAGAATGCCTCCAATCTTTATGGGGGTGTAGTGGAAAAGGGTTCTCCACATGGAAAAAAGTATTCTGTGCAGAGAAAAATGAAATAAAAAAATATGCAATTGCATATCAGTGTTTACATTTCTCAATTCAGTTAAAATTGACATGACTTTTTGAGTATACTTGGAATGCTGGACCAGATTGTCAGATATACTTCTGGAAAGATTTTTGAATTTAAAAAAGTATAAAGGTACGTTCATGTAGAAGTATCCAGGGAGGTCCTGCCCTGGCTGTTTGGGCTGGACTGTTCCCATGGGGAACAGGGTCAAGGATGATTTGCATATGGCTGGGTCCAAACTGGAATGGCTTGGCAAGCAAAATAACGATGGATTAAACCCAGATCTTTGACTGGCGGTGAATATTTGACAATGTTCAACACTCTGTCCATCATCTTTTTGTGTTTCACTTTCACCCTAAGTGGGAAGGGTATGCCCAGACGTGGGTCCCGTGCTCGCTACACCACCAGTTTCAAGCTAGCCTGGCTGATGAGTGGTGATACCCTGAAACTGGTCCCAGAATGCTTGTTTTCCGGTCCAGGGAGGACCTGGCCTGGCAACTCGGGCTGAACTGTTCCCATGGGGAACAGGGTCAAGGCTGATTTGCATATGGCTGGGTCCAAAACTGGAATGGTGTGGCTAGCAAAATAACTATGGATTAAACCCAGATCTGCGACTGGAGGTGAATGTTTGACAATGTTCAATATTCCGTCCATCATCCTTTTTGTGTTTCATGAAGTATTGACCTAAGCATGAACATTTACACTTTAGTTTGTGAATTGGGTTGCTGGTGTATGAAAAGGCATTTCACCTGACAAATTTCTTTGTCATATCTAACACCAGAAAAACTCATAAGTGAGACTCTTTGAAAGAGCAAAATACTTGTGTGTTGAATGCTTAGAAAATCTGTACCTTTCTTAATAGTTCAAACACCACATCCAACCCAGCTCTTTGTACTCAGCCAATCATTTTCTCCTAATTTTTTCACAGACTCTTAAGTACCCCCTTTTCATCCAGATCCTATGAACAGCTAAAATATCATTGAGATGAATACAATTTTTTCCTTTGCACTCTCTCCAGGGCTGCATCGTGTCTTGTTCATGATCTGGTTCCACATCCATGCCCTCCAGTTCTCCACTCGCCCTTCCAATTTCTGTATGATGTTGTCCAATTCACTAATGGATTTATTGTTGATGTTCCTCAAGGTGGTAAATTATTTTCAAAATTCTTGCATCAACATATAAAGCCACTTTTCTTTACAAGTGCCAACATCTCTTAGGTGTGAGTGCAGGGGCCGTCACCATCAATTTCTCTGGTGTTGCAGCCGTATCTTGTTTCTGGCTCATGAAGGCATCCTTAACAGATACACTTTTCACTCTCTTGGATTTAGTAGACACCATTATCAGTCCTTCCATTTGCTATCTGAGGTTGCCAAATAAAGGGGCAGTATCAAAGTAAAAATGTCACCGTAGTGAATCCCTCACTCCTTTCTACTCTGCACACCATGTAATGCAGTGACTGTGTGTAGGGAAGTGGCCCTTTTTGCATAGTTACCCCCGCCTTTTGCCTGATATCTGATGCACTTTGACTGAGTGTGCACTGGGTCCCTGCCAATCAGGTTCCCAGTGCCTGTGTTCTTTCCCAAAACTGTACCTTTGTTTCCACAATTGGCACACCTTTGGCTCCCATGTAAGTCCCTTGTAAAAGGTACCAGTGGTACCAAGGGACTTGTGACCAGAGAGGGTCTCTACGGGCTGCAGCATGTATTGTGCCACCCTCAGAGACCCTTCACCAAACACATAGCAGACTGTGTGTTTTGGTGCAGATAAAACTTAAGGGTCGACATGGCACACATCCCTATGTGTCAAGCCCACCAACCACTGCCTGTGGCATAGGTAAGTCACTCCTCTAGCAGGCCTCACAGCCTTAAGGCAGGGTGCACTATATCACAGGTTAGGGCACGGCAGCATGAGCAATGTGCCCCTACAGTGTCTGTGCCATTCACAGAAATTGTGAGTGCAGTGGAGCCATGTTGAGTACATGGGCTGGGAGTTTGTCTTTACGCACTCCACAGCTCCATGATTGTTTTTCTGAATGCTAAGGAGTTTGATATCAATCAATCAATCAATCAATCACGGCATTTATAGAGCGCGCTACTCACCCGGGAGGGTCTCAAGGCGCTGGGGGAGGGGGTAAGTTACTGCTCGAACAGCCAGGTCTTGAGCTGCTTCCTGAAGGAGAGATGGTCCTGGGTTCGCCGAAGGTGAGTGGGGAGGGAGTTCCAGGTCTTGGCTGCCAGGTAGGAGAAGGATCTTCCTCCGGCGGTGGTTCTGCGGATGCGTGGTACGGTGGCGAGGGCGTGGCTGGTTGATCGTAGCTGGCGTGTGGGCGTGTAGAAGGTCATGCGGTCGTTGAGGTACTTTGGGCCCAGGTCGTGGAGGGCCTTGTGTGCGTGGGTGAGGAGTCTGAACGTGATTCTCTTGCTGACGGGGAGCCAGTGCAGGTCTTTCAGGTGCACGGTGATGTGGCTGTGTCGGGGGATGTCCAGGATGAGTCGTGCGGAGGCGTTCTGGATGCGCTGGAGTCTCTTTTGAAGTTTGGCTGTGGTTCCGGCGTAGAGGGTGTTCCCATAGTCCAGTCGGCTGGTGACGAGTGCCTGGGTGACGGTCTTCCTGGTTTCAGTGGGGATCCATCTGAAGATCTTGCGGAGCATGCGCAGGGTGTTGAAGCATGAAGATGAGACGGCGTTGACTTGTCTGGTCATCGACAGGGAGGAGTCCAGGATGAAGCCCAGGTTGCGTGCGTGGTCCGTTGGCTTGGGCGCGGTGCCCAGGGCCGGGGGCCACCAGGAGTCGTCCCAGGCGGAGGGTGATGAGCCCAGGATGAGGACTTCCGTCTTATCTGAGTTCAGTTTAAGGCGGCTGTTCCTCATCCAGTCGGCGACGTCTCTCATCCCGTCGTGTAGGTTGGCTCTGGCGGTGGTGGGGTCGTTGGTGAGGAGAGGATCAGCTGGGTGTCGTCGGCGTAGGAGATGATGTTGAGGTTGTGTCGGCGTGCGATGGCTGCGAGGGGCTCATGTAGACGTTGAAGAGGGTTGGGCTGAGTGAGGATCCTTGTGGAACGCCGCAGATGACTTCGGTGGCTTCGGATCTGAACGGGGGAGGCGGACTCTCTGGGTTCTTCCGGCGAGGAACGAGATGATCCATTCCAGTGCTTTCTCTCGGATTCCGATGTTGCTGAGGCGCTTCACTAGGGTGCGGTGGCAGACGGTGTCGAACGCCGCAGAGAGGTCCAAGAGGATGAGGGCAGCTGTTTCCCCGTTGTCGGTTAGGGTTCTGATGTCGTCGGTGGCTGCGATAAGGGCGGTCTCGGTGCTGTGGTTGGCCCGAAACCCGGACTGCGAGGGGTCGAGGATCCATTCGTCTCGAGGACGGCGGCAAGCTGTCTGTTGACGGTCTTCTCGATGACTTTGGCCGGAAACGGAAGGAGCGAGATGGGACGGTAGTTCTTGAGGTCGGTGGGGTCCGCCGTTGGTTTCTTCAGGAGGGCGGTAAGCTCGGCGTGCTTCCAGCTCTCCGGGAAGGTGGCGGTGTGGAAGGAGGAGTTGATGATGTCCCGGAGATGGGGTGCGATGGTGGCGTCGGCTTTGTTGAAGACGTGGTGTGGGCAGGGGTCGGTTGGTGATCCGGAGTGGATGGAGTTCATCGTGCGGGTGGTGTCTTCGGTGCTGATCGGGGTCCAGTTGCAGAGGGTGGTGGTGGCGGGCGTTGGTTCGGCGGTAGGGTGCGTTGTTTGTGCGTCGAAGCTGTTGTGTATGTCGGTGATCTTGCGGTGGAAGAACGCGGAGAGTGAGTTGCAGAGGTCTTGCGAGGGGTGATGTCGTTGTTTCCGGCGCTGGGGTTGGAGAACTCTTTGACGATGCTGAAAAGTTCCTTGCTGTCATGGGCGTTGTTGTCCAGTCGTTCTTTGAGTGCCGACTTCTTGGTGGCACGGATCAGCTGGTGGTGTTTGCGGGTGGCGTGCTTGAGGGCGGTCCTGTTGTCTGTGGTCTGGTCGAGTCGCCAGGTTTTCTCGAGAGTGCGGCAGTTCTTCTTGGATTCCTTGAGTTCGTTGGTGAACCAAGGGGTTTTCTTGCTTCCGGGTCTGCTGGGAGGGTTTTTAGTGGTGCGAGGTCGTCGGCGCAGGCGGTCAGCCACTTGGCGAGGTTGCTGGCTGCTTCGTTTGGGTCCGTTGTGTTGGTGGGTGTGTTCTGGCTGAGGGAGGCGGTGAGCTGCTCGGCGGTGATCTTGCTCCAGCTCCGGCGGGGAGCCTGTTGCGGGTGGTGGTGGGTCGCAGTCTTTCTGAAGCTGAAGTGGACGCAGCTGTGGTCGGTCCAGTGGAGTCCGGTGGCGTGGCTGAAGGAGATGTGCTTGCTGGACGAGAAGACGGGGTCAAGCGTGTGGCCGGCGTAGTGGGTGGGCGTGTTCACCAGTTGCTTGAGTCCGAGGTTGGCGAGGTTGTCCAGCAGGGCGGTGGTGTTTCTGTCGTTGTTGTTCTCCAGGTGGAAGTTGAGGTCCCCTAGGAGGATGTAGTCGGCTGAGGGCATGGCGTGCGGGCTGATGAAGTCTGCGATGTCTTCGCTGAATAGTGTGCGTGGTCCCGGGGGTCTGTAGATATCAAACTCCTCAGCATAGTAAACCCACACTGATGCCAGTGTTGGATTTATTACAAAATGCACTCAGAGGGCATCTTAGGGATGCCCCTGAAAAATGACAAACTCTCTTGTGTTCAGCTGACTGGTCTGCACCAGTCTGCCACACACAAACATGTTTCTGACCCCCTGAGGTGGGAGCCCTTGTGCTCTCGTGGGTCAGAGACAAAGGCTGCTTGGGGTGGAGGTGCTTCACACCTACCCCTAGCAGGAACAGCATTCAGGGCAGTGAGCCTCAAAGGCTTCCTGCCCTTTTATATGCTAGCCAGGGCCTCTCCAGCTAGTGGAGATGCCTGCCTCCTTGGCCAAGCCCCACCTTTGGTGGCAAGGTCGGCGGGAAAATTAGTAATCAGGAGAGGTGTGTCCCCTCTGCCAGGACCACCCCTAAGGTGCCCTGGACCGAGGTGACCCCGTTCTTAGGAGTTCCTCCATCTTGAATGGAAGGATTTGACCCAAACAGGTTAGGGGGATGTCCCCTCCCCAAAGAGAGGGGACATTCTAAGAGTGTAGTCACCCTAAAGGCAAGTAGCCCATTGGCTACCATCTGCCAGTATCTGTAATGGCCCTAAATTCAGTATTTAGAGGCACCCCTGAACCTTGATCCTCAGATTTGACAGGCCAAAGATGAAGACGGAGGACCGCTGCGGACCAGGAACTGAATCACTTCAGATAGAACTTGGCAAGAACCCCGCCACCTGTAACCGGTTCAACAACTGGACCTGCTGTCCTTCCAGACTGTCTGCAAGGCCTCCAAGAAACCCCGGAGACCTTTCAGACTTCACCCAATCACCAAGAACTTCCCTTTGGGTTAGAGGCTCTAGTCCCCAGTGTCTGCCATTACCAAAACTGGAGCAGTTGAGGACTGGCACTTGTGTCAGCACGACTCACGGCTGCAAAAGAACCTCAAGACCGCAGGGGTAGAGGATGGCACTTGTGTCAACACGACTCTTCCCTGCCAGAAGAAAGCACCGCAGCTGGAAGGCTTCCACAACCTAGAGGGATCCTCTCAGCCCAATGACCCAAGCTGTTCACAGCTCCGTTCCCCAGAGCCCATACCCTCCTACAAGGGGCCCTGCCGTCCTCCTCCTGCACCGTCTGCACGACCGCTGCCTCTCCGTGACTGTCCGACAACCATGGAACTCCTCCATCCCTTGCGCGTCTCCATCCCCACGACTGTGATCACAACTGCCGGGTTGGCGGTGCCTCCATTCGATCTACAGTAAGTTGTTGTTGATGACTGCGACAGTAAGGGGTGTTGGCGGTCTACTGAACCCTATCCATCTTCATTGTTCCCAGCAGACCACGAGGGTAAATATCATTGCTTGTATTGACCGCTGCGGTGCAGATACTGAATCCCGCACCTCTTCGGGTGCCCTCAGTCTCCATTGACTGACATTGGGCTCGGTGACCTCTGCACCCAGCCGCTCCTGTGCCGCTGGTGGTGTAGTACCTACCTTAAACTGAACCTTTGCCCTGTGTTGATCTAAACCCTCGAAGACTGGAAAAGTAAGTTGTGTACTTACCTGCTAATGCATAACACTGTTTTCCTTCCTTGGGATTGCATTGCATTCTATCTATTGCACACAACTGTCTATCTTTTTCAAAGAGCAGGAGCGGCCTGTGCAGATAAGAGCAGTGGGGTGGGGGGAGTTGACAGACAACAATGAGGGAAAATTAAAGAAAAAATAAAGAAAACCACTTCCCTTACGCTCGCCACATCGCTGAGTCGGCGATGCGGCGAGCACAAGGTAGGTGGTTTTCTTTATTTTTTATTTCGTTTTCTCTCATTGTCGTCTGTCAACTCCCCCCCCCCAATCACGCCACCCACCCCACCGCTCTTACCTGAACGGGCCGCTCCTGTTAAGTACTAATTGTTTCTGGTTCTTATTGACAATACAAAAGTATTTCCAAGACTGTAAAGCATTTCTACTGCCTTGCAAAACAATTCCTACTGCATTTTGAAAAGTATTACTACTTTGAAAGCCAATATTTACCTGCATCTGAGTACTTCTTGGTTCTAGAAATAAAATACCCAATAACTGTTTATACAAAACCATTGGCCTGGATTCAGTCTTCGAGTGTGTGCTATCATGTCTTGCCTGAGTGTGTACAATAAATGCTTAACACAGCCCTCTGATAAGCCTAACTGCTCAAATACACTACCACAAATAGAGCTTTTAGTATTATCTACTTAAGCCTCTGTGAGCCTCTGGGGATCCACTAGACTCTGTGCATCCTTTACCTTACTTTGGTACAACATATACAGAGCCAGCTTCCTACAGTGTCTGTCCGCCAGTTCATGGGCATGTACCTTAAAGCCTAATGTTCCAAGGAAGGGAAACAAAATCAAACATCATCTATTGACAGCCAACACAGGGCCCCTAGAACATAAGTAACTTTCCAGAATGTGGATCTTTGTGCTAATGAGACTTTGATCATTCAGTGCTTCTTATCTCATCATACATACACTGAAGAACAGAATTGCAAAGGGGGGAAGTTCAATCTCAAGAACATTTCCCAATCGGTCATCTTGCTCTGTACCATGTAGCAAAACAGCCATGTCCCTCTATCTCCCCGGCCCCTTGGGACCTCTTCTTCCCTGGAAGCTCAACAACCCAACACCATTGAGCTGGCCAGGCCAGATCGCCAAAGCGGGAGCTGGAAGCCCCTTCCGCCAATGTCTGCCTTCTCAGAGGGTTGCTCTCTCCTCCCACTTCTGCCACTGGGCAATACTAATCTCTCCTACAAAAGTGGCCCCCTCGGCCAGTCTGACTTGTGCCAAGGAGAGTAGTGCCACCCTTCCTGGGCATGCGCGTCTGAGTCTTCTTGCTCTCACAGCTGCCCACACCCACCTCTTTACTCACTCACATCTTCTCCTTGCAGGTATGTCTCTCCACAGGGGCTCTGCTCCCCCCTTCAGAACTCCTCAATGACCTTGTGGGGAGAGCACTCCCCCAATGCCAGGTCTCCACCTCTCAGTCATCTGTCCGCCGCCACACCCTCAATGTAGAGCTGGCGGCCATCTTGCTCCCCTCTCTGCCTAGGCCAAAGTCACATCCTCATCTATCAGCGTCAATCAAGACTGTGTACTTCATGTTTTTTGTGTTAGCAGCGAGTTAAGCCATCTTTGAGCTTCAATATAGCTCTGGGCTTTTCTTAGACCAGAGGACCGGACCTCATTTGGAACATATGTATCTGGGTCCTCACCCTTAACTTCTTTCTTTTTTTTTTAAGAAGAAATTATATCATTTGTGTGTAGTGAAGGTGACCCGGCATACATATGCTCTTTCCCTAATAGAGAGTTAAGAGTCCTAATTGGAGTTAGAATAGGAAATCTTACCCCCATCAATGTGTATACTTTACTAAATATTTGTAAGGTTGGAGTTAGAATAGTAAATCTATCACCTCCATGCCTGCACTTTCTCCAATGTTTATTAGGCTAGAGTTAGAACAGTACATCTAAACCTAATGCATGTATTTTGAACAATGTTTGGTAAATTGGAGTTAGAACAGTAAATCTGACCCTCTTCTCCCAGTGTATGCTCTTCCCCAACATTTGTTAAACTGGAGTTTGAATAGTAAATCTGACGCCCCAATGTATGTACTTTCTCTAATGTTTGTTAGAGTTTAAATTGTAAATCTGATCCCCTCATCTTCCACTAATGTATACACTGCCCCTAATGTGTCCTAGAATGGAGTTAGAATAGTAAATATGTTGCTCAGATTTTGTGGGATTGCACTTACATCAGTGAATTTGAATAATTACATACTATGTAAATATTTTTAGAGTTTGGTTACAATTTTTATTTTATTTTAGTTTTTTACAAGTACTTTGGGTGTATTTATCTTTAAAAGTATATATTTTTCAAGCTAATATATTTCTTTTATTTTGATGATGTGTTGTGTTTTTAAAATATGTTTACATATATTTTAGACCTATATCTGTGCTAGTAAAAAAAAAATCAAATGTACTTTTAATGATTTAATGATATATATATATATATATATATATATATTATCTACTGGCGGTCGCCAGTAGATAGTTATAGTTACAACCTATTATCCATAGGAAATCCGCGACATTCTATTTGAAATAACTCTCTTGCCGGTTGACGTATCTTCGCAAAATTTTCAAACTTTATGGCCCGCTCCGGTCCGCTCCTACCCTGAAAGTCTCGGGGGATTCGTCAAGCGGGGGCCGAGAAAAAGGGGGTCCCAAAACGCGTTTTCCCCATGCAATTTTCCATAGGAAACTTTAGACACGGCTACAGCCCGAACTGCTGAACGGAATTACACCAAATTTGGCAAAGAGGTAGTTCTTGGTTCAGAAAGAACCCTTTTTGTTAAATGGTGTAAATCCGTTCAGTAGTTGCTGAGAAAATCAAAAATAAAAAGATAGTGATATCTATGGCCGAGTAGGGTCCTCGTACCCTCAGCGCACCCTGCGCGCACCGTCCCGATCACGAGCTGCATGTTAATTGGCTGTCAGCTGGCTGTCAACATTCCGATTCAGGAAATGTTGGCAGCCATTTTGTCCTCGGTAGAACCGAGGGACAGAAACTAAGTGCGCAAAGCGCACAAAGGGAGCAGGGTAGAAACACCCTGACCCCTAGGTTTGCTCAGGGTGTCCCACAAGGACCCCTGGGCAAAAAAAAAAAAAAAATTTCTTTAAAAAATCGGCAGGATGCGCTCAGGGTGCGCGAATCCTGCCGAAAAAAAATCGAAGCGCAGTCTCCCGCGCTTCGATGTTAGTGGCCCCGGGTGGGCCAAGTCCCGAGGGCATGCTGGGGGGGTTAATTTTATGTGTGGGGGCCTCTAAGGGCCCCAAGCCCGAGGACCACCACCCCCGGGGCTTTATGTATAATGGTGCGGGAGGGCTCTGAGCCCTCCCGCAGCCCGAGGACCGCCACCTCCCGGGGCTTCTTTTTATTTTTGTAAAACCTGTGTGGGGGCTCCAGCCCCCACACGCCCGAGACCGCCACCTCCCGGGGCACTAAGAAAAATTACAATGGGGGTCCGTTTTGGACCCCCAAGCCCCGAGGACCACCACCTCCCGGGGCTTTCAAAATGTAAGGAGAGGGGGCGCGCGGCCCCCTCCTGGAGCCTGTGGTGGCCCTGGGGACCGCCACCCCCCAGGGCCGGCTCCTGCAGTGTCCCGGGGTGCCTACCCCCGGGACACTGCTGTTTGCAATGACAGGACGGGAGCCTCGCGGCTCCCGTCCTGTCATTGCAAACTTGCTTTGGATATTGGAAGAGAGAGCAGGGAAACCTGCTCTCTCTTCCAATATCCAAAGCCGATTGCTTTCCACATGGGGAGCAGCATGTTAGCTGCTCCCCATGTGTACGCAATGCCGGCTCCCGTAGGACACGGGAGCCGGCGGGACTGTGGGGGTTTGGGGACCCCGGCACAGTCCCCAACGAGAGGCCAGGCCCCGGGGGATGGGGTCCCCGGGGCCATAAGTGGCCACGGAGGGGGCCACGCAGCCCCCTCCCAAAGGTAAAAAAGATTAAAAAAAAAAAAAGTGCAAGTCCGGCCGCGGGGATGGGGTCCCCGGGGCCTTAAATGGCCTGAGGAGGGGGCCATGCAGCCCCCTCCAAATAAAAAAAAGAGGCCATGCCCCGGGCAATGGGGTCCCCGGGGCCAATACAGGCCCAGGGAAGGGGAGCCACGCGGCCCCCTTCCCGTTTTTTTTTAATTTTAATTTAAAAAAAGGGGTAAGGCCCTGGGGGATGGGGTCCCCAGGGCCTAAAAATAGGAAAAAGGAAGGGGGCCACACAGCCCCCTTCAGGGGAAAAAAACGATCGGGCCCGCAGGCCCCGCCCCTTCCTTCACCACTCTGCAAACGCGCCCCCTGGCGCGTTTGCAGAGAGAGCAATCCCCTTGAATTCTGGGGTCCCTGGGGCCAACTAGCCCACCAGGAACCTCCAGTATGCGCCAGGGGCTGCGTTGCAGAGAGGTGTACAGAGGCCACGCCCCTTTTACACCTCTCTGCAACGCCAGCTCTGTGGCGCTTTTGGATATACCTGTTGGGCTAGTTGGCCCCCAGGGACCCTCAGGATTCAAGGGAGTTAATCCCCCGACTTAAAACGCGCCACGGGGCGCGTTTGCACAGTGGTGAAGGCAGGTGACATCTGTGCAAACGCGCCCCGTGGCGCGTTTTAAGTTGGGGGATTAAATCCCCTTCAATCCTGAGGGTCCCTGGGGGCCAACTAGCCCAACAGGTACATCCAGAAAGCGCCACAGAGCTGCGTTGCAGAGAGGTGTAAAAGGGGTGTGGCCTCTCTACACGTCTCTGCAACGTAGCCCCTGGCGCATATTGGAGGTTCCTGGTGGGCTAGTTAGCCCGTAGGGACCCTCAGGATTCAAGGGGACTTAATCCCCAACTTAAAACGCGCCACGGGCGCATGTACAGATGTCACCTCAGGCCCCGCCCCTCCCTTCACCATTGTGCAAATATTCTTCTAAAATCATCCGAAATACGAATTCCGATTTACTCACCTGTTATAAGGAGAGACCTCAGTGCTGTATCTTTCAGTCCAGTACTGGTCCTGAAAAGTAATTTTAACCGTACTTACCAGTAACTTGAATTTCCTTCCATAGGATATCATTGCCTGCTTTTTGCTGAAAAAGTTTCTAAGTGTTGATTTTTGAAACCTACAAATATTCCTCTAAAATCAGCCGAAATACGAATTCCGATTTACTCACCTGTTATAAGGAGAGACCTCAGTGCTGTATCTTTCAGCCCAGTACTGGTCCTGAAAAGTAATTTTAACCGTACTTACCAGTAACTTGAATTTCCTTCCATAGGCTAACATTGACTGGTTTCACTTGGAAATTCTTCTAAGTGTAGAGTTTTGGAACTTTAAAATATTCCTCTAAAATCAGCCGAAATACGAATTCCGATTTACTCACCTGTTATCAGGAGAGACCTCAGTGCTGCATCTTTCAGCCCAGTACTAATCCTGAAAAGTAATTTTAACCGTACTTACCAGTAACTTGAATTTCCTTCCATAGGATATCATTGCCTGCTTTTTGCTGAAAAAGTTTCTAAGTGTTGATTTTTGAAACATACAAATATTCCTCTAAAATCAGCCGAAATCCGAATTCTGATTTACTCACCTGTTATCAGGAGAGAGCTCAGTGCTGCATCTTTCAGCCCAGTACTGGTCCTAAAAAGTAATTTTAACCGTACTTACCAGTAACTTGAATTTCCTTCCATAGGCTAACATTGACTGGTTTCACTTGAAAATTCTTCTAAGTGTGGAGTCTTGGAACTTTAAATTATTCTTCTAAAATCAGCCGAAATACGAATTCCGATTTACTCACCTGTTATCAGGAGAGAACCCAGTGCTGCATCTTTTAGCCCAGCACTGACCCTGAAAAGTAATTTTAACCGTACTTACCAGTAACTTATCTTTTCTTCCATAGGAATCCATTGTCTGGTTTTCAGCAGAAAAGTTTCAAAGTGTCGATTTTCACAAACTACAAATATTCCTTAAAAATCGCCTGTATGACTTAAACGCATTTTTTCAACTGTTTACAGGAGATGCACCAGTGCTGGATCCAGGATCCAACACTGAGTAAGAAAAAGTAACGATAACAGTTTTTACCTGCTAAGTGAATTTCCTTCCATAGGATAACATTGGTGATTCTATGAGAAAAAGTTTCTAAGTGTCAACTTTTAAAATACAATAATATTCCTTAAAAATCACGACTGTAACCAAAACGCTTTTACTCAACTGTTTACAGGAGATGTCCCAGGACTGAATCTAGGATCCAGTCCTGTGGTTAGAAAAGCAATCCATAAAGTAACTAATTGCATTTAACTAGAAATTCACATTGAGCTGAATGTTGCATTGTGTTTGAAAATGTGTTGCCCATTGCAACAACTGTAACTACTGTACTTTAAATTCTATTGCCTATGTGCAAAGTATTTAAACTAAAGTAATTCATTCTGAGAAAGTATTTTTTGTAATGTAATGTATAATGTAATTACAATGTAATTTAAAAAATAAAATATGTAAAAAAAAATTGTTTCTAAAAATGTAGTAAATCAGTATGAAAAAAATTAATATAACAATTAATACATTTAAAAATTGTCATTTACAAAACCTTTGAAATTCACTGAAAAAACCATAGGTTTCAGGCACGTTATAGTTACAAATTAGCATTTAAAAAACCTTTGAAATTCACTGAAAAAACCATAGGTTTCAGACACGTTATAGTTACAAATTAGCATTTAAAAAACCTTTGAAATTCACTGAAAAAACCATAGGTTTTAGGGACAGTTATAGTTACTTGGACATTGCACTCGTACAAAACCTGTGAAATTCCCCGTTATAGTTAGTTCAGCTAACTATAACTCGCGCCCGCAATGCACTGCTGATGACGTCACATATTACATCACTCATGACATGGTCAGTGACATCACTGATGACATCACTGATGACATCTCAAATGACATCACTGATGACATCATCCACGTGATAATCTGATGCACCTCCTCACACCCTAATATAACCTTTGATACACCCACTCTAAATTACAGACTGCCATTCGCAAAACCATAGACACTCCAACACCAATAACTACATACCCACTCACTGATTCTTAGGTCTACACACACACATCCACTCACTCACCCGTACAGTCACTCATACTTATGGTCACTCAGTACAGGACTATCATATGCACTCTTACTCCTATATAGACACTCAAACACCGCCACTCAACCATAGAGGTACTCACACACCTAGTCAGTCATGCAAATAATTAAACACACTGCCATTTACTCACCTATACAGTTATACACACACCAGCTCACTTAATCATACAAATACTAGCACATTGTTACGCTCTTATACAATCACTGATACAAGCACACACTCATCCATACAGCCACTCTCACAATAACACACTCTCACTTATAGCCATTTAAATACTCTAACACACATATATACTGCCTTTCACATATGTAGTTACACACACATGTACCACTGGGACATACATTCACTCACTAACACACTGTTACACACACTTACCCACCCATACAGTCTATCACAGATGCACTCTTGAAACCATCCACCCAGTGAATCACCCACTCACACATCTATGCACAGTCGCACACACCACATCCACACAAACACTCAGGCACCCATACAGATACTCAGACAACAAATCAATAACTCTTATAGACACTCATGTTGCTGTTCACAAACCCATGCAGCCACTTACACAGCAACAGACAGATACAGACATTCACCCAGTTTAGTCACTAACCCATGCATTCAGTAAGATACATTTAATCACTCACTTATAGAATTAGTCACGCACCTACTAAATCATCCATACACACACTTATACACCCACTCATTCTTTAATACGCCTTTCCCTATATATATTAAAAATATTTAAACTTTACAGAAACACACAGTCACTGGATGATGTCATCAGTGATGTCATTTGAGATGTCATCAGTGATGTCATCAGTGATGTCACTGACCATGTCATGAGTGATGTAATATGTGACGTCATCAGCAGTGCATTGCGGGGCGCGAGTTATAGTTAGCTGAACTAACTATAACGGGGGAATTTCACGGGTTTTGTACGAGTGCAATGTCCAAGTAACTATAACTGTCCCTAAAACCTATGGTTTTTTCAGTGAATATATATATATATATATATATATATATATATATATATATATATATATATATATATATATAACCAAAACGCCCAGAAGCTTGAGGCCGCAAACAGCTGCAGGTGAGTTACAAACTCCATTTGAACCAAGCAGGCAGCTTAACATCCCTTTGAAGTCCATGGCCTGACGCGTTTCGATGCCGCTGTTTGCATCTCCTCAGAGGCCGTGTCAGCGGAGGTGATTTATGGCTGCCGCATTTCCCCTGCGTGTTTGTGGTTAGTGAGCTATCAGTGCTCCTCCCTTGGTGGAAGTTCATTTTCAAATGCACGCTGGGATATGAGGTCTCATTTTGCCAAATAACGCCCTCTGGTGGGTTACCTCCGCTGCATCTAATTATGGACGATTGTTTCGGGACTAGGGGAGAGGAAGATTCCTCTTTCCGAAGCTGCAGGGTACCTTTAATGAAGCCGGCAGAGTATCATCCAAGGCTCAATGGAGGGCCGAGAATAATCGTCCATAATTAGCTGCAGCGGAGGTAACCACCAGAGGCGTTGTTTGGCAAATGAGACCTCATATCCCAGCGTGCATTTGAAAATGAACTTCCACCAAGGAGGAGCACTGATAGCTCACTAACCACAAACACGCAGGAAATGCGGCAGCCATAAATAACCTCCGCTGACACGGCCTCTGAGGAGATGCAAACAGTGGCATCAGCAGCGTCAGACCATGAACTTCAAAGGATGTTAAGCTGCCTGCTTAGTTCAAATGGAGTTTGTAACTCACCTGCAGCTATGTGCGACCTCAAGCTTCTGGCATTGTACATATATATATATATATATATATATATATATATATATATATATATATATATATATATATATATATATATATATATATATATATATATATATATATATATATATATATATATATATATATATATATATATATATATATATATATATATATATATATATATATATATTAATTAATAACAACAACATGTTTATATTGTTAGCCATTTTACAGCTCGGCAGGGATAGCACTGTGCTAATCCTATGCTTAAAGACTTTGCTGTAAAAATGGCAAAAGACTTTGTCCCTTTCTATCTCGGCGTGGATAGCACTGCGCTAATCCTATGCTTAAAGACTTTGATAGAAAAGCAGACATTTGAGGTGAGCAAATTTAGAGTGTCGCTGGTGTTGAGAGTGCTCTTACTGGAGCTGCTTTCCACCTAAACTTGAGAACTACCCAGAGTTCTCTGCTTCTGTTTTTGCATAATTTATTCGTCACTCTATGCCTGAAAGGGTTTTGTTTTGACTTATACTGGGTGCTCCCTTGTGTCTGGACAAAGCTATACCTCTCTGAAGAGCTCTAACGAGAGCGAAACATGTGTCAGGGGTTGCTTTTATTCATTTCAGGTTGGCTTGGATGGTATTTTAGCAATCCAAAGCTGTAATACTGTGCCTGGAGTGGTAAAGGCTTTGGCCATTTTACAGCTCGGCAGGGATAGCACTGTGCTAATCCTATGCTTAAAGACTTTGCTGTAAAAATGGCAAAAGACTTTGTCCCTTTCTATCTCGGCGTGGATAGCACTGCGCTAATCCTATGCTTAAAGACTTTGATAGAAAAGCAGACATTTGAGATGAGCAAATTTAGAGTGTCGCTGGTGTTGAGAGTGCTCTTACTGGAGCTGCTTTCCACCTAAACTTGAGAACTACCCAGAGTTCTCTGCTTCTGTTTTTGCATTATCTATTCGTCACTCTATGCCTGAAAGGGTTTTGTTTTGACTTATACTGGGTGCTCCCTTGTGTCTGGACAAAGCTATACCTCTCTGAAGAGCTCTAACGAGAGCGAAACACGTGTCAGGGGTTGCTTTTATTCATTTCAGGTTGGCCAGGATGGTATTTTACCAATCCAAAGCTGTAATACTGTGCCTGGAGTGCTAAAAGGCTTTGGCCATTTTACAACTCGGCAGGGATAGCACTGTGCTAATCCTATGCTTAAAGACTTTGCTGTAAAAATGGCAAAAGACTTTGTCCCTTTCTATCTCAGCGTGGATAGCACTGCGCTAATCCTATGCTTAAAGACTTTGATAGAAAAGCAGACATTTGAGGTGAGCAAATTTAGAGTGTCGCTGGTGTTGAGAGTGCTCTTACTGGAGCTCCTTTCCACCTAAACTTGAGAACTACCCAGAGTTCTCTGCTTCTGTATATATATATATATATTTTATACTTGTGAATTAATTTTAATGATATAAGATACTGATTGAATGTACAATATTAATTGATGTGGTATAGTTGGATTTATTACTCCTTTGGATCAGATTTTGGGTAAATTAGTTAGATTAGTTTGGATGAGTGTTGTGTTTATTTTACGTATTAGCCAAAAATAAGCAATTGTTTTTAAATAAATAAGTACTGTAATGCATTTGCACTTTATATTAGAAAGCTATTTTGCACTTTGTCAATATGATAACATAATAGGAAATTGCATTTGCAATGGAATTGTTAATATTGATAAAAATATTAATATAAACAAAAACTTATTTGCACTAGCACTTTAATGCGGCAATGTGCACCAATTAGGCTGATGTGGATATGCTCACACCAGCAATTAGAACTAACACAACCACAATAATTTCTCATCACAGATTAAAGGAAAAAGTTCAACCCTAAAAGAAATCCAAAGAAAATTTCCACAAAATATCTTCACTAAATTTTTGTGTACTTAGTACATATGGAGATAAGACAAATAACTCCCTTCAAATATTTGATAAGTGGATATATCATAAGTAGAAAAAAAGGAGGGGGAAGAGGGGGAGGGGGATAAAAACCCTCTCCTTTGTTTTGGATTTATCAGAGTATGGAGTAGTCACACATTGGGGTTTTTAGACAAGTTTGTTTTTATTTAATTTTTATTGAATATTGTGGTGCATGACGATTTATGATGTTTAAATGGAAATGCAATGGGCATGTAACAATTGTTGTGCCTATTATGGTGCACAAAAGATTACAGAAAAGGACCCATTTGTGAAGATCAATATGGGGCACTGGCCCATTATTTGTGTGTACTTATATATATATGTATGAATATATATGTATGTATTTATTTATTTATTTATTGCACTTGCACTTTATTGAATTCCAATGATGTTTTATAATGGTGATATGCATACTCTGATATATAATTGTATTCAAGTAATTCAAAATATTAAGCCTTAATTGGAATGAATTGGAGATACTATCTACGAATTATGGAGTACATTAAAGAAATGTGTAAAAAACTTTTTCAACCAAGTGACAGAAACTTGGCAAAATGTACCTATACGATAGTCTGTTTTCCTGCTTCATGAATAACTTGCCGGTCATGTGATCGGGGTACTCTGCTGAATTTTAATATATGCACGTAAAACAGGAAGTGATCACTGTGTGATCAAGGCAGTGAATGCCGAAACGCGTCGCAGCGTAATGGAGGAATAAAGACTTTCAAATTCCTAAAATCCCCCTGTGTCGGTGTCCGGTTTACTTGTGAGGAATCGGATGTGGTGTTCGTGTTTAACCGCTATGGCTGGATGAGCGGTAGCGCCGACACAACCTCGATTTGGAGCTTCAATCGGTTATCCAGCGGAGGTGGTAAGATGCGTGAAGCATAACGTGAAGCCCCCTGTGTGAGGAGGAGACCGGGTGGACCGCCCGGTGTGTAGGCTCTTCGGAGGACGGCGCCTTTTAGACGCGGTGACGCGGAGGCTGGAACATCGGATAGTGCGGTACGTCAGAGTAATCACAAACAGGGAGAGGAGATGAGAAATTTTCCCGGCGGGGGACTAAGGCAAGTTTATTCGTTTATTTATTCCTGTGCGCTTTGAAATGCGTGGGGGTGATCGCGCCAGGTGTTGAAGTGACATTGGAGAGATGGATAACTGGATGAAAGAAAGAGAGGAGGCAACGGATTCAGTGTTTAAAGAGGGACCGGAAGAACTTGCAGAAGGTTCGCAAGAGACACATTCAGCCGTGATAGAGAGGGATGCTACAACGCTTATGCGGAAATTAGAAAAGCTAAAGCGTAATGAAGTGTCCAAGTGGTGGGAGTGAAATCTTTAACCAAATACTTAGATGTGGGAAGAGTGCCTCGTGGGTTGAGAGTTCTTACAGCCCCCACCTACGAAAATCCGGATCCGGAAATGCTTTGTGAATGGGACAAGAATAACAACATGGCATCGCAAAATATGATGAAAATTCTTGTGAAATATGCCAGTAAGGACCGTGATAAAATTCTAGAGGAGATCAAAATAATTGAAAGTGAACTAAAGCAATTATTAAAGGAAGATGCAATAAAGAAGTTTGAAGTTGAAATGTATGCCCGCTTAAGAAACACGAACAAGTCATAACTGAAGAAAAGCCACTAAGTTTCAGAGAGATAGGCTGGATTACTCGCGTGGACAGATTTACACATTTGCGCGCAGATTCGACAACATTAGAAGGCAGAGGATGTCGAAAGCTGTCAATACTAATGTGGTGAGAAATGATGAGCCATCCACAGATCTGAGCTCGGAGGCAAGTTCTGCAGTAAGTTCTGATGCAGAAACTGGAATAGATCAAACCAGTAGGGGTTTGAGGCAACAGGAACCACCATCAATTATTGAGGAGTTTGGTTTTTTGTACGTGGATCGAACGCAAAATGTAAGGCCGAACCCACAGAAAAGAAAAAAGAAAAAAGACAACATAGGAGGAGAAAAAATCGGCGGCATGGGCATGGAATTGAGATCCAAAACAAAAGCGAGGGAAGCATACCAACGTCGGTAACTGAAGCAGACAAGACCATCATAAATCTTACGGACCTTGCACTTACAGAAGAAGAAAAACGAATTTTATCATTGGGACTAACTTTTTGTATTCGGACAAACTTTAATTACACACAAACCAGGATTGATTTTTTCAAATATACCAGGAAGTTGAAGCTCAGAAAATTCTTTTATAACAAGAGACAAGCTCCAGAGAGGTGCAAAGATGATGTACATAAAGAAGGTGGCTTAGAATGTGGTGACATGGAGGTATTGTGTGCATTACAGAATCTTGCTTGGGAGGGAGAGGGTTTAACCAGTGAAGCCAGTGTAAGAGAAACTGTGGATCTGATGCGTCTTAATGTCTTTGAAAATGAAACATCAAATTTCAGACCGAAATCCACCTTTACCCCAAATACCCCAAGGGATGCAATTGATATGTTTTCGGACAGAGTGATTGAAGATTTTAAAGAGCAAGCTATTACTTCCAGTAAATCCTTCCCTAAAGAATATGGTCAATTTGAAAAAGAGTATCATATGATCATAAACAAAATAAAAGCAAGGGATGACGTGGTAGTCCGGCAAGCAGACAAGGGTGGGAACGTAGTTCTCTGGCCATTAGCAGCTTATAACACTGAGGCGAAATTGCAACTAAGAGACCGTCACTGCTATATGAAAGTGCCAATGAGCAATTTGGATGAGACAAAAGTTAAATTTTGGAAGGACCTTGCCCGTTGGAGAGGAATGGGATTGTTATCACAATCAGAATACCTCTTCATGAAAGTAGAGCATCCTGTCACTCCTATCCTCTATTTAATTCTGAAAATTCATAAGAACAGAGAGACTCCACCGGGAAGGCCAATTATATCGGCAATAGGAAGCTTATTTGAGCCAACTTCGAGGTACTTAGATTCTTTTTACAACCCTTTGTTAAAACCCTTCCAGCATATATTCAGGACACCAGAGATTTTTAAATAAGGTCTCTGAGGTGTGTTGGAAGGAAACTTTTCTACTGATGACATTAGATGTCACGAGTTTATATACGAGTATAACTCATGAGGATGGTCTTAATGCAACTCGACATTTTCTAAATAGACGCTCCATTAGCTTATACCAACATACTGGAATGCTGATGGAAATGTGTAGGTTATGTCTGACCAATAATCATTTTATGTTTGGAGTTGAGACATATAGACAGCTTCAAGGTACGGCAATGGGCACCTGCTTCGCCCCCAGCTATGCTAATTTGCATATGGGCTGGTGGGAGGAGCAGGTGCTCAAATTCAGTTTGCCGACGAATGGAATAATAACATTGTGACATGGACCCGCTTTATAGATGACTTATTTGTGATCTGGGATGGGTCCATGGAAACAGCAAATAAGTTTGTGCATGATATAAATATCAATGAGTTGAATTTAAGATTTACAGATAACATCAGTAAATATCTAGTGACATTTTTAGATCTGGAGGTATATGTAGAGGATGGCTTGATACAAACTAGAACTTTCAGGAAGCCAACAGCAGGGAACACAATCCTACATGCGGGGAGTTTCCACCCTCATAGGCTCAAAATGAGTATTCCCTATGCGGAGCATTTGAGGATGAAACGGAATTGTAGTAAGGATCAGGCCCTGGCGGAAGCGCAGGACTCTCTCACAGAGAGATTTGTGGAGAGAGGATACAATCCCAGTCCCCTTGAGCAAGTTAGAAGTAGAGTGTCTGCTGAGGATAGAGGCACTTTACTAAAACCAGACTGTGAGAAGACCTTAAAGAAGAAAACTGATGCAGGGAGTCAGATAAGAATGATTACAGGATACAGTGCCTACCAGACTAAAGTGAGAGATAGTCTGTGTAGGCACTGGCACCTAATTCGACGGGATCCAATATTGAGTGAAATGGTATCCCATAAACCCATGATCACTTTCAATAAAGCCAAATCCATGAGGGCAGAATTGGTAGTCAACAATCCTGAAGTAAACAAAAAATCTGGTTGGTTGCAGAGTGTACCGGGCTTCCATAGATGTCTGAAATGTAAGGCGTGCAAAATTGGACGCAATGAAAAGCAAGTAATATCTCCACTTATGCATAGTCCATGGAAAATTAGACAATTTTTGAACTGTAGAAGTGATTATGTTGTCTATATTTTGCAATGTACATGTCCTAAGCTGTACATAGGAAGCACTATCCATATGGTTCATGTTCGCATTCTACAGCATATGCGGGCTGTTAAGAACAATGACAAGAACTATGTGGTGGCCAGACATTTAAATGAAATACATAAAGGAAACTTGGACGAGTTATCCTATTTCGCTATTGATCAAGTACCCAAATTGAAAAGAGGAGGGGATAGAGAGGGTAAACTTCGTAAATTAGAGTCCAAATACATTATGTTGTTCAATACAAAGATGCCGAATGGATTAAATATTGAAGAAGATTTGCATGTCCATTTATGTTGATCCAGTATGGCGTCTCTCCAAATTTTAGTTTTGTAATGCAGAGTTAAGTGTTGTGTTTCAGATGCAGAAAAATCAATTCCTTAAGGATATTTTATACTTGTGAATTAATTTTAATGATATAAGATACTGATTGAATGTACAATATTAATTGATGTGGTTTAGTTGGATTTATTACTCCTTTGGATCAGATTTTGGGTAAATTAGTTAGATTAGTTTGGATGAGTGTTGTGTTTATTTTACGTATTAGCCAAAAATAAGCAATTGTTTTTTTTAAATAAATAAGTACTGTAATGCATTTGCACTTTATATTAGAAAGCTATTTTGCACTTTGTCAATATGATAACATAATAGGAAATTGCATTTGCAATGGAATTGTTAATATTGATAAAAATATTAATATAAACAAAAACTTATTTGCACTAGCACTTTAATGCGGCAATGTGCACCAATTAGGCTGATGTGGATATGCTCACACCAGCAATTAGAACTAGCACAACCACAATAATTTCTCATCACAGATTAAAGGAAAAAGTTCAACCCTAAAAGAAATCCAAAGAAAATTTCCACAAAATATCTTCACTAAATTTTTGTGTACTTAGTACATATGGAGATAAGACAAATAACTCCCTTCAAATATTTGATAAGTGGATATATCATAAGTAGAAAAAAAGGAGAGGGAAGAGGGGGAGGGGGGATAAAAATCCTCTCCTTTGTTTTGGATTTATCAGAGTATGGAGTAGTCACACATTGGGGTTTTTAGACAAGTTTGTTTTTATTTAATTTTTATTGAATATTGTGGTGCATGACGATTTATGATGTTTAAATGGAAATGCAATGGGCATGTAACAATTGTTATGCCTATTATGGTGCACAAAAGATTACAGAAAAGGACCCATTTGTGAAGATCAATATGGGGCACTGGCCCATTATTTGTGTGTACTTATATATATATGTATGAATATATATGTATGTATTTATTTATTTATTTATTGCACTTGCACTTTATTGAATTCCAATGATGTTTTATAATGGTGATATGCATACTCTGATATATAATTGTATTCAAGTAATTCAAAATATTAAGCCTTAATTGGAATGAATTGGAGATACTATCTACGAATTATGGAGTACATTAAAGAAATGTGTAAAAACTTTTTCAACCAAGTGACAGAAACTTGGCAAAATGTACCTATACGATAGTCTGTTTTCCTGCTTCATGAATAACTTGCCGGTCATGTGATCGGGGTACTCTGCTGAATTTTAATATATGCACGTAAAACAGGAAGTGATCACTGTGTGATCAAGGCAGTGAATGCCGAAACGCGTCGCTGCGTAATGGAGGAATAAAGACTTTCAAATTCCTAAAATCCCCCTGTGTCGGTGTCCGGTTTACTTGTGAGGAATCGGATGTGGTGTTCGTGTTTAACCGCTATGGCTGGATGAGCGGTAGCGCCGACACAACCTCGATTTGGAGCTTCAATCGGTTATCCAGCGGAGGTGGTAAGATGCGTGAAGCATAACGTGAAGCCCCCCTGTGTGAGGAGGAGACCGAATTGGACCGCCCGGTGTGTAGGCTCTTCGGAGGACGGCGCCTTTTAGACGCGGTGACGCGGAGGCTGGAACATCGGATAGTGCGGTACGTCAGAGTAATCACAAACAGGGAGAGGAGCTGAGAAATTTTCCCGGCGGGGGACTAAGGCAAGTTTATTCGTTTATTTATTCCTGTGCGCTTTGAAATGCGTGGGGGTGATCGCGCCAGGTGTTGAAGTGACATTGGAGAGATGGATAACTGGATGAAAGAAAGAGAGGAGGCAACGGATTCAGTGTTTAAAGAGGGACCGGAAGAACTTGCAGAAGGTTCGCAAGAGACACATTCAGCCGTGATAGAGAGGGATGCTACAACGCTTATGCGGAAATTAGAAAAGCTAAAGCGTAATGAAGTGTCCAAGTGGTGGGAGGTGAAATCTTTAACCAAATACTTAGATGTGGGAAGAGTGCCTCGTGGGTTGAGAGTTCTTACAGCCCCACCTACGAAAATCCGGATCCGGAAATGCTTTGTGAATGGGACAAGAATAACAACATGGCATCGCAAAATATGATGAAAATTCTTGTGAAATATGCCAGTAAGGACCGTGATAAAATTCTAGAGGAGATCAAAATAATTGAAAGTGAACTAAAGCAATTATTAAAGGAAGATGCAATAAAGAAGTTTGAAGTTGAAATGTATGCCCGCTTAAAGAAACACGAACAAGTCATAACTGAAAGAAAAGCCACTAAGTTTCAGAGAGATAGGCTGGATTACTCGCGTGGACAGATTTACACATTTGCGCGCAGATTCGACAACATTAGAAGGCAGAGGATGTCGAAAGCTGTCAATACTAATGTGGTGAGAAATGATGAGCCATCCACAGATCTGAGCTCGGAGGCAAGTTCTGCAGTAAGTTCTGATGCAGAAACTGGAATAGATCAAACCAGTAGGGGTTTGAGGCAACAGGAACCACCATCAATTATTGAGGAGTTTGGTTTTTTGTACGTGGATCGAACGCAAAATGTAAGGCCGAACCCACAGAAAAGAAAAAAGAAAAAAGACAACATAGGAGGAGAAAAAATCGGCGGCATGGGCATGGAATTGAGATCCAAAACAAAAGCGAGGAAGCATACCAACGTCGGTAACTGAAGCAGACAAGACCATCATAAATCTTACGGACCTTGCACTTACAGAAGAAGAAAAACGAATTTTATCATTGGGACTAACTTTTAGTATTTGGACAAACTTTAATTACACACAAACCAGGATTGATTTTTTCAAATATACCAGGAAGTTGAAGCTCAGAAAATTCTTTTATAACAAGAGACAAGCTCCAGAGAGGTGCAAAGATGATGTACATAAAGAAGGTGGCTTAGAATGTGGTGACATGGAGGTATTGTGTGCATTACAGAATCTTGCTTGGGAGGGAGAGGGTTTAACCAGTGAAGCCAGTGTAAGAGAAACTGTGGATCTGATGCGTCTTAATGTCTTTGAAAATGAAACGTCAAATTTCAGACCGAAATCCACCTTTACCCCAAATACCCCAAGGGATGCAATTGATATGTTTTCGGACAGAGTGATTGAAGATTTTAAAGAGCAAGCTATTACTTCCAGTAAATCCTTCCCTAAAGAATATGGTCAATTTGAAAAAGAGTATCATATGATCATAAACAAAATAAAAGCAAGGGATGACGTGGTAGTCCGGCAAGCAGACAAGGGTGGGAACGTAGTTCTCTGGCCATTAGCAGCTTATAACACTGAGGCGAAATTGCAACTAAGAGACCGTCACTGCTATATGAAAGTGCCAATGAGCAATTTGGATGAGACAAAAGTTAAATTTTGGAAGGACCTTGCCCGTTGGAGAGGAATGGGATTGTTATCACAATCAGAATACCTCTTCATGAAAGTAGAGCATCCTGTCACTCCTATCCTCTATTTAATTCCGAAAATTCATAAGAACAGAGAGACTCCACCGGGAAGGCCAATTATATCGGCAATAGGAAGCTTATTTGAGCCAACTTCGAGGTACTTAGATTCTTTTTTACAACCCTTTGTTAAAACCCTTCCAGCATATATTCAGGACACCAGAGATTTTTTAAATAAGGTCTCTGAGGTGTGTTGGAAGGAAACTTTTCTACTGATGACATTAGATGTCACGAGTTTATATACGAGTATAACTCATGAGGATGGTCTTAATGCAACTCGACATTTTCTAAATAGACGCTCCATTAGCTTATACCAACATACTGGAATGCTGATGGAAATGTGTAGGTTATGTCTGACCAATAATCATTTTATGTTTGGAGTTGAGACATATAGACAGCTTCAAGGTACGGCAATGGGCACCTGCTTCGCCCCCAGCTATGCTAATTTGCATATGGGCTGGTGGGAGGAGCAGGTGCTCAAATTCAGTTTGCCGACGAATGGAATAATAACATTGTGACATGGACCCGCTTTATAGATGACTTATTTGTGATCTGGGATGGGTCCATGGAAACAGCAAATAAGTTTGTGCATGATATAAATATCAATGAGTTGAATTTAAGATTTACAGATAACATCAGTAAATATCTAGTGACATTTTTAGATCTGGAGGTATATGTAGAGGATGGCTTGATACAAACTAGAACTTTCAGGAAGCCAACAGCAGGGAACACAATCCTACATGCGGGGAGTTTCCACCCTCATAGGCTCAAAATGAGTATTCCCTATGCGGAGCATTTGAGGATGAAACGGAATTGTAGTAAGGATCAGGCCCTGGCGGAAGCGCAGGACTCTCTCACAGAGAGATTTGTGGAGAGAGGATACAATCCCAGTACCCTAGAGCAAGTTAGAAGTAGAGTGTCTGCTGAGGATAGAGGCACTTTACTAAAACCAGACTGTGAGAAGACCTTAAAGAAGAAAACTGATGCAGGGAGTCAGATAAGAATGATTACAGGATACAGTGCCTACCAGACTAAAGTGAGAGATAGTCTGTGTAGGCACTGGCACCTAATTCGACGGGATCCAATATTGAGTGAAATGGTATCCCATAAACCCATGATCACTTTCAATAAAGCCAAATCCATGAGGGCAGAATTGGTAGTCAACAATCCTGAAGTAAACAAAAAATCTGGTTGGTTGCAGAGTGTACCGGGCTTCCATAGATGTCTGAAATGTAAGGCGTGCAAAATTGGACGCAATGAAAAGCAAGTAATATCTCCACTTATGCATAGTCCATGGAAAATTAGACAATTTTTGAACTGTAGAAGTGATTATGTTGTCTATATTTTGCAATGTACATGTCCTAAGCTGTACATAGGAAGCACTATCCATATGGTTCATGTTCGCATTCTACAGCATATGCGGGCTGTTAAGAACAATGACAAGAACTATGTGGTGGCCAGACATTTAAATGAAATACATAAAGGAAACTTGGACGAGTTATCCTATTTCGCTATTGATCAAGTACCCAAATTGAAAAGAGGAGGGGATAGAGAGGGTAAACTTCGTAAATTAGAGTCCAAATACATTATGTTGTTCAATACAAAGATGCCGAATGGATTAAATATTGAAGAAGATTTGCATGTCCATTTATGTTGATCCAGTATGGCGTCTCTCCAAATTTTAGTTTTGTAATGCAGAGTTAAGTGTTGTGTTTCAGATGCAGAAAAATCAATTCCTTAAGGATATTTTATACTTGTGAATTAATTTTAATGATATAAGATACTGATTGAATGTACAATATTAATTGATGTGGTTTAGTTGGATTTATTACTCCTTTGGATCAGATTTTGGGTAAATTAGTTAGATTAGTTTGGATGAGTGTTGTGTTTATTTTACGTATTAGCCAAAAATAAGCAATTGTTTTTTAAATAAATAAGTACTGTAATGCATTTGCACTTTATATTAGAAAGCTATTTTGCACTTTGTCAATATGATAACATAATAGGAAATTGCATTTGCAATGGAATTGTTAATATTGATAAAAATATTAATATAAACAAAAACTTATTTGCACTAGCACTTTAATGCGGCAATGTGCACCAATTAGGCTGATGTGGATATGCTCACATCAGCAATTAGAACTAGCACAACCACAATAATTTCTCATCACAGATTAAAGGAAAAAGTTCAACCCTAAAAGAAATCCAAAGAAAATTTCCACAAAATATCTTCACTAAATTTTTGTGTACTTAGTACATATGGAGATAAGACAAATAACTCCCTTTAAATATTTGATAAGTGGATATATCATAAGTAGAACAAAAAGGAGGGGGAAGAGGGGGAGGGGGGGATAAAAACCCTCTCCTTTGTTTTGGATTTATCAGAGTATGGAGTAGTCACACATTGGGGTTTTTTAGACAAGTTTGTTTTTTATTTAATTTTTATTGAATATTGTGGTGCATGACGATTTATGATGTTTAAATGGAAATGCAATGGGCATGTAACAATTGTTATGCCTATTATGGTGCACAAAAGATTACAGAAAAGGACCCATTTGTGAAGATCAATATGGGGCACTGGCCCATTATTTGTGTGTACTTATATATATATGTATGAATATATATGTATGTATTTATTTATTTATTTATTGCACTTGCACTTTATTGAATTCCAATGATGTTTTATAATGGTGATATGCATACTCTGATATATAATTGTATTCAAGTAATTCAAAATATTAAGCCTTAATTGGAATGAATTGGAGATACTATCTACGAATTATGGAGTACATTAAAGAAATGTGTAAAAAACTTTTTCAACCAAGTGACAGAAACTTGGCAAAATGTACCTATACGATAGTCTGTTTTCCTGCTTCATGAATAACTTGCCGGTCATGTGATCGGGGTACTCTGCTGAATTTTAATATATGCACGTAAAACAGGAAGTGATCACTGTGTGATCAAGGCAGTGAATGCCGAAATGCGTCGCAGCGTAATGGAGGAATAAAGACTTTCAAATTCCTAAAATCCCCTGTGTCGGTGTCCGGTTTACTTGTGAGGAATCGGATGTGGTGTTCATATATATATATATATATATATATATATGTGTTTTCCAATCGCTCTGCAGCAAGGACGCACTCCTGAACAGATGGTTTCAAAAGACCTTTATTTCCTCAACCGGCAAATGCATTCCAAGCAACTCCATTGCCTGACGCGTTTCGAAGCATTTCAGCTCCTTTTCGAAGGCAGTGCTGGAAAATTCACAGTGTTGCTGACGTGATCCTTTTCAATTGTTTTAATTTCATGCCTCCTCACTGATTGGTCTATAGTAGCATCCTGTAGTAGGTAAGTTATCAGTGCATTGTGGGCTATGTAGTGCACGACAGTTTTACATTATTCCTCTTAGTGAGTTCCGTGAATATTCTCATTATTTATGCAATTATTTAGCCCTCAGTGGGCCTCGGGACAGCACTCCGGTTGCTTGTAATGGAATCTGTTCTTGCCTGCGAGATGCTGCAATGTTCCCAGCTCCTCTGGCCCCTTCACATCAGGGTGGTGCAGCCCTTCACGGCCGAAGCCGCCGTGTTTATTTTGTTTTCCAATCGCTCTGCAGCAAGGACGCACTCCTGAACAGATGGTTTCAAAAGACCTTTATTTCCTCAACCGGCAAATGCATTCCAAGCAACTCCATTGCCTGACGCGTTTCGAAGCATTTCAGCT
Organism: Calotriton arnoldi; assembly: GCA_963921515.1. Classification (NCBI taxonomy): domain Eukaryota; kingdom Metazoa; phylum Chordata; class Amphibia; order Caudata; family Salamandridae; genus Calotriton; species Calotriton arnoldi. Next base: position 301,920 of record CAWUFW010003655.1, on the reverse strand, counting down.
CCTTTTCGAAGGCAGTGCTGGAAAATTCACAGTGTTGCTGACGTGATCCTTTTCAATTGTTTTAATTTCATGCCTCCTCACTGATTGGTCTATAGTAGCATCCTGTAGTAGGTAAGTTATCAGTGCATTGTGGGCTATGTAGTGCACGACAGTTTTACATTATTCCTCTTAGTGAGTTCCGTGAATATTCTCATTATTTATGCAATTATTTAGCCCTCAGTGGGCCTCGGGACAGCACTCCGGTTGCTTGTAATGGAATCTGTTCTTGCCTGCGAGATGCTGCAATGTTCCCAGCTCCTCTGGCCCCTTCACATCAGGGTGGTGCAGCCCTTCACGGCCGAAGCCGCCGTGTTTATTTTGTTTTCCAATCGCTCTGCAGCAAGGACGCACTCCTGAACAGATGGTTTCAAAAGACCTTTATTTCCTCAACCGGCAAATGCATTCCAAGCAACTCCATTGCCTGACGCGTTTCGAAGCATTTCAGCTCCTTTTTCGAAGGCAGTGCTGGAAAATTCACAGTGTTGCTGACGTGATCCTTTTCAATTGTTTTAATTTCATGCCTCCTCACTGATTGGTCTATAGTAGCATCCTGTAGTAGGTAAGTTATCAGTGCATTGTGGGCTATGTAGTGCACGACAGTTTTACATTATTCCTCTTAGTGAGTTCCGTGAATATTCTCATTATTAATGCAATTATTTAGCCCTCAGTGGGCCTCGGGACAGCACTCCGGTTGCTTGTAATGGAATCTGTTCTTGCCTGCGAGATGCTGCAATGTTCCCAGCTCCTCTGGCCCCTTCACATCAGGGTGGTGCAGCCCTTCACGGCCGAAGCCGCCGTGTTTATTTTGTTTTCCAATCGCTCTGCAGCAAGGACGCACTCCTGAACAGATGGTTTCAAAAGACCTTTATTTCCTCAACCGGCAAATGCATTCCAAGCAACTCCATTGCCTGACGCGTTTCGAAGCATTTCAGCTCCTTTTTCGAAGGCAGTGCTGGAAAATTCACAGTGTTGCTGACGTGATCCTTTTCAATTGTTTTAATTTCATGCCTCCTCACTGATTGGTCTATAGTAGCATCCTGTAGTAGGTAAGTTATCAGTGCATTGTGGGCTATGTAGTGCACGACAGTTTTACATTATTCCTCTTAGTGAGTTCCGTGAATATTCTCATTATTTATGCAATTATTTAGCCCTCAGTGGGCCTCGGGACAGCACTCCGGTTGCTTGTAATGGAATCTGTTCTTGCCTGCGAGATGCTGCAATGTTCCCAGCTCCTCTGGCCCCTTCACATCAGGGTGGTGCAGCCCTTCACGGCAGTGAATGCCGAAATGCGTCGCAGCGTAATGGAGGAATAAAGACTTTCAAATTCCTAAAATCCCCTGTGTCGGTGTCCGGTTTACTTGTGAGGAATCGGATGTGGTGTTCATATATATATATATATATATATATATATATATATATATTCACTGAAAAAACCATAGGTTTTAGGGACAGTTATAGTTAGTTGGACATTGCACTCGTACAAAACCCGTGAAATTCCCCCGTTATAGTTAGTTCAGCTAACTATAACTCGCGCCCCATAATGCACTGCTGATGATGTCACATATTACATCACTCATTACATGGTCAGTGACATCACTGATGACATCACTGATGACATCTCAAATGACATCACTGATGACATCATCCACGTGATAATCTGATGCACCTCCTCACACCCTAATATAACCTTTGATACACCCACTCTAAATTACAGACTGCCATTCGCAAAACCATAGACACTCCAACACCAATAACTACATACCCACTCACTGATTCTTAGGTCTACACACACATCCACTCACTCACCCGTACAGTCACTCATACTTACGGTCACTCAGTACAGGACTATCATATGCACTCATACACCTACATAGACACTAACACACCGCCACTCATCCATAGAGGTACTCACACACCTAGTCAGTCATGCAAATAATTAATCACACTGTCATTTACTCACCTATACAGTTATACACACACCAGCTCACTTACTCATACAAATACTAGCACATTCTTACGCTCTTATACGATCACTGATACAAGTACACACTCATCCATACAGCCACTCTCACAATCACACACTCTCACTTATAGCCATTTATATACTCCAACACACATATATACTGCCTTTCACATATGTAGTTACTCACAAATGTACCACTGAGATATACATTCACTCACTAACACACCCATACACACACTCACCCACCCATACAGTCCATCACAGATGCACTCTTGAAACCATCCTCCCAGTGAATCACCCACTCACACATCTATGCACAGAGTCGCACACACCCCACCCACACAAACACTCAGGCACCCATACAGATACTCAGACAACCAATCAATAACTCATATAGACACTCATGTAGCTATTCACAAACCCATGCAGCCACTTACACAGCAACAGACAGACGGATACAGACATTCAGCCAGTTTAGTCACTAACCCATGCATTCAGTAAGACACGTTTAATCACTCACTTATAGAGTCAGTCACGCACCTAGTAAATCATCCATTCAGACACTTATACACCCACTCATTCTTCAATACGCCTTTCCCTATATATATTAAACATATTTAAACTTTGCAGAAACATACAGTCACTGATGATGTCATCAGTGATGTCATTTGAGATGTTTTCTTTTTGAAATTTCTCAGGAACTACTGAACGGATTTACACCATTTAACCAAAAGGCACGAGTCTGAACCAAGGGCTACCTTTTTGCTAAATTTTGTGTAATTCCGTTCAGCAGTTCGGGCTGTAGCCGCGATTAACAGTTCCTATGGAAAAATGAATGGGGAAAACACGTTTTGGGACTCCCATTTTTTTCGGCCCCTGCTTGACGAATCACCCCGAGACTTTGAGGATAGGAGCGGACCGGAGCGCCCCACGAGTTTAGAAAATTTCGCGAAGATTCATCAACCTGCGCCAAAGTTATTGGAAATAGAATGTTGTGAATATACAGACATTCACACTGTTTAGTCACTAAACCATGCATTCAGTAAGATACGTTTAATCACTCACTTATAGAGTTAGTCACGCACCTACTAAATCATCCATACAGACACTTATACACCCACTCATTCTTCAATATGTCTTTCCCTATATATATTAAAAATATTTAAACTTTACAGAAACACACAGTCACTGGATGATGTCATCAGTGATGTCATTTGAGATGTCATCAGTGATGTCATCAGTGATGTCACTGACCATGTCATGAGTGATGTAATATGTGACGTCATCAGCAGTGCATTGCGGGGCGTGAGTTATAGTTAGCTGAACTAACTATAACGGGGGAATTTCACGGGTTTTGTACGAGTGCAATGTCCAACTAACTATAACTGTCCCTAAAACCTATGGTTTTTTCAGTGAATTTGTAAGGTTTTTTAAATGCTAATTTCTAACTATAACGTGCCTGAAACCTATGGTTTTTTCAGTGAATTTCAAAGGTTTTTTAAATGCTAATTCCTAACTATAACATGTCTGAAACCTATGGTTTTTTTCAGTGAATTTCAAAGGTTTTGTAAATGACAATTTTTAAGTGTATTAATTGTTATATTTATTTTTTTGATACTGATTTACTACATTTTTTAAACTATTTATTTTTAGATATTTTATTTTTTAAATTACATTGTAATTACATTATACATTACATTACAAAATATACTTTCTCAGAATGAATTACTTTAGTTTAAATACTTTGCAAATAGGCAATAGACTTTTAAGTACAGTAGTTACAGTTGTTGCAATGAGCAACACAATTTCAAACACAATGCAACATTGAGGTCAATGTGAATTTCTAGTTAAATGCAATTAGTTACTTTATGGATTACTTTTCTAACCACAGGACTGGATCCTAGATTCAGTCCTGGGACATCTCCTGTAAACAGTTGAGTAAAAGCGTTTTGGTTACAGTAGTGATTTTTAAGGAATATTATTGTATTTTAAAAGTTGACACTTAGAAACTTTTTCACATAGAATCACCAATGTTATCCTATGGGAGGAAATTCACTTAGCAGGTAAGTAGTGTTATCGTTACTTTTCTTACTCAGTGGTGGATCCTAGATCCAGCACTGGTGCATCTCCTGTAAACAGTTGAAAGAATGCGTTTAAGTCATACAGGCGATTTTTAAGGAATATTTGTAGTTTGTGAAAATCGACACTTTGAAACTTTTCTGCTGAAAACCAGACAATGGATTCCTATGGAAGGAAATACAAGTTACTGGTAAGTACGGTTAGAATTACTTTTCAGGGTCAGTGCTGGGCTAAAAGATGCAGCACTGGGTTCTCTCCTGATAACAGGTGAGTAAATCGGAATTCGTAGTTCGGCTGATTTTAGAGGAATATTATAAAGTTCCAAAACTCCACACACAAGAATTTCCAAGTGAAACCAGTCAATGTTAGCCTATGGAAGGAAATTCAAGTTACTGGTAAGTACGGTTAGAATTACTTTTCAGGATCTGTACTGGGCTCAAAGATGCAGCACTGAGGTCTCTCCTGATAACAGGTGAATAAATTGGAATTCGTAGTTCAGCTGATTCTAGAGGAATATTATAAAGTTCCAAAACTCCACACACAAGAATTTCCAAGTGAAACCAGTCAATGTTAGCCTATGGAAGGAAATTCAAGTTACTGGTAAGTACGGTTAGAATTACTTTTCAGGATCAGTACTGGGCTCAAAGATGCAGCACTGAGGTCTCTCCTGATAACAGGTGAGTAAATCGGAATTCGTAGTTTGGCTGATTTTAGAGGAATATTTGCACAATGGTGAAGGAAGGGGGTGGGGCCTGAGGTGACATGTCTGCAAACACGCCCTGTGGCGCGTTTTAAGTTGGAGAATTAATTCCTCCTCAATCCCGAGGGTCCCTAGGGGCCAACTAGCACACCAGATACCTCCAGTATGCGCCAGAGAGCTGTGTTGCAGAGAGGTGTTCAGAGGCCACGCCCCTTTTTACAACACTCTGCAACGTAGCTCCGTGGCGCTTACTGGAGGTACCTGGTGGGCTAGTTGGCCCCCAGGGACCCTCAGGATTGAAGAGGAATTAATTCCTGAACTTAAAACACGCCACGGGGCCTGTTTGCACACATGTCACCTGAAGCCCCACCCCCTCCCTTCACCACTGTGCAAACGCGGCCCGTGGCGTGTTTTAAGTTGGGGGATAAAGTCCCCTTGAATCCTGAGGGTCCCTGGGGTCCAACTAGCCCACCAACTACCTCCATTAAGCGCCACAGAGCTGTGTTGCAGAGAGGTGTAAAAAGGGGCGTGGCCTCAGAACACCTCTCTGCAACGCAGCCCCGTGGCGCATAGTGGAGGTTCCTGGTGGGCTAGTTGGCCCCCAGGGACCCCCAGTATTCAAGGGGAATTTGTTCCCCCTCTGCAAACGCGCCAGGGGGCGCGTTTGCAGAGTGCTGCCAAGGAGGGGGCGTGGCCTCCAGCGCGATGCCGTCTTTTTTTTTTTTTTTAAGAAGGGGGCTGTGTGGCCCCCCTTCTTTTCCTAATTTATTGGCCCTGGGGACCCCATCCCCCAGGGCCTGCCCCCTAATATTTAAAAAAAAAAAAATGAATTTGGAAGGGGGCCGCGTGGCCCCCCTCCCGAGGCCTTAATCGGCCCCGGGGACCCCATCCCCCGGGGCTTGGCCTTATTTATTTTTTTAAATTGTTTTGGAGGGGGCCTGCGTTGCCCCCCTCCTCTGGCCACTTATGGCCCCGGGGACCCCATCCCCCGGGCCGGCCTTTGTTTTTTTTATTTTGGGGAGGGGGGTCGCATGGCCCCCCTCCCGGGCCACTTGTAGCCCCGGGGACCCCATCCCCCGGGGCTGGCCCTCTCCGTTGGGGACCGTGGGGGGGTCCCCAATACCCCCATGGTCCCGCCGGCTCCCCGCGTCCCTCGGGAGCCGGCATTGCTTTTCCACATGGGGAGCTGCTAAGATGCAGCTCCCCGTGTGGAAAAGCAATCCTCTTTGGTTTTTGGAAGAGAGAGCAGGTTTCCTGCTCTCTCTTCCAAAAACCAAAGCAGTTTGCTATGACAGGACGGGAGCCGCGAGGCTCCCGCCTCTGCCATAGCAAACTACAGTGTCCCGAGGGTGAGCACCCCGGGACACTGCAAGCTGGCCCTGGGGGGTGGTGGTCCCCAGGGCCATCAAAGGCTCCAGGAGGGGGCCGCGCGGCCCCCTCCCTCCATTGGCAAAGCGCCGGGGAGGTGGTGGTCCCCGGTGCTCGGGGGTCTGTAACGGACCCCCATATTGAAATATTTAGTGCCCCGGGGAGGTGGCAGACCCCAAGGGGTGTGGGGGGGCCATGAGCCCCCCTTACAGGTTAATTTTTTTTTTTTAAAAGAAGCCCCGGGGGTGGCGGTCCCCGGGGCTGCGGGAGGGCGGAGAGCCCTCCCGCACCATTTTTTATTTAAAGCCCCGGGGGGTGGTGGTCCCCGGGGCTTGGGGGGCCTTAGAGGCCCCCCATTATATCTAAACCCACCCCCCCACATGCCCCCGGGACTTGGGCCACCCGGGTGCAAATTAGCATTTAAATGCCTTTTTCTGCCCAGGGGGTCCTTGTGGGACCCCCTGAGCAGACCTAGGGGGTCAGGGTGTTTCTACCCTGCCCCCTTTGTGCGTTTTGCGCACTTGTTTCTTGTGGTTTTTTTTTTTAATCGGCGGGATCCGCGCACCCTAAGCGTATCTCGCCGATTTTGTCTGCCCAGGGGGTCCTTGTGGGACCCCCTGAGCAGACCTAGGGGGTCAGGGTGTTTCTACCCTGCCCCCTTTGTGCGTTTTGCGCACTTGTTTCTGTGCCTCGGTTCTACCGAGGGACAAAATGGCTGCCAACACTTCCTGATTTGGAGTGTTGACAGCCAGTTGACAGCCAATTAGCATGCAGCTCGTGATCGGGACGGTGCGCGCAGGGTGCGCTCAGGGTGCGCGGATCCGACGCGGCCATAGATATATATGTGATTTTACTTGTGATTTTCTCAGGAACTACTGAACGGATTTACACCATTTAAGCAAAAGGCATGACACTGAACCAAGGGCTACCTCTTTGCCAAATTTGGCGTAATTCCGTTCAGCAGTTCGGGCTGTAGCTGCGACTAAAGGTTCCTATGGAAAAATGAATGGGGAAAACACGTTTTGGGACCCCTCTTTTTTCTCGGCCCCCGCTTGACGAATCACCCCGAGACTTTCAGGATAGGAGCGGACCGGAGCGCCCCAACAAGTTGGAAACTTTCGCGAAGATTCGTCAACCGGCGCCAACGTTATTTCAAATAGAATGTTGCGGATTTCCTATGGAAAATAGGTCCTAACTATAACTATCGACTGGCGACCGCCAGTAGATAATATATATTAATTAATAACATGTTTATATTGTTAGAAATGTATAATTCTTTTTTAATGTATATTTATTTATTTAATACATGTACTTTAATTTGTAATTTCATTTTTAATTGTATTCCTATCCCGAGGAGGTAATAAGTAAAGTGGAAGTTAAAGTGTCCACCGTTACTAGAGAGCACTGTTTGAATGCAAAACGGATGACTCTATTCACTATATTTGTGGTTATAATAACGCAAGCAAAGAGATTAAAAAAATCATGAGAAAACACTGACATTTGGTTAAAGATGATCCTACTGGGTTCTGAGTTAACACATTATCCTAAAGTTACGTAGCAGAAAGCAAAATCTTTGAAGGACACATTAACATCTATTTATCTAGGGCAGAAGCATGTTGGTTAAATCCAAGAAATTGGTTCTATAAATGCAATAACTGTAAGGCATAAAGGTTTAGCAAAAACTGAAAGTTCTTTAAGCTGCAAACAGGGAACCAGAAAGGAATACAGAAACCTATACCATGTGCCAGTGAGTATTGTGTATATATGTGAAATGCCTATGCAAATTTTTGTATGTAGGAAGTGCAATTGTTCCTGCTCCAAGTGTATTTTAGAGCTATAGAGAATCTTGATAATGCTTATCCTGAAGCAAGACATTTTAGCAAAGAACATAACCAGAATCCCGATCTTTTGCAATTTTTTGGAATTGATAGCCTTCAACAAAAAGAGAGATGAGGTTATCGAAAAAAAGTCCCTCAGATAGTTGTGGTTTAAAAATATCTTGAAGCTCAAATATCCGAATGGACACATAATCGATGTGGAATTATCTCTCTTTTTTTAAATATGACATGAAAATAATTTTTCTATGTGCTGAGTTACGTAATTGAGAATTTTAGCAGATAAATTATGTTGTTGCTCTCTCTAATAAGGAACATAATCCCAATTAGAATGGTGTCACAATTCTTAATTGTAGCCCAACTTGGGAAACTGATGCTACCTGTGCACTGTGCATAAGGGGAAATCGTAATTTAAACTGTTGTATTTTGATTTAGTAAATACTGATAGAGTTTGTCTTCCTTTCTTGTGAATTATTGGAATGTGCACTTGGGCATCACATTCTCTGGAAATATAAGGGATTTTGATCTAATGGTGTGATTCACCAAAGTGATTGCTGTCTGTTTGGTGAAATGTTAGAATGGTGCACCAAATCAAGATTAGCACTTTAATTTTTAGTACCATTGCACTTTATGAATGCATACCAGCAGGTTATTCTGATTACATTTATTTGTACTGAAACATTTAATGACCCAATGTACAATTGGATGCATTGTGGGAAATGCAGGCTGTGATGGTATAATATTTCTATAAATATTTTCGTGTTGTAAAGTTCTTACTCTATAAAATCATTAGTTCATTTGGTATATTTAACTGATGTATGAATTGTCCGATACTGATGAAAGAGCCGAGATTTATTCATGTCATGAGGATTTGTGACATTGATGTATTGCCGAAAAGCATAGTATGATTTTGAAGTTTATGAACTTGTACATAAATGTTTTGAGAGGTGTTGGAGAACATTAATTTGAGAAAGGCTTGTACGCTGAAATGTATTATCATCTGGAATAAATTCTACATTCAAGCATCAATCTTGGAGTGTCGGTACATTTCTTTATTGAGAAGCAAGGGGAATCGTCATAAAACAAGGGTGTTGCTCCTGTGAACCAGCAGCGACAAAGTTGGTGGATGTAGCCAACTTTCTGCAGCATCAGGACTTTTAATATATATATTTATACACAATTGCCACTGTGTAGGTATTGTTCAGTCAGAGGTGTTTTGATAGAAAGAACATTTTTGTTGTGCTAATAACTTTGGTGCAGTTTGCCGAATATTCACGAAACTTTCAAAAACAAAGTTCATCCTTCTCAGGTCTTTTTTGAAAAGTTATGTGTGATCTGTCAAGCAGGTGCCAAGAAACAAGGGGAGGTCTCAAAATGTTGATTTCACATCCTAATTCACATAGGAATCTTTGCGATACAGAAAAAATGATTAAGCACAATTACACAAAATTTGGCAGAAAGTTAGAACTTTACACAGATTGCATGTCTTTTGTGGTTTGGTGTAAATCTGTTGATGTTTAGCATTTAAAGAGGAGCTTGGTTTGGGCATGAAGGGGTTATAAAGTTAGGTTTATATGAATTGTTGATCTCACGGGAGTCCCATGGTACTGAACTTTTATTTTTATTTGGCCTTTTGATTGTCTGAGGATGTATTTTCTCCCGGTCCTGTTTTGCCAGTACTGGTACTTGGATACGAAGCGATCTGATTGGCTTGCCACAACTGTGAAAAAATGTCTGTCATTAAAAGACCTAGGGACTGAGGCCCTTTGCCCTGGAAAAGTTTTAAAAGAATGGTATAGGGTGGCAGGGTAAGGACAACAGCCACAGGCAATGCGCAGTGGGAGTTGGCTGACGGTAGTCGGGCGGGCGCAGGCCATGCCCTGTGGCCAACTACCCGCTGCACACTGCTGAAGGCTATACAGAACAGGAAGTTGACCTGTGCTTAGCAGAGACGTTCACTGCAGGTTGCCCGAGGGAGTGGGGGTCTATGCTCAACTTTGGATATGATCAAAAAAACTCAGAAATTCACTGAAAAACAAAGGATAAAATGATGCTATAGTTAGGTAGGTAATAAGATCTTAGCTTACATTTTTTTTTTAAATGAAGATTGTGCAATTTAACGTCATGAGTAATGTAACATGTGAGGTCACAAGCAGTGCATGGCAAGTTATAGTTAGTTGATAAACTAAAACTGGTGAATTTCAAAAACAAACTTTTGTTTTTTTAAATGTTAATTTGTTATCCCATCTCAACACCTTTCCATAACGTCACTTTAACCCTTGTTTTTTTCAGTGAATTTCTGTTTATTTTTAACATAAGCTAAAATCTTATTACCATATCTAACTATATTCTGTCATACAGTCATGTAGTGTATAATAAAAACGTTTTTCTATAATTTCATATTTTGTGTTTAAGGTTTTCCTTATGTACATTTCTCTATCAAAAGCTTCAGTAATACAATGGCTCCTGATCTCAACAATTCACCCCATGAGACAAACCACATCAGAGGGCATCCTGCTAGCAAAAATGATATATACCTATGGAAATCCAAGATCCATGTAGCAACAGCACTGTATCATGATTGTTTTCAAAGGACGGTGTGAAACATGAGGGATGCTATACCTGATGGTGCAAATGGTATCTGCCTCTCCACAAGAGTTTCTTGTCAGCTGGAAATTGTAGTTCCTTGGCAGCATCTCGATGTGCAATGCATTGTACATGCACACGTATCCTCAGTGCTGACAAAGCCTCACTATTAGATTACAGTCAGCTTTTCCTTCACTAAAAGAAAGACACCTAGCATGAGTTGATCTGAAGTACTGCCCCCTCATGCATGAACCACACCAAAGGATAAACAATATCTCAAGTCCCTGTTCCGACATTAACCCCCTCCCCTTACCCTGGGTATTTTCACTTAGTCAACTGGAATCATATGATCTTTTTGCCAGGAGACAATGTGATGGCCTCTGGTTGCAACCTTGCAAGTACTTTTAGAAATTGATGTTTCTTCACTGATAGTTCTTGATCCTTTTGTCCCCACCATATTTTTTTCTTGTTATTAACAGGAAACGTGCTAATCTCGCTGACATTTCTTATTTTATATCATCCCTAGCTGTATTCAATTTAATACATTTCCAGATTAGTTCTTTCTTGTTCTGAGTCACTTGCCCCTTCTTGCTAGTTACCAATGTTGTTACTAATGTACAGCTTAGAACAATGTGGTGCCACTTTTTTTATTATCTTTCATGATTCCAGGAGTCAATGTCAATTTGGTGTCTCAACAGTCCAATCATAAAAAGCCTTTTTTCGCCTGCTTTAGAACAGGCTACATCTGCTTCAATAATCTGTTATTTCAGGCTGGTACGGCTATATCAGGGCAGTGAACTGCATTACCTTGGGATGTCAAATGCAAGAGAGAGCTGATGCTATATTGGGTATTATGTTCATGGCGCTATCTGGCAGCTTCTATCTGTGTGTAACCAATAGGAAAAGTGAGTGTCCAGTTTATATTTGATACATAATAAAGGTGATGATCATGTTTATTACCAATAACAATTATGGTAGAACTCAGGTGCAGGGAGATAAAGTGATTTGTTTAGGTTCAAAGAAAGCAACCTAGCAACTCCCCACCAGACTCCCATTGGTGTTCTGGTAGTGCATTCAGGAGAATTCTTAACATGTGCTTAATCTAGGGCATGATATGAGAAGAACAAAAAGGTTGATGCCTCTGTTTGATGCCTAGCTGAGAAACTCTCCCACCGGCCATCATGATAAATATTGTATCTTCTTCTGATAGAAACCGTTAGTCATGTCTTTTCAACTTGTTTATAACAATTGCTTGCACACAAAGTACAGTTTATTACAAAAAGCAAGCGATTTGTAAGTTAAGGGAGGGCAGGTTCAATCTTGATAAAGAACATACAGCAGGAAGGACTTTAACACTCCAACCACAAGCTTCCATAATACCAGTAAGAGAAATGTCTGGAGATGAGACCTGTCTTTAAGCAATTTCTCAAATCTAAAATGATGGGAGTCAGATCACATTTGAGAGTAAAGATTGTTCTCACTAGAGGGCGAGATGGAGAAGGCTAGTACTCCCTTTCTTTCCCATTGTTGCTTGGAATTGCACTTTTCTGTTGCCATTGGAAGCTTGGAAAAGTAAATATGTCCTCCTCTCATGTTCACAGTGCGCTATTAGAACACAATTAAGAAGTTTGTATTTGAGATATATATGGAAGCAAGTCAATGAACATTATAGAAGTCTTAAATGCAGCTTGTGCTAAGATGAAAAGCCAGTGTAGAGTTCAATAATGGGTTAACAATGCCAGATTTTTGCTTACCCAAAATATGACAGTCTGCCAAAGAGTAAACTATCTGCAGTTAGTGTATGAAATTTTTTTTGTACCCCTCACAAAGCGAATTATGATGACACTACCTCATTAAGAGAGATATGGCAGTCATGTGACTGTAAGGAATGTGCAAGATACTCTTATGAAGTTTGATTTGATAGAAGTAGGTGGATGCCACTGCCAATAGTTCTTGTTATAGGAGTAACTGAGAGTCCCTTAATCACCCTGTCATATTTACGGTCACAGGACAGTGTCCTAACTAAGTACACCAGGATAGTGCAGTCTCATCTATCCCAAAATATCAAGACCTGGGTTTTATCTCAGTTGAGCTTTATCCAGCTGCCACCCGTCCTATCAACAACCTCCATGAAGCACTCTATGTACCCAGATGCGGTGGCTCCGAGGTTCCCATTAAAGCATGGAAATACTTGAGTTTCATTTTCACACTTGCAAAAGTCAACTAGAACTGGATAAATATGGATGAAAAAAGAAAGACAATCAACATAAATGTTAAATATGCTGGGCGATGGGGGAGGGACATGAGAATAGGACAAAGACTGAAACAACTGAAGTATAGTATCTCACAAATGGATTGACAACAGACAGTCCAGCAACTAGTTTGGGTGAAGGTATTAACACACTGCTAAATCTAGTAATACCACATGTGAGCCTAAGGCCCTGCAAAGCTAATTCAGTAACCTACCCGGTCCTACGGACGATCTGGAACCCAACAATGCAGTTGCTGGCCTCCTAAAGACCTATAAGCCTCTGAGCTGACATACTGCATCAGTGCTTAATTCACAAAGGTAAACTTACACACTTGTGTAAGTTTACTCTTTTTTGGTATTCATAAAACTGCAATTTAATAACAACTTTACGACTGCGGAGACTCCGCAGTCAGGGTGGAGAACTCTACACAGAAAAAGATAGCCTGTCCTATCTTTTTATGTAAGGACTTATCTGCCCTGAAAGGCCTATCTCTTTATATGTGGAGTTCTCCACCCCGTCTGTGGAGACCCTGCAGTTGTAAAGTTACTGCTAAATTGCAGTTTTGTGAATGCCAAAAAAGCAAGTTACTATTAAATTGCAGTTTTATGAATTCCAAAAAGAATAGTTTATAACAACTTCACAAAATGCCTGTAAGACATTTGAGAATCCCATGGTCAGTAATCACAAGAGGTTCCTGATTTAAAACTAGCAAGGACAGATATGATTTATTAATCTACAATAGGTAGAAGGTTATCAAATCTGTGCGGCAAAAATTATTCTACTTTATTAAAGTTGTAAACAATTGCTGCCCTAATGTCTTACCTATTCTTCTTTACATTAACTTCAAAAGCAGATAATGCATTGTGATGTTTTTGAAGGAGCAACCAGAGTGTTCAATGTAGCGGAGAAGAGAAGATGATCCTATAATGAAGTTAAAGTTGTTCTGCTTATTATTATCTTGTAGATCTTCTTTGAGATGCATGTTGTCCATGTAACATGGTGCTCATGTTTGTATGATTTTTAATCTCTGGGTTACTCTAGCTGAAAACATATATCTTGATTGCCAAGTATGCTGTGCAACATTCAAAACAGATTTGCTGGCGGCTAGTGCTGGTAGGAAACAAGGAACATTTTAGAAGGGTGCTTTTTCTTCTGCTAGGTAATAGCAACAATATACTGGATAGAGATCATGCACATTCCACGAACACAGTATTTGCTGCCTAACAATTAGAATCAAAAGGTAAGAGAAGGAACACGTCTCTTAAATCTCAGATTGATAAATTAGCCCAGTTCCATGATAAAACTGATTATTTGGCTTAACAAGTATTGCTTCAGAGAGTAGGAATAATGAAAACATTTCATACAGGCATGAGAAGACCCCCTTACATGTATCCTATCAGATACATTTTGTAAGGCCTGTAGCCCAGCCACCAGGGTGAGAGTATGCTATGTCATATGGATTGGCCCCTGGGCCCATGTGTTAGAGAGTGATCCTTTTCTGGGCTCTGCTGATGACAGAATCTTCTATCCAACAGTTAAGGTAACTTGCTACACTCATAAGACTAGAGAATAAAATAATTAGTGCACATCCTTTTTTACCATTTGAACTGCAAAAACAGCACTGTAACCTTGAGAACGATAAATTGACAAAAACATGACAAAAGAATTAGAAGAGAATGAATACTTGAGAATTATATATTCCCCATTGAGTGGACAATTACTGCTGATGGGAGCCAAAGAAATAAAGTCCTTGGTGTTTACAGATTTTCCACCCCTGATTTTCACTGTAGGGTGATCAACCCAAGACATTAAGTTGCCATGCTGTTGTGGTGCATCTGGTGTAATATTTCCCCCAGCTCCAAGGAACTGGGAGCACATCTGCCTCTGATATCTGCTGAGATATTTCTGCTGCATATTTAAGTGGAGACTGGGCAATAACCAGCATAGGCTTTGGATCAGTAGGCTTCCAATTAGTTCTCACAAACACTGCAGAGTTGAAGCGCTTTCCAATCAGAGAACAAATGCATATCCTTGCTTGCATTTCTAAAAGTAGGTACATTAGCAGGGTATGGTTTTCCTATGTAATTAATTTTTTTTAGCACTCACACAAAATATAACAGGGTTTGAAAATTCCTAGGAAAGAAGTGTGTGACTGATTTGTCGTGACCATTTGAACAGCATGAAGAGCCGGTATTCCAACTGTTCCCATATGACTCAGACATACTTACCTTAGGCATGCCATCGGTCTGCGTGTGTCATGGACCTGTGAGCATCAACCTTAAATGGCCTCCATGGAGAGGAGCAATGTACTAACCGAGTGGAGTAGGTAAGCCAGCAACATGAATATCTGCTCCTCTACCAGCCCAGAATTAGGAAATTTACCTTCAAAACAGGAGTGGGTGGTAAAAAAGGATTGCATTTTCAAGACTGCCAAAGTAATTAAATAACAGGTGAAAATAACCTTCAGAAAGGAAACTCAGGTGTAAAGATAAAACAGAAAGCAGCACCTCCCAAGAAGGAAAAACTAATCAGCATACAAACTGGAAAGTAGTGGCTCTCAAAGCACTTTTAAAGTAACCAACATATTATTTTCACATGATCATTAATGTGATTGTTGTGATGCTAAATAGGCTGCACAGTGTTCTAATATTAAAAACAATGTTTTTAATGCACTTTTGCTTAGATAGTTATAGTGTAGGATATACATATTCAGTCAATAAAAAATCATGTGAGTTTTGTTGTATATGAAATTTACTTAAGCACTGAATGGTCCATGTATATTGGTAGATCTTCATGGTGTGGCCAGAGGGCACTGGGATGGTCTCAAACACTCAGCTTTTCCCCCTCTCTGCTAGTTTTATCATTTGTATCCTAACTACATTTATTGTGCCTGGCCTGTTTTGCACAAAGATTTAGATATTGCATGGAGGTGAACTGAGCCCCAAGTAAATCTAAGTTGTAAGAATCCTCCGCGTCTGGCCAAGCAGGCCATTCACAGCCTGCTTGCCCTTGATCTCAGTCCTTGTAAAATTTCACTTAGAGGCACTTAAAAGATTTTCTGAATTTTTAATATCCTTCCACAGATCTACATGATCCCCCACTGAAATCTACTTAAGTGAGACTCTCATTAACATTTTGTCTTTATATATTCCTTCACATTTTACCAGTAAAAATGTAGGGGTCAAAGGTTAGCACATCTTCATAATTTTCCCTATTGCCTTTTTAAACACTTACTCTTACCCTTATGTTGTTTTTTTCATAAGGTGATTCTTGATAACTGCATCTTCCAGAATCCGTGATGGAGTTAAGCCTTGAGTTGAGCTGGAGGTACCTGAAGGTAAGCCAAGGGTCTATCAAGGAATCATTTGTTTGATTCTCTTTGGGCCCAATGTACAAAAGGTAAATGTACAGCTGGAAATCTCTATGTAGGTTTACTCCTATTCTGGATGTGATCTCGACCTTAAAGTAGTTCAGAGGCTCTGGCAGAGACTTGGGACTAGTGGTAGGAGTTACATGGAAAATTAGGGACTGGTGTTACTCAAAATACAGGCATAAAGCTACAACCAGTAATTTTATGGGAGCATATTTTAGAGATACATTTTGACCAAATGCAGTTTTATAGAGAATAGGGGAAGCACATTTTTAAAATAATTATATATGTTTTTATTTCTTGTATTTGATTTATTTTATTTTGTAACTTTTCAAATATTTGTACTATTCGCTTTTTATGGGTGTCTACATTGTGTAAATGACATGTTTTTCTATCTTTTAGTTTAAGCCTTTGGGCATTGTGCCAGTAGTGGTATCTTCTGCCTCCAACGGTTTAAATGTGATTCTTTTGTACCTTTAAGTGGCCATGTGTGGTGTGTAGTTTACTCCAAGACTTGGCTGTATGAGATGAGTCTGTTGGGCTGTACTACTGGAGTAGATGTGGATGTAGCTTTACTGTATTGCATCTGACTTACCCTTTTAGACATACATTTGGACCAAATGAAGTTCAACAGAGAATAGACGGAGTAGATGTTTTAATTAAATATTTCTATTGAATTGCATCTGACTTACCATTTGGTAAGTGTGTTTTTGTATCTCCCTGTTCGTTCCTGTGACCCTTCCTAATGTTTCCATTCTTCCTTTCTGTTAGAAATTGGGTTTCTGGTTGGCAGAGGTATACACCCTGTCCAAGCAGGAACCACAGTCCTAGTCAGGGTAAGCCAGATACACACCATAAATTAACCTCTGCTCACCCTCTGGTAGCTTGGCACAGGGCAGGCTTAACTTAAGAGGCAATGTGAAAATTATTTGTGCCACACTTTAAACAGTAACACAGGGCAAACACCACAAAAGACTCTGCATCAGTTTAGAAAAATAGACTATGATTATATAAATAAAGCAAGACCAAAACGATGAAAATCCAATAAGTAGAAGTTGAGTTATGAATTTTAAAGAATAAATGTAAAAATAGCGCCTAGTAGCAATAAGCGCCTATGGGGGTTATTTGGTTGCGCTGGAGCGGGGCAAAGTCAAAAGTTCAGGCCGACCACAATGGAGTGTGGGCTGGATACAAGAGCCACGCAACGCAGCTGAACAAAGTACCTTGATCTTGGTCACAACAGCAAGATGCAGGATGCAGCCGAGCGATGCATCAGTGTCCATCCCTGCAAATGAGGTGATGCATCGATTTTCTCCACACAACGAGGGCGATGTGCCGGTTCTGAGGACAAAGCGCTGAACCCGATATGCGTTGGTTCCAAAGTCAAAGCTCGCCGTTGCAGTGGGGGAAGATCAACACATCCCCCCAACTGTGTGGAGAAAACTCTCTGTACTGTTTTATTTGTTCGTTTTATGTTAATAATACACATTTTATAATAGTTATATTTTATATTAAAATAATTTTAATACTTTTTAAATAACAATAAGCTTTAATAATTTTCTCTATACTTTTCCATGGGCAGAGCACCACCACAGTGAAGATGAGATCACCATCTACTTGTGAAAATTTCTAGCAGTAACTGTACACTGGTAAATTCAGTCATAGATGTCTCCATATCCTGAACGGAGGGTTTGAGACATATATGGTGGCATTACCAAACTCAACAGAAAACAAATTACCTACATCGGATGCAAGAAATGTGCAACCCATTGCCAGGTTACACGTTTTTCTGCAGTGGCAAATTAACTCACAAAATTGTCCTATCGAACATATGGCTAACTTTGGCCCTGCCTATTAATGTTAGCGGATGGCAAGCGGATACGGCTTGATCACTCCCACTTCTCTAATAGTTCTCCCTCAGCACTTCTGATGAAGCACCGGATGTCATCACCTCAACCGGCAAACCGCTTGAACTGACGTATCAGGAATGCTGATAGTGGAGAAGCAGCACTTTACGGGACAGAAACATCCCCGTCTGGTGTTCTGCAGACATAATTATTATGATCACAAAGAATAATGACGAGGAAGCGCAGTCCTAATGGCCTGCATTTGCTAACGGCTGCCATTTCACCCATGACACTAATGAGAGCTAATAACGAAAACATACTTCTTGCCCGACGTACACAGCTTATTTTCTGAGCACCGGAACTCTGCCTTGTGCTGTAGATACTGTTGAGAGAGGCCGCGCTCTACGACACAGTCCATTGAGATGAGTCCGCGTTCTAGTCGTTCTTAAAATAAAAATGTCGCAGATCAGAGTTGAGAGAAAAGTTAATGTTAATATAGAGACACGAATTCTTCTAGTGTGATGGCGGCTGACCTAATCTGGTTAAATCCGTGTTTGATCTGCAGTTTCAGCGCTACTGCGTGGCTACAAGCTTGGTGTTCCTTAAAGTTGCACTGATAAATTCTACAGAAGAGTTTCTTTTTCTTGCGTCCTGTGACAGTAGTTTTACCACTGCATGCATATGTGTTATTTATCATTTAATAATGAACTGCCAGATAGCCTTTTGATGTGTCCAAAGGCTATATTTCGCATGTAAACACCTGAGACCTACAATGAATGTACCACAGCCAGGGCCTTGTAATTGGTTTTGAATTAACTGCTTGAGGAGCAACATTGAAGAGGTATGAAAGTATTAAGTAGAGATTAAAATGTAAAATTATACTGTGAAAATGCATCTCTGACTAACACCAGTGTTTTTTTTTTTTTTTTTTTTTGTAGTGCAGATTAGAGTTAGAATGAGGTTTATTTCAATTTTTAAAGGATGATAAACAATTTGAAATTGATTTTAGAACAGTATTCATATGAACTGCGGATCTGTGAATAACTCATGTCTGTTGGATTTCTATGCAACGGTTTCTAATTCTAAAGACTGGAACAATCTGAAAATTAAACAACAATTTTCAAAATAGTTTTAATGCAAAACGTTACGGTGTAAATTATTTGATTGATTGATACAATTAAATAAGTAAGACATTTATTGCAAGTTTAAAACATCAAATATTATATTAATTGTAAAAAGGATTGAAAAGGCTTGATCACTTATATTTTATTTATTAAGCCGTCTATGTTTTATTTTTACCTCCAGCTTGTAATTTACCATTGATAATCTCTTTTTGACATTTTTTTATCCATCACTTTTCAGAAGTAAGCGACACAATCAGTTTCACACTTTTTGATCTCGACACCAAAAAATATGATGATGATATTTTCTAGTGATTCACAGCTTGTTGTATATGCAAAGACACGTTTTATACATCATAATCTATTAATTTGCTCTTCTTTAGTTTGAAGTTTATTGCAGCATTGTACACTACAATTAGGTGGCTGCTATTTTTTGGTTTTCCTAAAATGGTTTGAGGTGTCCTACCTAGAACTCATTTGCTTTCCTCCCTTCAAAAAATAAATTTAAAGCATGACCCATTAGTTACAAAACCATAAATGAGATATTATAGTTAAAAAGTAAGGCGAACTGATCTCATAAACTGGAGAATGGATTAAACCACTCTGAAATATAAAAGAGTCAAACACACCTAATATATGTGGTGGTACGAGTCTTCTGCACAGTGCAATGGTATAAGAGACCACACTCAGGTAGCTACCTCAGGGATTGCAATATTTAGAACACTCTAGGGGCGCCTTAAAATACCAATTCCTGTTGGTTGTATTTGGGGGCGAGCAGGAAGATAAAAAGACCCGGCTAGCATTCCCAAATAAGGTGATGCACCTCTCTGGAGATTGGGGGTGGGTGGGTGGTATGGAGGGGCTTACTGCCTCATGCTTGGAGGACTTGTGGACTATCTATGAATCAAAATAATTTGTGCTTCGATTCTGGGTTGTGAGTATTGAGTGATGCTGAGGAAATTATCTAATCTCTTTCCGCCTCATTTTTCATATTTGACCACAGTGCTTAGAAGTGGGCACTTGGCTGTTATGAAGCATTTCATAAACAATGGGCATTTTCACATATGCATAGAGCAGTAACCCTTGAAGGAGTAGAATTGTTGGCCCGGCAAAGCAGATGCTGGCAGGCAAAATAATTGACGTTAGTCCCGGCCTATAAAGGGTAAGCTGACCGCTAATGTGACCTGGCAGTCCAGTAGTGGTCGGACTGCCAGCTCAAGAGTTTAAAATTGCAGAAAACCTGTGGCTCCCTTGACTGTAAAAGAGGTTAAGAAAAACATGGGTTTGGCATTGCTGGAGCACCACCGGTTCATGGGCTGCAAACTTAAATGAACCCCCTTGTAAAATGAAATTGCGCCCACAAATACATATTTCTCAATGGTCCTATTTCAATTCCTTATAATCTCCTTGCCTTTGGTTCTTGTATTTACTACTGATGGCTATTCTAGTCATCAGAGGCGTGCAAAACAACAGAAAAAGAGATGTTCATGCCTCTTAGCCTTAAACATGAAAAAGTCAATATTCAAAATGGCATTAACATTAGGCTAACTTATATTATACAAACATGTTAATTCAGGTGCTGCTTATAATAGTTAAATGGGGTCGCCTACTACAAATTACATCACCAATATGCATACATTATTTATCTTATTAAGTTTCTCTTTGCTAATGAATGTGCTCAATTATGAAAACGGAAAACTACTCTCTCCCACTACCCAAGGGTCAGAGTCCTCTCCTGGATAGGTCATTAATGCAAGGTCAAACATGGCTGAGAAGGCTGAATGCCGCAGAGGAGGTGGAGCCTGACAAATGTACAGAAGAGAGTGGGAAGAAGAGTCTGCACATCCTCACGTCTGCAGCGCCGTATCATTCTACAAAATGGTGAAAAGCCAGACTTATAGTGTGAATTTGATGAACTGTCAACTTCAGCATGTGATGGACTGTTACAAAGTAAATTATTGTTGAGAGATTAGGGGCCCACTTCTGATGATAAGTATCATTTCCAGGATATGTAGTTGCAAAAAATCTGCTCTCCTGATGTTCGCAGTTTGTGGCCCATTCTGTTTATGCAGAATTTTGGAGAAAAATGCCTTATACACGTGTGTTCTTGTTAATACACCATTTTTGCCACATCACACTCAATGTGACACAAAATGAGAGCATTACTGGTTACCTCAGTTGATGCAGTTCCACATATTTTTGTTGCAAATGCAGCAGTCTGAAGTCAGACTGTCGCAAAAGTACAGTGCAACACAGAAATGTTATTGAGCCCCAGTTTTGGTAAGGCAGAAGAACAATGTATAGATGCACTTTCATCTTTGACATGTAGCTTGACCCTTCTGTGCAAAGGGAATTGTTGCTGGTAAGTGGCTGTCCGGTGCAGACAGGGCCACACTCGGGAATCATAATCATCCCTGGCAAGAAAATGCTCTAACCCGCTCTAACCCCTTCGTCTCCTCATGCAATCTCTCTTCCCATCCATATATCCATTCTTTCTCTCTCCTTTCTTCTCCCTCTCTGATCACTGTCTCTCTGCCTTCCACCTCCCTCCTGCCCTCTTGAAATCGCCTGTGCCTGCTGGATTTAACCTCAGGGTGCTGGGGAAAGTGACAGAGGCCCAAGGAGCAGCCCTGGGCTTTCAAAACCGGTCTCCAAGGGCTCCAGCCAACAGGGGAAATGCCCAGTGGAATAAAAGGCCTATCCAGCCCTGTGTGCAGATGAGCAAAATTATTGTACATTGTGTGAAAATATTTTTCATTATTCAATAACAGATATCATCCATTGTAGCATTTGTGACACCACGATGATGAAGAAAAAAGAAAGAACTAATATTCAACAGAAGAATTTATCTCCTCTACAAATTACAGACATCATCAATACAACTTATACTTACATTCTTGAGAAGCTGGTCTTCGAAGCATAGCGATTCAGTGGGCAAAGCTACAACACGTCTTCTGAAATTCTTGGTGTGACTTTTATCAGGCTTGTGGGAAATTGGGTTGTTGGTTGGGTAAAGTGTGAGCCATTCTCATGCAACAGCCACAGTCCCCATCAGGGTGAACCACAAAAGTCACTAAATTAACTTGGGCTTAAGCCTCTGGTAGCTCAGCACAAAAGCATTCAGGCTTAAGGCAATGCATAAAGACACACAATTGATGGACGGAATGCAGAACAAATCAAAACATTCACCCCCAGTCAAGAGATCTGGGTTAAATCTATCATTCTTTTGCTCACCATGCCACCCCAGTTTAGACCTGGCCATATGCAAATCAGTCTTGACCCTGTGCCTCATGGGAACAGTCCAGCCCGAACTGCCAAGCCAGGTCCTCCCTGGACCGGAAACAAGCATCCTAGGACCGGTTTCAGGGTTTCACCCCTCTTCAGCCAGGAAAGCTTGATTCCAGTGGCACAGTGAGCCCAGGCCCACGTCTGGGCATACCTGGCGCACTTAGGGCGAGAAAGCAAAAGACACACAATTGATGGACGGAATGCAGAACAAATCAAAACATTCACCCCCAGTCAAGAGATCTGGGTTAAATCCATCATTCTTTTGCTCACCATGCCACCCCAGTTTAGACCTGGCCATATGCAAATCAGTCTTGACCCTGTGCCTCATGGGAACAGTCCAGCCCGAACTGCCAAGCCAGGTCCTCCCTGGATCAGAAACAAGCATCCTAGGACCGGTTTCGAGGTTTCACCCCTCTTCAGCCAGGATAGCTTGATTCCAGTGGCACAGTGAGCCCAGGACCCACGTCTGGGCATACCTGGCGCACTTAGGGCGAGAAAGCAAAAGACACACAATTGATGGACGGAATGCAGAACAAATCAAAACATTCACCCCCAGTCAAGAGATCTGGGTTAAATCCATCATTCTTTTGCTCACCATGCCACCCCAGTTTAGACCTGGCCATATGCAAATCAGTCTTGACCCTGTGCCTCATGGGAACAGTCCAGCCCGAACTGCCAAGCCAGGTCCTCCCTGGACCGGAAACAAGCATCCTAGGACCAGATTCGGGGTTTCACCCCTCTTCAGCCAGGATAGCTTGATTCCAGTGGCACAGTGAGCCCAGGACCCACGTCAGGGCATACCTGGCGCACTTAGGGCGAGAAAGCAAAAGACACACAATTGATGGACGGAATGCAGAACAAATCAAAACATTCACCCCCAGTCAAGAGATATGGGTTAAATCCATCATTCTTTTGCTCACCATGCCACCCCAGTTTAGACCTGGCCATATGCAAATCAGTCTTGACCCTGTGCCTCATGGGAACAGTCCAGCCCGAACTGCCAAGCCAGGTCCTCCCTGGACCGGAAACAAGCATCCTAGGACCGGTTTCGGGGTTTCACCCCTCTTCAGCCAGGATAGCTTGATTCCAGTGGCACAGTGAGCCCAGGACCCACGTCTGGGCATACCTGGCGCACTTAGAGCGAGAAAGCAAAAGACACACAATTGATGGACGGAATGCAGAACAAATCAAAACATTCACCCCCAGTCAAGAGATCTGGGTTAAATCCATCATTCTTTTGCTCACCATGCCACCCCAGTTTAGACTTGGCCATATGCAAATCAGTCTTGACACTGTGCCTCATGGGAACAGTCCAACCCAAACGGCCAAGCCAGGTCCTCCCTGGACCGGAAACAAGCATCCTAGGACCGGTTTCTGGGTTTTTCAAGTGTAACTTCCAAATGGGAGGAGATAGGAAGAGTAAGTTTGGTGTCTCTGGACTCACAATTTAAAAACACATCTTTTAGTGAAGTGGGTTTTTAAATTGCAGGTCTGAAAATGGCACTTTTAGATAGTTGGCATTTTCTTACTTTACCATTCTGTGCCTCTGCCTGTCTTTGGAATGCATGTCTGGGTTGGGTGACAGCTGTGCTTTGCGCATTCCCTTTACACATTCACACGCAAAGGGGGCTGAGGTGTGCCCTGCATATCCTGATGGCCCATCACCAGGCTGATGGGTCTTCCTGAGCTAGAGTGAGAGGGAGGATCAGACACTTGCACCTGAATAGGGCTGTGCCTGTCCCCACACAAAGAGTTGCATACCCGTCTATAGTGTGTCTGGAGCCAGAGCAGGAAAGGGCAAGGTCTTCGGCACTACAAAGACCTATCCTTGAAGTCTGCTTACTCCAAAGGCTAAAATGGGTAGAAGTACTGGACCTCTTCACCATATGCTTAGAACACTTCTGGAACTGAGGACATTCTACCAGGAGGAAGAGCTGTTGTGCTGCCATGAGTGACTGCTACTTTTCTACTTGCTTTGCTGTGTTGGCCTGCTGCTTTTTGCCTGGGAGTAAGAAGACTGGACTTTACTTTCTACATCCTGCATCTCTAAAGGTTCTCCAAGGGCTAGTTGGGCTTGTCTCCTGATTCTGAAGTCTCAGGAATATCAAAGACCTGCATCTTGCGATCAGCACCTGGGCACCTCTGCTGTGAGTTCTGCTCTGCCAAGTGGGGCCAACTCCAGTTCTGGGCCCTTGAAAGTCAGTGGTTGGTGCTGCAACACAAGAAACCAGTGCATCAACACCGAAG
Organism: Calotriton arnoldi; assembly: GCA_963921515.1. NCBI lineage: Eukaryota > Metazoa > Chordata > Amphibia > Caudata > Salamandridae > Calotriton > Calotriton arnoldi. The sequence goes on along the minus strand of CAWUFW010003655.1, from coordinate 277,225 downwards.
CATTGTTCAGAACCGGCGAATTCCCTCCAATATCGACGCATCAACGCTGCCTGCACTGAAGCCGTGGACATCGCTCGCTGACTACACGACCCAGCGACCTCAACTTACAACATTGCCTCGACTTTGCCAATGCAGCACCTCCGAATCACCACTGCTGTGTCAGTCTCGGACCCGTATTGCCGACATCTGCGATGCACCGTTCCCGAAACATTCCCGGCCCTGAGCGGCTTCGCGCTAATACATTGCCTACAGCCCAGCGGTTCAACATCAACACATGGGAATTGACACACGGTGCTCTAGACATTGATGCATCAACGGCGTTCCTAAACTTCAGAACCAATGTATCACCTTCGTGAGCGATGCATCGCCTCCGTTTTTTAACACATCGTTCCCAAGCTTCAAAGCATCCAAGGAACTTTCAGTGGGACTGCATGAATCAAGTTTCGGGCCCGTGCTCCATCGTGGTCGAACTGAACTTTTGGATTTGCCCTGGTTAAGCAAGACCAGATAGACTCAGTGGGAGCTATTGATTTATAAGCACTGTATCGTTATTTAATCTTGCAAAATTCATATCTTGACTTGTGTATGTTGGATTTTTGTCGTTTTGGTCTTGTTTTACTCAGATAAATATTGGCTATCTTTCTAAACTGGTGTGGAGAACTTTTGTGCTGTTTCCATTGTGTTACTGTGTGTGTGTGCACAAATACTTTACACATTGCATCTTTAGTTTAGCTTGACTGCTCTGTGCTAAGCTACCAGAGGGTGAGCACAGGTAAACATTTAGTGTAACTACACTTACCTTGACTAGGTTTGTGGTTCCTGCTTGGATAGGGTGCATACCTCTGCCCAGAAACCCAATTTCTAACAGTATACCACTTATTTGCTGTGTAAATTAAATGTGCCAATCAGGTGTAAACCAATTTTACCATGTTTTAGGTAGTGTGCACCATCACTTTAGCACTGGTTAGCAGTGGTAAAGTGCATAAAGTCCTAAGTCCAATATAAATAAATTCTGAAAAATAGGAGGGGTGAAGGCAAAAGGTTTGGGGTGACTCTGCAGAGATGGCCAAGTCCTACAAGGCTATTATCATGGTGGCTTTAATCTTGTATATATCTCTCTATAAGATTTTGCTTCAGATCCTCAGTGTGTGTCTTCAGCAATTGAGTCAGTACATTAGGTTCCCCTCTTCCTATAGAGACCTAAAAAGGTAAAAATAGCCTTCTTTGTAATAGCAAATTTGGTTGGATCAATTGATTGCATGCACTCGCACTTACTGGAGGTGGGGGAGCCAACAAATTAACAGGCAGAGCCAAGTCAGAGCTGAATTAAGGGTCAGCTCTGACTCTAAGGGTCCGTACCTGAACTGAGCCTTGAAAATATTTGGCATCAAAAACATGCAACAAATATCATGTTAGAATATGATAAGGTGTCTTCAAAATTATGAAAAGTGTATTTATTTAACATATTGTAGCATTTCACCTTAGTACATCAGATTATATAACTCCATGGGGAAGCATTTAATAAAAAAAAGAGAATGTTTAAACGTATACTGAGAAACATTGCTGCCCCCACACTGATGACAATGCTATTTGTGAACTAATAGGCAAGTCAGTTGTCATATGTATCCTATATGTGGCCTCAGTTGTTTTTATACATGGAGCAACATTAAAGGCTATTAAATCATGCACTCATCCTGAAGTCGTATATTCGAAGGTGCTCTCATATGTGATAGTGAACAAAAAGGGGGTTCTGTGAAATAAGGTATATGCCTAGAATGACACAATTTGGTCAAGCACAGATTGATCCCAGACATTCGAGTTTTACACTGTGCAATTCAGCCACTAGATGGCTATCTTTTCTGACATTAAAGGCTAATCTTTTGTCTTAATTCTTGAAAGATGAGATTAGAGCGTGGGTGACAGGAAGAATTCACATTTTTATTTTGGCAGTTTTACAAAGCCTGAACCTTGCACAAAGGCATAAGAGCATTTCACACCAGATATACACCATGTTACATCTTCTTTTACTGCACAGGGAGATTCACCAGGATTTAGAGGATGCTGAGTCAAGGCCAAGATTCAAACCTAGTTTGCCATATGGCATGGTTGGCAGCTTTGGTCACTACACCACATTACCTCCAGTGGAAGATTAGCTTGCTTTGGGCTCATGGTTCAAAGAGGACCTCTGGTTGAACCAGAGCCAAGCTTCTGGCTCGAGCCTGGCTTGATCTTTCAGTGTCTCATCCAGCTCTAGCACGTGCGCACATGCACACACATACACACACACACATACACTCACACACTCACATCTACCTTCATTGAACCATTTGCTCATTAACAAGCCTTTAGACATCGAAAGATGTTATACCTCAAAAATATGCAGATGAGTTCTGCTTCACATTTCATTATTAACCACTGAATTGCTAAATTTCCTGGATTGTTTTGATTCCTACATTTTTTTGCAGAATGGCAACAAATATGAATAATGTTATAGCATGACGGAGGATAGCTCCTTGGTACTTAATTATTTGTTCAATCATAGGTACAGTGGTACTATGTATGGTAGAGTTAATCAAGGTATGTAACATTGACACTTGTTCATGTTTATTTTGTGTTGTTAACAGTGATACATCTAAAACAATTGCTACGCATTCAAATTCCATTCCACATCCACCAAATGAGGCAGAAGACAAGCACAATGTGATTAACATTTGCACAAGAATTGTAATAGAAACTATTTAGGCTTCTGAAAAATTCATTCTGCTGTATGCATTGTTTAAATGAAAACACAAGTCCTCATTTAGAGGCCCACTGTCCTGACTGATGCAATGGCCTCTGCTCCAATAGAGAATGATTGCCTCTCAGATTTAGAGATCCACACCTGCCTTGCACTGATATTTAAGCCTTCAAAGCAACTGCCACTGCAGTGGTTGCCCTGAAGGCTGAAGAGTTTGTTGAGACGTTGACATATTTGTCAAACCCACTCAGCACATGTGTTTGTTCTTCAAGAAAACAAAACAATTTTCTTGTTTTGTTGGAGGACAAAAATTATTATCGCTGACTAGCAGGGAGTTTTACCCCTACCCATGAAGACGTTAAGCGATTTCCCTGCCAGGGATCACCATCCTTTGAATTGGGATCCGGGGCAGGGAAGTCTAGTGCAACCTGTCCCTTCCTAAATTGAGGAGGAAGACCATCACTAGGTCCAGGCAGCTCTGCTCTGGAGGAGCCACCGGGTCAAAGCATTCCTCTGTTCTGGAATTCAGCAGTTCCCCTACCTCTAAATTGGATGGGTTTCGTGGGGTGGGTGAACTGCCAATATATGGCATCTCACACGCTCTGCCAGACTCTAAAAGGCGGCTGTACTATTTGTTTCAAGTAAGGTCTGTGGGCTGGTGGTAATATTTTGCATGCTGTACGCAATTCTGCAACAAGGATTCACCTATCTGTGGATTAAGCTGACCAAAGTGAAAATAAAATGTGTGCCTTGGAAATGCCAGACAAAACAGACATGGAAGCGATGTGCACCACAATGTAGGAAAAAAATAATTTGAATTTTCGCTGCAAAGCTATAATATGACAAAAAGATTCCATTAGGTCTTCACAATTATTACCACACATTTTAATATGCATTTAAAATCACTTACCAAAGAACATTGCACATTGTCAAGAAACTGTTCCAATACTATCAATTGCAATATTTTCAAACTGTTGCTAATGTACATTTCTACACGCCAATATTATAAACAAAGTTACTGCGCCTTCTCTAAACTTAATTGAAACTGTGATATTAAGCGCTGTGCAACAATTTCTAACATGTACGAACTATGCCAATAGGTAATATGAACTTATTACAAAGTCGTAAAAAGAACCAAATGCCATATGATTCATCCTCCTACGCCCCACACGCTCAAGAAACATAACACTTGACTGTGTGGAATGGGGATGTGATTTGATATTTTTTCTTGTGGTTAGGGGGCTTGAATGGGGTGTTAGTAGGCCTTAGAGTGTATTAAAGCGCTGATCCCTGTGGAATAGGAACGGCAGGTGCATAACTTTTAACTGCTTGTGTCTACTCTTTTTGTAGATTAGTGCTAGGTTGAGAGTGCCCTCCACTACCTGAATTTGACCGTGATGCACAGGTGAATAGTGTAGTGCTTGCTCTGGGAGCACACAGTGGAGTTGTGGGCTCTGACTGCGCTCCATTCACCACCCCATTAGGGACCAGTGGTGTCTGTGTCACTTGCATTGTCTAGCAGGTCTTCTGTTTTTAAAAGCGAACATACCTTGTCTTGTGCATGTACAATAGGGGCTGACAAACACCAGCTTTGGCCAGTGGCCTGACTGACAACCTTTGTCCTTCAGTGCTCTCTCTGAGCACAGTACTCGTGAAGGAACACAGGTCTTGTGACACCGCAGCATTTTTTTTTCAATTTCAGATCTCTAACTCTTAATTTTCCCACTCTGAGGACGAATGTCGTCACATTGGTGTTTCGCCTGTTTAATGAGTGTCTGGATAATCTCATTTTCGTGAATGTCCTATTCATAAGATTGCCGCCTCTGTTCCCGGCTCATGTGGCACGCCCAGGCGTAATCGGTAAGTATGATGGGTTCTATACAAAGATTATTTTACCATAGATTCTCATCTCTCGAACACCCTTGGGACCATCCAGAACTAAAGGTTGTACAGCCTCGGAGAGGCGTTGGAGGCTAGACTATAGCACTGAATCCAAAAGAGTGCACTCTGTAGAGATACAAAAATATATAAAGAGCTATGTTTGGAAGAAAAGGCGTCATGTTATGCCCAGGGTATCCAAACAGCAGGTAACTCTACAGAGGAAGTGTTTCATTCATTCATTCATCCTCTTTGGACTTTATTTGATCTTCTTCCTAGGTTCTTTCCTCTTCTGGCATGTGATTCAGGTAAAATGGGATAAGCCATAAACACTTTAACGGTGGAAAAAGAAGAACAATACAGTAGCTTTAGAGAAGAAATAATACCTATTTCATAATATTCTTCAGTACACTTAGGAAGTAGGATGTCACCAGTGTCTATGACTACAAGAAGATACTTGCTACAAAGTCTATTAGTCATAACAATATGTGCTTACAGTTAAAAAAAACAATTGGTGGTTCTGGCACCCCACCACCACAAATCTTCCTACTCTTTGAATCTCTGTCATGGAAAAGCATTGGCATGGCCTGGGGCAATTTGCATTCTGTCAACATCATATGGAGTGCATCCACTAAATAAAAATATTTTCAGTCACCAAGTTATTCCCCATTACACAGCATCCTCTTCTGCTACAAAGCCCTGCATTGCCCCTCAGTGGTGGCTCTCCCTTAGGGGTGTTCAGTCATTGCCCTCTTCTTTTTTTCACTCACTTTTCTGATGGTGTGAAACTGCCAAGAGCACAGCTTCAGGGTCTTGTAATACCAGAAGGAAAAAAAATACAACCTGCACACCTGCTTGTCTAGCAAGCCACACTGAGGCAAGCCTTGGTGCAGTTTATGTTTTAAGAGCACTTACAGGAGACGAGCCAGCAAATGTCAGCAACACAGTAATAATAGTAGCAATTATCCACAATGGCATATTGGAGTCATCTTTGGTATGTTGGTGCCCACCCTTGTCAAAAGGCTTCTTGCTGGATGTTCATAGCGTGTTGAGGCAGCCTTGGCGTTATGGTACCCACTCCTTGAAAAACATTGGTCTTGGCATAGTGATAGTACTGGTGTATTTGGTGCCAATCATGGCAAGATATCACCCACTACTGGCAGAACGCCGACTTCCGCATATTGCTGGTAACGTTTTGCATATCGTGAGCCTCTGTGGTATGATGGAGCTCAACTTTGGCAAATTGAGTTCCCTGGGCCACTTCTGGTATTTGTGGCATATTGGGGGCATCCTTGGCATGATGGTAACCACTCCTGACATATTGATAGCCCTGGCATAGTGTGTCCATGACATTACTTCGTAATAAGGAGCTCTATCAGTAATTGCATGTTGTTCTTCAGAAATTATATTGGTGACAGTTTTTCAACTTTACTAATGGTAATTTGATACTTGAGAATGATGGATATTTCACAGTTTGGGATCTTACTGAGTTGGCAATGGAAAATGGTCCAATTTCGGGAGGAAGTGTTAAATCTCGAGGTAATCCACAAGTGACAGTTCTCCACCATATGGGTGCTACAGTGAAGAAAATATCTACTGTTCATTCTCCAGATTTAGCATTTCCTGCATGTACAGCCTACTGTCTCTCAAATTCAAAAAAATAGATAATAATATTTTAAGCACTTTAGTCCCTCTTCAGCTTCACCTGGCATTACCAACAGAACAAAACTGGTTTATTTGTATTTCATTGCTATGGTTAGAAGATTTTAGAGTTACGTAGACCATGAATGAGGGTAGCAGAGCCAAAGGCCCAGAACGCTATATCAGAATAGCACTCCTACAACGGCTCACTCTGATTTGATTAAAAATATTCTTGTGTAGACTTAACACCATGGTGACTTGCTGAGTAGAGAAGTTGAATAGTAGTAGTACGAAAGTTTATGAAGTCAGTGAATGTCTGCTTCTCTGCAGATATAATAGAGATTAGAGTGGTCCACTGGGATGTTCAGAAAATGAGCAGATCCTTGTATAACCATTGGGTCAGATCCTTCTTGCAAAGAATAAAATTCATATATCAATATTGCAAAAAAGTAATAGTGTAAAAAATGAATGGGAAAAAATATGCAAGAGATGGAAAGCTCAATCATAGCTTCCTGGTTCACTGGTTCTGCTAGATTTGTTTTAATTTAGCTTTCTTCCAGGGTTTGATTTAAAAGCTGTAAAGCTCACTATCAAGTTGATTTCTGATACTACACAGGGTAAGGGCACTTATGCTAATGGTATTTGAGCAATCCACTTACAATTGTGGGGGGGACTTGAGTATTGTTTTGAACTGAATGTATGATTACCTTCCTCTGTTTTAGAAACCAAATTGGATACCAGATTGTGAAGTGAAATCATGAACGATTTGCAACTAGTGGAGGAATGAAGACTTCTACAGCCATACTAAGATAGCTTCCCATTTCGCTTTCCAGTGCATAATACTGGAAAGCAAAATGAGAAGCGAGAATTGACCTCTTATCCTTTGTTTGACATTGTGCCTACACGTAAACAAAATGTAGAATAATGGGAATATCATGAAATTGCATTACTTTCATGAAATTGCATTACATCAATCCATGGAGAAGCACTTATTAAAAAACAGAATTTTTAACCATTTTCTGGGAAACATTATCATATCACCTAAAAGCCTGAATACAGAATTCTGAAGTGGCAATGAAGTACCAGCATCCTCCTTGATAAAAAATCCAGAGGCTTAACAAGAGATACATTAAGGATTCTTGTTATACATAACAGACACATATATGTGTATGTTTGCAGTCTGGAATGTTTTATCTTGTTTATAAGATGTAAACATTTCCCAAAGACTCCTGGAATTAAGTTTACCTTAAAGTCAAAAAGTAAAAGGAGATATTCCTATTGCCTAAGTGCACATGCCTCACTATACATGAACTCTCACAGTTGAACAATTTCAGATAGGAAAATTAAAAAGTTGTTAATGAACTGAACAAGTTTGGCTACTCATACTACTTTTCTGGGCAGCACATAAAGATGGGAATAAGGCTGGGAAAAAACTACTCCACAGAGACATTGATTTTGAACTGATACCAGTGGTTATCCATAAAGCTTAGGAAGAGATACCATATAAAACTATATCTCTAAGACCCCTGCAGGCTCTGATGTGATATAATATTTCTTACATGAAACCTTTGGCTATAAGCCTTGCCTATAAATTAGCACTAGGCGACCGATTGACTGAAGGGACAGTTGATCATCTTTTGTGGAGCCCATGGTAGTGATGGTTTATCAACCAAATTTTGCTTCACATGCGCTTATATTCCAGCTGTAACATTTATTGAGGTTGGGACAAAAGCGTTAACTACTGGGGCATTATCGCCATCAATGAGCAAGTAATGATCCCATGCAAAAAGGAAGGCAAAGGCAGACGTAAGTTTATTCCATTGACTCCGATACTATATAATAGACTGATAGCCCAAAATTAGCTCAAGTGTTCTGCGCCAATATATGAGGCTTTCTTACACAGTTTAAAACAATGATCAACTATAAAACTACTTATCACAAAATAGAAAATGTGCAGACGTGTGTAGTATTTGATATACCAAAGCCTGGTAAGAACAAGACTCTGACAGACACTAACTTGCATACATTTTGAAGTTAAAAATGTAAGATTACTATTGACAGTACAAAACAGTATTCTCCCTTTGACACTTCAGGTTTGTTGTGAGTTCATCCCACTATAAAGTACATGCAAAATATGCGCTGACCCGTCATTATAAGAGGAGTTATGGAAATCGAATGATTGACTAGCTATTGCCAGCTTAAGGGTTGAGAAAAAAAATAATTCACTAACAGGCACATGCATCAAAGCTTTTTGCGATCGCAAACGGTGCGATTCGCAAAAATCGGCCGTTTGCGATCGCAAAATTAGCTTTTGCGATGCATCAAGGGTCAAGGCCCTCGCAATTTGAGAATTCGCAATTAATTGCGAGTTCTCAAATTGCGATTGCATTTAAGGAATCGCAAATTGAGATTCCTTAAATGCAATGCATTAAAGTTAAAAAAATAGCGATTTCGCTAATAGGGCGCAAATTACCATGAAGTTGACCTTCATGGTAATTTGCAAAACTTTGAAAAATGCACTAAAGTGCATTTTTCAAAGTTCCGTTTACACACACACATGCCCTTGGGGCATGTGTGTGTGCAAGATGTACTCATATGCAGATTTCAGGGGTGCAACAGGGGTCCTTTTGACACCCTGGCACCCTTGAAGTGCATTCTCAATTTGCGATTCTCTAATTGAGAATCGCAAATTGAGAATGTCTTCCCATTCATTCCTATGGGCCTCTAGGCCCATAGGAATGAATGGGAGGTATTCCTTAATTGCGACTCGCAAATTGCGAGTCGCAATTAAGGAATGTTTAGAAATCGCTATTATTTAAGCGATTTCTACATACATAGGCTTTTGCGATTCCTTAATTGCGATTCCTTAAAAATCGCAATTAAGAAATCGCAATATCCAAATTGATGCATGTGCCTGTAAGTTAGGAATACCTGTAACTGTGCTGCTAAAGTTTGTCTCTGGCCATTGCCCTACCTGATATATCAGATTGCTACATTTGGCCACCACCGCTATGGTTGTAACAGAAGAGGTTCACTCTTAGAATATACTCGACACAGAGATTCAAGGGAACAGTGTTCTTTAATGCCCTTGCAATTTACTGCATCAATACAGTGTTTGACCATTCAGCTACTAATCGATTTCTGTGACAAAGGGATTCCTGTAGGAACACAACATCAGACTGCAACATTGTACATAGATGACCTACTATTATATGACTAGTCATTTTACCAAAACACCACAAGTAATACAGTCCTAAAGGATCAGCCTGTATTTTCACCTGTCTAAACCTTATATTTTCCCCACAGGAGGACTGATGTGCATACTGCTTATATGTTTTTATCCAGTTTGGTCAACCATTACATTCAAATATCCGGGCATAATTTGCACATTCCTGTACCTAATGGGTATAGGCAAGAGTTAATAAGCAGTGCTTAATTTGAGCTGGTGGTTTCCGGTACTCAGCACCAGCACTTAATCACCAACCAGACCCCCCCAGAATATTGCGGCATAAATTAGTAAATTTAGCTGCACAAAAACAGTAATTTAGTGGCGCATAATTTGAAATTTTGTGGCATTTTAGCAGCAAAATATTTTAGTTTCTTTAAAAAAAAAAAAAAAAATTGACCCCAGTGGGACCCGCCGTATGCCTATGGGTGGCGGGCCTGAATGTTGCCTTTTTTTAAAAAAAACATAGTACCCCAGCGGGTCCCGCCGCATGCCCACAGGCGGCGGACCCAAATTCTTTCTTTAAAAAAAAAAAAAAGTAGTGCTCCAGCGGGTCCCACCGCATGCCCAAGGGCGACAGGCCCGAATTCTTACTGTTTAAAAAAAGAAAATAGTGCCCCAACGGGTCCTGTTGCATGCCCATGGGCGGAGGGCCTGAATTCTTACTTAACAAAAAAAAATGGTGTCACAGTATGTACCGCCGCATGCCCACGTGCAGTGGGCCCGAATTCTTACTTTGTTTTTTAAATTGTGCTCCTGCAATCACAACATTTACTTTCAGCCTGTGGATGGTGGGAGCACTGACTGCGGGGGAAGAGGAGCAGAGAAACTGCATATCCTGATGAGCCAGGACAAAACTTACTTGCAATTTGGTGTCCCAGTCCAAGCAGCAGCAGTGTTCTCCAGGCACCTCCAGGCTGGGGATGCGATGCAGCAGGCGAGTAAACAAACATCTCGTCTGCTCGCTGAACCCGTCCTTTTATTTGGTTCAGTAGTCAACACTGTGCCAATAAAAATAATTTTGCGGGCACTTTTGAAAAAACGCAGCCTGCCTACAAAACTGTCAATTTTGTGATTTTTTTGCAAATCGCTAAATCCTGGAGGGTCTGATCAACACCAGCGCTTTTCATGAGGACCAGTTAAGGACACATTCATTTACGGGGCGATTAAGTGATTTGTCCAGAATCACAGGATGTTGAGCTGACTTGAGATTCGAACCTGGTTCCCTACCTCTGAAGTCAGCAGCTCCGGCCATTACACCACATCCTTTCCCCGCTTTCACAGCTATTATTTGGTTCTGTTTTAGGTGGCACTAACGGTAGAAATAGGCTGGTGCATGCTGCCTCCTGAGGAGAGCCCCAGCACTTATGTTTTTTACAAATTAACCACTGTTGCTAAGGCCATGCATTCACAGAATCGAATAGCTGCTGAAGCAATGACAGCATGTCTGCAAGGGTTAGAAGCTCAGTTGATATGTCGGCTGGTAAAAAATATGGATTTGGCAGTCATAGAATTAATGAAAGGCGAGGGGAATCGTCATACCCCACTCTACAATAACCATAAGAAAAGTTAGCGAAGAGTTTTCTCTTCTTTCAAGAAATCTCTCATGGGAATTTGAATCTTCAGATAAACACATGTATTTTCAAATATCTTTTGATTGATTGTCAATGTAGACATGTTGATTGCTCTTTTAGATATTTTTATTTCTATTTCTGCGCAGATGAATTGCTTTTTAGTTTTAATACTGCAAAGAAAATATAGTTTCAATCGTTTTAACAGGAAGATTTGCTATCAGCTTGTTTCCAGTCTTTTAAACTAGTCCTGTAACAGGTTTTAATTAACAATGAATAAAAAAAATTAGATATGAGATAACGCACAATATCAAAATCAAGAGGCAATAACACATGCATTGAATCAGAGGATAGAATACTTGGGCAGGCTGCTTTCCAAACAGGAACTGTAACTTGATGACTTGGAACTGTGAAAATTCCTGAATGACCATTGCTCCACTCCCCGATCCCTTATCCTTGTCAGTGGCGAAAGAAAAGCCCCCGCAGCCCCCGTGGTGCGGGGCGGCCCTGAGCTCCATGTACCTTGTAGAGGGGCCCCCTCAAGTTTCATTACGCTACTGATCCTTGTGGCGGTCTGGAGGGACTTGCAAGTGGCAAGTAGCACTTGAGAAATCATGATAAATAATGAAATATATAGATAAAAAACCAACCACCCTCATGCATAGAAGTGACATGTAATCCATAACTTTTTAGGTATTGGCGGTACTCTGAGTGATGCACAGCTCTGATCATTTCTAACATATGATGTGGTCTTGGACCTATTTACAGATCGTACATAATGAAATTAAACTACATCTCGACCTAAACTGGGCTTGGAACACTTCATTTTCATGCAGTATGCCTAATGCGCTCACCCCCATGCAAAAAGGAAGGCAAAGGCAGACGTAAGTTTATTCCATTGACTGTGATACTATATAATAGACTGATAGCCCAAAATTAGATCAAGTGTTCTGCACCAATATATGTGGCTTTCTTACACGGTTTAATACAATGATCAACTGTAAAATTACTTATCACAAAATAGAAAATGTGTGTAGTATTTGATCTTATAGTGTTGGTTTTCCTCTCTTAAAGATTTCTGGGCTGTATCTGTGCTCGACCGAGCAAATATTGCTTCTGGCCTAGGTAATCCTCTAGGGACTGACAGGAAACTGGTGTTGCCACTAAATAATTTTAAAGTATACAAAAAAGTGATGGATGGAATGCTTGAATCAATCTCAGCCACTGGTAATTTCTCAGGCAGCATCCCAATCCATTAGTATTTTGCACACCATGTCACCTAAGGTTCGACCCAGCTATGTGCAAATCTGTCTTGACCCTGCTCCAATTGGAACAGTCCAACCCAAACTGCCAAGCCAGGTCCTCCCTGAACCAGAACATACACAACCCTGGACTGGTTTCATCCTAGTTATGGGTTCATCAGTCAGGTACAGTTTGGTTCCAGTGACACAGTGTGCATGGGACCCGCGTCTGGGCATTACCATCCCATTTAGTGCGACACAATACAGCATACAAACAAGTGATGAAAGGAATGCTTAAATTATTGTCAGCCACTGGTAATTACTCGGGCGGCATCCCAATCCATCGTTATTTTGTACACCATGTTGCCTCAGTTTAGACCCAGCTGTATGCAAACCAGTCTTGACCCTGCTCCAATTGGAACAGTTCAGCCTGAACAGCTAAGCCATGGACTCCCTGCACTAGAACACAAGCAACCCAGGACCATATGGAAATACTCACTCTCTAGAATCTCCATCTGTGGAGGAGGGGGCAGCAGACAGAGCCTGGATGCACTGCTACTAGCTCACTCTTCCGACTCTCTCCCCACTTCACTGCGGGAGCCATGAGCTGTGAACCGCTGCGGTGAAGACTAAACATGCTGGGGCCCCCCGATATGGCAGCTCCAGCTGTGTTCAGAGGAGCATATTGCAAGGGAGCTGATGGGTGCCCCTTTGCTACAGAGGACTTGGAAAGTACGGTTAAGTGCACAAATTGAAGGAGCAGTGGTGCGACGCACTGGATAGTAGTTTAGCAAAGCTCAGCATTGGGTCAGAATAGTGACACTGGCCTAAAGGATTATCCATTGTTCACCAAGACGGTCAAAACTAGACTTGACAAACCTAAGGTGCAAGTGGCTAGCCAGACACTGAAGGGTGACCTAGAAGCAACCAACTCAACTTTAATTGTCAGACAATTTGGCCTCTTCTTTAAATCCAGGCAATGGACTAATACAGGGCCTGGCTTTGTCATTAGATGGCTCTGGCTCCACTTTTGAAAGGTCTGACAATATTGGGACATCGAGATGCCCCGCAGCTAGGAGGGTCTGATCAAGGGTCAGGGCAAGTTCAGTTAAGCGGGCGATCTGAGTCATTCATTAATTTGCTGGAGACTATCCTCACCAAGATTAGAGATTTGAAACAGGCCCAGTCTCAGTAAATTGCAGCTATACATCAAAAGTTGGCAAAAATTGAGGAAAGTGTGGCTCAGGTGCTGATCAGACTCCAGGAAGCTGAGCAGCGAGTATCTGATTTGGAGGAGAAGTTTGTATCTCTGAATAAAGATATAGTGGGTATACAAAAGAATGCTGGCTCTCTGTTGGGTAAAATCGAGGATCTGGAAAACCATGCTAGGAGATATAATTTACAATACGTGGGCACCCCGGAAGGCTGCGAGAATGAAGAGAACGTCAAACCACAGTCCAGTTGGTTGAGGCTTTGGTTAAGTCAGATATTTTGCCAGACTCATCGGGTGATTTATCAATGATGAGGGCACATAGGATTCCTGCACAGCATGTTCCCAACTCAAAGGACCCACATACTATCCTCATACATTTTGCTGACTATCAAGTTAAGAATCAGATCCTCTCTGCAGTGATTAAGAGAAAGTAATTTTCAATTTCAGAGAACCAGTTCCGTATTTATTTGGGAATGTTGATTTTAGCAGCAAGACATCGAAAGCCAAGGCTTTGTGGGACAGTTTAAATCTGTGGGTGTGCAGGCTACCTTGGCCCATCTGTTGTCATCTGTAAGAGAGACCCAGGACTTGCTATTTGAAGTCCAAAGTCAGGTAGGGGGTAAGAGTTAGTTGTATGTTGCCCCTTCTGACTTAATTGGTGAAGATTCTGCTTTTCACAGTTAATATCGTTCTGTTCTCTGGTTTGGTTTGGTTTGGTTTAACTTGGGCTTTAGCTTTGGGTCAGGGATGATGATTATTTGCACATTGGGTTTTTGAGTGGGGAGTGTGGGATAGTTTGGTATCCCAATTGGGAGGGAGAATTGTGACGCCAGGTGCAGTAACATGGCATCAGGTAAGGTGAGGGCTAGTCTAGGGGGGTAAGGTGGGCAATTCCCCCTTTAGGGGTTTGAATGGGGAGGTGGGTTCTCAGAGTTTGATGCGGTGGTCACAGGGTGTAGAGCAAAAGTAAAAAATGAGCAGTGTGGTAGCTGAGAGCAATTCAGATAGTAGACAAAGCAAGGGAGTAAGAGTAGTAGTTTTGCCTATTTCTAGTCTTGGAGGAGCCTTGGGGGTTGGGGTCAGGAGCTGTTTTTAATGTATGAAATTTGCTATAAGTGATCTTCTATAATGGCACAATTAATTAAGGTTGTTGCATGCAATGTCAATGGCCTATTGTATAAAAGAATAAATATGGTTTCATGATGAATTGGCTGTTCTCGCTCAGAGATGAGTTGATCTTATTTCAGGAAACTCATTTAAGTCTAACAATCCATTTCATTGTAACGATATGCGTGGTAAAGGAATGCATGGTAAAATCACATTTGTTGTAAAGACTGCAGAGTAACAGCAGGCATGGTAAAGGCATGCATTGTTCTGACATTCCACAAGAACAGCGGAATTGATGACAGCTATGGATATGGCTACAGTGGCCACTGAGGCTCTACATTTGAATTCAGATGATCAAATCAGGGGGAAAATGGAAGAGTTAGCTGTAGCAACACAAAAGCGTAGGTATTTTTCTTCAGCAGAAGAAACTGTAATCAAAGAACGCATAAGCAAGAAACATATGAAGAGAGCCAACAGATTGGTAAAGTCCTCGCTGGACTTCCAAGATTAGGAAGAAAAATAATGTAACCTGCAATAATTTTAATCCGGTCACTAAAGCTCGAACATCCAAAAGTGATGAAATTGCAAATATCTTCATACATCATTAATAGATCTTTATGAGAAAAGAGATCATGTTTCTCCTGTTGACCTCAAGCAAAATTTTAGTTCACTTGGATTAGCTAACTTGACAGAGATTAAAAAAATAGCCTCTTGGCAAAAATAACCAGTACAGAGGTAGAGAAGTCTCTAAAAGATATGCCTAATGCAAAAGCATGTGGAAATATTGGTGTCAAGACCAAAGTGTATAAAGAACTTGTGGCTGAACTGTTACTATTTTTAACAGATTTATTTAACCAATTTAGTATAGGAATGAATTAATTTTCCTCATCCCGTTAAATAATCTATTGTAGTGAGTCTTCTAGAGAAAGATAAACCACATTTTAATGTCAACTCTTATCAACCAGTAAGTGTTTTAAATGCTGACTATAAATTATTTACTAAAGTATTAGCAGCACGAATTATGCCAGTCACCAAGAAATTATCCATAAGGATCAGAACAACTATCAACTTCTTTTCTAATAATGAATTAAAAGCCGGTATTTTGATAATCATTGCCAAGAAGGCTTTTGATTTAGTGAATTGGGAGGTTTTATTTTATATTCTAATAAACTAAACAATGGTTCCCTCAGGTGAGGCAATTGGCCTACGCGTCCTTAGCAACAGTAAGAAAGTGATCTACTTCAGGATCACAGTCTAGAACAATACCAACTGTTTAATTGTTAAACATATAATAATATGTACATGTATGTGCAAGTAATAAGCATATATATACACATTGATGATGTCTTAGTTGAAATACATACAACTCTACAAATGACACAAACAGTAGGTGCTCCAAGTGAACGGCGCAGTGATGGTGAGAGTGAAGATTTGTGACAATAGTGCGCAGTGTTATGTTAACAAACAAAATGTTGACTTAAAAAGTATCAGTCTTTTAAGGAACCAAAATTCAAAATGGCCAGATATGTTCCATCATTAACAAAATATCCAATTAAAATTAACATGTGTGCGTCTATGTTTCGACCCCTATAAACACACTTGTACCGGGGTCATCATCAGGACCATACTGCTAGGCACCTCATAACAAAGGTAAAGAACATAAAAATTCACTTCTTAATATTCATATCTACTTTTACGGATCCCCTGGATAATAGGACCTAAGAAAGGTTCCTTGAAAGTCACGATACAAACCGCAGCGGCTAATTTGCGCTGTATCATGTCTCACCATCACTCCACCGTTCATTTGGAGCATCTACTGTTTGTGTCATTTGTTGGTCTTGTTTCAAACCAAGATCCTTGAGTAGGTCACTTTCTTACTGTTGCCTAGGAAGCGTAGGCCAATTGCTTCCTCCGAGGAAACCACTCTTTAGGTTATTGTAATTACCCAGGTTCCTAGGCTTGCCTTGTGCTTTGTTTACAATTATTTTTTATTCTGGCAAAAATCGTGTCTGCTGGCCAATTTCTAAGAACGCTTCAGAACATATATCAAGGTGATGAGGTTATAATAATGTCAAATTCGAAAGAGATAAGTTCAGTTATAATTAAATGAGGCACCTGTCAGGGTTGCCCAATTTCTCCAAGTCTTTTGACCTTTTCTTATTGAAACTGGCAGCAAGGCTTCATAATAAAGCTTCAGTAGCACAACCACTAGAGGGGATGGCAAAAATAAAACTTTTTGCTGATGACATTATCTTGTATCTGTAGTTGAAAAAGCCAATAATCAAGGATCTCTAGCTGAAATCCAATAATTCACATCAGTGGGGGGAGTTAGAAGTTAGGTTTCTGGTTGGCAGAGGTATGCACCCTGTCCAAGAAGGAACCACAATCCTAGTCAGGGTAAGTCAGTAACACACTTTAAATTAACCTGTGCTCACCCTCTGGTAGCTTGGCACAAAGCAGTCAGACTTAACTTAAGAGGCAATGTGTAAAGTTTTTGTGCAACACTTCAAACAGTAACACAGTGAAAACACCACAATAAGACTCCACACCAGTTTCGAATAGAGAATAATTGTATAAATAAAACAAGACCATAACAACAAAAATTCCAACCAGTAGAAGTCGAGATATGAATTTTTAAAGATTAAGGGGCACATGCATCAAGCTAATTACCGGTCGCAAACGGGCCGATTCACAGAATCGGCCCCTTTGCGACCGGTAATTAGCGTTTTGGGATGCATCAAGCCCAAAGCCGTTCGCAAAATAGGTAATCGCAAAATTTGCGATTACCTATTTTGCAAATGCAGTTAGGGAATCACAATCTGCGATTCCCTAAATGCAATGCAAGAAGCATTCACAGAATGCGACTTTGCATTAAAGAATCGCAAATTGCCATCAACTTCAAGTTGATAATAATTTGCAATTCCGTAGAAAAATGCACAAAAATTCATTTTTCTAAGTGCCATGTGGCGCACACACATGCCCCAAGGGCATGTGTGTGTGCCACATGTGCACACATTCCAATTTTGGGGGTGCATCAGGGTGTCCTTTTGGCCCCCTAGCACCCTTGAAATTGCATGCGCAATCTGCGATTACCTTTTTGGTAATTGCAAATTGTGAATGGTTTCCCATTTATTCCTATGGGCCTCTAGGCCCATAGCAATGAATGGGAAGGCATTCTCTATTAGCGAATCGCAATTGGCGATTCGCTAATAGGGAATGTGTAGGAATCGCAATTTATCTAGTGATTCCTACATGCATAGGGAATTGCGATTCCTAAATAGCGATTCCTTAATAATCGCTATTAAGGAATCGCAATTCCTTATGTTGATGCATGTGCCCCTAAATGCAAAAATAGAGCTTAGAATCAGTAAGCATGTAAGAGTTAATTGGTCGCACTGGACCGGGACAAAGTCAAGAGTTCAGACTGACTGAGATGAAGCACGGGCCGGTTGAGCAAAAGTAATTTGGTCCTGATCACCAGCAACAGGATGTATCAGTGATCCCCATGCAGTTGGGGTGATGCGCCGGATTTCTCCACGCAACGGCAGTGATGCATTAGTTCTGTAAGCGATGAGCCAGTTCCGAGATGCGTATATTATCACAAGGACAACCCCTTATATGCCCACGGGGAACAGGGTCAATAGTAATTTTATACAAACAGAGTACACCGTGGGACTCTTATCAGGAAATTAGCCATCCTCCTACATCTGTTTAGGGAACCCACCTTTCAATGTATTACTCAAAAGAACCAAGGGGTACATACGTTCTTTGGTAGCATTTCATGTAAAGATTAATAATACAATAATTGATCACAACTTACTGACAAGGGTTTCTGTGGCTATTATGTATTGTTTTCAATAAATATGTAGATAATGATACAACTACTAAAATAAGTGAAGGCGACACAGCGCTCCAGTGTGTGAACAAATGCAAAATATACACAAAAGTTGGGCAATGCAAAAAATCACTGGTTATGAATATTTACAGAAAGATCACATGTGCATATGGCATTGCAACATGTAAAACTATTATTGATCAATAACCAAGTGAAACAATGCTGACGTTTCGACCCCTAAAGAATCTCGGTCTCTCCTCAGAACAATAGTCGTCTGACTTAATACCCTGCAATGTAAGGGAAGACAGAACCCAGACCAAATGTTAGTCTATAATAATAATAAATTAAATTTATAAAGCGCCAACGGAGGTGTCCGGCGCTTGTGTAGCAAATTCACAGCAAGAAGGGCACAAGAAGAGGAGCTACGCAAGGTTAAAGAGCCAGGTTTTTAGAGCTCTCCTGAAGACCGGTTCTGGCTCCGTCATGCGGAGGTGGAGAGGTATAGCGTTCCAGAGCTTTGCAGCCCTAACCGGGAATGCTCTACCCCCTATCCTGGCCTTAAGGAAACGAGGAATCCTGAGCAATTTCATGTGATTTGATCTCAGGACCCGGTCTTGCTGATAGTGTTGCAATCTATGTCTCAGATAGGCCGGACCCCGTCCCCTAGTGACTCTGTAGGCCAGAGTAAGCGCCTTAAACTCAATCCTCCTACTGACGGGTAGCCAGTGGAGGCTCCGCAGATGCGGGGGATGTGATGACGGAACGGCACATTCCTAATCAATCTGGCCGTAGCGTTTTGAATTATTTGCAGCTTGCGGACAAGATAGGCTGGTAATCCTAGATCGAGACTATTAGATTAGTCCAGCCGGGATGTGACCAGTGCGTGGACAACTGTCTTCCTGCTATCCATTGGAAGAAAGTGAAGGAATTTCCTCAAAGCTCGCAGCTTCTAGAAGCACAAAGAGGAGACCTTGCGAATCTGAGTCTTGTAGGAGAGGTCATTATCGAATTTAAACCCTAGATTTCTGTCCGAATCCACCGTAACAGGTGGGGGGTTCAGCTCTGATGGCCACCAAAGCTTAGAAGGTGGCGGGGTCAGTTGGTTGAAAAATAGAACCTCTGTTTTCTCTGTGTTCAACTTTAAGCAACTCTGAGTCATCCAGGCCGAGATGTTATTCAGGCATTGCCTAAAGTTGACAAAGGCCACCTCCGAGTGTTCTTTGAACGAGAACACCAGCTGGGTGTCATCAGCGTAGGAGATCACTTTCACTCCAGATGTCTCAACCAAGGTCGCAAGAGGGGTGAGATATACATTAAACTGTAAGGGGCTCAGTGCCGATCCCTGAGGTACCCCGCATACAAGAGGCTTCTGGGAGGAAACATAAGGGCGCAGAAATACTCATTGTGAGCGGTTCTCCAGGAACCACTAGAGCCAGGACAGAGTAGTTCCCCGTACTCCCAGGTGTTTGAGTCTGTCCAGGAGAATCGGATGGGCTACAGTGTCAAATGCTGCGGACAGGTCTAGCAACACCAGCATTGCTGAGCTGCCATGGTCCACAGCCTCACGCATGCTTTCCTCAACTTCCAGAAGTGCTGTCTCAGTGCTATATCCCGCTCTAAAGCCGGATTGAGAATCATGGAACCAATTGTTCGACTCAAGGAATTCAGAGAGTTGTTTCCGGACTTCCTGCTCAAGAATTTTAGCTGGTGTAGGCAAGAGGGAGATGGCCTAAAGTTTTTGTGTTCTGCTGCGTCAGCATCCGGTTTCTTAAGAAATGGCAATAGGAAGGCCTGTTTCCATGCTGCTGGGTAGATAACAGTTGTCAGGGAAGAGTTCCAGATCTGGTTCAGGGGAGCATTGAGGCAGGGGGCAAGCATTTTAAAAAACTGAGCCGGGCAGGGGTCTCCCGGGGATCCAGATTTGCATTTCTACAATTCCCTGAGAGACACGTCAAGTGGCAGTGGGCAGAATTCAGACCAGGTGCCGTGCAGATCAGGGGCTGGATTTTGCAAAAGCGAGGATGTGGTAGAGGGAAAGGCGGAGTAAATCAACTGGATTTTCTCCTGAAAAAAGTCCAATAAGTCAGCACAGAAGGTAGGAGAGGGAGTCACTGTACTATCTAGAGCTGTGGGTTTAGTAAAGCATTGGACAATTTTAAATAGTTCTTTGACCGAATTGTCCGACAGTTTAATTTTGTTAGAGAAGTAGTCCCTCATAGCGTTGCTCTTAAGTCTATGGAATATCTTTAAAGCCTCTCTATAGGAGCTTTTAGCCGTGGGGGTCATATGATTTTCTCCAGGAGCGTTCAAGTTTCTTGCATAGACTTTTCTCCGCTCGTAGTTCCATGGAGAACCAAGGGGCTGAGGGATTTTTCCTATTGGATGCCACTGATCTAGGAGGGGCTACTCTGTCTGAGGCGGAGGTAACCCAGCTATTAAAGCTGGATACATCACCGCTTGGGTCACCCATCAGCTGCAGGGGTGCATTTTGAAGCATAGGTCCCATAGTATCAATGGTGACCTTCCTCCAGTTTCTCCTTTTCTCGGGGATTGACTTGGAACTACAGCCTATGGGTTTGAGTTTGAAGCTGATAAGTGGTCTGTCCAGTTCAATGGTAGCGGGGTCTCTGCTATAAGATTTGGATAATTGGAAAAAGCAAGGCCCAGCACATGGCCCGCTACATGAGTAGGGGCGGTGACCCTTTGCGTCAGTTTTAGGCCTTCTAGGGTTTCTGCCAGCTGAGAAGCCTTAGGGCATTTTCCATTATCAATATGGACATTAAAGTCGCCTAGGACAGTGAAGCTGGCATGCTTCAGCGAAAGGTCCGCGACAATGTCGCAAAACTCTAACAGGTGGCAGGCTGGGGTGTTGGGGTGTCTGCATGTCAGAATCCCAGCTCCGACGAGGAGGGCAAGATTCTGATGCAGAAGGACAGAGCCTCAATGATCCCGATGTGCTCTACTCTTCTACAGGAGATCTCCCAACCATCCCTCATGATGACAGCCACACCACCTCCAATCTTGTTGTCACCCCTATTGGCACAAGTCATCCGAAAACCTGTGGGTACCGCCAACGCCAGGTCGGGATTAGAGCTCTCCTTTAGCCATGTTTCTGTTAATGTCTATGTCGAGATGCGGCAGTTCCGAATGCAGTGCACCAGGTTTCCCCGCGTTGTAGAGGTGATGTATCGATCTTCTCCATGCAGTGGCGGTGATGCAGCTGGTTCGATGTGGTAGTTCTGGAGGCGACGCTAAGGTTCCAAGTGTGATGCTTCAATCTGGTTTCCACAATGGCGGGGATACGTCAGTTCCGATGGCGCAACGATGTTAATGTGTGTGTTCTGGCAGATACAGCACTTTATACTCACTTCCAAGTGCCCAGGACTGAATTGGTACCACTTGGCAGAGCAGACCTCACAGTAGACAGAGTCCAGGCGCTGTTTGTAGGTTGAAGAGAGAAGTCTTTGATATCCCTGAGACTTCAGAAAACAGGAGGCAAGCCAACAAGATACTTAGATTCTGGGATATATAGATGCAGGTCCAGTCCTTCATGCTCCTAGGCAAGAGAGCAGCAGGCCAACACAACAAAGCAGTTCAGCAAAGTGGCAGTCTCTCCAGCAGCACAGCAGTCCTTCTTACTGGTAGGATGACCTCAGTTCCAGAAGTGTTCTGATTTAGTGGTGTCAGAGGTCAAGTACTTATACCCAGTCGGGTCTTTGAAGTGGGAGAGACTTCAAAGAGGTGCTTTGAAGTGCACAGAGTCCCTTTCTTTCCTGCCCTGGATCCAGACTCACTACAGGGGGGTATGAAACACTTTGTGTGGGGACAGGACACATCCCTTTCAAATGTGTCAGCGCCTCTCTCCCATCCTGCTTAAGATGACCCATCAGCATACAGATGGCCACTCAGTCACATCTACCCTTCCTTTGTGTGTGGCTGTCTAGAGGGAATGCAGAAAGCCAGCTGGCACCCATCCCAGACGTGTATTCCAGAAACATGCAGAAGGCACCAAATGGTTACAGTAAGAAAATGCCAGCTTTCTAAAAGTGGCATTTTCAGAATAGCAATTTAAAAACCAACTTCACCATAAGTTGTGTCTTTAAATTGTGATGCCAGAGACACAAAAGTTGGGGGTCCCATCTTTTCCCAATTGGAAATTATACTTATATAGGTTAATAAGGCAATCCCAATGTTATCCTATGGAAGAGATAGGTTTTGCAGTAGTGAAAAACACATATTTCACTACTAGATCATGTAAAACTTAAAAGTACATGTCCTGCTTTTTAAATACACTGCACCCTGCTCATAGGCTGTCTTGGGCCTACCTTAGGACTGACCGACATGTAATAAAAAGGAAGGTTTGGGCTTGGCAAGTAGGTTAGCTTGCCAAGTCAACATATGGCAGTTTAAAACTGCAAACACAGGCTCTCTGTATTGGCAGGCCTGACACATGTTTAAAGGGCTACTTAGATGGGTGGCACCATCAGTGCTGCAGGCCTACTAGTAGCATCTAATCTACAAGCCTTGGCACATGTAGTGCATTTTACTAGGGACTTTACAAGGGAATTAAACATGCCAATTGTGGATAAGCCAATCTCACCATTTTTTAAGTATAGAACACATGCACTTTAGCACTGGTTAGCAGTGGTAAAGTGCCCAGATTCCTAAAGTCAGCAAAAGCAAAGTCAGCAACAACAGTAAAAACAGGAGGTCTGAGGGTAAATAGTCAGGGGAACCAGACCAAGGATACCAGGTCTAACAGGGGGCTATAAAATTAACCACTCAAAAACGGAGCTCTTATTATTTAGTGTGGAAGCAACTGATCTGCCTCAATATTTTCAGCAACAGTTTGTTCCCCAGCATCCAGTTCAATACCTAGGAATTTTTGTAATGTCCAACATTGCATATTTGTTTCATCTTAATTATGCTGCCACGTTATAGGAAATAAAAGCTTTATTGAATAGATGGACTTTGCTTCCACTATCTCAGATTGGTCATATGTCTTTGACCAAAATATCAGTTTTACAGGCTCATGTGGATCCTCTGTAGGTTGGAACAATGTCTATCTGTTACCTGCTGTATGCGGACGATGTGGCTATAATGGATTTAACCCCCATTGGCTTCCAACGCAACGTCGCCTCTCAGCCGTGACGAAGTTTGCAGAGGTTCATTTCTTTAAAATAAACATCTCTAAAAGTAAGATATCGTTTTTTCGTAAGGAGTATACAAGGAAGAGGGAGAAGATCAATTAGTTTCTAGGGGAAGAAAAACTAGAAATAGTGGATTTGTACCTCTATTTGGGCAAGATCTTTTCTAGTTGGGAATGGGATGTCGATCATATAAAACTCTGTTAAAGTAGGGCCCTTCCTAAGGCAAATGGTCTCAATAGATTCTATATATCATGTGGGAAGCGCCATTTTGGCCATATTTTGTTGGACTTTAGTGTTGAAATTCCCCCCTCATTATGTTATGCATGTGAGGGGTTGGACATGAGATGCTAGGATTTTTTAGAGGGAACTGAAGGATGTATTTACCACTAGATTTGCAATTTGAACACTCTTGCAGCCCCCCATACCCTACACTTGGAGTTTGGTTTATGCTTTTCTTATCTTTTTGCCCTGGTGGCAGTTTTCAGGTGGGGGGGCTCATTCTTGGGTGGAGAGGAGGGAACCCTACGTGCAGCTCTGAAGTCTGAAATTTTCTGCCTTCTGAAAGAAAAGAGTACCTTTTTTGGGTCTTTGGAGGTGCAAAGGAAACTGTTGAGCTTGATCTAAATGTAAGGTTTTTCTTGTCCAAGCCTGTGCTAAAGAGTTACATAAAAATTCTTTGTATCAAATAATTTTGGCTAGAGACACTGCTGTGTGCCAGTCTAACACACAAAATCAGGTGGTTCAGTATAGCTCTTTGGGGAACAAACGTTAGTCTTATTTAATTTGGAATCTTCCCCATTCATGTGATCACTGCCATTTGGGATAAAGTCCCAAAAAAGGAGAGAATATGTAAGCTGTGCCATCTTTACATTCAAGATCTAAACCGTGTATTATTTATATGCCTGATTTTGCATAATGCACGATGTCACTTTTTAAAGCCTTTATTTCTCAAACATAACATACATTCTGCTCTGTAAGCTTGCAAGTGTCATGTGTCTCCTCATAATGAAATGACTTGCCATAAGATTTTTATATTTTTTAGACACTTCTTAAACGTCTACTAATGTATTGGCATGAATTATCAGTCTGGTTCGTGATGTATAATGTATGTTCTGTTTTTTTTTAAAGTTAGTGATTTGCATGCAATGTAAGTTTTTAAGTATGTAATGTTGGTATATTCTATGTTGCTCAATGCACGGCGCCACTTTCCAAGGCTTTTGTCTCTTTTTAATCACTTGAAATTTTAACAATTTTATTTTATTTGTCTTAAAATATCTTTTTGTATGGTTGTGTGTACCTCAGCTGGAGTTCCAAATCATATTAATAAATAAATACAAACACATGCTATAGACCGTTCCAACCCACTGCAGCCACTGGTGGTACATCCAAGTTAGCCACCTTGCTCACAACCTTACCTTTAGCATTTCCGCATCCACTTTTAGTGGGCGTAGGCCAAGATCCACTGGTAGTACTTGCACTGGGACTGCAGGTGGAACACATAGCCTTTTCAATATTTTCCTTTCAATTATTATAAAATGCATATTTTGCTTCAAGTATAATGTACCAAAGCTATATACTTTAGTTGGGACTATCATTTGGCGTCAGACATTAATAGGAAGAAGAAGGGAAGAGCCACTGAATAGTTGTTAAAACCTACATAGGCCCTTCGCTGCATCTAATGCATTTATAGAGACACGCCGAAGAGGCGCAGGTAGGGACTGTGGACAGTTGAATCAAGCATAGAGAAAGTGCAAAGATTTCTATGGTACTGATTGCTGATCTTTCTTCTCGGCCCTGACTGGCGCCCAATAGAAGTGAGCAAAAATATAGACTATGTAAAATAAGTCTCATTGCTTCAGTGATGTTGGCACACTATCTCTCTTTATCTTCCCATCTACTTTTCCTTGGAACAATTTTCGTAAGACCCTGTACAGTAGATAGGAGGCAGGTGCTTAGATTTCTGGAGGTGGGCTGAAAATTCTCATCAGAACTCCAATGTCCATTGGGTGGAAAACAAACATTGTTGTAATGAAGACTCAATCACAGGTAAGAAAAAAAAACCACTTTATTAATCTTCTTCTGCTCTCCATCTTGTATGTCAGGTGAGGTATCACAGAACTCAACATTCTAAACTGAAAGGACGAACCAATAGTGGGGAAGATGGAGAAGAAGAACTGTGTGGCCTAGACCATTAATCTACTAGATTACATAACACTTCAATTTATAACAGATATCTTGTCAGCTGTCAACAGCAATGCATGTACAACTATGTATTGTGTATGGCCCTTCGAAATGTTCGCCCACTGGGCAGCTTTAAGTTGATGAAGTGCCCAGTGGAGGGTGGAACAGCAGGAATATAGAATTCCCATCTGCTTTGTATTTCCTGATTCGACCAGAAATACTGTTTCCTGTCAAATCATGGATTGCATGGTCCTTGGAATGAGGGCTGCAGAGCGAAAATAAGGCTTTAAAGTTAATTTTATCATTCATGAAAGCAATAATCAAAGTTCCTTGCACCAAGCTACAAATCATCCAGCAATTAGGAAGAAAAGTACAGATTAAATGATGAAGAAGACAAGGGTATGCCTTGCTATCATTACTGTTGCTCTATTTATTGATTTCAGGCTGACATATTTTGCAAGATCCATGATATTAAATCAATAACCTTATTTCAAAACACATATATGGTAAAGCTCTATGCGGGTGATTGGATCTTTGCCTGTGCCCCATTACGAGGGGTAAAACTGGACTTACTGGAAGTGATTTATTTTGTGAACAATTAGAGGATATGATCAAATACAATTAACTATCAATGTGAATGGAAATAAGTAATATCCTGTAGTAGACTCCAGACATCCATATGTGTTCCAACACTTGCCTGTAAACTTTTTTATTCATTGTTTTTATTCAGTTCTTTTTGTTACTCCGCTAAGCTGACTAAATTCAGGTCCAATTCTAAAGCCCTAACATCGCAGTGAAAAGTTTCAGTAGCCTTTACGGAATGAAGGCCTATTCTGCCCCTTCATTATTTTGGCATATATGTCTGGTCTTGTCACATGGCCTATAGGGACATTGTCGTTTTTCACTAACTTAGCATGAGCTCGTTGCAGCTTGCGTACTGCTTTGCACACGTTACTACACGTCTTTATTTTTTGCAATATTTTAAAAGACTGCTTTCACATGAGAACTCATTGCTGTGTTCGCTCTCTGCATGTTCCTAGGATTTTGACTGAACATTATGTGCAAGGTCGAACAATAATGCCCCTTGTTATTTTGTTCTGGCCAGTCCTTAGCCCTTAGACAAAACATACCAATGCAGCTGTTGTTTGGACAGCGTACTTGGGTTTTTAGTGGGGTGCACAAATAGGTAACAGACACTTGGAGAGGGACCTTTCCAGGGAGAAGAGCACCCATGATGTAGATCTACCATCTACAGGCTAAGGTATGGGGTCTGCTGACAAAGCCCAGAGATCTTCTATTATATAATAATACTTCTTCTTAGCAAGGGGATGGAGGTTAGGCACTATAGTCCTTTCTCCATTGTCTTTTTATGATGACATCTCCCTTCATGATTTATGGACTGACTGCTATGCTGACAATATTTGTATTATGCATTTTCCTGCTTGTTGTGGCACGTATACTGCATGTTAGGGCATGTTAAGTAAAATAAATATTTTAAACTGTTTCCTGTCTCCGTCAGATCTTATTGTGGACAAGTACAAGAGAGTGAGCGAAAAGGTGTGTCTTGTTACCGCGATTCCTGAGAGATCTGGGAGTGTTGTGTTCTGGGGTGTCTAATCATTTTTTTCTCTGGGAGTGTGTAGGAGAGCATGTGAGACACTATAGCTAGTCGGTCCTGGGTTTGTGGGTACTAAGGTGGTGGGAAGACTCAGTCCCCATACACCAAGGTCCCATTTCCTGCACATAGTTCTGTATTTGTGCAGAATCCCTGCAACATGGCGCCACCAACGATTGGACTGGTACTTATTCACGAGACCCCTGAGTTGGGCTTTTGCTTGTCCACAATCCCGGTTTCCGGAGACATCCGTGGTGTGAGGGCTTAGCCTCCTATATTTAAGTTTTATAGGTTTTTACAAGCTTGAAATTTAAAAGGGTATTCTTTCTCTATTGACCTGCTTTTGCGCTACCGATCTTTTGATTTGTTATTCTGCATTTATTATGGCGGTCGCTATTGCGGCTCCTAACCGCGCTGCGGTTACAGTCCATTTGACTTAACATGGAGTGCCTAATGCGGGGCTCCTACTATCTTTGTAGTCGAGGCGGATGCAGCTTACCGCTTCAAGGTTTTCTATTCTTGTGTTGCATTTCCAGCTGTAGATGGGAATGATAACTTGTTTCATGAATATACTGCGGCCGCGCTTCAGCCGAATTATCGAACTTATTGATTACTTGAAGTTCCGTTAACAGCCTGGGAACATACCATATGGTTTAATTGAGCCCTTCCTCACCCTGTTTCTGTGGTCCGTTTAGAACCACTGTCGGTGGATGGGGCCATATGGCTCGTGTTGGCTGGTTTACACCACATCCCTAATATCTTAATGTTACACACGCGGAGCTACGTCAATTACACACATCGTTGATTCATATACATGGAGCTGTAATACAGTTTATGTCACGTAATATTCAAGTGGCTCCGTCTGGAGCCACTCCGCAACCACCTGGACATGGTCGTGGGCTTGTCATCTGTCCCATCATGATTAATTCAGTGATGGGCAAGCGTCCTCAAAATAGGGATGATTTCCCTTACTGGCTTGCAGAAAATTTGAGCAACTTGAGGCTGTTTTTCCCCAAACTACACCTGTTGAGAAACACAAGATCCTTACAATGAGTTTACAGAGTGGTATCGTTCCTACTTTGACTGATTGCACCACCTGGGGGATGGTGTTTGCTGCAGTGTATACATTGTGCTTTGGCACCCCCTCCATGAGCGTTCTACCGAGCGTTCTGAAAAAGGTTCAAGATGAACACGGGGCTGGTCCAGCCCTGGAATTGGGGATGACATTAGTGGGCATGTTCCCTATTGTCTCCGATATGATTCTGGCCAATGTCAAAGGTGAAGCAGTTAGCTTGCAAGTACTTGCACGCCTTTCGACGTGGCGGACGTTGATCGGCAGTGGCAGCTACCGATCATTATTGCGGATGTATATACATCATTGGGTCGCAATAGTTTGGGAGTAAGACCGTATACTCAGGTACAAAGTAAACCCCCTCCGGACAAGGAGCGTTGTCCAGTCTTTCCTAAAAAGACATGGAATAAAAATCAGCGGCAGCAACAGCAGAAGCCTAGTTCTCGTGCTGGTTTACCAACACCGGATGTTTCTGAGCGTAGATATGATTTGCGTGACCGCTCTAAAACACCCAAGAGATTTCAGGTTCCTGATCCTCATTCTCCTCGTTCCTTTCAGGAATCGTCAGATCAACAGTTCGGCGGGGGAGGACGTCAGGATCGCAGAGAAGGCGAGTCTGCGCAATCAAGACGTGACCCGCAGCGCCTGTTTGACGTGAAAGCCAAACCGGAGGGACCACCTCAATATCGTGCCCCATTTCAGAAGAAAAAAGTTGCCGCTTTGACTGCAAAGTATGCCTCCGATGGTGAGAACCCTGCTCCTCGATTGGAGATGGGTGGTAACACTCCTCAACAGCGCGGCGGATGTTACCATAGCGCGGGAGACACTCCATCAGTGTCTGGAGGCAAAAGCAATTGACACGTTCATTACAGTAGAAACAGCTGACACACGAGTTGCACCCCCTGATAGGCTTTATGAGATAGGCCTCTAAATTGAAGGTGATATTAAACGCACAATTAAGGCAATCTTTGTGACAACCTTACTTCTTCCTATGATATTTTGTTGGTGGAGGTTGATTGGCCTCCCCCATTTGTTCTGGCTTCTTCTAGAGGGGAGGAAGTTATTCTCCCGAGTTTTTCACATTATGTCTCGGAGGAGGCTAAACACACGTACTGAGTGGGTGCTAGCGCTGGCCCCGGCTGTGTGTCATAATCAGGTGGGTTGGGATATGGAGTCCCCAGCACATGAAATTCCTTTGCGATCAATACCACAACCTCAGCCACAATATCCAATCAAGCATGAAGCGAAAGCTTCCGTCAGCGATATCTTGACACAATTGGAATATCAGGGTGTAATTGAACCCTGTGTTTCATCCATGAATAATCATCTTTTTCTGATATGGAAACTGGACGGTTCATATCGTAATGTTTTGGATTACCCTCATTTGAACAGTCATGTTTGTACCTTTGCGGTACAGAACACCCACAGCTCTGCGTTAGTCGCTGCCATTGTTCGTAAAAAATATAAAACGACTCTTGATATCTCAAATGGATTTTACAGTCACAATTTGGCCCCTGAGAGCCATGACCTAACCGCATTCAGCGCCTTTGGCAATCACAGAGGTATACTCGTTTGCCTATGGGGTATAAGAATAGTCCCGGCGCATTTGCAGCGCGCATAGTGTCTGTTTTGCATGAAATTGACCCTGATGCTTTCGCTTACGTCGATGACATCTATTTGACGGATGATGAATTGATACCACATCTTGTGCGTGTGGACCGCATTATAATGTCTTTTGCAGACTTGGGGTACAAATTCAACTTTGTCAAGTCGCATATTGCCTGTTTGGCAGTTCTTTTTCTGGGTTACAAACTCAACAATGAAGGTAGAGGGGTTGGCCCCCCACTTTCTGGAGAAATGTGCTCAATTGCAACCTCCTTCTACTCTTAAAAAATTACAATCTTTGCTGGGTTGTTTGAATTTTGGGAGGACATACATTCCTGATTATGCCCAGAGTTCAAACCACTTTACTCTTTGATACAACCTTCTTTTTCTGCTTCCTGTTGGCTTCCGGAGCATACCGCGATTCTTCGGTCTTTGCAGTCTGATCTTCTTGCGAACAACTTCTTGTTAACACGTGACAATTCTACGAATTTGGTCATAAGGATTGTACCAGGCGCATTCGGTTTCACATACTTGACGTTCAGTGAAGGGGACACAGTCCCCATTGCTGATAAATCGCATTTGTACACTTCGGCTGAGATGTGTTTCTCTTCTATAGAAACCTTTTTGACTGCCATCCAGATGGCATTTCTGAAAGAACTCTCTGGCTCAGGGTAAACGCATTTTCATGGTCTCTGTGGTACCTGCTTTAGAAGCAGTTATGAAGGCTAGTGTCCCGAACTCTAAAGCCTTGCATTACAATGGGCTAGTTCTTTGACGTCGGCGGATGTCAACTTTATTTTTGATCCTTCTTTGCAGACACAGGAGTTTTTACAATATGAACATGTGCACCCACCTTCTCTGTCGTTGCTTCCCCGTGATCAGTACAAATGCATTGTTTACACTGATGGATCTGCGCAACCAGCCGCAGGTTCTAAACATGCTTATTCAGCGACATGCGCGATTGTGGCGGGAAAAATGGTAGATGGGGATTTTAAATCCTCCTTGGTGCACACACAGTCTCTTGGCGACTGCACGGCTCAATTGGCGGAGCTATGTTCTTTGGTTTTGGCTCTTGAATTTGCTGATCCAGATGTTCCTATGCTTATTGTGTGCGATTCATTTTACTGCATACAATCCTTCAATGACAACTTATTCTTTTGGAAACAAAATGATTTCCGTGATTCTAAAGGTAGCGCAACTAAGCATAAGACGCTTTGGGTCTGGGTGGCCGCTCTTAAGGAACGTTTGTCACTCACACATGTTATCCATACTTTGGGCCATCAACGTGTGGGACCACACGCTGTTGGTAATTCACTGGCTGATGAGGCAGCCAAATCTGCAGTTGGCACTTGTTCGTTAGCAGCAGTCACAAGGTCCATGTCTAAAATTGATGATGATATTTTGGCAGCTATTGCTGCCACGAAGGAGGGAACAGAGTATCACCAAGGTTTTCCTTCACGTTATTCATATCATATGTCTTCTGATAAAGTCCTATTTGCAACTATTCCGTCCATTGGGGATCGGATGATTCCCAACGAGAACCGCAGACTTTCTTTGATCATTGCCGCACATGAAGGCGTTGCTTCTGCACATTCTGGTGTGAATGCAACTGTTTCCCTTTTGCAGCAACGTTTTTGGTGGCATGGTTTATATCAGCAGGCACGTAAATATGATCTTTCTTGTGACATTTGTCAACAAGTTAAGCCTTCTACTGTTGCACACCAACCACATACTCAGCTTTACATCTCTAATCAGCCGTTTGGCTGTATTTATCTTGATCACTGCGGTCCTTTGACTTCTGACACTGCTTTCAAACATATTTTGGTTGCAGTGGATTTGAGCACTGAATTCCTTTGTGTTTGGCCTCAACGTAGTGCTGACGCTCAAACTGTCATTAAAGATTTGCGTTGTCTTTGTCGGGATATTTGCTTGTGGCACCTTCCATTCGGAGCAAGGACCTGCGTTTGCCACTAAGGCTTACCGGGATGCTATGAAGTCTCTGGGGGTGCAGGTGCAATATTTCTCTCCATACCGGCCCAAGGGCAATTCAGTTGTGGAGCAGATGAACCGTGACCTAAAGCAATCTTTGACGGCTAGAGTCTTAGGTACTGTCAGGGGTCGGCTGACTTATTTATATGAAGTCCAACGTGCACTGAATAATCTCACTAGAAGATCTCTGGGTTAGCGGACCCCATACGAAATGCTCTTTGGCATTAAAGTGTTTGTAAAACCAAAGGGGATGATGGACAGAGTGTTGAACATTGCAAGCACTCACCCCCAGTCAACTGATCTGGGTTTAATCCATCATCATTCTTTAGCTCACTCCGCCACCCCAGTTCAGACATGGCTATATGCAAATCAGTCTGACCCTGTGCCTCATGGGAACAGTCCAGCCCGTACTGCCAAGCCAGGTCTTCCCTGGACCGGAAACAAGTATCCTGGGACCGGTTTCGGGCTCACAGCCCTCATCAGCCAGGCTATCTTGAATCCAGTGGCAAAGTGAGCAAGGGACCCACGTCTGGGCATACCCTGCCAACTTAGGGCGAACAAAGCAAAACCAAAGGGGATGATGGACGGAGTGTTGAACATTGCAAGCACTCACCCCCAGTCAACTGATCTGGGTTTAATCCATCATCATTCTTTAGCTCACTCCGCCACCCCAGTTCAGACATGGCTATATGCAAATCAGTCTGACCCTGTGCCTCATGGGAACAGTCCAGCCCGAACTGCCAAGCCAGGTCTTCCCTGGACCGGAAACAAGCATCCTGGGACCGGTTTCGGGCTCACAGCCCTCATCAGCCAGGCTATCTTGAATCCAGTGGCAAAGTGAGCAAGGGACCCACGTCTGGGCATACCCTGCCAAAAGTGTTTGTGCCAGACCTTGATGGTCTAGACGGTGTGGCGGCTGCCGCAACCTTTGACATAGGTAACATTGTGCTATGTTGCAGGATCTACAAAAAGTTCGTAATTCACAAGCAAGAGCCCAGTTTCCCTCTTCTGCAGATCCAGCAGTGCTAATTCCTGTTTCTGGCTGGCTTCCTAAAGTTGGAGATCTGGTCAATGAAAAGGTGGAGAACAAAAAAGAATTTGGTCCATCCTACCGTGCACCGGTAAAAGTCCTTGCTTTGAAAGGCACCCACACTGTGATCCTGCCTCCTTTACATAGTCGTAAGGAGAATCGTTTCTGAATAGGGCAGGCACCCCCCTATAAATCCATCTGAAGGTCTGGGAGTGAGGGGGAGAGAACCAACAGTAAATACAACAATTACTCCCACTTGACCTTTATCGCTTTACTCTTGGCTGATAACAGCTCTCTGGGTCATCATCTGTTACACAAACTCATAAGCATTATTTTTCCTTTTGGACTCATTTTTATTTTCATTTTCTTTGTCCATTAAATATAAAAATGAGACAACTTTTTTCATTGAAATGCATAATCTAATAAATAGTGTTCACTTATAACATACAAAAAATTTATATTGACATTTCATTAGTGAATGCTTTGAGTACAGTTTATATAAATCCAGTACACATATCACATTTCATCCTAAAAGGATGACTTGAAATCTGCTTAATTTACTTATACACAATTACATTGGATTTATATAAAGGTCAAGTGGGAGTAATTGTAGTATTTAACGTAAGGAGAATCGTTACATTTCAATCGAACATGTCAAGTTACACCATATGGCCGGTACTGAATAGTATGCCTCAAAATATTCCACGTCAAGAACTTTCACTGAACCCGATGGTTTCTGTTTCTTCGGCTACTCCCCAGCAATCACGAGGGGAGCGGGAAACTTCAATTGATTTATTGCCAGTTTTTCCTTCTTCATCCGCATCTGCAGATATTGAGTATGATTCTCCTCCAATTGAAGTCATAATTGACATTCCTGAGAGTACCATACCTGAAACATCTGATGCAGCATATCCACCATTGTTTCAGCTGTTTCATCTGGGGTCCAGTGGTTATTATATGGATCGTAATAGCTTTTCCTCTGGCACGTGTTCCTCGTCATCTTCTGTGCAGGAGTCCCCTACTCATACCAGTGTTTTCATCTCCTGGTTCAAAAAGACTTACTTGGTACCACCCTGGACATATATCTGGATGGTGCTTACGATGATATTCCTCTTCATGTGGATCGGATTTGTGACTGTATTTTTCCTACTCATTAATGGCCATTATTTACCTGAATTCTCTGCGGTGAACTTTGTTGATGGAGTTCTAACCCCTCACACATCGTCCAAGCCCTTGTCAATATATCAGCGTTCCCTGTGGTTGATGGCATCGTCTGGGATAAAGTTGCATACGATATCCATGGCCCAATGGAATTTTGAACATTCCATACATCTTCCGCGTTTCTTTGGGAGATGTGGTTTTGCCCGACATTCACTCTGATGACTGGGATGTTCATGCCGTTCATTTGTTATTCTCTGATTTGAAATATTATGCTGCATTTGACACTGAAGATTTGTATTTGAATTCAGCTAATTACGCAGATTTATTTTGTTATCAACATTATGGCCATCATTTCTTACACAAGACAAAAACACAGAGACCTTTTTTTAATTATACCCAATTGGAGCATTGCCCAACACCATTGCTGGGAAGTTCGAAAACCCAACAAAGTAAATTTGTATATTTTTCTGGTTACAATTTATCTGGCCCACAGTCCTATTTTTATAAATTGAAAATGCCGCCCCAAGCTAAATTTATGTTAACACAGACTAAATTAGTTTACTCCGCGTCCTTCAGAAACGATTTGTCCGTGAAGGGTTATGAGCATTGGAAGGACACAATTGATTTAAAATCCATTTGGGGTACTAAAGATTGGCAAGTGCAGGGCACAGAGGTTTTGCATCGTGCATGTCAGATACCGTCTCAAATCTTATTTTTAAATGACATGTTACAACAGACTACTTGTTTTGGTTTAGCCATGGCCAAAGATCTAAATATAACCTCCATTCCATTATTGACTCCATATGATACATGGCAAACACACACTAACTACACAATTGAAGACTTAGCTGTCTTATTTCAAAATGGCACACTTATTTCGTCCAATATTGACCCTTTAGGATGGCTGGTGTGGCCGACATCGTCAAATGCGTGTCAATTACGTTTTCTTAACACTTCAAAAGGTTTTATACAAAATAGACCTGATCAACATTTCCCACTTTCGCATAGAGATACCACATATTCTGTGGGTAAATTATGTCAGCAATGGTTGGAACATTCCACACTGTCGTCTGTGAAACAACACCTCTCTCATTTGTCAGGTGACATTGATTTGGCTGATTTTCTTTTAGGTCCAAAGTCCCCTCGAACAAAACGTTTTATTTACTCCGCATATAATGAATTTTGGAAACTGTTGCAGATGGAAGCTGTGGTGCGTCTCCGCCAAATTGAGCAGGCTAATTTAGAAGAAGTCCTTGCAGTAGTAGATAATAGCATTAATACACTGTCTTCCCGTATATATACTTTAGATAATAGTGTAACTTCTGTAATTGACATTGTTCAACATGAAGTGTCTGTTTTGTATCATGGTCAAAATCAGTTACGTTCTGTAATGCAGTTTGCTTGGACGCCGCAAAAACTCAAAAATGGAAAAGTACCAGGGGATTATTTAAATGCTTCTGAACTATTTTTACCGTTTAATTTGACTGATAAACAGAAACTAATGTCCATGAAAGATGCCACATACACATTGTTACATATTAAACTATTAGAACAGTTACCATTTTCGGTGGCCGAGACTGATTCAGCTGTGTGGTTAATACATGGTGTTATTTCACTGCCTAGCTCACTTTTTCAGTTCACAGCATGTATGAAACACCATCCTGTTGGGAGGTATGAGCCCCTCTGCAATAATTTTATTCATGAGTTGTGGTCTTTACCTTTCGCTTACAGATGTCAACGTGCAGAAAAGGAAGTTTTCCTTACGGGGAGGACTGTTATTCCACAGTAGGACATTCCCTAGTCTGTAAACAAGTTAAGCTACATGGTGCCTGTAACGTTTCGGCCCCTAATCTAGCTTGTTTTTTGAAAGGTACCCCTGTCCCGGCTATTACTCCCGTATTGACTTTGCTTTCTAGCGGTAGTTATCTTATTTTGAATACCCACGATTGCTGCGGCTTGAGAGCTGGCATCCCTTATATAGTAACAGTTTCTCAAAGAGTTACATGTTGCAGCAATGT
The DNA here is from genome assembly GCA_963921515.1 of Calotriton arnoldi. Taxonomy (NCBI): domain Eukaryota; kingdom Metazoa; phylum Chordata; class Amphibia; order Caudata; family Salamandridae; genus Calotriton; species Calotriton arnoldi. Next base: position 240,955 of record CAWUFW010003655.1, on the reverse strand, counting down.
CCTATTTCAACCCCCGCATGGGATTGTAGATAGTTCGCTTTGGCCTTCCATTCCAACTTTGAAAACAGATTTCAATAAACTAAGCAGACTCAAAGCGCTATTGTTTCAACAAGAAGTGGCTCTCACATCGGCTCGAGAGACCTTCGAACTGCAGGTGGCAAGAACCGCAAGCGAGATACACTCGCTGCTAAACACAAATCTCCCACTCCATTTTGGAGAATTAATACACCAAATATTTAATGCGTCTGATACGGAGGGCCGTGCTCACTTTTATAAACTTGTGGGATCCGGCCTTGTTTCTTCCTTTCAGTCTATTTTTGGACTAATTCCGGCCTTTATTCATTCTATTTTTTCCAGCGCCTTCGGAGGGTTTCCCCTGGTGCTCCTGTTGGTTTTCGGCGTGCTGGTTCTCCTACTATTGCTTCGCAATGGATGCTCGATCTGTGGAGCTGCCAAACCCGGTCCAGTTGCAACTGTACCGTGATCGTATGTGGCAGCTCTTTGGTGCTATGCCAGTGGAGTCTTTTGCCATCGACTACTGGCTGACCTTCCGTTATGCCTACTTCACCTGCGTGCCACCTGTATTTCACTGCATCCGGTGCCCTTTTCAATGGGCCATGGATGTCTGCCTGTCCAATTCCACACACGCTGCCCTGGATTACGATCTGCTAATGGGTCCATTAAAGGCTCATGACCGGGTATGTGCCAGGGGTAGACGTTTGGTGTGCGATCCTCTACTCGAACCAACGGCAGACTTGAGTACCTGTGCTCTTGCGCAACGCCTCATAGACCGCAGTTTGCCCTGACATGCTCCTATCACCTTCCAGATATGAGGAGCATGTGTGCTCGTTCGACCTACTAAACTGGATGGCATGCCTTTTTTCAATGGAAGGAACTGACAACATTCTGGAATTCATGGCATTCTGCTTTTCCCACGACAATTTTTGAATTTGAAGACTCAGGGGCCGATTCCGATCTCGGCCGGTAGGGCTCCGAATCGGATTCGGATTTACCGGATCCTATTCGGAGCCCTGTTTCCCGACCGAATCGTACGCGGGTCCGGCCGAGCGAGTACGATGCATGCGCCCGCGAAATCGCCGACCGACTCGTACGCGGCTTCAACACGCTCCGACCGACTCGCACGGACACGACTCGCACCGCGCTATGGAGACGTTTCCCGGCCGGGTAAGTACGATGCGCGCCGCAAGCAGTCCGACTGACTCGCGCCGTCCGGCTCGAAAGAGCTGTCGGAGCCGGACTTTGGGGGTCCGCGTCGCACCCCCCTAAACACGTAGGTGCGCGAGTCGCACACAGGGGGGACCCATGGGTCCCCCCTACCTGTGCATGTACGCCACGATGCGCATGGACGCGTACCCACTGTTGGGGGTGCCCTTGTTCGCCTCGCACCCATTGAGTCAATGGGAGCCCGCGTACACGTCGTACGACCGGCTCCCATTGACTTCAATGGGAGTCCGACCGAATCGAGTCCGATAGCATGCAAATGCATCGTACTCGTCCGGTCGGACTGCTGGGGTCCGATTCGGTCAGAATTCTCTCCGGGTCCGGCTCGGTCGGAGAGATTTCCGGCCCTAATCGGAATCGGCCCCTCACTGTGAATGGTTAGCATTTTTTGAGCGCCCAATCGGCAAAATTTTGGAACATTATACCCTGGCATATGGCTAACGCCCTGGCCAAGGGGAGGGTGTCACATGGCCCATAGGGACATTGTCGTTTTTCACTAACTTAGCATGACCTCGTTGCAGCTTGTCTGCTGCTTTGCACACGTTACTACATGGTTTTATTTTTTGCAATATTTTTAAAGACTGCTTTCACATTAGAACTCATTGATGTGTTCGCTTTCTGCATGTTCCTGGGATTTTGACTGAAAAATATGTGCAAGGTCGAACAACAATGCCCCTTGTTATTTTGTTCTGGCCAGTCCTTAGCCCTTAGACAAAACAAACCGATGCAGCTGTTGTTTGGACAGCGTACTTGGGTTTTTAGTGGGGTGCACGAATAGGTAACAGACACTTGGAGAGGGACCTTTCCAGGGAGAAGAGCACCCATGATGTAGATCTACCATCTATAGGCTAAGGTATGGGGTCTGCTGACAAAGCCCAGAGATCTTCTATTATATAATGATACTTCTTCTTAGCAAGGGGAGGGAGGTTAGGCACTATAGTCCTTTCTCCATTGTCTTTTATGATGACATCTCCCTTCATGATTTATGGACTGACTGCTATGCTGACAATATTTGTACTATTCATTTTCCTGCTTGTTGTGGCACGTATACTGCATGTTAGGGCACGTTAGTTAAAACAAATATTTTAAACTGTTTTGTGTCTCCATCAGATCTTATTGTGGACAAGTACAAGAGAGTGAGCGAAAAGGTGTGTCTTGTTACCGCGATTCCTGAGAGATCTGGGAGTGTTGTGTTCTGGGGTGTCTAATTATTTGTTTCTCTAAGAGTGTGAAGGAGAGCAAGTGAGACACTATAGCTAGTCGGTCCTGGATTTGTGGGGACTAAGGTGGTGGGAAGACTCAGTCCCCATACACCAAGGTCCCATTTCCTGCGCATAGTTCTGTATTTGTGCAGAATCCCTGCAACAGTCTGTGTTTTATGTATCTAGTGTGTATATGTTTTGTTTCCTTGTGCAGAGATAATAATTCTTATTTTACTTTCTTGGTCATTTATGTTTGTTCTGATTGATTTACACAGTTATGCAGGTGGGTTTAGTTTATATTTCACTCCAATTTAGTAGTTACCAATGGGTTAACGTGGTGATGTAAGTTTGGGCATATTTGCCTGACTTCACCTCGCATTTGGATTATGATTAATATAAAATTGCACCCACCATGCTTACTTCATCGATGGACTGTTCACTAAAAAACTGCAATTTCTTAGATTTTTTGCTTAAGGTCCCTTTTTATAATTTCCTAGTCTAATTTGGCATTAATAATGCCTTTGCTTGATCAAATTCATGATGTTTGTGTGATATGAAGGTGCCATATAATATTTTGTATTGTATGGATAAGTGTTGTATCTTCTGAGCTGAATATTAACAGCAATCAACTAATATACTAGCACGAAATCTTTTACTTTTAAGGGCCCAATTCCGATGTCGTTCGGAAGGCCTCCGAATCAGATTTGGCTTTGCCGGATCCGATTCGTAGCCCTTTTTACGACAGAGTCGTACACAAGTCCGAACAACCAAGTACGATGCGAAGATCACGTAAGCGCTGACCGAATCGTTTCCGGACCTGAACCGCTCCGTACGACTCATTCGCAGCCAGATCGTACAGCGCAATGGAGCAGAATTCCGACCGAGCGAGTACGATTCGGACAGCCGCTACGCCTCGGTCTCAGTGAGATGAAACGGCTGTCGGAAGCATACTTCGGGGGGCCGTAACAGGCCCCCCTGCACCCGGGGCCCTCCAAATCTGTCACGGGGGTGTGCCTATGGGTCCCCCCGATCCAGGCATGCACAGTGTGATGGGCAACATGGGGTGCCCGCCGCAGGGTGTACGCTTTTCCCCACCCACCCCTTTTCTGCCATGGGAGCCTGTGTACGCTTCTTTACACAGGCTCCCATAGAGTTCAATGGGAGTCCGAGCGAACCGAGTCCGTAAGCATACAGCAGCATCATACTCGCTCGTTCGGACTCCAGGAGCACGTCTCGCTCGGAAAACCCTCCGGATCTGAGTCGTACGGAGGGCTTTCCTAGCGAGATCGGAATCGGGCCGTAAGTGTTTGCTTTCTGGTAATGCTAAATCAGCCAACCACCCTTTCGAGGTTGGTAAACTGAATATCAATAAACAGCATAATACTTATACCTGTTATTTGTAGTGTTTAGAAATGGCATAAGTGAGGTACGAAGCACTACATATAAAATAAAACGAGTGCAGGTGAAACTGTGGGTATTGGGCAGAAGGGAATTAAGTTTCTTAATAATCATCCTATACATTGAAACTGCGAACTGATCCTGATATTGCATGACATTCTAGCCTTTACATCTGAAATGGTGTGCTTATAATTTACTGCATCAGGTATGCTTTAACTCTCTCTAAGGGTTACGCCAGGTGATTGTCTCATATAAAACAAACAAGCCTAAGCTCTCCTGTCAAATACAGTGCATCTCTTTAAAGATCTATATTACGGAAAAAATTCGTACCTGGTAATTATCAGTCAAACATTTTCCTCTCTTCTTTGTTCTCTTTCCCGCATGTATAGGTATTCCGATTAAATTAAGGCAGACAACATCTAACTAAGGGTTAGTCCTACTTCCCTTCTGGTTGCTGCCAACTGCGTGACGTCTGTTCATTTGCTCCTTAGTGTTCCAAAGGTTTAGTGTGGCATTTGCTCAGGTAAGCCAAATAATTCATAACAAGTATAGGTAGCGGAGTCATTTAAATTCTCTGGAGCGTAATTCTTGCAAGACATATTAAATAGGTAAATAGTATTTCTTTCTTAGTATTGATTTTGAAAATTCTAAAGTGATTCTGCTTGAGTTCATGCACCATCGCTGGTTTATAACGTGATTTAGAATGGGAAATGAATGAATGAAACAACGAATGAATGAATGAATGATGTGATGAATCAGTAAATTGCTCGTGTGAATAGTTTACTTCATAGAGTCACTGATGAATCCAGAAATGCAATGCAAAATTGGGAAAACGAATGAAGATCAGCAGGCCCTATCACTTTCTTTGCCAAGTTAGGTTGAATCTCACTCTAATCCTTGGACAGAAGCAGTGAAAAGTGTCCTTCCTTACTGTTCTAACTCAGTATCCGTTCGGAGACAGTAAACAAGAATTGTGTGTCTATCTTCTACTGCCATTTTCAAGCAATAATGCACGCTGAAATTAAAAACGCCACATGCCAGACAGAAAAGAAATCATAAAATAGCTTCAGCAATTCAAAATGGCAGAAAAAGAGCAGTGCAAGAGAGAAATGCACTGTCAACGCCAATAGGTCTGGCCTTTGCAAACCTGTGCGATGGTTGAATTTTCTTTTCTTATTTTTGATTGCAAGCATATGCCACAAAAAAGATGCTGCTTGAAACAAGCAGACACTTAAACGTGGCCTCCATATGGTTGGAATAAAAAATGTAAATTGAAAAACAATCACTGCTGTGACTGTTTAACTAATGAAGTTTTTTTTAAAAATTGCATGCCTTTCACTTGAACATTTTGTTATTATTATTTGTGAACGAGATAAGAATAAATCACCGCATAACCCAGCACTCAATTTGGCGACAGATACAATGTTACAATGTCACTTAAACATTTCATAGCAACAGCATTAAAAAGTAGACATAAAATGAATCACCATCTAAGTGGGGGCCAGAATTGGAGGGAAAATATATAACTGTCATTTAAAGTTAAAATAAAAAAATAAACAAAATTATTAAAACACCCTTTGAACCAGACTTGTCACTGGAGAGTAAGAGAAAGGATGTTAAAAATGTGCATAGGTTTTGTGCAGTCACTCAAAATGATGGGCACTATAGGGTAAGGTGGGCTGGCCCATTGCCACACGCTGTATGCTGTAATGCACAGAAGCAAAATGCGAATGTCAATTTAACAGACCAATGGAGGAAGCCTATTAACCAAAAAGCCCCTAACTGTCTGTATATTGTAAATGAGAGTTTTGGAAAAATAATAGTCTGGCAAAACAGCTAAAGCTGTCTCATAGGCCAACCCTAAAAAAGGTAAATGAAAAACCATTAGGGAACATGAGCAAGTATTGTTTAAAATCGAAGTGGGTAAAAAGAAAGCGTCTAGTTTCTTGAGAGCCTCGACTGTAGGAAAAAATATGGTGGTATGTCAGAATACTTTGTACAGAATTATTGTCTGACAACAATATTGTGACCAACATATTGTTCACAAAACCTATTGCCACATTGGGTGTAGCTTATTCAGTATTTCCACCACTATGGTGATATTTTTTTAATTAATATTTAGGAAGCAATATTTCTGTCAGTTGATATTCTGAAGGCGATATTCTAGCCTGACCCTGGAAAAAAGCTGTACGCAGTAAACCAATGGTCTGTTTGTGTGAATACTTTTAGAGAGTTGGTTGAATTCCCAGTAGCTGATGAGTTAGATATTGATAAGTGTATGTACAAATAATATGTCACATATAGTACATCTTCTACAATAAGCAGTTCTAAGGGAGTTTAGAAGATTACAGGGTGAAGGTGCACGCAGTGCTTTGGAAGGCCAACAAGGTTGGAAGGAGGGTGTGATCTGTGGTTTTGGAGTTCAAGTTGGAGCGGGTGTACTCTAAGAAAAGTTTTAAAGATATGGAGTGGAGCGTTATATCTTACATCAGCTGGAAGGGAGTTCCAGATATAATGTCCTATTAAGTTGAAGGACTGGAACCTTGCAGCAACACAAGGTGTCTTCAGAGTATCAAGGAGATTATGACTGGCATGGCTAAAGATAGTACTTTTTCAGATGAACCGATCACAGGGCATTGTCAAGACCTACATTTCTGATCACTTTGTAGTGGTACACATCTATCCCTGTGTAGTGTTAGTCAGTGAAAGCACCTCTGAATTGGTTACAGTCTTTTAATACTGCAACAAAGCAATGCTATCAATAAAAGAATCATCCCATGGATATCCAAAAGGGAAACTCATAGTCTATTTGTAGGCTAATTTCCGAAACTACAGTAGTCTAAATGACTCCTTCCTTGCAGTTTACTCATATGCTTCTATCACTGACCACAGCCTTATCTCTTACCTAGATGGTCACACTACTTTCCCAAATCAACACATACAGTGCACTTATAAGGCTGTTTTTGAGAGTTCTACCACAGATTATTTCTACTGTGGATAGAGAGATTACATAGGTGCCCTGTAATAAACCAGTAGAAAAGTAGAAATTGATTTGGGAATGTCATACTAAAATTCCATTGGAAAATCAGAACAAGTGAATGCCTGACAGGATTTGGGAGTGGAGACCTTTGTGCACACACTATAGGGCTGACCCAAGTGCAGCCTCCAGGGGTAGGGTTGAGGTCCGACTCTCATAAATAACTGAAATTGATGTTGATTTAATGCCCAATCTAGTATTAGGGTTGTAGCTCGACCCCATGCCACCAAAACCTGATAAAACAGGCTACGACATTGGGCTAATAGCAATAAAGAGGGATATCGCAAGATTGTGGGGCTTGCGAGTTGTACCAGATTTTTAGACTGGGAGTATAAATTGTACTGGTTCATGATGGCTAAGAATGTGGTTTATGACAGCAGGAACTGTTCAAATAAGTCTATGTGTGAAGGGTAGATAGCCTGGCTGATGACGGCTGTAAGCCAGAAACCGGTCCCAGGATGCTTGTTTCCGGTCCAGGGAAGACATGGCTTGGCAGTTCGGGCTGGACTGTTCCCATGAGGCACAGGGTCAGACTGATTTGCATATGGCCATGTCTGAACTGGGGTGGCGGAGTGAGCTAAAGAATGATGATGGATTAAACCCAGATCAGTTGACTGGGGGTGAGTGCTTGCAATGTTCAACACTCCGTCCATCATCCCCTTTGGTTTTACTATGTTCGCCCTAAGTTGGCAGGTTATGCCCAGACGTGGGTCCCTTGCTCACTTTGCCACTGGATTCAAGATAGTCTGGCTGATGGCGGCTGCAAGCCAGAAACCAGTCCCAGGATGCTTGTTTCCGGTCCAGGGAAGACATGGCTTGGCAGTTCGGGCTGGACTGTTCCCATGAGGCACAGGGTCAGACTGATTTGCATATGGCCATGTCTGAACTGGGGTGGCGGAGTGAGCTAAAGAATGATGATGGATTAAACCCAGATCAGTTGACTGGGGGTGAGTGCTTGCAATGTTCAACACTCCGTCCATCATCCCCTTTGGTTTTGCTATGTTCGCCCTAAGTTGGCAGGGTATGCCCAGACGTGGGTCCCTTGCTTACTTTGCCACTGGATTCAAGATAGCCTGGCTGATGGCGGCTGTAAGCCAGAAACCGGTCCCAGGATGCTTGTTTCCGGTCCAGGGAAGACATGGCTTGGCAGTTCGGGCTGGACTGTTCCCATGAGGCACAGGGTCAGACTGATTTGCATATGGCCATGTCTGAACTGGGGTGGCGGAGTGAGCTAAAGAATGATGATGGATTAAACCCAGATCAGTTGACTGGGGGTGAGTGCTTGCAATGTTCAACACTCCGTCCATCATCCCCTTTGGTTTTGCTATGTTCGCCGTAAGTTGGCAGGGTATGCCCAGACGTGGGTCCCTTGCTCACTTTGCCACTGGATTCAAGATAGCCTGGCTGATGACGGCTGTAAGCCAGAAACCGGTCCCAGGATGCTTGATTCCCGTCCAGGGAAGACATGGCTTGGCAGTTCGGGCTGGACTGTTCCCATGAGGCACAGGGTCAGACTGATTTGCATATGGCCATGTCTGAACTGGGGTGGCGGAGTGAGCTAAAGAATGATGATGGATTAAACCCAGATCAGTTGACTGGGGGTGAGTGCTTGCAATGTTCAACACTCCGTCCATCATCCCCTTTGGTTTTGCTATGTTCGCCCTAAGTTGGCAGGGTATGCCCAGACGTGGGTCCCTTGCTCACTTTGCCACTGGATTCAAGATTGCCTGGCCGATGGCGGCTGTAAGCCAGAAACCGGTCCCAGGATGCTTGTTTCCGGTCCAGGGAAGACATGGCTTGGCAGTTCGGGCTGGACTGTTCCAATGAGGCACAGGGTCAGACTGATTTGCATATGGCCATGTCTGAACTGGGGTGGCGGAGTGAGCTAAAGAATGATGATGGATTAAACCCAGATCAGTTGACTGGGGGTGAGTGCTTGCAATGTTCAACACTCCGTCCATCATCCCCTTTGGTTTTGCTATGTTCGCCGTAAGTTGGCAGGGTATGCCCAGACGTGGGTCCCTTGCTCACTTTGCCACTGGATTCAAGATAGCCTGGCTGATGACGGCTGTAAGCCAGAAACCGGTCCCAGGATGCTTGTTTCCGGTCCAGGGAAGACATGGCTTGGCAGTTCGGGCTGGACTGTTCCCATGAGGCACAGGGTCAGACTGATTTGCATATGGCCATGTCTGAACTGGGGTGGCGGAGTGAGCTAAAGAATGATGATGGATTAAACCCAGATCAGTTGACTGGGGGTGAGTGCTTACAATGTTCAACACTCCGTCCATCATCCCCTTTGGTTTTGCTATGTTCGCCCTAAGTTGGCAGGGTATGCCCAGACGTGGGTCCCTTGCTCACTTTGCCACTGGATTCAAGATAGCCTGGCTGAGGTCCTGATCTTTGGGGCTAAATCCTGTTTCTGGTCTCCTTCCTGGTGGCCATCCAATCTCAGTTCACCTCCTACTCCACTTAGGACAGTAAAGAATCTGGGAGTCATGATTAATGGCAAGTTGACTTTCTCTGATCAGGCCAATGCAGTCACTTCTGCTGCTTTTTACATGCTTAGGCTGATCAAGAAGATTCTTCCTTCCATCCCAGCTCACTTGCAGAAATTGGCTGTCACCTCATTGGTTATGTCAAAGATCGACTATTGTAATAGGCTATATCTCAGTGCTCATCAGCATGTTATCAACAAGTTACAAATCTTGCAAAATGCATTCGCCCGGCTACTGTTTGAAATTCCTAAATATCACTCTATTTCAAATTTTGTTAATGAACCTCACTGAATTCCGGTGAGACATAGGATTGCTTTTAAAGCGCTTTGCATTACCTTCAAAGCACTGCATGGGCAAGGCCCTGATTTTCTTAGAAAGAGCTTTAACTGGTATACTCCAAGCAGGTCTCTTCACTCAGCCTCTGACAAACTGGTGGCATTGCCCAAGTTTTATCACATGTCCCGGGGCGGCGGAGGCTTTGTGCTGGGAGCTGCTAAAGCCTGAAACGAGCTTCCACTTTATATTAAAGTCATGCTAAATCTTTTGGCCTTCAGAAAGGTCTTGAAAACCTGATTCTTCTCTGTAAAATAACTTCTTCCTTTGGGGTATCCTCATTTTGTATCTCAGCTAGCGCCAAGAATGCCTTTTTGGTAATAGAGCGCTCTACAAAAATAATAGCATAACATAAGAAACAAACATTTAAAAACATCCCTTGGAAAAAATGCACAGGCGATAAATATCAGAGGAAGCTCGTGATCTTAAAATATGAGCTTTTCCCAAAAGACTACGGTCATTGATAGTATCCTTTCCAACCTGTTTCTGTCAAAATAACAACCAAGTGAATACCCATCATTCATGACATCACTTTAACATTTACCCCAGCAGATGTGCAAGACACATCTCTGAAGTCTCCTTCAAACCATAGTGCCGCTTTGAATGTCCTCAGTATGATAAAGCATTACTTTGACTGACAAGGTGGGCAAACGTTTTTAGTGACAGATACCTCTGCAAGTCATTTTCTGTGATCTTCCCCTCAGCCACAATACATGGCTTTGAAATGGGTTCTCAACCACTAAGATAGGTCAGTCAGTTTGTCGTGCATGGCTGAGATGTGTGAGGCATCTGCGGATTCGATTCCCCAAAATGTAGAACACCTTAGATCTCCAACACAGTTCTGACCCAACTGCCCTCCGATCCTGGAAACTACTTAAAGCACCCCTTCTACAAATTACTTTCCTGCGTCCTTTTTCTGGGTGACGCTACCAAAGAATTTGTTTGGGTGATTTTCCAATTCATCACTCTGGACTCTAACATCCCGCTGCTTATTGTTTGCTGTTCTGCTTTGCAATTACTTTACAATTCACCTTTATGAATCTATCACACAAGGACAACTAGTACTCAGCAAAACTAAATAAATCCCATTGTCGAAAAACTGCGCTCTATTTTCAATTGTGTCTTGATCATTGTTTTGTGTATTAAAATGTTCCATGTCAATTGCTCTGATAAAGTGATTTATAAATTACAGACTTTTATTATTTCTCTGCTCTGTGTGTCTCCAAAGAAATAGCAGTGATAGCTCTCGTCATGAGCCAATATTTACTAGAACGTGTTATTTGCACCATAAGGAAAACATCTCCTCTAAAAATAAATGTTGCTTGAATGCATGATAAAAAGAACTGAAACAAGTCTATGTTGTTTTTAGAAGTTTTTGAATTGAAAAATGCATATTGTTGAGGATGCAACGAAGTTGACCACTAAACAGCAGTAAAATCCAGTAACATAATTGTGTTTGAAAGCTACAAAGCCTAAAACAGTTCGAATACACTATAAGAATAATCCACCTCTTTCATATTGCAGCTGCTCTTTTCGCTCAATGGTGGTGATGACATCAGCTGGGGAAAGGAATCCAGCTCCGAAGGGAATACACAGCAGCTGCCAAACGCGGGTTGTGGAGGAAGCACAGCGCCTCTTTTCTCAAGACTTTCTGTGAGGACCCTTAGTAACAGTGATGAGGTAGCCTGCTGGAGAGAAAACAAAATAACACATGCCTGATGTATGTTATCAAGAAACAAAACTCAGATATTAAATGACAAAACTATAGTAGGCACACAAATGAGATTTCACATGAAAAAATGGACAACAGGAGAAATAGTTGTGAAAATAATAACTTGAGTCTGGAAAGCACATTACACCCTTAGATGCCGTTTTGCAAACAAGTTTCAGTTTTAATACTTTCCACAAAATTCTCCCGCTTGTATATACTTTTTTTTGATATTCTAATAAGGGCATTAGAATAAATGTATTGCAAACGAAATGTTTCTCTCCGTTTTTTCAACACCGAACAGACACCATATGTTATAATTGTTGAATTACATCATCCACTGAAAAGTAACCCATGACCAGTTAGTTATTGTGGTTCAAGCTGATCTGCTTGAATTGCTTCTATTTTTCCCACATTCTTTATGTATATAAAGCACATTAAGTGCTAAAAGGGGATAATCACGAGTGGAAGGCAGTAAGAATGCGACGGAAAAAGCGACTTTGATACATAAGAAGCATTAGCAAAGAGCATTTTGTGCACACATCTACAATATGTAAGAAAAAATTGGCAAACATATGAAAAAAAAATTAAATATAGGTGTGACACAGCAGCCTATCTACAACAGTGTGTCAGTGAAGTGCCCTCCTTTGCAGGCAGCTGTGCACATGTGGTCAGGCAAAATCCCATCACTCACAGTGCAAAATAATCAGTGGGTGAAATGGGTTGACCTACTTCCCCGGGGGAATATGCTGTGGTCTGCAGAAGCAAAATGTGAATGGAACAGACTAATGAATGATGAGGGCTGTCATGAGGCCCCCATATCGATGTATGTACATATTCACTGAAAAAACACAAAGGTTAAAGGAAAGTTATAGTTAAGTGTTAAAATGAGTAAAAAAATAATGCTTAAAAACCAAAGAAAACACTGAAATTCACCAGTTATAGTTCAGTGAGCAACTATAAGATGTGTCACCACCAGGCTCTGCTTATGACCTCACATATTACATCAGTGATGACATGTTAAATCACATTCCTTGATAGCATTACCAATCACATCTCAAAATACATCATTGATGACATCATTGATGACATCATCAGAGCTACTACACCTCAAGTTAATCTATACACCGCTTGATCATTTTAGAAAAGAAAGTAAGTAGTAAAGGGCCCACAAATATATACCGCATCCATTGACTGTTTGCACGTGTGCATCCATGAAATCAAAATAGTGTAGTGCTGGAGATAAGTCCGACTCAGTATGGTAAAATGAGTATGGTGCACACTTTAACTACTAGCAAAATTTTAAGTGCAAACTAATTCACGTAGACAAGTTAGAGACTTAGCTCAAGTAGTGTGGGTTGCAGAATCATATCACAAACAGATTGTCGTTTAGATCAAATTCCTATTGCCAAAATATGTGAGAAAAACTAAAGCTTATGTTTACAATACTTTATTCTGTGCACATGCTGATATTAAAGAGTTGTCATATACTTCGATTGACAATTGTTATATAAACTGGAGATTTATAAGGTACAAAATATTTATAACCAGACGTTCTATGAAAATACTGAGACAGTATGCTTTGCTAAAGAATGGATAATCTATGGGGTGATTCACAAACGGTTCGTGTCGCAGAATGAGTGTAAGTGTTGTTGTAATGGTGTACACTATTCTGCACATTTCAAGAATATGTGTAAGGTATTTTTACAAACATGCCTTATCAGTTTCTCACTGTGCCATTGGATTCAAGCTAGCCTGACTGTTGAGGGGTGATACCCTGAAACCGCTCTCAGGATGCTTGTTTCTGGTCCAGGGAGGACCTGGCCTTGAGGTTCAGGCTGGACTGTTCCCATTGGGAGCTGTCATAACTGATTTGCATATGGCTGGTCCAAACTAGGATGGCGTGGTGAGCAAAAAAATGGTGGATTAAACCCAGATCTGTGACTGGTGGTGAATGTTTGATTTTTTCAGCATTCCGTCCAACTTCTGTTCTTTTTGCATTTATCTATGGCTAAAGCATAGATGTGAAGCCGTTGACTTAAACTTCTAATTCGATTAGTTATTTAACAGGCACATCGCATTAAGGTAAATAATGACCAAACATTCTTTTTCACAGTATTTTGTGATTAATACATTTCTGATCTCGTCAATGTCTACAGAGACATTAAGTTCCTCACACACCTGAATACAAGTAAAACAAGCATTGGAAATGCAATCGGTCTCGCATTTCCTTGAGTTAGAGCTCTTGAGAATGTAAATGGCAATGTTTTTACCTCTGTGTTATGGAGTGTATGAATGTGGTGTGTAGTGGAATTATGTGGTTTGTATTGGATCAGTTGTGTAAATGTGTGGCGTGGAATTGTGTTGTGTGGGTGGATTTGTGTAGTGCAATTATGTGGCATGGTGTGATGTGGAATTATGTGGATAGTAATTAGGTGGTACTGAGTGTTCTGGAATAATGTAGAGAGGGATTGTGTGTTACGGAGTGTACTTATGTGGAATGGTATTTTGTGTTGTGGAGTGGTATGTAGTGGAGTTTAATTATGTGGTGTGCTGTCTAATTGTGTGACACAATGTGGAATTGTGTGGTGTGGATTGGATCTAGGTGATGTGTTTAGCAATTGTTTTATTGAGCCGTATTATGTGGTTTGGTGTCGAATTAGGTGGTGTGGATGGGAAATGTGTGGAGTTGAATTGTGTGGCGCCTAACTGTCTGGACAGCTTTGCGTTTTTGGTGATGGCAGTTGAGCTCTAAATTGTTTCACAATTAATATTTCCGGGGACTTTCTGACAGTGTAGATTCATAATTGTTTCTCTTAAAGTGAACATAAAAGTACTTAGAAAATAATGTATTTATTTTTCGTCTTTATCAAACGCAGACGTGCCCACAGAGAATTGGAGCACTCGACCAACTAAGGGAGCACATGAGAAAATGTTACAATTTAATGGTGAAAAAGGTAGCAGTGTTTGAAAACGAGCTGCATGGATTGACATTAAAGGCTAGGTGGCCATAGAGGGGCCTTGCTTGATGTTGGAGGGACCCATGCCCCACAAAAAATTTCTAATAGACCTGGATTTCAAACGCCTGACCTGAAGTCAGTCAAAAATTAAAGCAAGAGAAACCTACTGAAATATCGCCTGAAAGGAGGTGGCACGCTGGTTAAGACTTCCCTCAATGGCACCATTGACTGTCTCACACGGAGAAGCAGTGAAAATCGGCACAGGGCGACTCCCCTTGAACAGCATTGATTTGACTCTCTAGGGCCGTAACACGGATATATGGTTTGGAATGACCAGATAGGCACCTCTTGCAGACTCTTTTCATCCCCACTTCCTCCTTTGTCACCATTGTCTACGTTTGCCTCTCGTGCTCTCAGTGAAAGTCTGATCTTGACAAATAAATTCCGGTCCCCAGACAGGAGTGCCAGTGGCCACTACCTGCAACCACCAGCACAAATTAAGCACGGTGCCAAGTCTGCAGTGACAATGGCGATCCCCTCTGAATCTCACGTGCAACATCCAATGCTTCCCAAAAAGGGCGCACTATAATAAGTACTGTAGTGCACAACTTCTGCACAGTGCTTGAGGACCACCAGCGGTAGCAACGTGCTGTGCGATTACGAAGGCCAATAAAATGCCACCCCAGTCTCGACTTTGGCAAAAAATAACATGGGTGTGTGAGGCATGGCCACGAAGCTAAGCAGATATTAGTAGGAAATAATGTAATTGTGTGCGCAGAGAAGTTATCTGTCTTTATCATGTCATGTGATCTGATTCCTCTTGGGATCGAGATGTACCGTATCAAGAAATAGATAAATGTATGCGCACTATATTTGTGGATGATCTATGCTTATAATTTGGGACATGTGCTTGACATGGATTTAAGTGCAGGTCGACTTTTTGTGTGGAGATATTTATGCACGGTCTGTTTTTGAGTCTGTGTTTTTGCAAAGGCTGTTTTCCAGTGAAAACATTACACTAAAAGCAACAAACATGGCTACACACCGCTGGGCCCTGCATGGTGCCTGCTAAGAGATGCTACCCCTCCTTCAGGTGCTTGCACCAGTGCCTATGCTGGCCTTGGCATTGCCTTCCTAAAGATAGGAATGAACTTGCATTGGAGGTGGGGGTGGTGATGCAGCTAACACTACTGAAGGGGCAGCGGGGGCTGCCCGGCCCCTTAGCCTCCTCTTCCTCTAGCATGAGAGGCTGGAGATCGTCCCTCAAATTGGTGATTTCCAGGATACCAGGGGGAGGAGTAAGGGAGGGAGAAGAGGAGCAAACAGGGTGGGGAGAAATAAGGGGTAAAGGTTAAAGGGTTGCAGGGTGCGGGGGAAGAGGAAAGAAAGGGAGAAAGTGATTTAGGAAATAAAGGAGGAGGGGAAGAGTAGAAGAAGGAAGAAAAGATTGAAAGGAAGTAAGAGACGCATAAAGGAAGGACAGGCAAAAGGTGTTCGAAATAAGTGAGAGCAAAAAGCGGGAGAGATAAAGAGGACCAAAGGAGTGCAAGGGAAAGAAGGGGTAAAACGGCAGAGAGGTACAAAGGTTTGTGAGTGTTGAAAGAAGAATCAGATGGAGGGGGCGAGGGTGAAGGAGAAGAGATAAGGAGGAAAGGAGCAAATGGTAAGAGAAATAGTCGAGAGTTGGAGGTGAAGGGAGGGGCGAAGAGAAAAAACAAACATGAGGAGTGAGAGCACAACAGCAGTTATGATGAGGGGGTGTCAAAAAAGGCACAAGAGAGGTGGGGTAAAATTTTGGAAAATGGTATCAACTGGAATATTTTCAGTGCTTGCCTCCTCGATAACGTTTTTTTTGCAAGAGTCGGTTGGGAAACGGCCGGAGGCATTTCCTGCACAGCCCGAGCCTGGTGCTTAATTAAAGAGTCTGTGGTCCGGGGTGTAGTGACTCCAGCCATCTTACAATAGTTGTTCGGACTAATCCCTGCCATAGCCCACATAGTACGTACCTGCAAACAGACGAACAGCATAATGCGGACATGTTTAGATCAAAAGAAAGACTTACAGGGCCGTCGGGAGAGCAGCAGCAAAGTGCATTCTTTTAGCAACACGCGCCCACTTCTTGGCCACTGAGCTTCATGAAACATGAAGCGTTGCGGCCGTTAAGCGGGTGCTGTGCTGATAAAAGGAAAAATGCAAAAACAACAGTTGATGGACAGAATGCAGAACAATGTCATACATTCACCCCAGTACAGAGATCTGGGCCTAAATCCATCATTTTTTTGCTCACCATGCCATTCCAGTTTGAACCCAGCCATATGCAAATCAGTCTTGACCCTGTGCCTCATGGGAACAGTCCAGCCCGAACTGCCAAGCCAGGTCCTCCCTGGACTGGAAACAAGCATCCTAGGACCGGTTTCGGGGTTTCACCCCTCTTCAGCCAGGATAGCTTGATTCCAGTGGCATGGAGAGCACGGGACCCACGTCTGGGCATACCCGTCCCACTCGGGGTGACAAATGCAAAAACAACAGTTGATGGACAGAATGCAGAACAATGTCATACATTCACCCCAGTACAGAGATCTGGGCCTAAATCCATCATTTTTTTTGCTCACCATGCCATTCCAGTTTGAACCCAGCCATATGCAAATCAGTCTTGACCCTGTGCCTCATGGGAACAGTCCAGCCCGAACTGCAAAGCCAGGTCCTCCCTGGACTGGAAATAAGCATCCTAGGACCGGTTTCGGGGTTTCACCCTCTTCAGCCAGGATAGCTTGATTCCAGTGGCATGGAGAGCACGGGACCCACGTCTGGGCATACCCGTCCCACTTGGGGTGACAAATGCAAAAACAACAGTTGATGGACAGAATGCAGAACAATGTCATACATTCACCCCAGTACAGAGATCTGGGCCTAAATCCATCATTTTTTTGCTCACCATGCCATTCCAGTTTGAACCCGGCCATATGCAAATCAGTCTTGACCCTGTGCCTCATGGGAACAGTCCAGCCCGAACTGCCAAGCCAGGTCCTCCCTGGACTGGAAACAAGCATCCTAGGACCGGTTTCGGGGTTTCACCCCTCTTCAGCCAGGTTAGCTTGATTCCAGTGGCATAGAGAGCACGGGACCCACGTCTGGGCATACCCGTCCCACTCGGGGTGACAAATGCAAAAACAACAGTTGATGGACAGAATGCAGAACAATGTCATACATTCACCCCAGTACAGAGATCTGGGCCTAAATCCATCATTTTTTTTGCTCACCATGCCATTCCAGTTTGAACCTAGCCATATGCAAATCAGTCTTGACCCTGTGCCTCATGGGAACAGTCCAGCCCGAACTGCAAAGCCAGGTCCTCCCTGGACTGGAAACAAGCATCCTAGGACCGGTTTCGGGGTTTCACCCCTCTTCAGCCAGGATAGCTTGATTCCAGTGGCATGGAGAGCACGGGGCCCACGTCTGGGCATACCCGTCCCACTTGGGGTGACAAATGCAAAAACAACAGTTGATGGACAGAATGCAGAACAATGTCATACATTCACCCCAGTACAGAGATCTGGGCCTAAATCCATAATTTTTTTGCTCACCATGCCATTCCAGTTTGAACCCAGCCATATGCAAATCAGTCTTGACCCTGTGCCTCATGGGAACAGTCCAGCCCGAACTGCCAAGCCAGGTCCTCCCTGGACTGGAAACAAGCATCCTAGGACCGGTTTCGGGGTTTCACCCCTCTTCAGCCAGGATAGCTTGATTCCAGTGGCATGGAGAGCACGGGACCCACGTCTGGGCATACCCGTCCCACTGCAAAAACAACAGTTGGTATCGCTTTGTTCGCCCTAAGTTGGCAGGGTATGCCCAGACGTGGGTCCCTTGCTCACTTTGCCACTGGATTCAAGCTAGCCTGGCTGATGACGGCTGAATAGCCAGAAACCGGTCCCAGGATGCTTGTTTCCGGTCCAGGGAAGACATGGCTTGGCAGTTCGGGCTGGACTGTTCCCATGAGGCACAGGGTCAGACTGATTTGCATATGGCCATGTCTGAACTGGGGTGGTGGAGTGAGCTAAAGAATGATGATGGATTAAACCCAGATCAGTTGACTGGGGGTGAGTGTTTGATTTGCTCAAGCGCTCCGTCCATCATCCCCTTTGGTATCGCTTTGTTCGCCCTAAGATGGCAGGGTATACCCAGACGTGGGTCCCTTGCTCACTTTGCCACTGGATTCAAGCTAGCCTGGCTGATGACGGCTGAATAGCCAGAAACCGGTCCCAGGATGCTTGTTTCCGGTCCAGGGAAGACATGGCTTGGCAGTTCGGGCTGGACTGTTCCCATGAGGCACAGGGTCAGACTGATTTGCATATGGCCATGTCTGAACTGGGGTGGTGGAGTGAGCTAAAGAATGATGATGGATTAAACCCAGATCAGTTGATTGGGGGTGAGTGTTTGATTTGCTCAAGCGTTCCGTCCATCATCCCCATATTTGGTATCGCTTTGTGCTGATAAAAGGAGCTCGTCAGCATGCACACCCACAGAAGTGCCGGAGTAAATTATAAGAAAACAAGACAACTCGCTGCTAAAGCAGCTGTTAAAGCAAAGTGTTACGAACATGTACAGTGGTGCAACAGAAGCCCCTGCAGCCTGTAGTGAGTGCGAGGTCGGCTCCACAGCTAAGCCCCACTATTCAGGTACACTCTTTATTTATGGACTGAGCAACGAGAGAACGGAAAAACGCCAGGACACAGTTGAGGGAGCGGAGGAAGATAAATACTCACGTAGGCCAACGGCGCCCTCAGTAACTTTGTCAAAGAAACAACCATGGCGTCTCTCCCCTGTGCCAGCAGCGAGGCAGCCGTCTTCGATTGTGATGTCACCTGGACATCACATGGGTACGCCCACAACATTAAAGAGATTGCCGATAGATTAAACTAATAAAGTAGCGGCCATAAGCGTGTGCTGCGCTGTTGCATAGTCATTAATATCAGTGAAGTTAATTCCTTGTTATCGACTTTGCATATGCCAGTCTAACAAGGAAGTGGTTCGGTCCTTTTGAATTTTCCACAAATGGGAAGCGCGCTGGATGTGAAGCATGTGTGGCGCTGAGGAAGGGAAACGCATGATGAAGAAAAGTAGTCCCCGCACAAAGACATAAACACGTAAAGCGTAATGATGTTGTACTTGGTCGGTGCTGCAAGGAGAAAACCGGAAATCAGAAGGACGGAACAAAGGCGGCAGATTGCCCATTGGAAAGCAAGTTTTTTTTAAAGGACACCAACCCAGACAAATAAAAAGCACCGGCACGGAATGGGTGGAGTTCAACTCCTAAACCATACACAAGAGGTCGTTAAGCGACAGCGCAAGCGCTGTACGCTCGACCTAAAAAAGAGCATAGTCTCTACTAAATGGGGGTGCTTTCAAAGATATGCCTTATGTCCTGCATGTTAAAACGGTAGGGATCATAAGCCCTACAGAGGTGGTAGAAAATTGGGTCTAGGTGTAGGTTGATGATACCTTCCAGTATGACTGTCACATTCATTGGATGATGTCTTAACTGAGGACATCAATGATATCTTTTGAGATGTAATCAATGATTTAATAAATTATCAAGTCATGTGTGATGTAATATGTGAGGTCATAAGCAGTGTGTGGTGGGGCTGCAAGTTATAGTTAGCTCACTGACCTATAACTGGAAAATTTCAGAGTTTTCTTTGGTTTTTATGAATTTGTTTTTAACTCATTTCAGCATGTAGCTAGAACATTACTTTAACCTTTGTTTTTTCAGTGAATTTCTTTTTTTTAATGTAATCTACGATCTTAATACTATAACTAACTATAATACCGGTTTAATGTGAAGGTTTTTTAATGTTAGTGACGATCTTATAACAATACCTATAATGTCTATTTAACCTTATTTTTTAATGAATTTATAGGGTTATTTCTTGGCCAGTTGCAACAGTATGTTGGCACAGGCCCACCCCCTACTGATGGCCTTCCCTCTGTGGTCAACTTGCTGCATCTGGCCCCGCTCCCCTTTTACTTGCCCTCCATTCTCAATCTGCATGCCCGTGTCCCACCTCCTGCCCTCCGTAGTTAACTTGCTGGCCCTTCCACCCTCATTCCTGTCCTCTGTTATCCATCTGCTTGCTCTGGCCCCTCCCAACTGTCTAACATGGTCCACTTGCTGCCCCTGTCCCCTTCTCCTCTCCCTGCCCTCTATTCTCTGTCTGGCTGCCCCTGACCTCTCTCACATCCCCATGATCCACTGAGCTGCCCCTGCCCATGTTGGCCTGCCCTCTGTGGTCAGCTTGCTACCTCTCCCTCTGATCCACACCATGCTCTCCATTCTCCATCTGCATGCCCATGCCCTTCCCCCCTGCCCTCCATGGTCCTTTATGCTGACCCCGTCCATACCTGCCTGCTCAACGTGGTCAGATTGCTGCCCCTGCTCCCTTCTGCCTGCATTTGTTCAGCCATCTGTGTGCCCTTGCCCAATCCTGAAAGCACTCTGGGACTGCTTATTGCCCCTGCCCATGCCCTTCTGCCCTACATGGTCAGCTTTCTGCCCCTGCCTCATCCTCCCTCCTGTTCATTCCCTGTGTGTGTGCCCCTACCCCTCTCTCCAGCCCTCCAGGTGCTGTTGTGCCACCCCTGCAGGCCTTTCCTTCTTGGTCAGCTTGCTGCCCCGCCCCCATCTCTCTGCCTTCCATCATCTGAGTATGTGCCCTGCTCCCTCGTTCCAACACTATGTGGCCTTTTGTGCTGTCACTGCTCCTCCCACTCGCCCTCTGTGCTCAGCTTGCTGCCCCTGTTGTCTGAGTTTGTGCCATTGCCCCTCCCACCTGTCCTGTGTTGTTAACTTGCTGTCCCTGCCAAGCTCCCCCATTATCTCCGTTCTCCATGTGGATGACCCTGCCCCAGACTCCTGCCCTCCATGTTTCATTGAGCTTCCACTGCCCCTCATGTCTTCCCTGCATGGTCCATTGTGCTGCCACTCCCCCACCCTATCTTCCCAGCATGGTCAGCTTTCTGCCACTGCCCCTTCCCTCTCCCCCCTGCCTTCCATCGTCTGAGTCCATGCCCCTAGCCCCTCTCTCCTGCCCTGAGTGGTCCATTATGCCGTCACTCCCTCCTGCCTTCCATGGTTTATTGTGCTGCCATTGGCCCTCCTGTCTGACCTGTGTAATCTGTTGTGCTTCCACTGCCTTCCTGCCCGACGTGCGTGGTCATCTTGCTGCCCCTGCCCCTTCCCCTGATCTCTGTTGTCTGAGTCTAGCCCCTACCCCCTCCCTTCTGCCCTCCATGGTCCTTTGAGCATTCCCTGTCCCTTCAATCTTGCCCACCATGGTGCTTTGTGTTGCCACTAATCCTTTCATCTGCCCTATGCGGTCCATTGTGCTGCCATTGCCTCACCCACTTCTCTAAGTGGTCGGCTTGCTGACTCTTCCTCTCCTGCCTTCCTTCATGCTTTCCATGATGCATTGAGTTGCCTCTGCCCCCGTGTCCCTGCCCTCCATTGTCCACGTGCGTGCCCCTGCGCCCTCCTTCTTGCCCTCCATGATCTGTTCTGCCAAAACTGACCTCCCGCCTGCCGTGTGTGGTCTATTGAGCTGCCACTACCCGTGCAGCTTACCCTGTGTGGTCCACTTGCTGCCACTGCCACATTCCGCCTGCCTATAATTGTCCGAGTCTGTGCCCCTACACCATTCCTCTTGTCATCCAGTGTCCATTGTGCTACCACTGCCTCTAACTCTCGTCCTCCATGGCTCATTGCACTGGCACAGCCTCTCTCATCTGTCCTGCATGGTTGGCTTGCTACCTCTGACCCTCTCCCACCCTTCCCTTCATGGTCCGTTGTTCTGCTACTGCCCCTCCTTCCTGCCCTGCGTGGGTCTGCTGTACTGCCACTGTCCCTCCTGCTAGCCAAGCATGGTCAGTTTGCTGCCTCTGATCCTGCTCCCTCCCCCTGCGATGGTCGAGTCTGTGCCCCTGTCCCCTTTCTCCACACAGTATTCTAATGAGTAAATAGAGCGCTAATATTACGTATTTATGACAAGTGTGTGGCACACCTGAAGTCATCTTGATAGAATCAAAACTGTAAAACCTAAAGCATTTCCTTTAGAATTCCTAAAAATAAAGGGATTCTTTTTCTCATAGAAGTTATACTTATGGCTGTAGAAAGCAAAAATGAGGACACATTTTCTGAGTTCTCAAATAGCCACAAAGGGCTTTTTAACTAGTTGCTATTTTTTTATGTTTTTTATTCAATTGATCACTTGATTATTTGTTTTATGAGTTACCTAAACGTTTTGCATACTTCTATCATTGGGCTATATTTGGGCTATATTTACGGGATATGTGGGCAATATATGTTTTTTTTTTTCAGGCTGCCATTTTGGAAGACTTTTTTAGTTATCAAACTCCTTTATTTCTTCATTCACTGCAGTATCCTTTGTAGGAAATGCTTTCAGTTTGAAAGTTTTTATTCCATCAAGATGGCTTTCAGGTGTGCCACACTTTTGTCATAAATACAGAACATTAGCACTATAGTTACTCATTAGAACACTGTGGTAAGATTGCAGTTGATCACCAGGCAATTAACCTGTGGGCTGCTGCTCGTTTTGAAAGAACGTTTCAGTCTACATGTCAGAAGGTTTTACTGAAATGGATAAGAACGATATTTGAGAACTGTTAGACCTGGCACCATTGGCGTGGGTCTCCCTTCCATTTTTTGCTGTTGCCTCTTATGTTTTTGCTGGTTTTAGATGCTTTTGGGCACTGTGCCACTGCTGTTCAGTGCCACAGTGCAAGTGCTCCCTATGGTAAATTGATGTATGGATTAGTGACTCCATGATTGGCTTGATTGGTTTACTTGTCAGACCCTAGTACAGTGCACTGCGTGTGCCCAGGGCTTGTAAATCCAATACTGCTGGTGGGCTTGCAGCACTGGTTGTGCCACCCACCGGAGCAGCTTGTAAAGTGTGTCTCAGGCCTGCCATTGCAGGGCCTGTGTGCAGTCTGGTACTGCCATGTTGACTGGGCAAGTGCACCCACTTGCCAGTTCCTAAACCTTCCCTTTTATACATATTAGTCACCCCTATGGTAGGCCCAATGGCAGGGTGCATTGTAGGTAAAAGGTAGGACATGCCCTGATGTGTGTGGCATGTCCTAATAGTGAATTACGGCCATTTTCATTTTTTCACTATTGCAAGGCTACCTGTTCCCCATAGGCCAGAATGGGCAGTTAGATTATTACATCTTATAATTCTAACTGACTCAGGGAACCAGGTAGAAATTCGAGTTTAGTATGCCTGAACTCAGAATGATAAAATACATCTTTTAGTGAAGTTGGTTTTAACATTCTGTGTTTGAAAATACCACTTTTAGAAAGTAGGTATTTTCTTGCCTAACTATCCAAGCCTGCCTCTGCTAGGTTGTGTATTCCTTGTCTGGAGTTTGAGTGACAGGGGCTGGGGGATTCCAGGAGACAGGGTGAGTCAGCACAGAGCTGAATAGAGAGATCTGCATGCAGATGGGAGGGAGGAGTTGCACCTGGGACCTGAATAGGGCTGTGCCTTTCCTCCACAATGCTGGCTCCACCTCCTGTGGTGTGTCTGATGTCCCTGGCCTGCACTGTCAAAGGAAGAGAAGGAGTCCTGTAAACAAAGGGCTCCAGGACTGAGCAGAACTGGTTTGGACTAGGCAAAGGCCTCTCTGCCTTCAGAGAACAAAGAGAAAAGTAGTATAAATATTGGGACCCAGACCCAAGAACTTTAGATCACTTCTGGGAATCAAGACGAACCTTTGCTGAGGAGAAGAACCAGGAAGCTGAAGGAGGAGACTACCCCTGTGCTGTGTGTTTGGGGGTTGGCCTGCAGTGGTTGCTTCATTACCAAAGAGAGGAGAAAAGGACTGAGTGTGCTTTCTATCAACTTGAAGAAGACTCTCCAAGGGCTTGAACTAGAGCTTGCCTCCTGCCTGAAGTCTCAGGGATACAAGACTTCACCAACCAGCTCCCCCCTGAATTCCCTTGCTGGGAATTGAAGTGCCTGCTGTTGTGCTGGGCCTTCTGAGAGACTGCATGTGGCTGGGAGGTGGAAGCGCGACGCAACGACGAGAAGCGTGTCGCCGCCGCAGCCGCTGTCATCGCATCGCCAAGGAAGCGAGACGCCGCTGCCGCTGTCATCATCTCATCGCCGAAGAGCGGCGCATCGCCGGAGAAGCGGGACGCTGCCACAGAGGTCATCGTCGCATCACCGGAGAAGCGCGTCGCAGGGCCTGTCGCGGCTCCAAAGATCATCGAGTCGCCGCACGGCCGTCGGGCGTGCACGCATCACACCGACGTTGTCGCATCGCAACCAAGACGCCACTTTGTCGCATCGCACCGGAGAAGAGTATCGCATTGAGGTGCCATCTTGTCGCATCGTACCGGAGAGCAGTAAGAAACCGACGCATCAACTCCCCACACAGTAAGGAAGCGAGCATCAACTCCCCTGCACAGCAGTAAGGAACCGACGCATCCACTCCCTGCGTGTAAGGAACCAACGCATCACCTTCCCTGCGACCCCTTTTGTTTTCTTTGCGTTACGCATTCAAGGTACATTGAGAGTAAAGTGTCGCATTTACAACTTGAGAGAACTGAGCTATTTTATAACATTTTTAAGTCTATTTTTGAGTACAGTATTGTGGATTTTTGTCATTTGGTCTTGTGTTAAGTCTATATAAAAATACTATTTTTATAATACAACCTGTGTGGTGTCCATCTGTAGTGTTGTCACTGTATTACTGTATGTGTTCACAAATGCTTTACACACTGCCTCTGAGATAAGCCTGCCGGCTCGTGCCAAGCTACCAAGGGGGTGAGCAGGGGTTATTTTAGGAGTGTAGCCCCTTACCCTGACTAGACGCAAGGGTCCCTATTTGTCACAGGTACCTACCTATGCCAACTAGAGACCCCCAAATCTAACATTGGTGGTCAGCGGTGAGGATTTGGACTTGCATTTGTGATTCATGTACAGTGATTGGTGTACACTGCTAGTGAGTGCAGACCATAACGCAACCACATACTTTTTGAGAGGATTTTTCCTTGGAACTACTTTTGCTATTTTTTATTCCTGAGAACTGCCAGTCTTTTTGCTACCATGAGCAAGTCAGCATCCATAGTATCTGTAGACATTGTTTTGGAAGAAGAGAGAATTGATACTTACACTGTGCCTCATCTCAAAGCTTTGTGCAAGAAATTTAAAATCTCTGTGAAAGGCCTCACCAGGAAAGAGGAATACCAGAAGGCGCTGAGGGCCTGGGTAGAATCTAGGAATGCCAGTGAGCATCCTGAGGAGCCAGCAATGGAGGCAGAGGATTTAAATAGGCAGCTTGAGGGGCCAGTGGGCCTAACTGGAGGGAAAGCACCTTCAGGGGCAGGCAGCAGTGTTTCTTCCAAGGGATTGTCCCCAGGAGAGCTGGAGGACAGAGCAAAGGAGAGGCTGCATAAGTTGGAGCTAGCTAGGCTCAAAATGGATGGTCAGAAAGACATAGAGAGCAAGAAAATAGAGCTTGGGATGGAATTAGAGATGAAGAAGTTAGCCTTAGAGGAAAAGAGAATGCATTTTGAGCATGAGAGAGGATTGAGGGAATTGGAACTCAAGGCCAAAAGTTTAGAGGTTCCTCCCTCGGGTGGCAGGACATCGCCAGTGCATGTAGAAGCAAGAGCCTACATTCCCAAAGATGTATTTAAAGATTTCTACAAGAATGAGGATATTGGTCAGTGGTTTAGGGCTTATGAAGCTGCAATGTTGGCCCACCGGGTCCCTGAGAAGGATTGGGGAGCGGGGTTGTGGGGCCGCTTTGTTAGTGATGGGAGGGACACTTTGTTGGATTTGCCTACAGAGGAGCAGATGTCCTATACCCACATGAAGGGAGCCCTAATGTCCAGATTTGGTTTGACCCCAGAGTTATACAGACAGAGGTTTAGAAATTGTAGGAAACTGGAGTCTACCACTTGGGTGGAATATGTGTCTTTCTTTTGCAGATCATTGGATGGTTGGGTGAAGGGTAGCAAAGTGGATAATTTTGAGGCGCTCTATGATTTGCTTGCATGGGAGTACTTGTCAAATAACTGTTTTCCAGAGCTACGCCAGCATCTTATTGATAGCAAGCTGACTAACCCTAGGAAGCTTGCTGAGGAGGCGGACCGCTGGGTGAGCACCCGGGTCCAGAAGGGTCATGTGGGAGACTTCGCCAAAGGTGGGCAGGGTCCCCAGCAGAAGAGTGGGGGGACGGGGGTAAACAGAGGGAGTTCCAGAAAGGGCCCCAAAGTAATCCCCAAGGGAACCAAGGGAAAGGTTCTCAGCCTCCCCCTGAGAAGAAGGCAGTGGCCCCGACAGATAAGCCTGTTCACAAGGGGCCCAAGACCTGTTTTAAGTGTGGTCTAGTAGGCCACTGTTCTTATGATACTAGATGTCCTTGTATGGGAAGACAGCACCCACTGGTGCACCACCCCGGCAGTTGGCTAGTGTAGCCCTGGGGGAGGAGATGGGTGCCCAAGGTGGGTGGGTGCCCAAGGTGGGTGGGGTCCCGCAGAGATGTCCCTTGTCTCTTTAGGAGACTGTGAGGTGGTCCCCAGGACCCAGCTGCCTGATAACACTAAAAAATACAGGCAGTGGGTGACCATCAATGGCAAGAGGGTGGAAGCTCTTAGAGACACCGGAGCCAGTGTGACAGCTGTCAGTTGTCGGCTGGTGTCTGAAGAGCAGGTAGTCCCCAATGCATTTTTCCCAGTTGTTGCCGCTGACAACACAGAGAGCCACTGCAAGGTGGCACAGGTTCCCTTTGAGTGGGGGGGTCTCAGGGACTCTTCAACTAGCTGTGAGGCCAGCCATGCCTGTTGAATGTCTGTTAGGTAACGATTTGGAGAGCTCCCCTTGGGTTAAGGTGGAGCGAAGAGCTCATTTAGAGATGTTGGGTTTGCCTGAGTGGGCCTGCGTGGCCACTCGGTCTATGGCAGCCAGTAAGGGTGTTCAAGAGGACCTGGAGCCTGAGAAAATGGCCCAGGTGCCTGCCTTAAAGAGAAGAGGTAGGGGGCCCGGGAAACCGGCACCTGAGATTCCCACGGCCCAGGAGGAGGCAGACCCTGAGGGGGATGCCCTGGAGCCTACCGGGGAAGAGATTGCTGAACTGGGAGACCTGCCAGAGCTGACCCATTGCCAGCAAGAAGGAGGTCCCTCCAGGGAAGAGTTCTGTGAGGAGCAGAAGAAGTGCCCTTCTCTTGTGGGTTTGCGGCAACAGGCTGCAAACCAGGCAGCAGGTGATCGGTCTGGATCACATTGGATCTACTGGGAGAATGGTCTCCTGTATAGTGAGCCTAAGGTTGCTGAGCCTGGGTCAGCCCGTGTGCTGGTGGTACCCCAGCGCTTCAGAGCCTTCCTACTGGGGCTGGCTCATGATGTGCCTTTAGCAGGACATTTGGGGCAGGATAAGACCTTTGAAAGGCTTGTCACCCACTTTTATTGGCCCCAAATGCGCAAGAGTTCAGACACTCATTGCAGGACCTGTCAGACTTGCCAGGCAAGTGGAAAGAGTGGGAGGAAGCACAAGGCTCCTCTCCAGCCATTCCCTGTGGTCAGCACCCCCTTTGAAAGGGTGGGCATTGACATTGTGGGGCCTCTGGATCCCAAGACAGCCATGGGCAACAGGTTCATCCCGGTCTTGGTGGACCATGCCACCCGGTACCCGGAAGCCATCTCTCTCAGGACAGTGACGGCCCCCGTGGTGCGACATGCACTGATGGGGATTTTCTCCTGCATGGGGTTTCCCAGAGAGGTGGTGTCAGACCGAGGTACCAACTTCATTTCTAAGTATATGAAGTCCCTGTGGCAGGAGTGTGGTGTAACCTATAAGTTCACCACTCCTTACCACCCCCAAGGAAATGGGTTGGTTGAAAGATTCAACCGAACACTAAAAGGCATGATTATGGGTCTTGAGGAACCTATGAGGCGTAAGTGGGACATCCTCTTACCATGCCTGCTGTTTGCATACCGTGAGGTGCCACAGAAATCTCTAGGGTTCAGTCCCTTTGAGCTTCTCTATGGACACCCAGTGAGAGGACCTTGGAGTTTGGTCAAGGAAGGCTGGGAGCAATCGCCCAGGAAACCTCCCCAGGATGTATATAGCTACATGCTGGCCTTCAGGAACCAAACTAGGCAATTCAGAAAACTCGCTGAGGCGAATCTGGAAGCCAGCCAGGAGGAGATGAAGCGGTGGTACGACCAGAATGCCACTCTGGTTGAGCTTCAGCCTGGTCAGAAAGTGTGGGTCATGGCCCCCGTGGAGCCCTGTGTGCTCCAGGATAAGTGGACCGGACCATTTGAGGTGGTGGAGCGCAAAAGTCCGGTTACCTACTTGGTGGACTTGCGGTCTCCCAGGAACCCCTTGCGGGTCCTGCATGTCAACCGCCTGAAGCCCCACTTAGAGAGGTCCGAAGTGGGCATGCTCCTAGAATCAGATGCTGGAATGGAGGAGGAGACTGAGCCTCTTCCTGACCTCCTGTCTGCAACAGAGCGAGACGGGTCAGTGGATGGAGTGAACCTCTCTGCCACCCTGACCCCAGAGCAACAGAATGACTGTCACCAGTCGCTGGGACAGTTTTCTGACCTGTTCTCCCTGATTCCCAGTGTCACTGATTGGTGTGTCCATGATGTAGACACTGGGGACAGTCCTCCTGTCAATAACAAAACTTACAGGGTGACTGACAGGGTGAGAGCTTGCATCAAGGAGGAGGTCTCCAAGATGCTTGCGTTAGGGGTGATTGAGTCCTCTAACAGTCCTTGGGCCAGCCCAGTGGTCTTGGTCCGCAAGGCTGCCGCACCGGGTGTCACGCCAGAACTGCGGTTCTGTGTGGACTACCGAGGGCGCAATTCAGTCACCAGGACTGACGCGCACCCCATCCCCAGAGCTGATGAACTCATCGATCGGTTAGGGGCTGCCCGGTACCTCAGCACGTTTGACTTAACGTTTGGGTACTGGCAGATCGCCTTGACTGATGGGGCAAGAGAGAGGTCAGCATTCTCCACACCAGATGGGCACTACCAATTCCGGGTTATGCCCTTTGGGATGAAGAATGCCCCTGCCACCTTTCAGAGGTTGGTCAACCAGGTGTTGGCTGGACTGGAAGAGTTCAGTGCCGCCTACCTGGATGACATTGCAGTGTTCAGCGCCAGTTGGGAAGAACATCTGCGCCACCTCTGGGAAGTGTTGATGGCGCTGCGGAGAGCAGGCCTCACGATCAAGGCGAGTAAGTGCCAGATCGGGCAGGGTTCCGTGGTATACTTGGGACACCAGGTTGGGAGCGACCAGGTGGCGCCCCTACAGCCCAAGATTGAGACCATCCTGGCTTGGGAACCCCCCAAGACCCAGACAGAGGTGAGAGCCTTTTTAGGACTCACCGGGTATTACAGGAGGGTTGTCAAGGGGTATGGCAGCATTGTTGCACCCTTGACAGAGCTGACTTCCAGGAAGCAGCCCAAGAGAGTGATTTGGACTGACACCTGTCAAAGAGCTTTTGATGCCCTGAAGACTGCCATGTGCACGGCGCCCGTGCTCCTGGCACCCAACTTCTCAAAAGAGTTTATTGTGCAAACAGACGCTTCAGAGCATGGTGTGGGGGCTGTTCTATCACAGATTAATGAGGAGGGCCTAGACCAACCTGGAGCCTTCATCAGTAGGAGGTTACTTCCACGGGAACAGAGGTGGAGTGCAATTGAGCGTGAGGCATTTGCTGTGGTCTGGGCACTGAAGAAGTTGAGACCATACTTGTTTGGGACTCACTTCTGGGTTCAGACAGACCACAGGCCCCTCAGATGGTTGATGCAGATGAGGGGTGAGAATCCAAAGCTGTTGAGGTGGTCCATATCCCTACAGGGGATGGACTTTACGGTGGAACACCGCCCTGGTACAGAACACGCCAATGCGGATGGTCTGTCCAGATTTTTCCGCCTTAGTGATGAGAACTCCCAGGAGGTAGGGTAGTTCTCCCCACATTTCAGCTGGAGGGGACACGTGTTAGACCTGGCACCATTGGCGTGGGTCTCCCTTCCATTTTTTGCTGTTGACTCTTATGTTTTTGCTGGTTTTAGATGCTTTTGGGCACTGCGCCACTGCTGTTCAGTGCCACAGTGCAAGTGCTCCCTATGGTAAATTGATGTATGGATTAGTGACTCCATGATTGGCTTGATTGGTTTACTTGTCAGACCCTAGTACAGTGCACTGCGTGTGCCCAGGGCTTGTAAATCCAATACTGCTGGTGGGCTTGCAGCACTGGTTGTGCCACCCACCGGAGCAGCTTGTAAAATGTGTCTCAGGCCTGCTATTGCAGGGCCTGTGTGCAGTCTGGTACTGCCATGTTGACTGGGCAAGTGCACCCACTTGCCAGTCCCTAAACCTTCCCTTTTATACATATTAGTCACCCCTATGGTAGGCCCAAGGGCAGGGTGCATTGTAGGTAAAAGGTAGGACATGCCCTGATGTGTGTGGCATGTCCTAATAGTGAATTGCAGCCATTTTCGTTTTTCACTATTGCAAGGCTACCTGTTCCCCATAGGCCAGAATGGGCAGTTAGATTATTACATTTTATAATCCTAACTGACTCAGGGAACCAGGTAGAAATTCGAGTTTAGTATGCCTGAACTCAGAATGATAAAATACATCTTTTAGTGAAGTTGGTTTTAACATTCTGTTTGAAAATACCACTTTTAGAAAGTAGGTATTTTCTTGCCTAACTATCCAAGCCTGCCTCTGCTAGGTTGTGTATTCCTTGTCTGGAGTTTGAGTGACAGGGGCTGGGGGATTCCAGGAGACAGGGTGAGTCAGCACAGAGCTGAATAGAGAGATCTGCATGCAGATGGGAGGGAGGAGTTGCACCTGGGACCTGAATAGGGCTGTGCCTTTCCTCCACAATGCTGGCTCCACCTCCTGTGGTGTGGCTGATGTCCCTGGCCTGCACTGTCAAAGGAAGAGAAGGAGTCCTGTAAACAAAGTGCTCCAGGACTGAGCAGAACTGGTTTGGACTAGGCAAAGGCCTCTCTGCCTTCAGAGAACAAAGAGAAAAGTAGTATAAATATTGGGACCCAGACCCAAGAACTTTAGATCACTTCTGGGAATCAAGACGAACCTTTGCTGAGGAGAAGAACCAGGAAGCTGAAGGAGGAGACTACCCCTGTGCTGTGTGTTTGGGGGTTGGCCTGCAGTGGTTGCTTCATTACCAAAGAGAGGAGAAAAGGACTGAGTGTGCTTTCTATCAACTTGAAGAAGACTCTCCAAGGGCTTGAACTAGAGCTTGCCTCCTGCCTGAAGTCTCAGGGATACAAGACTTCACCAACCAGCTCCCCCTGAATTCCCTTGCTGGGAATTGAAGTGTCTGCTGTTGTGCTGGGCCTTCTGAGAGACTGCGTGTCGCTGGGAGCTGGAAGCGCGAAGCAACGACGAGAAGCGTGTCGCCGCCGCAGCCGCTGTCATCGCATCACCAAGGAAGCGAGACGCCGCTGCCGCTGTCATCATCTCATCGCCGAAGCGCGGCGCATCGCCGGAGAAGCAGGACGCTGCCACAGAGGTCATCGTCGCATCACCGGAGAAGCGCGTCGCAGGGCCTGTCGCGGCTCCAAAGATCATCGAGTCGCCGCACGGCCGTCGGGCGTGCACGCATCACACCAACGTTGTCGCATCGCAACCAAGACGCCATTTTGTTGCATCACACCGGAGAAGAGTATCGCATCGAGGTGCCATCTTGTCGCATCGTACCGGAGAGCAGTAAGAAACCGACGCATCAACTCCCCACACAGTAAGGAAGCGAGCATCAACTCCCCTGCGCAGCAGTAAGGAACCGACGCATCCACTCCCCTGCGTGTAAGGAACCGACGCATCACCTTCCCTGCGACCCCTTTTGTTTTCTTTGCATTACGCATTCAAGGTACATTGAGAGTAAAGTGTCGCATTTACAACTTGAGAGAACTGAGCTATTTTATAACATTTTAAAGTCTATTTTTGAGTACAGTATTGTGGATTTTTGTCATTTGGTCTTGTGTTAAGTCTATATAAAAATACTATTTTTATAATACAACCTGTGTGGTGTCAATCTGTAGTGTTGTCACTGTATAACTGTATGTGTTCACAAATGCTTTACACACTGCCTCTGAGATAAGCCTGCCTGCTCATGCCAAGCTACCAAGGGGGTGAGCGGGGGTTATTTTAGGAGTGTAGCCCCTTACCCTGACTAGACGCAAGGGTCCCTTTTTGTCACAGGTACCTACCTATGCCAACTAGAGACCCCCAAATCTAACAAGAACTCATAAAAAATGTGTTCTAATTTTGTTTTTAACACTAACCATAATTTCTATGACAAATAAATGCCCTTGTTTTATTAATTTCTAAAGTAAATGTTTTAAGTTTTACAGCTTTGATTCAACCAGGATGGCTTCAGGTGTGCCATACTTTTTTCATAAATAAGAATGTTAGCGCTCTAGTCATTAGTCAGAACATTTGGATGCTGCAGTAGAACACTTGGGAATACACTGACAGGCTGTAGAGTTGTTATCATGGAAGTAGTGACATCAGTAGAATGTGGAATGTTGAAGTTAGAATGTGAGAAATGACAGTTGGAGAAATCAGTTGCTTAGAAGACACGGAGTACTTGGTCGAATAAAAAAGGAGCTTATTTAACTTCCATTTGTGTAGCGTGTTGCTACATAAAATTGGCGGCGAATTGTGGCCAAGCCTTATTCATGAACCAACATGTTCCCAGACTGTGTTTCCCAATGAAGCTCTTTGATTTTGAAGAGGATCTTTAAAGGAGCATCTTTCTAATGTGTGGCTGAAGAGGCTGTGAATGCTGGTGTCCCATTGAGAAGACCCTTTGTAGTGGTGCCTCCTTCCAGTGATCAGCAGGGTAGCTATGATGGGAGGTGCAGGGGAGCTGCGAGACTAGTACGCTTGATGGAGCACTGTGTGCGTGCAGGCTGCGTGCCTCTCCCCAGAGGCTGCTGTTGGAGGGTGCGTGCTCCTCAGGCATACTATACATTGAGGTGTTTTGGAGCAGGGAGTACAGAGGAGATTTAGGGAGTTTGGTTCTGTGGCAAGCCTTTTTTCTTTGACGCTTGATTTTCTATGCGTGCAGTTGTATTGTCTTGTGCTGAGGCAGGGAACAGTGGTATACGTACATGCTTTGACAGGCATCGACTGTCATATTGGTAGTAAAGGGTGCACAAGATGGGCTTTGAAAGGCATCAACCACCATTTTGGAAGAGCAGGGGCAGCAAGGGCAGAGGGAGTAACAGTGCACGGTGAGGTGATGCACTCACCTTGAGTATTCGGTGTGGAAAACACTCTGTGATTCACACACCTTAAAGCAAAACTAATAATTTTAAGAATGCTGTGCGGAGTACACTCAGTGATTCACACACCTTAAAGCATAACTACATAACTACATATCTTAAACATTCAATGAAAAGAATATGTGGTGATTTTAAGCTATTACTTTTAATACTTTTAATGTTAATAATTTGTGACAATATTTAAGTAAAAGTGACAAGTGGATATGGTCGCACATCATAAGTCATGTCAAACTACATAATTGAAAGGAATTGAGTAAACTAGTATTGTATTAATTCTGTACTTGAGTAAGCTAGTACTTGTATTAATTCTGCACTAGTGGAGTGTATGTTCCAGACTGAGATCTGTATTATCCTTACATTGGTACATTAAGAGAAATGGTGAAAGAAGCCAAAGCCACACTCCACTTCTAACATGGCTAATTTTACGGTAAACCTTCCTAAATAATGTTTGTGCAGTCCAGGTAAACTTCCTATACCCTGGCTACACTGGAAGGAGTATTTTTTAAACTACATAGCAACTATTGATTTCAAGGACAAATTGCATTCTGAAAAAAAAAAAGTGTATTACTACATTCATTGGGTCCTGAAGGATTAAGAATTTATGGACAACTCCATAGGGAAATGATGGTGGGGAGGGGGTGGTGGTAATGTGTGTGTTGAAGCCATAACACAATTGGACTAGTATTCTTCTCCCAAGGTGTGTATGGGGTCACCAGATTCAAATTCTTTCACAGGAAACAACAAAAGAAAGAAACTATCGATGAATATGTCTCAAAATTGAGAAAATGATCATCAGAATGAAGGTTTGGAGATCTACTTGAAGAATTGATACGAGATTAAGTAGTAATTCATGCACATGATTCAACAATACCGGAAAGGTTGTGGATTAATGGTGATGCAGAGTTAAAAGATGTATTGTCTATAATAAGTAAGGCAGAAATGTCAGGAAGGTGTGCTTAAGCGATAAAGAAAACTACTGAACCTGAGTGTGAGGTGGTAGTCAAAGTTATCATTGACAAAACTGGGAACAAGTCATATAAAAAAAAGGGGACAAATCTCAAGTAGTTAATGAAAAACTAAAATGTTACAGATGTGACATTACGTCCCATTTAGCAAATAGTAAAAAACTATCCTCCACTAAAACAAAAATGTAGTAGATGTGGGAAAATTGGACACTATGTGCATGTCAACAAGATGAAACACAAAGGGAGAATATGGGAGAGAGTGGTCAGTTGCATACTTAAGAGAGCCCCATATGCCCCAGACATGGATATATGGTCGCTGGTACCCTTCGCACAAATCGCACACACAATGGCTATAGATTGCAAGAGGCCCAGGAAGCATTCTAACTATGTACAGGCCAATTCCTACAATACGCAAAGATTGCGGCAACGGCGAGACAATTATGGCCCACCTTTCCGAAAGCACCATAGAGTACTCGAACTCTGGTTACAATGCTAGAGATCGCAGGGGCCCATAAATTGATAACTCACTTACACCATGCACTGCGATCTGACAAACAGCTGCAAACCCTACCAATAAAGAATGCCTGGCAACCCCAGGCTGAATACTCAATCTCTGAGCAGGACTGGCTCAAAATACATGCAGGGGTTAAAAGAGTGTCAGTGAGTGCCCGCTTTAAATTGTTACAATATAATTATATATCAAAGGTTCCCACCAGTTTGAGACGCACTCTGACATCCACTACAGCAACCTTCATGAGGTAAAAGCCGGATCGGCGGGCAGATCCAGTTTACAGCATGCCTGTCGATTCACGCCTGACACGTTTCGTGCTCATTGCACTCTTCAGAGGCGCGACAGTCAATTTGGCATAAAGGCCACACCTCCCACTTATGATATGAGCCCTCCAATGGGCGACTCAAATGAGTCTGCGTTGATTAATTATATATATATGACTTATTTATCCCCCAAACGTCTACATGACATATACCCCACTAGAGACCCACAATGCCCGAGATGTCAAGTGGTACTGGCAGACTGGCACTGCCCCGTAATACATCATTTCTGGACAGAGATTTTGGGTCAGTTGTGTAGACTACGGGTTGCAGGATCCCACAGACAGTAAAGGTGTGTCTGCTGGGCCTTCTTCCCGAGAATCCCCCCAAAAAATGCTCAGTAGTCGATATGCTATCTTAGGACTCCTTATAGCAAAAAGGTGACTTGCAATTCACTGGATAAGTCCCTGGGCTCCAACAAGGGAGGCTTGGGAGGCGGACATGGTAGAGTGGACAGGAGCAGAGGAGGTGCATATGAGGCAGACGCGAAGGGACCACGAGGCACAGGAAACACTAGCAGCATGGGCGCAGATGACTCAGAACCTACTCACAAATACACGTTCCCAGAGGGGAGCCTCGCCTGAGAGGTCTGGAGGGAATGCATAATGATAAGGATAGCAAAGAGAGACCCCCCCCACGGTCAGATGGGTGTTGATCCGTGGGGAAGGACAGTGCACATAATGACTCTGTGAGGGAATTGATCCTTTATGAGGGAAAACTTGAAAATTACCTATCAAGGAAGCTCAAGCGGGGAGGGGGAAGGGTAAAGTTTCATGTTTAAGTGTTACTATAGCTTGCTGTTATACTGGATATGATGGATCAAGAGGGGGACTTTCTTGAAAGTCAACAGCAATTTGTAATTTTGGTTCTGATACTCCTGATGTATGTACCTAAATGACCTTCATGTGGAATTCCTCTCTGATCTAAATAAACTGAAAATAAAGATTTTTAAAAAAATGTCGGCAAGATGAAATAAGAGAAATGTGATACAGTAAAATGTGTTGAGATGAAAGGTACTAGTATGGAGGGTTCTAGTACATCTAGTGAAGAGGAAAGTGAGAGCGTCTTGAATATTAGAGGAAAAGTTGTACTATATATCTCAGATGAAAACAGTAGAAACAAACCTATATGTTTCATGAAGATGGGGGGTGTAGGTATACATGTAGCTGCAGATCGAGTTCACCCTACACTTTTGTGAATGAAAAAGTATGGAAGAATAACTTTGAAAAGAAATTAGGATCTTTCCTAGAGAATTCTTATATTGCACCAGAAAGTTACACGGGTGAGACTATTGACATGATAGGATTGATTTTCAGATTTAAGACTAGGAGGGCTTTGGAAAATTATATGTAGCAAGGAAGAATTTACATATAATTTTAGACTCCAATAGTAAAGAACAGGTTTGAATTGTGGATGAAGGAGAAGTTATGGGAAAGGTAATGTTGAAGAAATTTCCCAATGAATTCAATGGAAAAATTGAAAGGTTGAAACATTTTGAGGTCAAAATCATTCTCAAAGACAAAGCTATTCCTAAAGCCCACAAAGCAAGGAATGTACCAATTTCAGGAATGAAGTCAATGAGGAGTTAATATGATTAGTTAATGCTGGAATCATAGAGCCAGTAGAAGCAGCAGAGTGGTTAGCCCCATTGGTGGTTGCGCGCAAAGCCAATGGTAATGCTCTAAGAAAATTTCACCACTTTCCCACTCCAGCCTCAACACACAGTTTTCACTTAGCTGGGACTATTAAGACATGCTCTAAGCCAACAAATGTGAATCTAAAAACTAAATATCCAGTTAATTTATGATGGATCGGCAGAAAACTTGAAATACTGAGGCTGAATATATGTTAATGGTCTTTATGTAAAGAAGACTTCAAATAGGGCCTTAGTTATTAGTAAACAAACATTTTTTTACCAATAACCTACCCCCTTCAACTTTGCTGTAGGTCAGGCCCTTCATCCAGAAGTTGCTGCACTGAACGGCCTAAATGATTTGGGTGGGATGGAGCTGGGTGTGGTATATAACGAAAACGAAGCATTCACTCAAAAATGTATGGTTTATTCTCTGTGTACAACTTAGGGGCTGATTACGATTTCGTTCGGAAACTGTTCTGAATTAATCGGTCTCGGAATAATTTCCGAACGAATCTGGTCCTGCAAGTCCGACCGACCGATTACGATGCTTTCCAACATCGTTCGGACGGACTCGCATTAACTTTAATGGAAGCCTGTGTTCCATACGAGAACACAGGCTCCCATTGTAAAAAGGGGTGGTTGGGGAAAACCTTGCATCCTGTGGCAGGCACCCCATGGTGGGTTGGGAAGAGTGGTCCCTTGGGTACCCCCACGGGCCCCAATCGATGTCTCTGGGTGAAGGGGGGCCCGCAACGGGCCCCCAAAGACAGATTCCGTCAGCCGTTTCGAGTCAGGCAGACCGAATCGGAACGGCTGTCCGAATCGGTCATCGTAATCGCTCGTTCGGAAACCGTGTCCGAAAGACCGGGGCTGTCCGAATGCCTTTCGGAACCGATTCAGACTGCCCGAATGGTTTCCGGGAATCGTAATCAGTTGTTGGAAAATGTGTACGATTCGTTCGGAAACAAGGGTTCCGAATCAGATTCTGCAATACCAAATCCCATTCGGAGCCTTTCCAAACGACATCGTAATCGGCCCCATAGTGCCTTTATTGTGTACTGTGATAGGAGTTTATGGCAGTTTATCACACTTGGGGTCCTACTGTGTAACTAATAGTTTAGTCATAAATCACTCCAAAATCAAAATACATTCGGTTCCATGGTACCAGGTTCCAGGCAGTTGTTGGACAAAGAGCTAACTCTGGTACATGAGTATCCCTATCTGGGTCTGATTAACGAAAGTGGGAGTCATTGTTACTGGCAAACAAGGATGCATGGCAGTGCATTGTGGTTGATAATTTCAACCTACAATAACATTGCAATCAATACAACACCTACCACCACATCATCAAGGTAAGTATAAATTCACTAGTTTTACCTCTACCTCCACTTACTTATATTTGCCATGTTATGTAATGGTTGGGTCAATGTAGTGGATGCAATATTATTGTCATGTGATATAATGCATGTTATATAGTGAGGATATACTGCCAAGAATAAAATGCAAGGTTCAAATTGCTTCAATAAAATGTCTGGTGGCTTATCCATTGTAAAAATGAAATTGGCTCATGGGGAAAAATTAGTGCAAATGCTGAGTTATGGAGCACCAGTCTGGTGTGTTGAAGGTTTGCATGATTTGTAGAGCCCACTCAGGAGATAATCATTGGGCTTGCATAAATCTATACCAGCATCAGCCATCAGATTGGAGGTATTGCTGAAAACCACATATTTGAAGTGCTGCAGCTACAATTTCATGTTGGTCTGATATACATGGGTGAGCCAAACCACCCAATTATGGATCCTTGCTAGAACATATGATATGGCCACACTAGTTACAGATGTAGGTAAGTTGATCGCCTCCTCAGTCTTGGAAATTGGTTCTCTGCTAATTCAGCACCCACGATGAAATATTTTAAGTTAACACTACAAACTTGATTGTAGAATGGATCAATGGATATTAATAAAGTAATAATAATAATAGTAATAATATGTGTGATCAGGCCAATCTTAGCTCACTGAAGTGTTGCATACTATAGACTTATCATGCTAACATTGGCTTACATATTAACTTTTTCTCGGATGTTATGTCATATACAAGCAAAAGGTTATTCATGTTGGTCCGGCATGGTCAGCTCCTATTTCGTGAAATGTCATGGCCTTGTATAAATCTCGAGGGAGAGAGTTGTAAATGTTGTTTATGCAATAGGGAGATGGAAACGTACTTTTTTCATACACAAGAGAAAAAATATGAACAGCTACTCAGATTTTTCATGCAATTAAGCATATAAATATCATCTAAAGGGATCATGCCGTTAACTCTGATATAATCTAAAAGGTAAGCAATATCTTTTTTAAATAAGACTTTGGGTTATTTACGAAATTTTAATTATGTATTGATGATATGCTGTATAAAATATTTTCTTATATTGTTTATGGTTTTGAAAACTGGAAAAACAATCAAATAAACAAAACAACAAGACAAATAAAATTTGGTACACAGAATAGTAAGTAAA
Source organism: Calotriton arnoldi (assembly GCA_963921515.1). Classification (NCBI taxonomy): domain Eukaryota; kingdom Metazoa; phylum Chordata; class Amphibia; order Caudata; family Salamandridae; genus Calotriton; species Calotriton arnoldi. Next base: position 201,269 of record CAWUFW010003655.1, on the reverse strand, counting down.
TTTGTTAAATAATTACAGAAGATAAAAATTCTCTTAAAACCTTCAGTGGAAACAGCATTATTGTTACGATTTTATCTAAAAGAAAATCACCATATATAGTTAGCAAGATAACTATAGCTAAGTTGTCAACCGATGTGACTTTCTTAGCTTTATCTTCAAGAAGATCAATTTTGTTAATTTTTCTTGCCTTTTCTTTTGCTTTCCTCAAGATCTTTGGTTAGTCTTTATTCTCTCACTTGGAATCTATCAATAATTGTTACTTCCATTTGCTTACTCATTAGTTTCACTGCAATTTCTTTTCATTGAAATTCATTCTTCAGAAGGTATACTGTTAATATGTTTGTTTTACATGTTCTGACTGTGGTTTTCTAATGTACTTTTCTAAGTAAGGTGTTATTAGCAATAAGTAGTTAAATATGTAGAAACACAATATTTTGTTGTTTTATTATGTAACTTTAACATTTCATTCATTAATATTTTAGGGTGGATAATACTCATTCAGACCAGTCTCTATGCCATTCTAAAGTATTAATATGTGATCTACGTATCTGCCCGAATGCCACTCTATTGTGTGCTTGTAACAATCTTGCATTCCAGGCACAATGCCTCTCACTCCAATCAGTAAATAGGCATAAGTGAGAGTCACCATGTAACCCACTGCAATATCACACTTTTGATTGTAAACATCATTCTGATAGAAGATAAAGTTATTTTTCAATACAGCATATGTATGTTCAAGTAGATTTGATGTGTGATTCAAATGATATGCTAATTTAGTACTGTAAAGGGCTTTCAAAACTTTACGGTGTATAATGCAGGTATGCAATCAATTCACTGCAACTAACCAATAGCTGTTTTGTCAAGGAACATCCTAAAGCTTGCCTATAAGATTTTTGGTATCATATGTATATGATGGTAAAAACATAACTAGAGACCATAATAAATATAATCAGAGATCCTATAAATAAGAGAAGCAATGCCTGGGATTATGGGTGTAAATGGAGAAGGTCTCCCTTCTTTGTGTATAATAGGGAGAATGTAAGGGTACTGGATGTAAAATGTTCAAGTATCTACATTCTTCCGCGTCCAAAATCCTTTTCTGAAACCATTTCTGTGCAGGTTTTGTAGGTCTTTGGTGCACCTTTGTACAATAAACTGTTTTTGGCCTCTAAAACATAATCTGCAGAACTCATAATAGCTATGTTGTCTTACTTATCATTATACGACTTGAAAATGTCCCCACCCTTTCACATCTCTTTTAACACTCTTATCTCTAATTTAATAGCATTGCTTTTTAGTGATACATGACACAGCCTATGGAAATAATGAGCAACAATTTCAGAACAACATCTATAATATTATCCTTCTGTAGTCTTGGGACAAATTCAGATTTCTCTTTAACTCCAATTTCAAAAGGTATATCATGCTCATTGTCTAGTGGAGAGCACTTCGGAAGAGTCCTCAGCAAAATATTTTCAGTTTTATCCTAAATTATTTATTGAGCTATGTTATGTCATGTCATGTTATGTTATGTTATGTTATGTTCCTCTCTGGCCATGTTGAAAGCGCTAGATGTCATAGGGCAGTAGAAAGGAAGGAACAAAATCGATAGAACTAAGGAAGGAGCCTTGTGAATGGAATGCTCTTTCTGAAAATGGTGTAGCAACAAATGATGGATGGAATGCTGAATAAATCAAACATTCACCCCCAGTCAAGAGATCTGGGTTAAATCCATTGTTCTTTTGCTCACGACGCCACCCCAGTTTGGACCCAGCCATATGCAAATCAGTCTTGACCCTGCTCCTCATGGGAACAGTCCAGCCCGAACTGCCAAGCCTTGTCCTCCCTGGACCGGAAACTAACATCCTGGGACCAGTTTGAGGGTATCACCCCTCATCAGCGAGGCTAGCTTGAATTCAGTGGCACAGCATGTAAGGGACCCAAGTCTGGGCATAACCATCCCACTTAGGGCGAAAAGTGCTGAGGCAACAAATGATGGACGGAAAGCTGAATAAATCAAACATTCACCTCCAGTCAAGAGATTTGGGTTAAATCCATTGTTCTTTTGCTCACTACGCTACCCCAGTTTGGACCCAGCCATATGCAAATCAGTCTTGACCCTGCTCCTCATGGGAACAGTCCAGCCCGAACTGACAAGCCGGGTCCTCCTTGGACTGGAAACAAGCATCCTGGGACCAATTTCGGGGTATCATCCCTCATCAGCCAGGCTAGCTTGAATCCAGTGGCACAGCAAGTACGGGACCCAAGCCTGGGCATACCCATCCCACCTAGGGTGAAAAGTGCTGCAGCAACAAATGATGGATGGAATGCTGAATAAATCAAATATTCACCCCCAGTCAAGAGATTTGGTTTAAATCCATCTTTATTTTACTCACTATGCCACCCCAGTTTGGACCTAGCCATATGAAAATCAGTCTTGACCCTGCTCCTCATGGGAACAGTCCAGCCCGAACTGCCAAGCCTTGTCCTCCCTGGACCGGAAACTAACATCCTGGGACCAGTTTGAGGGTATCACCCCTCATCAGCGAGGCTAGCTTGAATTCAGTGGCACAGCATGTAAGGGACCCAAGTCTGGGCATAACCATCCCACTTAGGGCTGAAAAGTGCTGAGGCAACAAATGATGGACGGAAAGCTGAATAAATCAAACATTCACCTCCAGTCAAGAGATTTGGGTTAAATCCATTGTTCTTTTGCTCACTACGCTACCCCAGTTTGGACCCAGCCATATGCAAATCAGTCTTGACCCTGCTCCTCATGGGAACAGTCCAGCCCGAACTGACAAGCCGGGTCCTCCTTGGACTGGAAACAAGCATCCTGGGACCAATTTCGGGTATCATCCCTCATCAGCCAGGCTAGCTTGAATCCAGTGGCACAGCAAGTACGGGACCCAAGCCTGGGCATACCCATCCCACCTAGGGTGAAAAGTGCTGCAGCAACAAATGATGGATGGAATGCTGAATAAATCAAATATTCACCCCCAGTCAAGAGATTTGGTTTAAATCCATCTTTATTTTACTCACTATGCCACCCCAGTTTGGACCTAGCCATATGAAAATCAGTCTTGACCCTGCTCCTCATGGGAACAGTCAAGCCCAAACTGCCAACCTGGGTCCTCCCTGGACCGGAAACAAGCATCCTGGGATCGGTTTTGTGGTATCACCCCTCATCAGCCAGGCTAGCTTGAATCCAGTGGCACAGCAAGCAAGGGACCCACATCTGGGCATACCCATCCCACTTAGGGCGAAAAGTGCTGCAGCAACAAATGATGCACGGAATGCTGAATAAATCAAACATCCACCCCTAGTCAAGAGATCTGGGTTAAATCCATCGTTCTTTTGTTCACTACGCCACCCCAGTGTGGACCCAGCCATGTGTAAGGCTAATGTGGGCCAGCCTAGCAAATTATTGGCACCAGCGGCGACGTTTAGAAGGTCAGGGGCTGTGCATGAAGCAGCACTTACTCCAGCACAGAAGCGGGACAGGGGGCAGAAAGCTTGAAATGGGCTGGCGGCAGTTACACAGAGCGGCCCATGAAGGTAGCTCTTGTGAGGGAGTACCACGGAGTAGTGTATCCACCATGGTGGTGCCGGTGGCAAGTGATAGTATTGTGCAAAATGGTAACAGCTGTATGGCAATTGGAGTTACTCCGGTGGGAGGCTCTGGTTGTAGCCAACTTGGCCAGTGTGTTGCCCTGGTTGTCCAAGCTGGGAGTCTTGGGGGGTGCACTTGCCGGCATGTCTGACAGCGATAATGTGGAAATGGCCAGAAGGCTGGTGGCCCACTTGGACAGTCAGGGGGCCAAGTGGGTGCCGCAACCATAGCAGGCAGCGGTGGGGCACCCCCACTCAACTCAGTAATACAGGGGGTGGCAGCTCCATCGGGGTGTCAAGGAGCTTAGTTTGCGGGGGGTTGGTGGTGCCCTGCAACATACCTCAGCAGTGCAGGGAACCTCAGTCCTGGTGCCAGGGGTGGCCGCACCTCCCGCTCAGGACTCCGCAGTAACAGGTATGGCTCCATTGCCAGCTATCGGTTTGGGGAATGTGCAGTCGAAGCATGATCAGTTAGGCAGGCATGTCACAATGGATGTAAAGGAAAACATTTGGAAGGGGGTTCAGGTGGATATGTTTGATTTGAATGTTGATAGGCCTAAACGGGAGGAGGCCAAGAGGTGCAAGGAATGCTCTCACTCTAGGGACTGCAGCCATTGGCCTTATAAAAAGAGGGCGGAGGAGACATTTGTAAATTGGATGAAACTTTTTCGATTTTCCAGGCTATTATTGCAGAACGCTTTTCTAATTTAGGTGCCCAACTCATTTGCTACCAAAATAGAATAGTGTGTGCACATGATGAGTTTTATAGCAAGGCGTGGAAGGATTATGTTAAGGAGTTCAGGAGGAATAAGGCCACTAGGCCCAAGTTAGCTTGGGATCAGATTAATGGAAACAACTGGCTGTATCTCATGAAGCCACAATGGGTTTAGGCTACACCCAATCAGCCCTTTCGGGCTGGGCGAGGGTCGACGGGCAGCCTGGGTGAGGGGGGAGAAATGTTCATGTTGGGATTTTAACAAACGATCCTGTATCCAGCACCCGGGAACATGGAAGGTCAAGCACTGTTGCTCATTCTGTGGCTTACCGTTGCACCCCGAGTCCAAATGTTTTGGGAAATCTAAGGAGAGAGGTGCCAAGAAACTGATCAGCCCCTTTTGGTAAAATACCCCTCCCTGGTAAATTGGTTGGCAATGGTCCCATGGCTCAGTGTGAACAATAATCCAAAGGCAGCTCAGGCACTGTATGAAGGTTTCAAAGAAGGTTTTAGAATCCCAGCATCTGGATGTGTTGGCATATCTTTCTGCAGGAATCAGCAGTCAATCAGGTCCAGCCCTAGTGTTACTAGGGCTAAGATCCTCAAGGAGAGGGGTTTGGGGAGGGTGGCAGGCCCTTTTGGGGCAGTCCCATTCGACAACTTTGTCTGCTCTCCCCAGGGGGTAGTTCCCTAAAAAGGCCCTGGGAAATAAAGATTGATACATAACTATCAGCGTCTAGGGGTCAGGTGGTGAAAGAAGTCATTGGTGTGGTGGTGGTGAACAGTTCATCGATCCTGCCAGCAGCCCCCAGCCACAGGTTACTGAGCAACCTGGGCCTAACTTCCTGTTCTACACGAACATCATCGAAGATATCTGACAGCGTAGACAGCCCCGGTTTTATATCCACAGCCAGAAGCAATATAGCTGTTTTTACTGACCATTTGCTTCAATCAACTGCATGATTGTGGATGGCTTCCACTATTTAATCGATGGTGTTACCGTGATTCTCACTGCAGCACTCACGTTTGGGAGTACAGCCCATTTTTTGAGTGTCCAACTCTCTCTCACTTCAGTACCTTGGAGCCACTGAGCCCCTTTTGTCCTCGACGACATTTTTGCGCCCATGAGGACTCCCTTCTAATTCAGACACGGTGCCCTTTTAACCACCCTTTCACCTAACCACTTGTCCTGAGGAAGACCCCGCCAGTAAGGTTCCCAAGAACACCTACATATTTTCAGGGGTCGAAACGTCGACACATTACTGATGCCAGTATCGCCAACATTGCATGCCGCACTGTGACTCTCTGTGTTACATGGCTGTGTAATTTATTGTAAAAAATGTCTTCCTTTCTGTTAAGAATGTGTGGCAATGAATAGCATGCCCAACAATTTGATTGTGATACCCACTAGTAGTGTCTGTCACTTACCTCACTACCTCACTTAAATCACTGCCCTTTCCCCTTCCCACCCTGTCGGGCACATCAATGATGATTTTCAATGTTCTCTTGTGAAATCTGCATCTTGTGTTCAGTGTGATTAAATAACACTTGAGCATTACTTAATTCTCCTATTTGATTTACTGTTGTGAATACTATTGCATTTCTTTTTCTTTTACACTATATGGATGTATTAGTACTGGGACCACTACGCTCTATACCGTCCTACACCCAGGTCCCAGTGATTTTGGGTATACCCTTTACTTTAATGATTCCGGAAGTACTGGCAGTGCTTCTGGGTCGATCGCTTGCAGATGGCATGAAGTCCCACCCATAAAAGGGGCTGCGAAGTGGTGAGCGGGTCATTTTATCCCGCTCGCCGCTTCCGGAAGGATGTCGCTCTCCCGGAGCCCAGCTGCATCGCCAGGAGTCCTGTTCTTTTGCCCGCCCACCATCCCCATAGCCATCAGCCTGGGTTAAGCGTGACCTAGTGAGGAGGGTCGGTAGCTCTACGGGGTGTAATGGATTGGGGTATGGTGATGCTGAGTACAACTGATGCAATTTTGCATGTCTCGTAGTGATAGCTTATTCGTGATTAAAGGTCATGTTAACTTTCTCTTCTCTTGCAGGCCTATTTTGAAATGTCTTAATTATGTATTTAATTATGTATCAACGTGGGTAAAATGGAAATTATGCTGTTTGGTAATGCTCCTTTGAGATGGTCTCCGAGCTGGTGGCCAACAGAATTGGGACCTGCACCGGAGCCCAAGACTGTGGTCAAAAATGTAGGGGTCCGACTGGACCAGAAACGAATTATGAAGGAGCAGGTTTCTACCACCATTGGCGCTTGCTTCCATGCACTAGGTCTGTTGCGAAGAGTATTTCCCTTCCTCCCCTTGTCCATTCGTAAAACTCTGATCCAGGCACTAGTATTAAGTCAACTAGACTACTGCAATGCGTTGCTGATCTCAGCCAGTGAAGCATCACTGAACAAACTGCAAGTGGTCCAAACCACCGCTGCACGACTGGTCTCAAATGCTCCTGCCCTCACCCCCTCTCTTCCTCTCTTGCAGAGACTGCATTGGTTGCCAGTACGGAAGCGAATCCATTTTAAGATCTGCTGCATTGTGCATAAAGCCCTAAACGGCAAGGGCCCCAGTTATTTGGCAGAGAAATTAAAAAAAATATCAGCCTCCTAGGACGCTACGCTCAGGGACCAAATCTCTACTAGTGGTCCCACGATGCAAAAAAGCTCGGCTAGGCGGGAAAGCCTTCTTCCACTTAGCCCCTACCTTCGTGAACCAACTTCCAATCCACTTACATGAATGCTCTGATCTCCTGTAGTTCCGCAGGCTTCTGAAGACTATATTGTTCTAACCTATCCCCCTGTTTCTGACTGACTAAGCAGTTCGTGAGCGCGGAGATACCCCTTGGGGGTGATTCATGCGCTTTATAAATCTTAAATCAATTCAAATCATGTATTTGATGTCAGTTTGGCGGCTGAGGTCATGATTGGTGGGAAAGTTCGGGCTCATATAGGGCATCCCTTTTCCTTTTAGACAAAGACAACAGCGGTGTCACAGGGCCCTTCAAGGGGTGCTGGCAGCGAACTGAATTGAGGTTACAGAGATGTGGGGGGTTAGGGGGTTGCGAGTGGCCGCTGGCAGGTGGTCCTTACTGACCAACAACCCACGTAGGCACAATGAGTGCTAAGTTGACACTAGCCCTTGGGGGGAAGATGGAGGGTGTAGGGGGTGCCTGAGGTAGGTATTCTAGCGGGCAGGCGGGCCCCTTGCACAGGCGTCCCCAGTAGGGGAGGTGATGTAGGTGGCACAGAGTCCTCCCTTAAGGAGGGACCCAACCAGGTCCATTTGTTCGCTGGGCAAGGGAGGTTCAGACCAAGGGACACTACACTGGGGCCATTCATGATCTCACTCGAAGCAAACTTTGTAGATGCACAGGAACACATTTTTAGATATGGTTAGGTAATAACTGTATTAGCATCTCTGTTAAGGTTAGGCAGATAAACTTTGCAAATAAACCTGCAAATGTCAAGAGTTACTTTGTATTGATATTTTTTAATGAGTTTTTAAAATTTGTGTGTGAAATAAATACAGCCGGGGGTTTACGACCCCTAACCCAAAAAAGTCAATTTGTTGTATCTTATAGGTGACTGTGGCCAAGGGTCAACTGGGAGGATTGTTGGGGGGGTGTGGAAGTCCAAACTGCCCTGCAGGCCTCTGCGGTACCTGGCCATATTATAAGTTAGAGTCCGCATATATTGAGTATATGCGAATCGCATTTCAGTTATTGATTTGTGACCCCAAAACTGCATACAGCGATGAAAGAAAGGAATTTCGCAAAAAATGTCACACTGTAACAAATAAATAAGGAATCAGCAAATTGGAAATGGGATTTGTAATAAACAAATAACAATTTTCAAACCAAACAGAAATTTGCTTACTGTATTAAAGAAGCATTTGCAACTGTGAATAATCACAAAACAGTAAATTGCACTTGCAAATCACCTTCGAGTGGAAGCGAATGGTAACCAGGTGCAAACTGTAAGAGGGAACCCAAAATGCAACACCAACTTTCAAAATGTCAGTCCTCTATGCTTTGACAAGATGTAAAGGGAATTCTAGGAATCCAGTAGAAGAGAAAAGTGAAGGACGAGAAACAGTCAAACAGATGAGGAAGTCTATAGCAGGAGCAAACTCAGTAGCCATGACAACCTGGATCTCATACAAGAGTTACTGCTTGTGCTTGGTATACACAGACTACACAGTCAGGTTATTCCCACACATGTTCAATCCTGTGTGCACTACTCCAGCATGTCCTAGGAAGCTACCAAGGGACAATAGCAGTGGCATCTCCCAGAGTGCCCTGTGCAGTGTATTCAATAATTGTGTGCATGCTTTGTTGCCCAGATTGCACACGCAAAGCTTTTCCCAGCACCCCAGGTGAAGTTGAGGATACCAAGCTGAACATTTACAGGATTGAACAATTCCCCCTCTGAGACGACAAAAATATCTATAGGAACAGGAACAGCCAGCCCAACAAGCAAGTGGTGTACAATGAAGTGTGACTCTTTCTTGACATTGTGGCCTGGTACCCAGGAAACAGACACCACTCATATAAGTTCCGCCACTGTACTGTACACCACTAGCTTGCAATCTCCCATTCATTATTCTACATGCCTCAGTATGTACATAAAATTCCACAAATCGCAATGTACTAGTCATGTGAATTTGGTAATCGTAAAATTGTGCGTTCCTACATCAGAACCTTATCTTTCGAAGAGATCTGGCTTGCTCCCGCCTGCTCCAGTTTTCTAGCACACAATTAATTCTTTGTGGTAATTTAAGTAGCAAGTACTACCATTATCCAGCACAATGGCAGTCAATGTAACTACTTTTGAATTACTGAGGATTAACAATTCCCCACTATAATGCCAATTTGTAATCTGCGTAAACTCATTGACAAATTATACGGCATTTATTCATAGATTTAGGCCATTTCAAACTCAAAATAGGATTGGGCATACTTAGATTTCTGGACAGCCCTGGGTAATTTTTCTTTTTATATTGCATCTCAAGTGCAGCAGAAATGTGACATGATTATTGCCTTCCAGGAAATATTTAAAACATTTTCTAAACACCAAGAAGTTCCAGAAACCAAGCAATTTACACAAGGACAATTTAAGAAGCCTCTGGGAAAGGGAAGCAGGCCGGCAGAGCTGAGTGGCATCACGTGAATCAAATCGCCAAACGTGTGCATTCAATGGAACAACTTTATAAAATCTTATTTTTGGGATGTCTTTGTACCTCCATAAACAATTAAGGATTCTCATTAACACATTGTAGTGTGCCAGTAAAATTCAGTCAATAGACACGAAGTTCTGTCTATTATGCACTTAGCTGGTCAAAGGCACTTATGTTTTGGCATCCTGCCTTCCAAATGTATGCGATGTTCCTTAGATTCAGCAAACACTCAGCATATGATGTTAAGCTTGAATAGTTAGTTTTGTCCTTTCTCCTGCCGCCCCATGCCAACTGATGGGCATCTTGCATGTCTGGGGGCGAAACAGGCCGAAATAAAAGGGTTAAAAAAGCAAGTACGGTATGGGCAAGTTACTTCATTGTTGATTAAGAATTTGCAATTCAAGAAGCAGAAATTTGGCCCATGACTCCGCAAAGGGGCTGCCAGGCAGGATGGGTGTCTACTATCCATGTACTTGGTTCATCGAAGAGAGTAAAATAAATATAAAAAATGTGAAAGTCCCACTGATAGCGAAAAAGTGGGAAATATATTCTGAATAACTGAATTTCTAAATAAAAAGAGCCCTCTCCTTTAAACTAAAGGAAAAGAGGCGATGCCCTTTACTTCATCATCACCAGCTTTACTAAAGAATACGAATGAATATGTCTGCTTAGGCTTTGTGTGTACAACATACAACACAACGCTGCACTTTAAAACACATTGAAAATGCAATATATGTAGAAACAAAAAAGGGAAGAATTAAAGAGGTCAATCGACAACGCTTTTACATGTTTGAGGACAGTTGAAATGTATGTATGTATGTATGTATGTATATATATATATGTATGTATGCTTTGATATTTCTAAAGCGCAAACCTAACTTAATAGCAACAGAGCGCTGTCCAGGGGGAAAGGCCCAGCAGGGATAATTCGGGGCAGGACTAGATTGGCCTACCGGGCACCAGGCGTTTCTCTGGGCTGGCAGGGTGGGGGTGGTGTCAATGCTGGTGCGGACCAGTTTTTTTTGCTCTGGACGTGCCTGTCACGATCCTACTTGTAGCGCTTCTATATAAACAATACAAAAATAAATGGTTTTAAAGTGCACTTTAAACACGCTTTAAAACATTAGTTTGTGCATTGTTTATTTAGAAGAGCTGAAGGTCCCCAGAAACAAATCGGCCCCCACAACAGTGAAACTGGCCCCACCCTGTCAGCCCACCAACGCGCCTGGTAGCTAGCCCAGCCCTGATGGGTTGGAGAACAGAGGAAGGAGGTGCAGGAAGTGGAAAGAGCTGCACATCAGCCTATCTGAAGCAATCAGAGGAGACGTTTCAGTTTCTTCCTGGATTGTAGGAAGATTGGTGCTGTTCTGATGTCAAGAGGATGCTGTTTCAGATCCTGGGGCGTATGCTGTATTTGACAATTGCATAGACATAGTTGCTAGAAATTGGGGGCCTTATTTATGAGAAGTGTTGCATCGCTGCGACAAAGCAGCGATGCAACACTTCTCAGTGCGCCCTTCTTGCGACACCATGCATGCGCCGTATTTACAGTACGGCACATCATGTCGCAAGGAGTTACAGATACGTCAGTATTATTGACGTATCTGTAGGCACAAAAATGACACATTGCTGGGGTGTGTCTGAAAACAGACATAACTCCAGCAATGTGTCCTTTCACATGGGACAAGCCCCATTTGAAAGGGCCTGCTTCACACTTACGCCTGCCATGAGGCGTAAGGTTTTGACGCAATGACGTCCTAGAAGTGGCACACTGAAATGCTAGATTTCAATGCGCCACTTCCATGAGGCTTTGATGCGGGGGAACGCCCACCCTGCATACATTATACCTGACGCAGGTATAATGTAGCGCATGGGTTTAGGAAGTGACGCATCTGCCTAGATGCATCACTTAATAAATATGGAGCAACGTGGTGCATTATTTACACCGCCGCAGCGTCACAAAAAGTGACCCAACTGCGGCATAAATGAGACACAGGGCTTCATAAATAAGGCCCTGGATGTGTTATTATGACTAAAGACAACACCAACTTGGAGGACTTGTGAATTAGACATCAACAATACAGCAAAGTAAAGTATTGTACAGCAACGTCAGTGACCAGATATTAGAAAGCAAAGGGTCCTGATATCACTGCTTGTATCTAATGAGCTATTACAAGCAAGAAGTGACATATTTGTCTCCTTACATGCAGTTTCTGATGTCAGAACATACCTTTAATTAGAAAATAAATAACGGGTTTATACACTTAGTAGTGCCCTTACAGCTACATAAAGTAGCTCTTATGTTCTAATTCATAAGACAGGAAGAGTTTCACAATGATGTTGAATTGCTTTGGCTTTATAGCTATATGGAACCTACATAATCAGAAGGAGACTGGTAAAAGGAGTAAAATATGTTTAGGGATTACATGAAAGAGTGGGTGGGATTGCAGTAAAGAGAGGGTGGATGTAAATCCCAATATGTACATGGTATATATCATATACCATGTAAATGAATATTTTATTGCTAATGAAACCACACTCAACCCACTTATGGTATGGAAGCTATTAAAGTATATCTGCCTTGGTATATAATTATAATTATCTGTTTCAAAACAGAGGAGAAATTTTGAAAACATGAGCAGAAATTAGTTAAATAGAGAAGTAAATTATTAAGGATTATTTCAGATGAAAGTCTATGGAAACAAATTCTTAAAGAATGTGGCTGACCCTTAGCTTAAACGCAACCTGGAGCTCCAAATTCACCAAATCACTTTGCTGAAGACTCCATCAAGTTGAACACCTTACCAGTTCAGAAGGGCAACTGTTGGAAAATGGCCCTCTCTGAAGGGTCATCCCAAACCTTTTGCCTTCCTTCTCCTCTTTTTGCGGCACTCTTTTGGTTGGCATTAGGGCTCTGAGCACTTTAGCACTGCTAACCAGTGCTAATGTGCATGTGCTTAGCTCCAAAAACATGATGACATTGGTGTATAGCTGATTGGCATATTTGTTCTACTGGTAAGTCCCTTGTGAAGTGGTATACAATATACCCAGAGCCTGTACCTCAAATGCTACTTGTGGGCTGCAGCACTGATTTTGCCACCCACAAAAGTAGCCTTCCAAACTTGTCTCAGGCCTGCCACTGCAGTGTCTGTGTGCCACCTCGACTTGGCATTTAAAACTACTTGCCAGGCCTTTAACTAACCTTTTATTACAAATAAGTCAACCCTAAGGGAGGCCCTAAGTAACCCTAAGGGCTGAGTGCCATGTAAGTAAAAGTTGGACATGTACTTTTATGTTTTACATGTCCTGGTAGTGACAAACAGCCTATTTCATTTTTCACTACTGTGAGGCCCACCCTTCTCATAGGCCAGCATTGGGAATTCCTTAATGCACCTTTAAGCTGTAATTCCTGATCTGAGAGGAGTAGATTTTTCATGTTTCATATGTTTGGAACAGTAATGAGAAATCCTCCTTACTGGTAACTTTGGATTTAATATTACTGTTTTAGAAGTACCAGTTTTAGAAAGTGGACATTTCTCTGCACTTAATTCTCTATGTGCCTGACAGCATGTTTCCAATATACGTCTCGGGTGGGTGACAGCTACACTTTGTGCTTTGCCTCTAGACAACCACAAACACATGAAGGTGAGGCGCATCTGCATTCTGAGCACTCATCTGTATTCATCTACATTCTGATGGGTCTTCCTGGGCAGGAAGGAATGGGAGGGGCTGACACTTACACTTCACACACAAAGCACTGATTTACCCCCCCCCATAGATAGCCTGGCAGACATAACTGGGTTGAAAGGGATCCTTGTGCACTTCAGAGAGCTGCTTTGATGTCACCCACTACATCAAATCCACTTTTGGGTAGAAGTACTGGGTCTCTGACCTCCTAAAATCCGACACTTCTGGATTTTGAACTGAACCTCTGTCAGAAGGACTGCTGTACTGCTTTAAGGACTCAACTGGACTGCTTTCTGGAAGGACTGCTTTTCTGCTTGTTGCCCTGCTTCCTGCTGCTCCCTGACTCTGCTGAAGGAGAGCTGGACTCTGCCTTCACTTCAAGTGATCTCTAAAGGCTTGCTGGCTTGCCTCCTGTTTTCTGAAGCTTCAGGGACAGAAAAGACTTCCTGGATACCTGTGGTGCTGCTGGACTCTTCCTTCTGTGAGTCCTACCCTTGCCTGAGGTCCCTCTCCAAGTTCTGGGTCTTAGAAGTGGGTTCTGTAGTTGTTTTGCTATATAACTGACGCATCGTCACCTTTGCGCCGATCGGAACTGACGCATCTCCCTTCGACGCCGACGCAGAGGCTGTTCGATGACAGCGGTTCTACAGCCTGCGCGGGCCGACAATGATGATCTGCATGACTCGACGGCAACGCATTGCCTGCACCTCAGCAAAGCTCGACAAGGACGCAGCAACCCGACTGCATAAAAAAGATCGATGCATTGTGCCCTCCACATCGACGCTTTGCTCCATCCAAGCTACTTTCTCAGCAGGCCTGGTGTGGGTCCTGCAGCGGGCCTGCTCTTCTTCACGGGTGGCCTGAACTTTGGATTTGCACCGGCCCCTTGCGACCTCAAGTAACCTTTTGACAGCTAGTGACTTCTAAGCACTGTTTTTGCATTTAATCTTTAAAAAATCATATCTCAACTTCTATTGATTGGATTTTTGTCGGTTTGGTCTTACTTCTCTCTTTTTCTAAACCTGTGTGGAGTCTTTTTGTGGTGTATTTACTGTGTTACTGTGTGTGTGTATTGCACAAATACTTTACACAGTGCCTTTTTTGATAAGCCTGACTGCTCTGTGCCAAGCTACCAAAGAGTGAGCACAGGTTATTCAGTGTGTATCTAGCTTACCCTGACTAGACTGGTGGTTCCTGCCTGGCCTGGGAACATACCTCAGCCAACCAGGAATCTCATTTCTAACAGCAACTATAGGATGAGGGAGAAACATCGCTTTGGTGTGGACTGGCTGCAAAGGGTGAGCGCTAGAGTTGCCAGATATTTGGAAGATAAAAATCAACGAAGCTGTTATTATTTATGAAGGTTCTCTGCAGTCTCCACCAGCCAATGCCCGACACAGTCTACCTGCACTTTTGCCCACCATCCGTGGATCATGTGGCAGAACAGAAACAGAGAGATGGCATACGGAGAAAAGGTAACAGTGACGGTAGGCAATATAAGATATCTTTGTTGCACTGCTAAGAAATAAGACATCTTTGACAGTAAGAGGCTTGAAAGATACTGACATTCATGCAGGTGCTATGGCCACATGCACTATAGCACACAATGTGCAGCCTACCTCATTTCTTGACCCTGTCTAACTTTTTGCTCCAGCTCCAAATATTGGGCCAGGTTTATCAACACTTTGCATCAGTGAAAAGTCACCAAAAGTGACTGAAACCAGTGCAAAGTGGTGATTTTTATTTACTTAGCGAAATTTGCCTCAAGGTAACGAAAAGTAGCACTTTGCACTGATTTGCATTACTTTGCACCAAGAGGCAACCCAGGGATCTTACATGGCAGTTCCACGCTACCACGCATGGTTTTTGGCGCAAAGCTCTCTCTCCCAACACTGTTAGCTTTGTACCAAAAATGTATACTTCCTTGAGGCAGTCTCAGAGTTGGAGAAATGTTTTTATTTCTCCAAAATGTCAAACTTTGCATGTGTTCTGTAGTGTACAGCGTACATACAAAGTGGAAAAAGTTTTACAGTTACATAGTATTTTGTATTGGACTCATGCTCACACCTTCACACTAAGGAGCAAAAGTTTTTTTGTGATGCTAGTGAGTCTGATTGTGCACCAGTGCTAGAAAGAGAACAGCAGTGTTATACCTTTGTGGATATGGCACTGTCCTGTGGTCTCCCGTTCACGCAACGCACCACAGCAACTTTTGTTGCTAGACTGCGTTGCTTGAAATAATAGTAAACTTGCTCCTTTGTTTTTCATTGATTCTTTTGTCGGGGTTTGCTTGCAGTGCATAGGAAAGAGAAACCCCTCCACTTCAATGGAAAACAGAATCAAACAATGAATACTAAGGCGAGGAAAGGCGGTAGGATTGCACACAATGAGGGGACAAGTGCAGAAGGGGCAGATTGCCCTTAGAACAACATATAATTGACAAAGACCTCATAAGACACAATGTGTTTGGTCAAAATCCTGATCAACCCAGATCCTGCTTGATTTTACTTAAATGAAATATCTCTGTAGGCGTCTCACAAATCCTTATTCCTCCTACCAACCTCTGGATCTTTTTATTCACATAGATCTCGCTGGCCTACAACACTGCTGGGGTGAACAAGAAGAAATATTGTGCTAAGGGCAGGAGAAGATCTTGAGGATCAAGTGTTACATGGATCATGGTATGAAATTAAGATATGATGTACAGAAAGTGGATCACATGTAGTCTAAATCTAAACATAATCTAAAATCTCTTTCGGCTACTCAGTGCCTAATAAATTGGTTTGAGAATATTGGAAATAAACAAATAAAAAATTGGAAAATTGAAAATATATATATTTTTTTAAAAGGCTGACAGCTACTGGATTTTTTTTCAGACTCAATCAGTCACCATTAGGTAAATATGCACAGGCAGAAAGCATGACAGGTGCTTGCCCAAATTCGTACTTCTAATTTTAAATTACTGAAGGAATGTTTTTCTTCACACAAAAGTGATTCATTACTGATGAGCAACGGCTCAAAAGCAAGCTTCTGAAGGCTAGCAGAATAGTTGTGCACATGAACACTTGAGTTGAGATATTAAAAAGAAGGCAGCATTGTGCATGTATTTTAAAGAATTTTGTCTGATGTTTCAATGTTTTAATTCATATTTATGTTTCCAGTTAAGTAAATATAAGCAGTGGAGTGTATAACAGTAAAATAGCACAGCATCTTTTAGAAATTCACTCCTAGAACCATTCTCAAAATTCATCCTTGTATCATTTTCAAACAGCTAAAACGACTGATTTAACTTATGAGCACGATAAAGCAAGTCCCAAAAGTTTCCTTTGAGTAATGTAACCTTTTCACGATTCTTTCGCATCCTTTAATTCTAATTGCTATTGTAAAACCATGCAAACAAATTAAATGTCTTCCTGCGCCTAGATCCTCCATCTTTCCACATTCCTCACATTTTCAACCAAACATATTTGTTGAAAACATGCCAACATTTATAATTAAATTTCATAATTTCCCAGCTATTTTTAAATGCAGTGGAATGCTGTGACCAAGGCAGAAGTTTAAAACTTCCATTACAAGCACCTCGTATCTTCACTATCTATAACAGGGCTTTGACCTACCAAACTTCTTTTTTCCGATTGCTCTATGGGGAAGTTCGAAGCGGTTATTTTTTTGTTTTGTTAATCTTCATTTACTTTTATTGGGAAAGAGAATAAAAGAATGAAGGAGCCACAGATGTATGCTCTATCTCAGACAAAAAGAAACCGTCTAGAGTGAATACCTGTAGTGTAGTTCCTATTTCCCTAATAGGCTCTGCGCATTGGAATAATATACCCTATAGGCTTGGCATAGGACTGAGGTCAGTATGCCCCTATCGAGTATATTAAACTTAATTACTTTTGTGCCAGCTAACTCAGAGGCCACTAGAAACTCCTTGTAAACAAGAAGGGAGTAGTTTCTGGCAACCGCATAAACATGACAACTTTGTTTCCCTTTTAGAATCGGAACACTTCTCAGAATCGTGGAAACAATAGATAACAGTTTCACTCAGCTAATTGTGCATGCTTAGTTTCCTCAGAGTTACACAGAAAGAATAGACAGGCGTTTCAATAAAAGGTTTTATTGAACAGTCTTGTTTCTCGTGTAAGAGATATGAGCTGTTATGATCACAAGACAGTATGCAAGATATATAATGTACAGCGTAAGCAGTAGAAATAAATAATACTGCGCTAGCATTATCTTTTAGCATATATTCACGTACATAAATAACATGAGCTAAAAATGCGAGTACTCATACGATGCTTCTCTAAGCTAGTTCTACCCCAATGTACCTAACCTAGTCTAGGTGTAGGGCAAGGTAAGAAGTAGGTGAAGTATTCTCTAGTATGATATACTAAGAGTATGTTAAGTCTAGGATGCCAAGAGTCCCTCTAGGTTCTAGTCAGCTCCATACCTTGAGAATGAGAGAGGTGGGAATCTCCTGCCGGATCTCAAACTCTAACACCCCGCGAAGGGAGTGAGAACGCTGGAAGCTGGATTCTTCTGCGAGCAGGAATGACAGCGTCTTCTCACGTCAGGCCGGGATACGGTCTCCTCTGAAGTCGAGGTCTCCTCTAACTTGCTTGGGCAAGGGAAGGTATATTTATACCTGGTAGGTGCCTTGGAATGTTAGCATAGACGTGAAGTCGGGCAGAGGAAGACGTCAGGAATGAACCCTTAAGGTATAGCGGTTCATGCATAATAGATGAGTTCTTTGAGAAATCAATAATCCTGTGCTAGGGGAACTCCCAAGAGCTTAAGGGTCTGGTTTCTAAGAACTCGTTGTGACGTTAGGGTGGACGGATGTCGGTGACCATGCCTGTATTTGGAGTGCACGGCTAATGCCTAAATAAGGACTGGGATTCTATGCCTTTATCAGGGCAATGCGAATTGTGCCTATATGAGGACATGTTTCAGGGAAACCTATATACGGACACCTAAAGCGGAATACAACACCCACTCCACTTTCGAATGAACGATAATACTAAATGCTAAACATTAAATGCTAAACATTAAACTGAGTACCACATGTTGCTAAAAACATTTCTAAAAGCATATTAAAAGAAGTTTAAAATAAACTGTTGAATGCAATAGGTACTGTACATTTTAAAACATTTTTTCATTCTAAGCATATATAGGAAATAAATGCAACATGAATGAATAAACAGAAATATATACATATGATGAAATGGTTGACAAGTTTTCAAAAATCAAAGCCATTGCATATCATGGTATTAAATGAAATTTTAGACAAATAAGGTGACAATGTGTCCTTGGAAGTATTCAAAGAAGTCCGTTTTATAAGAATAGTTCTATTGTAAGCAGATTGTTTTGCCATGTATTTTCAAAAAAAGAAAAAAAGAAAAAGTTCAATTTTAGGAAGAGTTCCAAGTTTTGAAAATATGAAGGCCAAATTCATTGCGTCCTTGGTACACTGTGAGCCGAATCAAAGTCAGTGTATGGGTCTGGTGTAAACATGAAATCATCTATTTCTGTAGACAAAAGATCATCTACCGATGTTGGTGACAGTTGGAATACCTTATTTAGAAGGTTAACTGCACAGAGATGTGAAGCATCGCCTTCAGCATAGGATGCTGCAGCAATGTTTGCGTCCGTTGTTACCTGTGTGCCTGTTGATCCATCTCGTACCTCAGCAGCAGCCGGAAGCGTCTGTGAGATCTCAATGAATGCCGTCATCAGGATTGGTAGCCTCTGGGGACAACACAGAGCATGGGCCGTTATCGGGTCCAGCAGAGTATCGATATCCGTTGGCATGACTGATGGGAGTGTTAGACAGGTGTCTAGCACGCATTCTTCACCGCAAAGCAGGCAGCGTAGAACAGGTAAGATGCAATCTTGGCAGATTGGTCTGAATGACAGGAACCATGTTGTATTAAGTTCCCGTAGACGAGGCATGCCCAAAAGTTGCACTATGCGCTCATGACACTTCCGTTCTAGGAGAGCTTTCTCCACATCGCTCGGAGTGATGTTGGTGGATAGGCTTGCCATAGCGTAATAGTAGAAATAGGAATAGGATTCCTGCAACAAGTGCTAGAAATAATGGCACACCACCAAACACCGAATGTGCGAAGTTTGGGATGATTCCGAGGACTGCCTGGAAGGATGCTAACAGTCCTGAACAGATGGTCTTAAATACATGCACAATACCGCTCGTATCAGACATGTTAAAGATACATCCCATCATTTCTGCGAAATGTATAGGGCAGTTTGTACGAATTAAAGCCTGTATCTCAGCCGAAGTCCTTGCAATTTGTAAATCATAGATTTCTTTGGCCGAGGTCAGAGGCACAGTCTGTTGCAAAAGCATGGCTTTCATTCTGCTTAAAGTATCAAAACGTATAAAAGAAACATTCAATGAAGGCCATAGAGGCGACTCCCTGACTGTATCTATTGGGGGGAACAATACTTGCATACAGCAAGTAACCCTGGAGTTGACCGTTACCAGATATGGGATGCCTGGCAACATGCCACAGCAACTCTGATCATTCAACATGAGGTAACTCCCGTTAGAAAGTTGGCCAAACGTTGGATTAATCACAGTAGCGGGTGTACCCTGCTGGTGGCAGGACAAATTTGCCACAGAACCATTACAAGCCCCGTGTAAATAAATGTCCTGACATATGAGTGAACCGCTTAATGCCTTTTCACGGTTTATACCGCTTAGAAACACTTCACGATCCCCATTCCAACATCTGTATTCGTAAGGTAAATCCCAGGATGTCTTAATGTATTCTTTACCCAACCTTTCATATTTGCCTGCTTGCATTTGTTTGAGGCAATACTGAAACTGAAAAGTAGTGACAGGCAGAGTGATTTTGCCATGAATAAGCCATTCTGTAGCTGGTTTTTCTGCCACGGTGAATGGTAATTTTTCCAGTTTTTCAATGCTCAGCACTCTATACTTTGCTCCCCTTTGTGCCAGTTCGATCTGTTTATCAGTTAGATTGTATTCTGCAAACAGAGCCGACGTGTTGATAAAACACCAAGGCACATAGCCCGCACGCAAAGATTGCAGCATCCAGCCTAATAACATAATAGAACGCAGCTGAGATTGGCCTTGTTGTAACATGGCTAAATCTTGTTCCAGTATGTCTATAGCAGAGGATACAATGTTGTCCAATGAATAAATTCTGGATGACAAAGTTGTTAACCCATTGTCGACCACAGTGAGAGTTTTCTCTAAGTTAATACGATCAAGGTCACGTATTCGTTCTGCGGCCTCTGCCTGTGAAACCTTCCATACTTCATTATAAGCAGCATAAATGCCGGCATATATGAAATGTTTTTGACGCGGTTTTCTTGGTCCTAGCAAGAATTCCCGAAGGTCTGCGTCTTCTTTAAGTAAAGATAAGTGTTGTTTCACATCCTCAAGTGTAGATTTTTGTAGCCAGTCGAGGCACAATTTTCCTACACTGTATGTTGTTACTACCCCCGGATGTTGTCTTTGAACGCATCTTGGGTCTGGCCTATGGATAGTAAAGCCCTGTCTTCTATTCAGGAATCTTTCTTGACAGATGTTTGTGTCTGTGGGCCAGAGTAACCAGTTTTTCCAATCAGGATCTGTTCTGTTGGTTTGTAGTATTGTGGCAACTGTAACCGCTCCCTGTGTAGTGTTATTACTTGCAGGTGTTGGCACAGAAGGCGTTTTCATGTCTTTGATCTTGGCTAAACCAAGGCAAGACGTTTGTTGCACAGTGTCATTCAAAAACATTATTTGCTGAGGGATGATACATGCTCTAAACAAAGCTTCTATCCCCTGTACTTGCCAATCTTTAGAACCCCAGACAGATTTTGTGTCTATTGTGTCTTTCCAAAATTCAAATCCATGTCTAGACAATTGGGTAATAAAGGCTGCAGAGTAAATCTGTTTTGTATTTGTTAACATAATTTTCTGTCCTGTTTTGTTTACATTTTTATAGTAAAATGTTTCTGGATCAGATGTATTGTACCCTGAAAAATAGGGAAACTTTTTAGCAAACGTTTTTGAACTACCTTTTGGTGGTGTAGGACAATGTTCCCATTGGTTAAACATAAACACATTTCTAGGTGTTGCAGATTTATGCAAGAAATGATGACCATAGTGGTTGTAGCAATAAAGCTGTTCGTAGTCTGATGAACCCTCTAAATATTCATTGTTAGAGAATGCAGCAGACCTTTCTAGATCAGACATCATATCATTTACAGCCTCAAAGTCCCAATCATCAGAATAGGTACTGGAGGTAATAAAATCACTTAGTGAAATTTTAAATAAATGTGGAATGTTCAAAAGTTCCGTAGGGCCGAAGATATCGAAATCGGTTTTGTCCCACACTATACCATCCTGTATAGGAACGGCTGTGATGTTCACTGCTGACAAGTCTCTTGCTTCACGATGGGATGATTTGTGTGGTTTCAAAAGTAAGTTCACATTTTTACTTTCAATGTCCAAACGGATGTATCTGCCATTTATAAGCACGCTGATAGTCATAACCAAAGCTAGCCAAAGCAGAAAGAAAAATATTCCAGAAATAATCCATAGTTCAATCCATGGTGAAACCAGATAAGTCTCTTTCAGGAAATGAAAAAGGTCTTGTACTTGTTGTTTGAAAGTTTTTAGGGCTGGCTTCGTTTCAGGTTCACTCGGATCCTCAGAAAACGTATCAAAGTTAATGAAGTAGCCAGAAGCAGTTCGGTCAATTGTTGGAATTGCATCAGAATTTGTTGAAATCGCTGGAACCAGATTGGACGAACTGTTACTTGAGTTTCAAGAGGGATGAGTTCCATAGCATTGTTGCTTAGTCCTTCATCTGTTACTGCTGAATTCTCGATTGTTATGAGTCTTTCAGTCTGAACCTCTTGGATAGTAGCGAGAGGAGTGCGTCTGATACTAGGTCGGAGTCCACGAGTCCTACTATTTAGTATTGGCCACATACTGTGGTTTGATGAGGTCGATTAACACAAATCTTTTCTCCTTTTTTCCAGCAAGGGGCGGCAGAAGTACTGTTTTTGTTCGCAATCTTCTCTCTGACTAGATCCCCAACTTTTGGGATCCAGACAGGCCTTGCTGGGACTGCCGGTTTTTCCCCAGTGGTGGTTGGCTTCAGGAACACGTTGCTTTGTTTCAATCTTAGTTCATTTAGATCCTGTAAAACAGCCAAACGATCTTTGATATCAAAGGGTTTATTTTCCACCACTGTGCCTTTACATTCGAGATCAGGAACCCACATTCTTGTCCCAAATAGGACCTCATATGGAGTGACCCCCTAGAGAACTTCTTGGCAAATTATTTAATGAGCGTTGGACCCCATAAAGATGTTTGACCCACCCATCACCCGAACCTAATACTTTAGCTGTTATAGACTGCTTTATGTCCCGGTTTTTCCTTTCCACAACAGAATTTCCCTCAGGATGAAACGGAGAGGAGTACCGCAATGCTACGCCCAAACTGGCCATGGCTTCTTTGTAAGCCCGAGAGCTAAACGAAGGGCCCTGGTCAGAATGTAGTGTGCCAATTGCGTATGTGCCGATAAAGACTCGCAAATCTTTTATAGCAGTTCGAGCGTCAGCCAAGCGCTGAGGCCATATCCATAGGAACCTTGACTTAGTATTTGTGGGATTGCATTTGTACAAAAGGACGCCTGCGCGTAGATAGTCTAATGCTATCTAACAATGGCGTCTGTACTGGGCAGGCTACTTCGTAGCATGGTGTCTGGTGGTGTTCTGCATCACGCTGTACCTTACAGTCTATGCAGTCATTGATGAAGATGTGAATCTATGTATTCATTCCAGGCCACCAGTACATCTCTTTTAACGTCAATATTGTTTTAGAGATCCCTTGATGTGACAGACCCTCCCCCAGATGTGCTTCATAAATCAAAGCTGCTCTACGTTCCATGTTTGGAATTACCCTATCCCCCACTCCAGGGATTTGAGCAAAAGGAACGTTGCTCGCATCAATTACATAAGAGTACTTGAGTGGAAACTTCTTTGGTAACGCTGCACCACTGCCTTTGCTTGAAGCATTGACAGCCAACAATATCTCACTGTCTATTCTCGTTTTTGAACGAGTGATCGCAGCTACGGAAGCCGTTTGAACAGCCCCCTTTGCGGCTTCCTCAGCCAATGAATTCCCTGCAACGTGAACGCCATCACGTTTATGACTCAGCGTGTGTATTACGTGAGCCTTTGGTAGTTCGTTTTTTAACTGAACTACTTGTTCCCAAAGCGTTTTATGCTTTATTGTGCCACCTTTTGCATCTTTGAACCCGTTTTCAAGCCAATTTTGTATTTATTCATTATACGACTGAACACAGTAGAAAGAATCGCACACTATTAGTGTGGGGAATTCGCGATCTGTACTTTCAAGTGCCAGTTTGAAAGCTTGTAGTTCAGCTCGCTGAGCTGTACAATTGAGTTTTAGTGACCATTGGTCTGAAGTTACCATCTTGCATGCGACCTTTAACGATTGCGCACGCTGCACTGTAAGCTTGCTTACTCCCTGTAGCGGGTTGTGAAGATCCGTCAGTGTAAATTATGAATTCATACTGATCGAGAGGCAGAATTTCAGTGGGCAGAGGACATTCATGTTCATATTGCAGGAACGCTTGTGTTTTTAGATCAGGATCAAAAACATATTCAACATCTGTTGCAGCAAGAGAATTAACCCATTGTATCCATCTAGGATGTAAAGCTTTTGCATTTGGAATGCTCACTTTTGTAACCGCCTCTAAGGCTGGTTGTCAAGACCAACAGAGAGTTCTTACCATGAACTTGCACAGGAACAGAAGATGCTAGTTCCCAACTCCCTCTCAAGGATTCTCCAGAGTCCGATAATAATCTAGACTCCAAAAGACCCCCAAGGGGGAGTGGATAAAATAACAAACAACAGAAGAGACTGGTCCTGGAACTGTTCTTTCAGCTTCTCTTGGCTTTTGTCCGTACTGCAGACTGAAATTCCGAGAAGACCGGAGGACACTAAACACAGATATTACTGTACTTCCTATTCTACTCTAAACTAGTCTAAAATACCTTTCTTTGCTCAACTACGTACCTAACGTTCCAAGTATTTAGCTTCTCTTCTTTATTATTCTTTTGCAATATTCTCTTCTTTCTTCTATTATTGAAAACAGTACTCAGTAGGTTAACCCTGTCAAGCAACACAATTATTACTATGTTTTCCACTCTATATTACTCTAACTATATGATTAACCTGTAATGTCTTACCTACTTTCCTGTCTGTAACCTTTTTCTTATTGATTCTTCACAATGAATTGTTTTCTTCTTATTGATACTTATGTAACTATCTATATCCTTATCTGTACAGCTAATTCTACTGATAGAAACTTAACATCTTTCTCTTATTGTTTTCCTTACAGAATTCGTGATTACATGTTCAAGGTAAGTTTCTTCTTTTTATATTTTCAAATCATATACATGCTTTCTTAAAGTTTTTTAAGTCTTGTTTTATATTTTTATATTTAGAAACGTGCAGTCACTTAGCTTCTCTCCTCTCTTCTCTTTTCCTGGCTGCCGGTGACTGGAAACTGCTACTAACGGGTTAACTGGCAATGAAAGGCTGTCGATCTTCAGCTGCGAAGGTGGCGCGTCTCAGATAGGAACGCCTCCTCACGCCCCTTGCCTCTGGAAAACAACCTCTGAGAACCTTGTCCAACTAGACAGATGGGAACTACTCCCGACGAGGACTGAACTGAGCGAAAACCGGGAGAATACCCGACGCGACACTCTAGGGAAAGGAAGAATTCACACGGAGCTCATTCACTGAGGTACGAACTTGGAAATTTCTCTGGTGAAGTGCGCATTCGTTATTGAGCGCAAGCTTCATCAAGGTTCCAGGCACCTGTGGGGAAATAAACTAGACCGCTAATGTAGTTTTGGAATCGGCGGCCATCTTGGAATTCCACTCGCGGTATAACATCTTCCAATTATTATTCAAAGGCTGATTTCTCCTTTTAACCCAATGTCTTTTGTTCAGTAATGCACACACTACATGTGCTAGGTGACCCAGAGGTCTGACACTGGTACTGGAGTTACGACAATAATGTGTTTCCCTTGGGCTAGAGCTCTTTCTTTTGATACAGCGGTTTGAACTGCTGTCAGTATTTTTTCAGTTGAAGTGAAGCGCATTTCTGCTTGTGTATACAAATGTGATTTGTATGCTATTGGTACTTTTTCACCCTCATTAAATGTTAAGTAGGTGAATCCGCATTGACCCGAAATTATTCGGATCACTAAATTGCGTTGACTTACACGTGTTTGTAAGTGATTTGTTGCTAACATGTTAGCTTGGAGTGAACGCAAGATTTCTGTGTGTTCCTGTGTCCAATGATTGATTGAAAAATCAGGTTATATTAATTCGTAGAGAGGTTTAACCCTTTCTGCGTAATTTAGAATGTAAGTTCTTCCAAAATTTAGGAAACCCAAGATGGATTGTAAGTTTTTCAACGTTTTTGAAGGTTGGAGCAGCGCACACTTTTCTAAAAAGTTAGCTGCCAGGCTCTTGCCTTCACTTGAAAGCTCATATCCTAGGAAAAGGACATTGAGATGGGCAATTCTGGATTTTTTAAAGTTGAATTTATAGCCCTCAGAGGCAAAGCCCAATGTAATGGTACTCACCCTGTTCAAGTGCCTATCCAGGTCATCGTCTGTCAGATAGATGTCATCTACATATGACAATGCCTCATTATCATAAATTTGTAGTAACTCTGATACCCTCGCTGAGAATAACCCTGGGCTGTTTTTGAACCCTTGTGGGAGTCTACAAAATTGACGCTGGGTCCCCATTATTGAGAAAGCTGTTAAGTACCTGCTTTCAGGTGCTATGTTTGGACAAAAGAAACCATTTGAAATGTCTAATGTGGTTTTGTATTTTTTGCGCACAATGTTATTCATTAATGCTGTACTATGTGCATTTTGCACTGCAAATGTTTTAGAACAAGTGTTCAAGTGTCTGTAATCCAAAACTAGACGATATGTATTGTCTGGTTTGGATACAGGAAACAAAGGATTGTTCATTGAGGAGGTGCATGTTTCAATCACCCCTTGGTATTCAAGTTGATCTAAGATCTCCCTGACCTGTTTTTTAGCTTCTTGCTTTATTGGGTACTGCCTTTGTGCAGTAAGTTCATTTTTTAGATGTATTTTGTGGTCAGGTGAGTCCTCATCCCATCCTACATGATTTTTGTATAATGCTGGGGCCTGGGCAACTGCCCATTTCCTGGCATAAGTATATTTTAGGTGAATTGGAATATGGTTGGAGAAGGCAGGCATAATAATGTCCTCACCATGTGGGCACTCCCTGACAAATTGTGGTGGCCAGTCTTTTCTGCTAGAAGTATATCATAACCCTCGAAAGTTTCTCCCAAAAGAGTATTTTCACTTTTCTTGGTATGTCTCCCTCCATTCGGAGTGTTATTTCATATAACTTTTGTGGAGTACTAACCCTGGTGTCTACAGTCTCTACTGTGATGTACTCATTCAAGTCCACTGTCTCCAGAAGTTCCTTCAGGTTCTGGCGAGCTATTGTGACTTCTGCTGCACTGTCCAGCATTGTCTGAGCCCATTCTCCGTTCTTGAGCTGTGTTCTCAGTATTCTCGGCATGTCTGATCTTCAGACCTGCTACCTTCTTTGTGAATTGAGGTTTTGATTTATTTTTCTGAACGTGTTTGTCGTCTTTGGATTTCACGCGTTCTTCTCTATGTTTTGACCGTCCTCTTCTTTCCGATGTCTGTGACGATATCTGAAAGGTACGAGAGGAACGTGTATCAGTATCTTGATACCTGTCAGGCTTTCTTAAATTATCCCTATTCCTGAGGTTATACCTCCTTTCAGAGGGCTCCTTTTGAGGAGACCTACCTCGGGATTGAGAACG
The DNA here is from genome assembly GCA_963921515.1 of Calotriton arnoldi. Classification (NCBI taxonomy): domain Eukaryota; kingdom Metazoa; phylum Chordata; class Amphibia; order Caudata; family Salamandridae; genus Calotriton; species Calotriton arnoldi. Next base: position 174,129 of record CAWUFW010003655.1, on the reverse strand, counting down.
TTTCTCGTTTGAATTTTGTTTATTAGCTTCCCACTTCTTTTTAGAAGATGTAGGAGTTTGTTTAATAGAGTCCTTCTCAGGACTTTCAGATAATTTTGGCTTCAATGGTTCTCCACCCAAACTATCTCTGCCTAATTCTGCATAAGATTGTTCTATTATTCTGGGTAGTTCTGTTTGATGTTCTGTAACATCAAATTCCCTTAAGCGTTGGTGGATCGCCACTGATGCTGCCTCCCCTTTAATATTAGATAATATTATTGTTGAGACCTGGTCGAAGTTTTTCAGTAATTTCATACCTAAATTCAGAGCAGGTTCTGCCCCGTATTCGTTTTGAATTTATTTCAGGACATCTGGTATTACTGCAATTGATGGAACACCATGTGTTTTAGTATAGATGGCAGCAAAGACTGCGCCCCAAGTGGTGCAATCTTCCAGTTGTGGTGTTTCTCATAAGGGCTAGTATTTGGAAATACTGCTTCAATTTGAGTAATTTTTTGAGCTATCCAGAATGGAATTTGCTCACGTTTTGTGGGCATTTTACCCATGACTGCGTATAAAGTCTGTGGTGTAATTTTTTGTGTATTCCCCTGTTGAGGGGTTTGATTTGGAATGGTCAATGGTGGTTGGACTGTAAAAGTCCGCATGACATATTGGACTAATTGTCTGTAAATTTTTATTAACTCTGGAAGTTGAGTAAGTAATTCCTCGTCTGACATTATATCGAGGTCAGGATGAGGAGTGTAGCCGGCTAGAATCGGCCATGTTGCTCCTGGTCTACCTAGTGGACCGAGCCTGGTAATGTTTCTGTGATGTTTTAGGACGCCTTTAAACCAGAGCTGATGCTCCTGGTATGTTAGTGGAATTTCAATATCCTCGAAAGGAATATATTCCTCTGGTGGTTCATCTTCTTTGTAGAAGTGAAACAGTCTTGTTACTGGATTTGATTCTGGGAATACTATCCATGAATAGAATACCTCTGTCTGAAAGGATTTGTGTGCCTCTGTCACGAAAACTGCTCTACCCCCTCTTGGTGGTAGGCCGTGTTTTATAAGTTTTAGAGTGATGTCTCTTCTTAAGTTTGGAGCGATGTCTATAACACCCTCCTCGGTTTCATTTAAACCGGTAAAGTTAAAAGCTGTTACGACTGGTTCAGCCGCAGCTACACCGTTCCTGGTGTCATTGTCCCCGTGTATGGACATTTGTTTTTTGAAAAATGTAGAACAAGTTTCAAGGAAACAAAAGATAAGGTGCACAATATTTTGGAACACTGTATCCTTCAACGTTGAACAAACCAAAATAGCTAATATATAGGGTTTTTGTCCTATTTAGCTTTGGCGGATATTTAACCTTACCCACTCCAGACGTCTTATGGAGTATGTGAGTAGGGGTCTCTGAGAGAAAAGCACGACTGAGTTACTCAGTATCTAGCGTTAAATTAGTGCCTTACCAAACCGTTGGGCGCCATGTAGTGTAGTTCCTATTTCCCTAATAGGCTCTGCGCATTGGAATAATATACCCTATAGGCTTGGCATAGGACTGAGGTCAGTATGCCCCTATCGAGTATATTAAACTTAATTACTTTTGTGCCAGCTAACTCAGAGGCCACTAGAAACTCCTTGTAAACAAGAAGGGAGTAGTTTCTGGCAACCGCATAAACATGACAACTTTGTTTCCCTTTTAGAATCGGAACACTTCTCAGAATCGTAGAAACAATAGATAACAGTTTCACTCAGCTAATCGTGCATGCTTAGTTTCCTCAGAGTTACACAGAAAGAATAGACGGGCGTTTCAATAAAAAGGTTTTATTGAACAGTCTTGTTTCTCGTGTAAGAGATATGAGCTGTTATGATCACAAGACAGTATTCAAGATATATAATGTACAGCGTAAGCAGTAGAAATAAATAATACTGTGCTACCATTATCTTTTAGCATATATTCACGTACATAAATAACATGAGCTAAAAATGCGAGTACTCATACGATGCTTCTCTAAGCTAGTTCTACCCCAATGTACCTAACCTAGTCTAGGTGTAGGGCAAGGTAAGAAGTAGGTGAAGTATTCTCTAGTATGGTATACTAAGAGTATGTTAAGACTAGGCTGCCAAGAGTCCCTCTAGGTTCTAGTCAGCTCCATACCTTGAGAATGAGAGAGGTGGGAATCTCCTGCCGGATCTCAAACTCTAACACCCCGCGAAGGGAGTCAGAACACTGGAAGCTGGATTCTTCTTCTCAGTGCGTCAGGCCGGGATACGGGTTCCTCTGAAGTCGAGGTCTCCTCTAACTTGCTTGGGCAAGGGAAGGTATATTTATACCTGGTAGGTGCCATGGAATGTTAGCATTGACGTGAAGTCGGGCAGAGGAAGACGTCAGGAATGAACCCTTAAGGTATAGCGGTTCATGCATAATAGATGAGTTCTTGGAGAAATCAATAATCCTGTGCTAGGGGAACTCCCAAGAGCCTAAAGGTCTAGTTTCTATGAACTCGTTGTGACGTTAGGGTGGACGGATGTCGGTGACCATGCCTGTATTTGGAGTGCACGGCTAATGCCTAAATAAGGACTGGGATTCTATGCCTATATAAGGGCAATGCGAATTGTGCCTATATAAGGACATGTTTCAGGAAAACCTATATACGGGCACCTAAAGCGGAATACAACATACCCAGATGTAGTTATTATAATAATGGGCTAAAGTTGTTAAAAACTACAGGGCCACTTGTATCAACTGCACAGTGCCTGCAGTGTTTACTGCAGAGTATGTAAGGGATCCGCCTCCTAGTGGTATGCAGTTGTTTCTAAACTTTAGAAACCACTGCATATCACTCTGCAGTGCATACGCTCAGCGCCCTTACATACTCTGCAGTGAATACTGCAGAGTATGCAAGGGCACCGTGGGGTATGCACTGCAGTGATTTCTGAACACGGTGAGAAAAGGGAGCAGTCCCTCTATGTGAAAAAGCCACTGCAAACTAATCTGCAGTGGTTTTTAAATATAGAGGGACTGCTCCCTTTTCTTGCCCTTTAATCTGCAGTGTTTTTTAAACATAGAGGGACCGCTCCCTCTTCCCGCCCTGTTTAGAAATCACTGTAGTACATACCCCTCGGCACCCTTACATACTCAGAAGTAATCACTGCAGAGTATGTAAGGGCGCCGAAGCGTATGCACTGAGAATACACGGAAAACTTACCTGCGAAGTAAAGACTCCCAATGTAACTCCTGGAAAGCAATGACTCCCAATGTAAAAATCTTGATGTAATAGCTATACACCATTTTTTTCAGTCATTAATTATGAATCACCTGTGGAAATTTAAGAGTAACTTACACACACATCTGGCCCAAGTCAAACTTATTAACAGAAAGAAATGTACGTAATTTATGGCGGGGGTTGCCTGGGAGAGGGGAAGAAGCACCACTAATCTTTATTTTAGGGGACTTGGACTTTTTTCTGCTTCTTACGCCATTCAGGTTATAAATGACCATGTCTCACCAGGCACACCCATCCACGTATGGTTAGGCATTAATGGCGGTGTACCACACGTGTTGTAGCTTAGTGGCGTAGTGACATCGTACAGTGAGTGAATCAAGTCTGCTTGGTCATACAGGCCTTGGTCAGCGTGACTGAGCAGTACAGCTTGGGAGTGAACAAGCAGTCATTTGGTTTGCCATTCCTGGAAGCCCTAAGAGCTTTCTTTTTGTCTCACACCTCGCAATGCCTCACCTGGGTGGCTTACTGCCCAGGCTCTCTGGTGGAAAAACCAGGCACAATCTACAGCTTCATGGGTCTGTAGTATTCATTTATCCACCTGGTTCAGCAAATATGGCCTACATAAACTTGTAAACAAAGTACGTGGGGATGACTTGCCTTTCATGTCTAAATCCAGCAGTGTTCCAAGCTTGGTTGACCCATGTGCTCAACTTCCATTAACAGTGTCTACTTTTCCTTTCAATAATAGCTCCCGGTGTTAGCCTCTGACCACGGTTCTTTGGGTCTTGATTTACTGCTTTTTTGGTATTGTAATTGTATTGTATTGTAATTGCATTTATACAGCGCTTACTACTCCTGACGAGGTGTTGAATCGCTTTTTCGGCGAGTAGCACTCCGGGACCCATAAAGGATTAGTGGTGAATTAGTATAGTGAAATATGGAAGTAATTTGAGTGGTGGATATGTTAGTCTGTTATTTGGATTGAAAAGGATAGTGGAGGGATAGAAGAGGGAAGGATTTAGACTTTTTTCGTTTCTTTGTTTTGGTGGTCAAAGCAGTAGCAGGAGGCTTGGGATGAGTAAAAGGTATGTGGAGGGGGAAGAATCAGAGGGAAGGGTTTAGAAAGGCTTGTTTTGGGGGATCGGAAGACCACATCTGCCCCACACTTCACATCCAACTATTCAGTTGCCGCCTGCCAGGCACCATTTATCCACCCATCTCTACAGCCCTGCAGTGGTGTAGCAAGAGCATCATGGGCCCCAATGCAAGCAAGGAGTTTGTTGTGCCACTATACTGTGTGTCATGTGCAGGTTGTCAAGGGCAATGGTTCCTTTCAGCCATCCATCACATAGGGCGGTATGTTACCTTTCTCTGGTAATGCCGATTATGCTGTTCTCAACAAAAAGCCTGGGAACTTAATTGAATCAGATCTTGCCAACTGCATCTCACTTATAAGGCCCAACCAGGATGAAATGTGTCTATGATTGTGCAGCAGCTCTGAGAAATGCACTGGCGTGTCTCACAAAGCAGTGCTTAAGGTACCAATGTCGTTTGATCACGGTAGCAACATTCTCATCAGCGCATGGAATCCTTGAAGCCAAAAAGTGAGCATCTGAACACCTGCAGGTTTGAGCTTCTTGATGCTGGTGTAACCTCAGGAGAGTGGCCTGTAGGGGTCAGTATTCATTATAGATGTTCAGGGACAGTGTTTGTTCTCTGTTTCCAGACCAATGTCAGTGGTGGGAGGGCCATTGGCAAAGAATACCCGTTTCTGCACTGTTAGTGACAATGTTGAGTTGCTTCAGGTTGAAAGGAAAGCTTCAGAAAGCACTGTGGGAGAGGATCGCCCACACATACTGCATCACAGAGCACTTACTAAAAACAAGCACAGGGCCTTCCTTACACACTGCACGACAAGTCACGCCTTGTACACAGAAACAGGGTAGTCCATACGAAGTGCATCTCAAATCTCTTTGCGGAGGCAGGAATAGTTCCTTTCATACAGACTTTCTCCATAAACAGGCAAGGACGGACAGCGTTTGGAGTCACTACTGAAAAGCCCTTCGAGCAAAGTACAGTATTGTCAGGGCCATTGGAGTTATGCGATTGGGTGGCCACTGCTTTTTTGCATATTTATGGATTTGCTGCGTTTGCCACATAATCTATCATCTGCTGCGTAATCTGCAGATTTTAGCAAAAAAATTGTTTGTAGCTCAAATGGATCAAAAGTTACTAAAAACGTGGCAACGTGGGTTCACACGCTGTGGAATGCCTTTTGCAAAGATTAACTGGTCCTCCTTCAGTTGCTTTTTTCTGTATTTTAGTTGGTTAGTTGGTACTGAGGTGAAATCTCTGCCCAGATGGTACTACCATGTGTAAAGATTACAAAATAATGAAGTAATAGTATCAAAAAATGTGCTGCATTATGCTGCATAATTTGCCTTTTTTTTCTATATAACTTAGTCAAACCTGCCACATAATTTGGTGTTCCCCTGTCGCATAATTCCAGTGGGCATGAGTTTTGTGAAGCAAATCTGCATTGTAGTTGCAACTCGCCTCCACCGATGCACAGCTTTCTATGGTGAATCTGAGATGCAGCTCCAGTACAAACCTGGTGAAGTGCAGGATTGCATATTTCCAGTACCTCTCTAATGAAGTGCAGCACTGCACAGTGCATCCAAAGTGCAGTAAAAGTACGTTTCGAAAGAGGTGCCTAGGCCAAGGCAAAGTGTTAAAAAGAGATTTGCAGCCTCCTCATACCGAACAGATTCAGAATCGTTTCTATGCATAGCTGCAAAGTGATCGAAAGTTGTGCGACACCATCAGCCAGTCCCAACTTTTCATTTTCTGCGATTTTTTAACTCTATGATTTTTTAAATGCAAGGTTACATGTTCCATAATGCAACATGCTGTTGGTTAAACAGACTGGCGTGGCTGAAGGTGTCACGCATGTGATGGAGCCACCTACCAGCTGTATCTATGTCTAGTACAAGTTGTGAAAAATTATGTTTTTGACTAGGCCATGTGCAATCTTTCTGTTAGATGCTGCAACAGGAGACTGCCACAGAACTCCATGATGAACAGTTTAGGATATTTTGAACTGTACTAGGCAGGGGCGGCTCCTCCTAAATGGATCAATGCCATTTTATTTTGCCACCGCTCGCGCTGTGTACAGCGCGAGGGTGGGGCTTAATCCTGCAAATGCAGAATGACTGCACTGGTCTAGTCTACAGTGCGCATGTTGGATTGGCCGGCTGTCTATAGCCGTCCTATCTGACATGCGCGCTGTAGAACCAGCAATCCAAGGGCTGTGAAACAGCATGGGTATTGCTGGCACAGGCCCCCAGCCTCAAAATGAGCGCTGGGTTAGCCTGCTCCAACCAATCCTGGAGCTGCTCTCATGCTGAAAACAGCATGACACCAGTTCCAGGATTGGTCGGATTTGCGTTCCACGAGCAGGAAGAAAGTCCTTCCCTTTCCTGCTCGTGAACTCCACGATCGCGATCCTGCTGAGGAGAGACGCACCGGACAGGGGCCAGCAAATGTGGTGCAACTTATATGGTGAGTTTTTTGGGCATCACGCCCACCATATTTTTAAGTTGCCAGCTGCCACTGGTACTAGGTGATTATTGATGTAACCATTCACAAACAGAACAGTATCATACTTGGTACTTGAGCTCTTCACATACCCCAGTCCCTGCCATGCCGCACCATATTTTAATGTTGCCAGCTGCCACTGGTACTAGGTGATGATTGATGTGACCATTCACAGACAGAACAGTATCATACTTGGTACTTGAGATCTTCACATACCCCAGTCCCTGCCTCCCACTTTAAATAGAACATGAAAGTACTGGAATATTTCATGAGTGGCCTTCCAGAGGTATTTACCTTTTAGAAAACTGAAGTAAAATTTGGTGCTGCAAAATGCACTGTTTGACCCCAGTTTTTCCAAAAATTTAGAAACCTCATGATCCCTTCTTGAAAAAGGCTTGCTTTGCTCACTCGTTGCAATTCATATCAGGTATTACACTTAGCGTTGAGAGGCATCAGAAGTGAAATTAAGCAGCGCTGGAGCAAAAGGACGGCCCATGACTGGAAATGGGCGCTCCGCTCCTAAGAAAGTGTTCGGGCATCGGCACAGATCTTTTCTTAACAAATTAAGCACTGCTCAGACACATACAGAAGAGTACACTGTTCCCATTAGGAGCAGGGTCAAGACTGATTTGCATATGGCTGGGTCCAAACTGAGGTGGCATGGTGGGCAAAAAACGATGGATTGGGATGCAGCGTGAGTGATTGCCAGTGGCTGAGATTAATTCAAGCATTCCATCCCTCACTTTGTCGTTTCTGCTCTTGGAAACAGTGTGTCACAGTCTGGCAGTAAATGGATGACTGCACATTTCTTTAGTGCCTAACTGCAACACATAAAGGAATGCTAGACTTCAGTATAAGTAGAATAACTTCTGGGTTCCTGTATTGTTTGGGCCGGGAAAGCAACTTCACTGCATTCCTACCATATTTTAAAATGCCTTTCTAAATAATTGGCAGGCGGGCAGCAGTTGCCTGTGTGCCCATAATAAAGGAAAAGCATTTGAAAGTATGTCTGACATGAAGGAAAAGAGCACTTGCTGTAAACATGCCAATCCCACTTACGCTGTGAGTGTGGTGTTGCAAGGGAATGACAGGAGCACAAACTTGTTATTCCCCATTGTTACTACACACAGTTCGACAGGTGGGGTACTACACCTAAACACGGGAGAGGCAGGCCCAAAAAATGTGCAGTCATATAGCAAAGGGTATGCATGCACAAGAATGACCTGAGACCATCTGATATTTGCATTTGGGAGGAAACAATTAGCAGGCGATATTTATTAGACATTCCATTAGCATGCACCAACAAAATTCTGAATATCTTCTATTTACCTATTGCACATAATTTTGATACAGTTAACATGACACTTAAAAGGATTGGCAGCAAACTAGACATTGGATCGTCTAACTGACATTTTTTAAGTAGACATTTTTGACCACCCAGCTGGCCCTTACAGCACAGGCTCATTGACTGGAGCCCGAGTGAACCCACGTGCCCTCCAGATGTAACTTTCACAGGAAGAACTCACCCGCTTCTTCACAGGAAAGGGAGCCTGAACCAACAGGTAAGCAGAGCCCATAAGCAACAATGCCAGAGCCACCCCAAAAGAGATATCTCCCCTGCCATGGTTAGAGAGATGAACCATATTTTGGTCCTCTGGTGCAAGCACTAACTCCCAATGTCATCAGGGCAGTGCAATAGAGTATCCCGGATATCTAAGGACAATAGCTGTAGCACATGTCCCCGGCCCTACCCTACACACCGCAGTACCACTGCCACTGGGAGCCAGTTGCAGCAGAAGGCGCGTTGGCGAGTTGTAGCGGCAAACCAGGAAACAACATATAGTCCATATAGGCTCCTCTGCTTAAGTGTCTGTTTCACTGCTCCTGCTGCCCCCTTCAGGAGACTCCGGTAGCCCCCAACATCCAATGGTCTCCATCTGCACTTTCCCGGAAATCCCAGCTAAGTGCGGCAAATTTAAAAAATAACAACACCGTCACCTTTCAAAGTACCTCCCCCTGGGCCAGGTGAGGCCCCACACCTGTATGCCATGGTCTGCAATGATGGCAAAACCATCTTATTCAAACATTTCCCTTCCCCTTCCCCCCAATTGAGATGCAGCCCTGTGGTTATCCCCGCACTCTTCCTGAAAGGGCAGGCTAGACAGAAAGGCGGACATGAGTCGTGGTTCGAATTAGTATCTGTTAAAGCTAAATTTGTAAACAAATCTTGGTGACTCTGCATCATTTTTAAAGAAACGGAGTTGAAATTCAGTGCAGCATTGTTAATGACTGATGACCAGGTCAGTGCAGGCATGATGTTTCAGTATCTTGTGAAAGAATGCTTAACAGGACTGATCACTGCACATTTGTTCTGTTAAAGAATGACAGTGAGTTCAACTGGTGATAAATCTCATTAATATTTAACCTTCACTGAAACAGCAGCGATCTGTCTTCACAGTAGGAGACCCAGTATTTGGGGCCTCTTTCGTAGTTACACATTATAATTGTAATCTCTCTTATGCAGCGGGACGTGCCTATTTTCAGGCTGTATTAAGGGCCGTAAAAAGTACAGTCCAGGGGAAGTATGCAATTTATTACAAGTGCACAAAGAAATACAAGCAAGCTGGCCTAGGAGAAAAGAATGACCTAACCATCCGAAAATTAAAGCAACACTGAGTAAGTTAAAACATATAAAAACAAGCCAAACTAATTTGTCCAGGGGCATAGCTGTAAATGTTGCAGCAAGTGCAGTTGCACCGGGGCTCACTGCTCCAGTTAAAGCTGATTTTTACTACCAAAGCGGGAGCCTGGGAGAGGGCATTTTTCTTGTTAGTATCAAGTCTCACGGGGCTCTTCCTACGCCACTGAGTTTACCCTAACACCACAACTTCCAATCTCCAAGAACCTATCAATTTTGATGAATGAATCTAACACGGGCTCAGGTGCAGATAAAGGGGCCAGTAACTTTTCTGTGGTGCTTGAATGCTGAAACAGACACAACACCCTTGGCCAGCATAAAAAAAACAGAACTATCTGTTAGTATATTGTCTCCTACTGGGACAAAACTTGACATTGAGTGTATGATGAAAGCATCGAGATAAGGGCAAAAAGAACTGCTGCACACTGGGAAGCGGGAAAACAATAGTTTGAGGGGTCGACATAGTCCTGTAGACTGCTGATGACAAAGAAAGCATTGATGCACCCTCAGAGGAACCTAAACTCGAGTTGAGAAGCCTGTCAGCAGGGCTGGATGATCTCAACTGATTCTGCGCTGAGAAACCATGAGTTCACGATAACTCTGGCAGAGATAACTCCAACTCAATCCAACCGAGAGAGAATAGCTGCCTACACTCCCCCGAAGTGCAAAGATTCAAGTGGAAATAAGCTAAAGATCCTAAACTGGAGCATGGAGCAGTGCTTAATTTGTGTAAACAAAAATAGTTCAGGGACCCAAAGTTTTCCCTGGAGACTTCAGCCGGCGCTGCCAAATGTAGGAGTTACTGAATACCAAGGCTGTCTGGATTTGATTTCACTTCATCCCCCCTTTCTTCCAGAATCATACACTTCTGCCTCTTTACATTACTTTTGCAGGTTCTTTTACACCCCTGCTTTTTCCCTTTGTCACTGTTTTCTTATCTTTCTCTTCTGACTGTTCTTCTTTTCTCATTTAAGTTCTGTGTCATAGTCTGATAATTTAAAAAAATATATATATATATACGTCTTTCCATCCCCAAAAACAGTGCCAGTGCCCAACTTTTGCAACCACTGGCACAAATTAAGCACTGGCTGAAAAGAGAACTAAAAAAATTGAGAAGCAGGACAGTGTCAATTTTGTTGTCTTGTGAAATGCCAATCTTCCAAGAGACCTGAGGGTGGATTGTGTCATGCACCAATGAGTGACCATGCCCTTTTGTTTGAAAAAGCTTAATTTTTTGCACTTCATTATGGGTGCAGTGTTTGCCATACTAGTTATCGCTTGCACCCTCTGCACATCTGATACTATAAAGGTGACGTTTATAAACCTTTATTAACATGCAATTCATTACAATACGTAGTTTGATATACAGTTTGTTGTTTGTTTAACAAGGGTGATAATTCACTCAAACAAATCAGCTTGTTTCTCATTTTTAAAAGGCCCACATGGAGCCTGACAATTGAAGTAGGGAATATTGAATTCAAAATATCGCTGGGTCACAATATTGTGACCATATTAATGAGGGACAAAATATCGAACAGGTACATGCACAAGAGAGGTTAGGATCTACTCTTCTTAACTCCACAAACATACCTTGAAGATATTTGTCACCAGGGTAGGCATATATCGGTGTGGGCATGGCAGGACGTTATATCAGCTTCAGGCATATAGATCTCAGCCTCAGGAACTAGAAAGGGCGGACTGTAGAACCTTCGCGGAGGTGGATATGATGTGGAAATCGAACAAATGGATCACGTTTCAGGGGACAGCCAATTCTCTGTCTACACAAGTAGCCTGATGTTCGTTTTGATTGTCCACCTTTGAAATATCAATAAAGATATTTTTTTTTAAAGTTTCAGAGGACAGCGAAAGAACAATACACAAATATCTGGAGGAAGTGAGATTAGGATCAAATGTGCATGTATCGGACAGTGGCTAAGAGATATGAGCCTAAGTGGAGAATAGTTGGATATGAAATTGTGGTGGAGAATCTGTAGAGTACTAGGACTGGACAAATAGTACTGTGCAGAAGTAAGTGTAACAAGGTTTGAACATGCAGGCTTAAAAGGTTCAAAACACATGCCAAGGATGGCAGCACTAGAGTCTGATTGGGCACAGACATTTGAAAGAAGGTAAGGATAGCTGAAAATATGACCCCTTTGTAAGTTGGGAATATAGTTGGTATTGAGGACGTAAGTTGGTGATATTATAATCAGCCCTAAATATCTGCGGGAGAAGAGTGGGGTGTGCGTTTGGGAGATGAATTAGCAGAATCATATAACAGTGTGTGATAGCAGATGCCCGGTCATGTGGGCATGGGTGAAGAGGCTCATTCATGGGGGATCAGATAGATGGTTCTTGGAGAAGATAAGACCAGTGAAATCAATATGGAGAGAGGTAACCCAAAAATACATGTAGACCAGTAAGGGATAGAATCGAAGCACACTACAGTGTGCAAATGATGAATGGAAAGATGACTGGACATCTAAGCCTGTGGAAGATGATTTGGTGTGTTGACCTAGGGGTTAGGGTAGTAGAGAGTTGGAGGGCACAAGATACAGTTCTGCTGCTGCAGGCAGAAACCTACACAGTGGTCTGGGGGCAGGATTTGGAGGAAATTCCGAGGCAGCAGACACAAAATGCAGGTCTATGAGCAGGGCCGGACTGGCTACTGGGCGTTTTGGTGTGCTGCCAAGCTGGGGGCTGATTTCGTTGATGGGGACCTGCGTGTGCTTAAAACCATTCGTTTTCCTTTGTTTATTTAGAAGCACACGCAGGTCCCCATCAACGAAATCAGCCCCCACCGCAGTGAAATCAGCCCCCAGCTTGGCAGCACACCAAAACGCCCGGTAGCCAGTCCGGCCCTGTCTATGAGGAAAAGGAGTATAGGAAGAAACTGAGACACTGGTGTCTGTGCCAAGGAACAATCAGAGATAATTTGAAAGACAGGTTCAGACGTGGAGAAGGTTTACATGTAGACCTATGAGGGAAAGGGAGGAAGAAGAAAATATGGCTGTGGGTGATGGGAACACTAAACCTAGGGAGCGATAAGGGCATTCGATTTTACTTGAGGGCTTGTGAGCAGAAGGGGAAATAAAAAGGTTTGGAAATATGTGTGTCTAAGGAAGACGAGGTAGATGAGTTATATCAAGCCCAAGATTTGACAGAGGAACCCTAAAATGATCAGACACATGAGCCTGGAGCGGGTTGATATGGAAACAAAATCAGCAAAATAGATATAGAAATAAAAGGAAAAGGGTGAATTGTAAGGGCAAAACAATCAGCCATTCATATTTAAAGGCAGATGAAAGATTAAGAGGAGAAGATAAAAAAAAAACACAAACAGAACAATCACATTAGAGAAAGTAGGGGTGCTCATAGAATAAGAAACAAAATGGCGTCCCCTTGCAACTCTAACAACAGGCAGCCCATGCAAATGTTATAGCAACAGACAAAGGCTAGCGTCTTGATTTTGGAAAGGATAGTATTCTTATCACATGTAGCAATGGAAGATGCTGCCTGCAGTAAGGTACATCAAGTCCAATAGTGGACAACATCACCCACTGATTATAACCACTGTACTAAATCACTGCTGGATTATGGCCAACATGCTCTTGGAATTGAAGGAATCCATATAACGGGAAAAAATAGGAGTGGGCATAACTTGCGTAATTTCGTGTAGTATAATCACATTGAATTACCCACAAATTTTGCAAGATGTGGAATTACGCAAGAGAAGTCATTCTGCATTTGGCACTATTTTTTTTACTACAAAAATCTCCCCTCACATCCAAAAGGGACACAAGGATGCAAATGGCCAGGTATTGCCGAGTCCCCGCCCCAATGTAGACATCACTTCCCCACCATGAGCCCATGGGTACCACAACCCCTCCACTCTCCCTCGAGGCATAGATGGACAACACAATTGTCTTGGATTAGGGGTCAGAATAACCCCGGCCGTATTTTATTAAAAAGACAAAAATCTTTAAAATGTTCATATTTACAATACGCAGAAAACGAGTCCATCAGTCCAGAATATTCATACACCAATTTTCTTATACAATGTATTTACGTTATTTCGTATGGCTAACCTTAACATATTATCTAATACATAGCCATTCCTAACCTAAACTAAAATATTACATTATTATTTTCTGCATATCCCGAATTGAGCCTACGGGCAAGGTCATGACTGGTCCAACTACGTGCTAGGTCCACCCCTCCTACCGGAGTGACCTTGCGCAGGAGGCCCCGATTGCCCAGAAGGTTACCTCCTTCGGGCACCCCCTATGCCCTCAAATACTACCTCCCATTGGCTGTGCTGTTGAAGGAGGGTCCCGTTTTACCATCTAACAAGAAACCCCACGTCTCATTCTGCACTACCCACCAAACATGACACTCCCAGATAGGCCCCACCAGTCAGGCCCTGATAGATGTCCTAAGTTGTCCACTTTCCTTCCCCCTTCTTAGATACCTACACATAGGCCCAAACATACCACCCTAGATACATACATATAGGCCCAAAAAGCCCAGTGCCTCCTGCTATCATTTATTTAACAATAAAACAAATCTCATAGGCTTCACTGATCTGACAGCAGGGACCTGCGCCATCCACCGCAACACCAGCCCCCCTTGTAAATTTCCACAGTTACGAGAATAAGATTAGCCCACACGTACGTGACATTCTGCTGGTACATCTGGCTGTTTCACAAGCAAGGTTTGCAATATTTTTAGTTATGAAACTTTCCGCGCTTGCTTAACTGAAACTGAGAAAGACGGCAACGTGACAGAGAAATAATATATAAAATATTAATTTCTGAGCATTTTACGGTAAAAGTTATCCTTTGTTTACTTTTTGCGGTCAAGAGCACTGACCACCTGCTAAAAGCCCCTAGTTTCACCATAACACCACTTCTCAGTTCTACATAAAACTTTCCACAGTTACTGTAAGCGGGCGGTCAAGGTCCCGCATCAGGACCCACGTCAGACGTGGGTAGAAGTTCTGCATTTAGCCATATAAAATAGCTGCACCCAGGGTGCGGCCCTGAACTCTCTCCAAACCAGTGCCTTGCTGCATTGTGAGGGTTCCCGATCGATCGTCATCCTGACTGGGCCTAGAACTTCTACTTCCAAGGTGGTAATGCTCTTATCTGATTATTAGCCTTTTGGCTTTGTCAGTCTATCTAATTTAGCTCATCCAAACCCAAGCCATTGCATTTGTCTTAGCTTAAACTGCATAGTCTTGAATGGTGTTGCTTTCTTAAGAAAAGATTTGCCTTCTAGGCACTAGCCTACTCATCTTCTTTAAATTCAGGGTTACCCCTTAGGCAGCGGCTCATAGAAAAATATATAGATATATATTTTTGCTTCATGTGAACAACTGATTTATAACATTGTTAATGCATCTATTTTTCATCCTGCTCATGTGTTGATGGGCAACATTTAAATTGAAGTGTTTTCTGTGCTTTTGAACTGCTTAAATAAAGTGTCACTGTATTTTACATCGTTGTTCTTTCTTTCCAAGTGAACGAGCAGAGTGTGGGTCAGGCTCTCTGGAGTCGGTAAGCAGAAGGGTGTGGCCATCCATACAACCCTCTAACAGTGGCGACCACGAACAAGAAGGTCTCGGTTGGCGGGTCCTCTACGGTGCGGTCCTGGGACACACACTGGGGTTACAGCTGTGGCTGCCCCTCAGACTCTCCTCTCCTCACGGCCACCTGGGTAAGTCAGGGACGGTTTTATTTTTTCTTCCTTGAATTTACCTCAGGTTGTGGCATGTGTGGGGCGGTAGGTCTGGCTGCTTCTGCCCTCCAGGGTCTCCCTTGTGTCTGCTCCTTTGTTCCCCTGTGGTTGACTGTCTTGCCACGACGTCCTCTGTGGCTGGTCACATCTTGCCGAGGCTCTTCCGTGCTTTCCACTCTGCTGTCCTCGACTCCATTTTGGCTTCCTTCTGCTTGGTTTCTCTTGGCGTTTTTCAGTATTGCTTTTTAGTGTTCTTGCCTTTCGCATACATTATATTTACGTTCTGTCCACGTTTTAAGGTTGCCGCTCTTTATTGCCAAGATAATTGTGTATACATGGGTTTGAAGTTTTGACATACGGTTTGAAGTTTTGAGGTTTGAGTCCTGGGCACATGGCTATCTGAACTCCTATAGAGGCCAGGGGTCCTTGGCACTGCTTACCAGTGTCTCCACCCCTTTGAAGGTTTGAAGTCTTGCGCCAGCACGTGGCTGGCCAAATTCTGTAACAGGTTGGGATTCCTTGATACCGTCCATGTTGCCCGAATTCTGATACAGGGCTGTTGCGTCCTTGGCACGGTGCACAGGTGGCACACGTGTCTGAATTGTTATTTTTGTTGGACTTGGGGTCCTCCTGCATTGTGCTATTTAAGGTGTGGTCTCTGCGCCACATTATATTCTTGTGCTTACATTTTACAGTCTCTTTTGCCATATTGTATTGCTGAACTTTCATTTTACAGTGCTTTCCCTCATACAGTGGTTTTCTCTCATACTGTGTTACAGTGCTTTCATTTTGCAGTGCTTTTCACCTCTTTATATTTCGGTTTCTCCATTGTTCTCTGCTTTTCTCTCCTACATTGTGGTTTCTATTTTTTCATCCGTGGCTCAACCACGCCCTGCGCCTCATCTCTCCTGTGTATTCCTTGCTACATTGCCCTTTTTTAATGCGCCTTTATTTTTTCAGGGCTCTTTCCCGTGTATTCACGCATTCTTTCTTCTCCCTTTCTGCCGTCTCCCTCTCTGATTCCATTTTGCATGGCTTGGGTGCTTTTTTCTTTTTATCTCTTAAGTTGATCTCTCTCTCTGACCGGCGCCTCGTCGATTTCTAACTGCGCCACTGCGAATAGAGGAACAAGCTCTTTCGGAGCATCTGGGCCCTTCAGACATACCCTCCGCCTTCTTCTGTTCACTGCCTTCGCAGAACGAGGAAGTGCACCTCTCCCGTTGAACGAGCTCCCCCTCGCCCCTCCTTTCTCTGTCTTCGCAGCCTGCTCTTGAACAACCAATATCACAGTGATCGTTATTATTTCAACAATGCATTTCGTTTATTTAATGATTGTCTATTTGTTGTCCATTGTGTCTGTTTTTTGTGCTTCACTTCCTTAAGCCTTTGCTCGCCCTGCTGTCCCACCACAGTTCTCTCCCACCCCCGTCCCCATCTGTTGCTGCCCTGCCAGCTCTCCAAGTCATTAGCCGAGTGACAGGGCTGCCAGTTATTATTGTTGTCTCAGTTGCCCCCCACTGTTTCCTGCCCATTAGCGGCAACTGCACCAGGTAGCTGTTGTCTGGATTGCCTTGCCTTTACTCCGTAGCCGCAATCCCGCTAAGTAGTTGGACTTACCCTCATTACACATTGCACCTTCATTGCGCCTCTTTTCTTCTGTCTCTCACACCTTTTGCCTACCATTTGTCCAGGCCAATTGGTAGCCAAAGGGGGGGTGGAGCCTTATACCTCCATTCCTCCTGTCAGCTCCCTTAAACCCCCTCCTCCCCGTTATGTCCCTTGACCCCCCGCAGATTATTAGCCTTCTTATTCATTCAGTACGTGGTACTGCCACTGCAGTCTACCACGCCTCCCTTGATCGTTTTACCCCCCTTACACGCCATCAAAGTGACGTTCTTGCAGCTGCTTGGAACATCTTAGGGATTACCTTCACACCCACCACTGAAATACGCCTTTCCCTCTTATCTCTCATAGACTTACCTCCCTCAGCCACCGCTTCCTCCCACTCTCCGCCACATCCAGACACCACTCGCCCTGAGCTGCTTTGGCCTGACCACTCCTCTAATACCTCTTCTCGCTCCCCACCATCATTAAGTTCCTCTGTTTATTTTGCTAATTCTCCCATTGTCATTCCCAAAGACGGGGAGTCCAATACTGACTCCACGCACTCCACGGCATCCTCTGAAGAGGCAACACTCCCTAATCTTACCGCCCCTGCCTCTCCCACAGTATCAGCATCAGCATCTAGCAGTGCTCTTCATCAACCATTGTCTCCTGCTAACGAGTCCCCATTCCTCGTGGCACTCCTGCAGGCCCGGTCTCTTTGGATTTCGACCCACTACCGCCACGTTTCTACGGAGGCTCTACGCACCGTGTAGACACGACATGCTTTAAGATTCTACTTTCAAAATTGGGGACTGTACACTGTTCAAGTGAACGTCAGGCTGCCCCCCATGAGTCTTTTACCTTTTGCATTAAGGTTTGCAGGATTTAGTTATTCATCATTACATATTCATATTCTGCCAAGCGGTTTCCCTATTTCCAGCTCTGCAGTTTGCTCTTTTATGCCCTAAGATTTAATCTCTAATCGGGACGCATTCTTATCAAGACTCCGTATTCTGTTTTAGGAACACTCCTTCACGTCATGTGAGGGTGTACATTTGAAATATTACGAATTAAGGTGGTTCTCCTGAGGAAGGCAGCTTTCTGCCGAAACGCGCGTTGAGACATCTTGGATACCACCCCACTATCATTTTATTTAAAACATTGTACTTATTAATTGTACTGTAATGTGGTTTGTCAGACTATGAATCAATTAATTACGCTGACGGCACACACAATACTATATAGTGAGGTAGTTTTGAATGTATGGATGAATGATCACTGTTTATAGGATGCAATATAGTTTCAACAAAATGTATATGTTATTTAGAAATGTGTTTTATGTATTCATTTCATAATAAATATTTTTATATTTTTCTAACTTCAGTGTCACTACCATCATTATCAATATAACCATGTTCTAGCCTTGTAGTTTTGAAGTAGCCCTAGAAAATTTACAGCATGTATTTCCCTGTCTAGGTGTACTTCACATAGGTATCAGGGGGCCCTTTGTCTTTTCAGTAACTCCTGCAGGACTATTCAGTGGACCTGCAGGACCCTGCACCAGACGTCCTCATTATGTCTCCCCCTGCCTGCCCACCTCCGCACTTCCACTCACTGTAGGGAATGAGTGACCCTTCCCCTGATAGTACAGCTTCTCCCATTATTGTATATTTAGTCAATAATAACGTTGTAGGTCTTTCCACTGGTCACCCATCTTCCTTTTGTCACGTTACACCCTTAGCAAGTACTGTCCTTCTCACTATATTTCAAGTTCTGGGGATTGATTATACCCAGGCACAGCAGATAACACTCTCACTAGCATCGTCCTTTCCGCACCCCATTGCCACCAAAGTCAAAGAACAAAAACATTGCAAGCACTGACAGTTCAGGGAACACTCTGGTCCTTCAATTATTACTGGTCCCCATGAACAGGATTCTAGGCACCTCTGTTCATAAAACACCGGATTGCATTTACATACGCATTCGCTTAATAGCGCCAGGCTTGGAGATACCTACCACATTAACCACATCCTATCCATGCAACCCGCTACAAAGCAAGATCATTGCTGCTCTCTCTCGTAACCAGCTCCAATTCCCTGACTTCTCGCCTAACGGAATATACACCGGACCACAGGAACTGGACTTAAGACGAACATTATATCACATTATTATTAGCGCCATAGGAGAGGAACTAATAGAAGACGTCCCTCCCCCTACCTCTGACACTCAACACTCTCCTGCCGCTGAACCCTCGCCTGACACCTAATTGCATCCCTTTCTAAACTAGCGACATTCACCCTCAAAGCATTGCGCTTTTAAAATAACCCTCATGAATGGCATATTGAGCTCTACAGTGTATAAAACGTCCACCCACTTTCACATCTTTTTTATCATACGTCCCCCTGGATCACTACTCACTGCCATACTATCTAGCACGTGGCCAAGGCACCCACTCCAAAGTTATATTGCTGAAGCTTGCTTTGACGGCCAGCTTCGCTTCCCTCTTTACACTCTAGCACAAGAGCGAGACTTGCAGGACGGGGTGTATGATATTGTCATTCAGGCAGTAGCGCAAGAACTCATCAGAGACATTGTTCCTAGCACCTGAGTAAACGCACTCCTGTAATTCAGGCCTTGCTCAGAGCGCCCTGTGTTAGACACACCAACATGGCTACTCCACTGCAACATGTTTTAAAAACATTCGGAGGGCAGGAACATCATATACTAAAGCACTGCAGGAAATTACATAAGCGTACCTTCAAAATGAGTGATCCTTGGCCGTCAGAAGGGAGCTTTGATCCAATCATACTAGAGCATGCCACCACCTTCCTAGACACTAAGTACTCCGCCACTAAGTTACAGAAGAGAAAGGCTACTTTAGATCTCTGGCGCATTTTCAAAGACAAGGCCAACACACTCTGACTCGACACACCCAGCCATACCCAATGCTCCGCTTCCCCCGCCTTACCACTTCAGCGGTATGTACACCGAACGCACTCACAAGGAACAACCAGATCTAGCAGTTACCACTAATGATTCTTCGGCTGCTGGCTTCCAACCACTACCAAATGATGCATCTTCCTCACCACACCTCGGTCCAGATATACATATCACACAAACTGAGGAATTCCAGATTTCCCACACATCACCCAGTCACCCGCATCACACCATGGACAGACCACCGACTCCACCTATGCCCCCCGGTGATGTGTACCCGTGCCTGACTGAACGTCAGAACATACACATGCCCGTTACCCATGGTACAATAATGGAGACAGCAGTATCAGGTCTCCCAGGCCTTATAGATGCACAACTGTCACTGAAATTTATGCCAACTGTCAATACTGCACAACCACGCCTAGGTGAACAGGATGAGGAAGACTCTGACTCTGCCTCTCAAGCATCATCTCGCCACTCACGTACATCCAGCAAGGTCTTCTGTGACATCGGCACTAAAGAAGCCACTGTCACTAACCCCTTCCTTGATACCGGCACGCACCTGTTCCCAAGTTCGTGCCTCCCACCCCAAACTAGCCTGCCTCTCACTGCTACTGTACCCTTCGGTGAGGGACCAGGATCTGGCCTTATGACAGAGCAGCGGCAGCTCATTGAGTTCCCCAACCCACCATTGCTGTGCATGACTGAGGGACAGCATGCCCCCCTCACAGGTCTTCCCACCCCATACTAGAATTATAGACAACATGCAGACTTGAGCAAAAGCACCACCCTGGAAAGTATCTCACCACAGCACCTTGAAGAAGAACTGTCACACATGCATCAACCACCCTGCCACGCAGGACAGATAGACAAAATGAGACGCCTGTCGTTTAAATTAGAGAACATGCAGAAAAACTTTGCAGACCGGATCAATAAGGTCAACTCTCCAGCACCGCCACTACCCCCACTACACCAGCTCATGCAGGACCACCCACAGACAAATATCAGTAGGAATGGGGAAGGGAGTATACAATATCTCCATAATGAGCGCCCCCACCACTATGATGCTGCCGCCTCTGGAATAACACAAACAGTCACCAACACACACCAAGCCTACCAATCCCCAACAGCATTAGGGCCGGAAAAGAGACCACCACTGGTACTAGAAGGTCACAATCCCTTATTTGGTAAGCTCCCCATATATTGTGAACACCCACAGGAACAAGACCCAGTGGTAAGAAGGAAGGTCAGGACCACCGAAGCACAGAAACTTAAAGTCCTGGGAACACATGGATGCCCAGACGACATACTATATGACGTCTCGGGCTCTGCTTCCTTGCGTACCATTAGGATGAAAAATAGACGCTACATGTATCTCAGCAGATCATGCGTACCAAAAACTAGCAATAATCTCACTCCCAATGAGATAGTGACACTAGGGGAAGGCTCAGACTATGCAGTTAACCCTTTCTCAGATGATTTGGCAGACTGGTCAGAGCCCTTAGCGCCGCAAATGATCCCTTGGCCAAGAGAAGGCTCTTTTGAGCCTCAGTACATGGCAACAGCAGTTGAATGTAACCTCAAAGGATTAGGAGATTAGGATTGGGACTATGACTACATGAGGGAGAGCCTGAAGGTCTGGCAAAAATATGCCCGCCAGCATGACTCTACAGGACCTACAGTGCAACGCACAGGGGTCACGCGCCAGATGCCACTGCTCTACAAAAATGTCACCGATCCCCCCATCTATATTCCGTGGTCTACATTAGACAAAGAAAATCTCAAAAAACAACTCCCACCCTTCACTGAGGGTGCGGGAAAATGGATTGCGGCTTTTGAAAATTACACCACAGGTAACAACATAGCTATAGGAGATGTAAAAAGCCTGCTGATCTCCCTCATTGGAGAAGACGCAGAAGATCTATTCACACGTGTCCATGCCAATCTTACAAAAACAAACACCAAACATGATGGTGTTTCCTTTAATGAGATTAGAACACTAGCATGGGCTGAGTTGCGCAGGAAATTCCCTGATGTTCCTGATATTGGGGCTCAGTTGTCACAGACCATGCAAACAAATGAAGACCCTGCCAACTATCTCTCCAGAATGAAAGAGAAATGGCACCAGGAGTTAGGGCAACGATGGGATGCAGCAGGAGGATACGGGAGACTATTTTATCACACAATAAAGAAAGGTCTGCCCACCGAAGTGCAGGAAAAATTAGATGGCATAGTAGCAATGGAATGTAAGCCATGGGCTGAGATACAAGACC
The DNA here is from genome assembly GCA_963921515.1 of Calotriton arnoldi. Lineage (NCBI taxonomy): Eukaryota > Metazoa > Chordata > Amphibia > Caudata > Salamandridae > Calotriton > Calotriton arnoldi. The sequence continues at coordinate 152,075 of CAWUFW010003655.1, read as the reverse complement.
ACATTATACATTACTGCAAGAAGAGGCAGGAACAGGAGAAGAATAGACAGCTGGCCATAGAGAATGCTGCTGCCACATTGGTGCAGCAGAAACTCAATAAGAAAAAAGACAATGCAGACACAATCATGTTTGCAGCACCGGTCACTCAGATGACGGCAGTAACATCCTTCCCCCAGGCTGCCATGAATGCTCTTGCAGGCAACGCCCAACCTGCCCCACAGCAGGGTCAAGCACCACCTGCCATACAATACATACAAGCCCAACCCCAGCCTACCATACAGTATGTCCAGCCACAACCACAGCCAATGGTACAATACATGCCAGCACCACCCGCTTACAGTACCAACATACAGCCCTACTACAATAACAGACAAAATATGAACAGGAACACAGGCGTACAAGGAAGAGGGCGAGGGATGGGACAACAAAGGTTTCCACAACAGCCAGGACTAGGGACTCCACCGCTCATCTGCTACTACTGTCAGAAACCAGGCCACATACAAAGAGATTGCCACAGTAAAATGCGTGATATGGGTCAGCAATACATGGGTCCTGGTTACCAAGCACCAGCACCATTCCAACAACAGCAGCGCACGCAACAACACCTTCAACAGCCCCAAATACTATACTCTTATGCCCAACCAGCACAGCAGCAACAAGTGCAGCTCCAAGCGCCCACAATGGCCCAGGTTCAGCCAACTGTCCAACAAGTGCAGGTTCCAATGCAACAGCCACAGCCACAGCCACAGCAAGTACCTGCTTATCAAGTGGTCCCTCAAACTCAAAACAATATACCCCTAGGAGGAACAATTGTTGCCTCCAACAACCCCTTTACCCAGGGCACCATCCAGCAATATCAGGCTGGAAGATACACTGGCTAGGACAGCCCACAGACAACTCTTGTGTGCCCAATTTTGTCATGCACAAGCAATACTGAAGAGGACCCTATTGCAAGTGTTATGATAAATAACAAAACATATAGCTTTCTTGTTGACACAGGTGCCACATACTCCTGCATTACAGGTGGCCCTCTGCCCATTTCTAACAAAACAGCGGACACACAGGGATTTTCTGGGGCAATAGCAAGGGTCCCCTTCACCAAGCCAGTATCAATTGAGATAGGAGGCCATGTAGTGGAACAGCCACTGCTCTATTCACCCAGGTCCCCAGTCAATCTTTTAGGACGTGACCTCATGGCCAAACTAAACATGACTATCCACTTTGATGACAACGGAACAATGATTTGCTCCATACCAGGTACCCCACTAACTAGGATAATGGCAGTCACTGCACAGTCTTCCTTAGACAGCCAGGTCAGAGCACGTCCAGTGGATGAGCACGCCTTCTCTGCAGCTGTCCACACTATTGTCGCCACCACTCCCGAATTACAAGGCCGCACTGTTCAGTTACCAAAAGAGTTCCTTTTCAGACCCCAAGCATCAGGCTCACAGGCATTAGACAAGTACTTGACCCTTGACATATGCGCCCTTGAGATAACACCAATGTACGGTGCATTCCTGGCATGCGATGACAACGCTCATACTTGGGCTTGTGTCATTTTCATTCAACCTAAAGGGTTGGTCAGAGACATTTCAGATGCCCAGTTATTTGGATCCCCTGAAGACTACTCCAAGACAGAGATTATCTATCAAAACAATGTGCCTATCTCAGTAGCAGTGGAGATTAGAACACCAACCGTCACCCCTAGCTATGACTCTGCCCGAGAGGCAGATTTGGCTCAAGTACCAGCACATCTTTGGACAACAGGCCCAAACGATGTAGGCCTTATCAGCTCTGCCACGCCATTTAAGATAACTCTCAAACAAGGTGCTATCCTGCCAAGGATAAAACAGTATCCCTTGTCCAAGGCCGCAGAGGAGGGTATTGCCCCTACCATACAAGCATTGCTGGATCAAGGAGTAATATATCCTTGTATCTCTCCTTGTAATACGGCCCTTTTTCCTGTGCGTAAGGGGAAGACAAATCAATGGCGTCTAGTTCATGATCTTCGCGCCGTTAACAACATAGTTGTACCAGAGTTCCCCATCGTCCCAGACCCATCTGTAATACTCACGAACGTCCCCCCCCGATGCACAGTACTTTTCTGTCATCGACCTGAAAAATGCCTTTTTAGCGTTCCCTGCACCCAGACAGCCAATACCTATTGGCTTTTACATTCCGTAATGTGCAATTAACATACCGAAGATTGGCCCAGGGGTACTGTGAGTCCCCTAGCGTCTTTAACAGAGTTGTCAAAGAAGACTTGTCCAATTTTCAATGTGACAGCACCCTACTGCAATATGTCGATGACATACTGCTTTGCAGCCCCACAGAACAACAATGCAGGAAAGACACCATCTTCTTACTGACAACTCTGGCACAAAAAGGATACAAAGTTGACAAGAAAAAATTACAATACTGTCAAAAAGAGGTACACTATCTAGGTCAGCTACTGTCAGCATCAGGCAGACGAGTCACTCCAGATCGAGTTGAGGCAATAAAAGGCACTCCAGAACCCCAAACAGTTAAAGACATGCAAAAATTCCTCGGCCTAGTCAACTATGTCCGTCAGTGGGTCTTTGATTTCGCAACCATAACTGCCCCATTGCTGAAAGCAGTGAAAATGGGCAAAGACAGACACAACAAAATTGTGTGGACACCTGAAATGAGAACAGCCTACACCCAGCTCAAGGATGAAATAACAAATGCACCAGTGTTAGGATCACCTGATTACACAAAAGAATTCTACCTATTCACCCACTGCGATGGTCTAGTCATGACTTCAGTACTCACTCAGAAATACCCTATGGGCCATAAGCCCATTGCCTACTTCAGCGGCATGCTGGACGCTGTCATGAAAGGTCATTACCCCTGCGAGCAAGCCCTTGCTGCCGCAGCATTTGCTGTTGAGAAAAGCACCCCCATTGTAATGGGTTCCCCACTGACTATGTACACCGAACATGCTGTCTTTGCAATAATACAAAAAGCCAAGACAACATTAACCACACAAAGAGTATCAGGTTACGAAGTCATACTGTCATTGCCTTCTCTGAAAATTGTCAAATGCTACACAGTAAACCCTGCCACATTTTTCGCCCATCCCATTGCTACTTCAGATGATGACCCCCATGATTGCGCCACATATTCACCAGATGAGTCGGGAGCAGCAAAAGAGGATCCCTTGCCAAACAGTACTGTATATTTTGTTGATGGCTCCTCTACCATTGATCAAGAAACAGGAGTCAGGTACACAGGAGCTGCAGTAGTTAAAGCACAGCAGAATGATTCCTCTGATTCCCTAGACATTGTACAGCAGCTTACATTACCATCACATTATTCTGCCCAGGCAGCCGAACTGGTAGCCCTCATAGCTGCCTTAAACATTGGAGCTGATGACCACATTACAATTTACTCCGATTCTGCATACGTCACCACAACAACACACTCCAGCATCCTCCGCTGGAAAAGGCGTGGCTTCCTTAAATCAGATGGTACACCTGTCATTCACAAGACATTACTAGAGGAACTTATTGAGGCCCTTACACTACCAGCCGAAGTAGCCGTAGTCAAATGCGCAGCGCACACCAATGGCCAAGATTTTGTCTCCAGAGGTAATGCCCTGGCAGATTGGGCAGCTAAGGCTGCAGCCAGAGGCCCCCCAGCAACAGGCCCCCCACCTCAAACGACACCAGAAGTTCCATTTGCCCCCATTTTACTTTCCCAAACACTACCTCCAACAGAGCATGACAACAGCAATGAAGGTATTTCAAAAACACCATCCCAATTACCAACCCCATTTGACATTGACACAACACAGCAATATGATCACACTGCACAATTACACCTCAGAGAAATGCAAGAAAGTGCACCAGATCAAGAGAAAGAGTTGTGGAAGAAGAGGGGAGTCCAACAGGACTCCGCCGACTTCATTTACAGACAGACAATAACAGGGAAACCTGTGATGCCACAGGCTTTATTGCAAGTAGCGTTGGACCAACTCCACCTTCCTACGCATGTCACCCGAGATAACATGTCCACCACCTTGCAAACAGATTGGTTCATTCCTAATGCCCATGAACAGATACAGCTGTTCATTAATAAATGTCTCATTTGTCAACAATATTCCCCAAACCCGACTCTCAAAACTGTTGCTTCCACAATTCCTAGACCATCAGGCCCCTTCAAAGAGCTACACATTGACTATGTCGACATGATCGATCGCTGCCAAAATTACCGCTATCTCATTGTAGTAGTGTGTCCATTTTCACACTGGATCGAAGCTGGACCCTGCGCCACTGCGATGCCAAAGCTGCTGCCACATTCCTACTCCGTGATGTCATTACTCGCTTGGGCGTCCCAGACGCCATCCGGTCCGACAACGGAAGTCATTTTTCAAACGCCATCTTTTCCTCCCTGACCACAATGCTAGGCATTAAACACAAACTGACATCAGCTTATCACCCACAAAGCAACGGCATTTGTGAGCGCCTCAACGGTTTGCTCAAAAACAAAATAAGCAAAATAAGCGCCACAATAGGAAAGAAATGGCTTTATTGCCTACCTATAGCACTCTTTGCACTAAGAAACTCCCCAAGTTCGGATCACCACCTCATGCCCCATCAGCTTGTCACTGGACGATCCATAAATGTAACAGTTCCGTCCACACGCCCTAAAACAGATAGTGAATCAACCTCGGAGATAGTTAGGGCTGAACTTTACCAATATCTGTGCCAACTAACAAGCGCAGCGCAGTTCCTTTCTACCCAGGCATCCAAGAGGAAAGAAAAGGGCCCCACCGATCCTGAGCTCCCACCAATCCGTCCCGGGACACTGGTCTTCGTCCGGAAAAACGTCAGACGTTGGAAGGACCCCAAGTTCGAAGGCCCCTTCCAGGTGATAGACTCATCACCAACTGCAGTACGAATAGCTGAGAGAAAAGCATGGATCCATCGCAGCCATGTCTGCTTGGACCCCGCACCTCCACCTCAGCCAATGGACTAGAGGAGGGAAATGACATACCATTGGTACCACTCCACGAAGACAGCGGGCTTCCATCCTCCTTTGATGAAGAAGACAATGAGCATCACGTGCTTATTGTTGAGGAACATAATGGAGATGCCAAGTTATGTATTTCACTTGTCCTAACATTCTGTATTATTGCTACAGTGACTTTGGCCGCATTTAATTGGTACCTGTTTTATCTTACAACCATTAGGCTGTATTATTAACGAGGTAGGCCAAGGTTCTGGAGGACCCGTAGACCAAAACCTGAGGCCAAACAAGATTGGGCCACCGCTCTCCAGGACACAATGGTTCACATTGCACACCATCATCCTAGGCCCGACTTCCATTCCACACGTCCTGACAAATTCGATCAGGATCATGGAGCCCATAATGCCCTGCTAGATAACATGTGGTACCGGCACATGTCCACAATAGGAAAAAAGGTAACAAAAGAAGCATGTTTTGTGTGCTCACACATCCCTCATGCAGTAGGCGCAGACAAAATGATTTTTCCACAAGAAGTACCACCCCCAACCGCCAAATGTCTCCTCCATCTGTTCCTTTGCCGTATATACGGCCAAATACAGCTTTTGTCAGCAGAAATGGACACCGTGTTTGTAAACGCCACAGAATGGGATTCTAATTATCTTACTCACACGGTTGTCACTGACGTGTCACAATTCGAGAGGGAAATGGAGAATTTGTATAGGTGGGAAACACCTCTCATACTAAATTATGAACATGAGTTTCAGGCATCTGGATTTTTCACTTTTACATCACCCCCGGCAGTATGCAAAGAAAGAATAGACAAACAACTCCACAACAAGCCCCCGATACACAACAACAATACCTTGCACGTTGCCCAATGCCCCTGTCAGTATAGGTCTGTGCTACTCTTGCAGGCCCATGTTTATTTCAACAACAAATGGCACGGCCCAGACGCCCTGGTATGTAAGGCAGCTTCCTTGGGAGAACCCTTTGCAAAAACAGAGTATCAACAGAATGTTGATTGGGATGTTGAGACACAGTGCGAGGAGGTGTGGGCACAGGAAGCCAGAAGGTACACCTTTGGTAAGGATACAACATACAAATGGAAACGAGCATACAAGCTAAAACATCCTCTTCTTTGCTTCCTAGTTAATGGCACACGCGCTGTGGGCAGCAACACCAACTGCAACACAACAATCTTTAATTTGGACCTCCAAGACGGCACCTCCGGCCTCATGGGCATCTTTTGGGCATGCGGAGAACGCCTCTATCTCCAGTTGCCTCCTCAATGGAAGGGCCTATGCACCATGGTCACTATGCATGAGCTGCATCTCGTTGTCCCGGCATCCAACATTTCCCAAGTGCTTGAACACCCCATGACAGGTGATGTCACCCTGCTCCACCGGCACCGAAGGAGTGCCCAATATTTTGCTAACGACGCCTTCTCCAAAGTTCCTGAAGAGTTTCGCCTGTTCAATGGCGCCCAGGAATTCTTTGGGGGCCTGTGGCCCCTTTGGCAAACATCAGCTAATGCCCGATGGCTGCAGGTCACGCGCTACGAACTAATGACTCTGATCAACAGCACCCGAGATGGGTTCAACGCAATACAGGAAGAATTACGGCCTATAAGGCTTATGGTTCTAGAGCATAGATATGTTCTAGATCAGCTCACAGATATGCGGGGTGGGGTATGCGCTTCCATAGGGAAAAGCTGCTGCACGTTCATACCATCAAATGATGCCGCTAACGGGTCACTCGCTAAGGCCATTGAGGACTTGGACAATCTGGGAAAAAAGATGCGTGACGAGGGAGGTGCTGATGCAGACGTTATTTCTAATTGGTTCAACTTGGACTGGATGCCTTCATGGCTGTCTGCTATCTTGAAAATTGTGTTACCTATTTGTTGTGTCGTCATGTTAATGTGTTGCGGTGCACAGGTAATAATCAGATGTGTCAACAGATGTAGCACCAAAGCAGTAGGGATGAATTACGCTAACACAGGAATTTACCACAATGCACATTATCAGGACATGGACCGCGTTCCTGGGGATGGGAATGGGCAGATCCACGTACAACTCATAGAACTAGCTGCCCCTGACGCTTCTCCCAACACACCCACAGCTCCACCAGTTCCGCCACATAGATACGCCTTGAGGGAGGAGCATGACACCAATGAGTATGACCAGTTAGTTTTGCGGTCAAGAGCACTGACCACCTGCTAAAAGCCCGTAGTTTCACTGTTATGCCAACTTGGCACCCATGCGCCTGTGCGGGGATTAGCCCAAAGGCCTACCAGAAGCAGAAGTTCTCCACCCCGCACCCTCCAGCCTACGCCCTCTAAACTACCTTCCAGGGGCTGTGCTGTTATGCCAAACTTTGCGCCCATGCGCCTGTGCGGGGATTGGCCCAAAGGCCTACCGGAAGCGGAACTTCTCTACCCCCGCACCCTCCAGCCTATCGGCCGTAAACACCCCCTGTAGTTCTATGAGAGACCACTGTCCCCCCAGGTCTCCCCATTGACAATGGTGATGCCTACTAAGGACCGTAAAATGCCCCACCAATCATGACCTTACCGCAAACCAAGGATACCACCACATAAAATACAACAATGACGCCCTGCGAGAGAAAAAATCTTTGTTATGTTACAGTCAAATGCCTAAAACAGATTGCCACCTGAAAGAGAAAAATTCAGAGAACAGATCACCACCTGAAAGAGAAAAAATTCAAAGGACCTGTACCGGAATACAAGGAATGCACTTGTTCACTCTGCTGCCTCAGGGGATGGTGGGTGGGCAAAAAAGAAGATCTCCGTCGGGTAGACGGCTTCAGTTGGGGCTTTGTGGGGCAGCGAGGGAAAAGACCGTCCTGCCGCACCACAGCCTCTTTTATCGGGGCATCCAGGAAACCGGCAGGATCCAGATTGGACCCGCCTCCACATTCCCAGGAAGCACTTGAGTGCCTCCTGGGCATGTTCCCATTCCACCAATCAAAGTCTCGGCCGGGGCTGGCTACGTCACCATGTGCCGGCACCAGCCCCACCCCTCAACGGCGTCGGGACCGGCACAAACCGCCATAGGTGCAGTGTGCCCGAGTCCGGTTGGTGCCTTAACATATGGCCAGGTATTGCTGAGTCCCCGCCCCAATGTAGACATCACTTCCCCACCATGAGCCCATGGGTACCACAACCCCTCCACTCTCCCTCGAGGCATAGATGGACAACACAATTGTCTTGGATTAGGGGTTGGAATAACCCCGGCCGTATTTTATTAAAAAGACAAAAAAACTTTAAAATTTTCATCTTTACAATACGCAGAAAAGGCGTCCATCAGTCCAGAATGTTCATACACCAATTTTCTTATACAATGTATTTACATTATTTCATATGGCTAACCTTAACATATTATCTAATACATAGCAATTCCTAACCTAAACTAAAATATTACATTATTGTTTTCTGCGTATCCAGAATTGAGCCAACGGGCAAGGTCATGACTGGTCCAACTACGTGCTAGGTCCACCCCTCCTACCGGAGTGACCTTGTGCAGGAGGCCCCGGTTGCCCAGAAGGTTACCTCCTTCGGGCACCCCCTACGCCCTCAAATACTACCTCCCAGGGGCTGTGCTGTTATGCCAACTTGGCGCCCATGCGCCTGTGTGGGGATTAGCCCAAAGGCCTACCAGAAGCGGAAGTTCTCCACCCCCGCACCCTCCAGCCTATGCCCTCAAAAGTACCTCCCAGGGGCTGTGCTGTTATGCCAAACTTGGTGCCCATACGCCTATGCGGGGATTGGCCCAAAGGCCTACCGGAAGCGGAACTTCTCTACCCCCGCACCGTCCAGCCTACCGGCCGTAAACACCCCCTGTAGTTCTATGAGAGACCACTGTCCCCCCGAGGCGTCCCCATTGACAATGGTGATGCCTACTAAGGACCGTAAAATGCTCCACCAATCATGACCTTACCGCCACAGGCCAGCATACTTGACCGACTATGTGGCCCCCCGACGTCCTAAGGTCATGCCCCGTCCCTTGTCCCTGCCAACAGTGCTAATAAGTTCAATGACAATCTCATTGCCCAATTTCGAGAGGTGAACACCATCCTGTGGGAAGGACCTCACCCCCGTGATACACCCATGTGAGATGAAATGAAATGAAATGAAATGAATGAAATGGAGATTTGTAGAGCGCGAAACAATCACCCAAGGGTGTCAAGGCGCTTGCTCATCAGAAACAGGATTTAAACTAGGAGGTTCGCAGACATGTTAAAGATTAAACAGCCATGTCTTTAGTGATTTCCTAAAAGCTAACAGATGTGTTTCTTGTTTCAATCTTATTGGGAGAGAATTCCATAAATTAGTTGCGCCAACCAGAAAGCTTCTACCCCCCCAGGAGCATTTTTTTACCCTGGGAATAATCAAATCATGGGCAGAGGATGAGCGAAGACAACGGACTGGAATATAGGGTAACAAGTTCCTCTTTAAAAAGCCTGGTCCTATATCCTGTGTGGCCTTAAAAACAATGCATAGAACCTTAAACTCTATACGTCTTTTTATTGGCAGCCAATGTAGATCCTTGAGCCCCTTTGACACAGATTTGTGTCTTGGAATGTTCAGCAGGAGCCGACCCGCAGCATTCTGCACAACCTGCAGTTTAGACAGGCACTTTTTCTGAAGATTAATAAAATGCCTGTTACAGTAGTCGGCTCTTGACAGAACGAGTGCGGAGACTACCAGTTTACGTAGCTCAACTGGAATAAATGGGAGGATCTTTCTCAAGAGCTTTAACGTGTAGAAAGAAAGAGACGTAAACTGGTTGACATGGTTTTCAAATGAGAGTTTGGAATCAAAAATGACTCCCAAATTCTTAACTTTGATCACTGGCGTAGGAAATGGCCCAAGCTCCAAGGGCCAGAGATCAGGTGACCAGAAATCAGTGTGAGCACCAAAAAGTAAGACCTCCGTCTTACCAGAGTTAAGTTTTAGACAATTGGCAGCCATCCAGTCCCCAACCTGACGAAGGCAGGTATGGAACTGTTCCATAGTGTTAGTGGGGGATCCTGACACTGAGACGATGATCTGCGTATCGTCAGCAAAGGATACAGCCGAAAAGCCTAGGGACCTGATTAACGTCGCCAGTGGTGCCACATAAATATTAAAAAGAGTCGGGCTCAAAGACGATCCCTGTGGCACACCACATGGAAGTATAAAATTGGGTGATTTAAAATTTTCTAGGGCCACAAATTGTTCCCTGCCAGACAGGAATGATTCAAGAAGGGAAAGTGCATTCCCTTTGACCCCAATTCCCCTCAGAACTTCCAAATGTTTCTGATGGTTCACCGTATCAAATGCGGCGGAAAGGTCAAGCAGCACAAGTGCTGCACTGCCCCCCGCATCGACTGTCTGCCTAATCAGTTCAGATGATGTGATCAGCGCCAGTTCGGTACTATGATGTTTTCGAAACCCGAACTGAGTGTCATCGAGAAGGCCATGCTTTTCAATATAGTCTGATAGAGTATTATTCATGGCCTTCTCCACCATCTTTGCTGGCAGCGGAAGTCTGGAGATTGGGCGGTAATTATTGGGGTCAGTCTCATCAAGATTTGGCTTCTTCAAAAGAGGAAGCACGGATGCCAACTTCCAACTAGTGGGGAATAGACCAGAGGAGAACATTTGATTAAAAATGGGCGTCAGATGAGAGGCGAAGATCTCTGGTAGAAGATGAAAGATCTTTGGAGGGCATAGGTCCAGTGGAGAGCCTGATTTAGTGGATCTCAACAAGTTAATTGTTGCTTCCCTTGTCAGTATTGGAAAGGCAGATAGTTCAGGATGGTCCCTGTATTCAGCGTGGGTACTGGGAATGAGTCCGGTAATCCCGGGCTAGCAGCAGCCTCTAAGGAAGGAACCATTCCTAGATCCGTGGACTTGATAAGTCCATTATAGACCGCCTTAACTTTATCCTGGAAAACGTAGCCACCCTGTCGCAGAATGCCTGAGTTTTAGGTGAGTCAGCCGCAACAGAGCAATTGGCTAATCGTTTAACCGTCAAAAGAGTTCCTTTGACGAGTTTTTTGCTGAGAGTATAGCTGTGGTAAAATAGCTGGTTTTCTCCTTATCGATAAGTTTTTTATACTCAAGCAAAGCTGATTTATAGTTAGCTTTATCCTCCAATTCGTCTGAGGATCTCCACTTCCTTTCCAGACGGCGACATTTTTGTTTTTGTATCCTAAGCTGTTCTGAGTACCAAGGTTCAGTGGGTCTGGGACTATGATTAGAGATGCATTTGGCTGGTAGTACTTGGTCTATTGACTTTCTCAGCCAATCCTCAAAAGCAGCAACAGCTTCATTTGAGTCTCCTAAGGGAGATGGAGAATTATGGGCTAGAGCAGATTCAAACATACCCACTGGCAGCTTATTCCAGGGCCGGATCATTTTCCGCTGCCTGTTTATTAATTTCTTTGTCTGGGGGTATTGTACCGGAAACGAAAACATAATAGCTTTGTGGTCCGACCATATAATTGGCAATGGAGGAAGACATTGTAGATGATCATTACTGGTAAATATTCCATCCAGTAAATGACCCCCCAAATGTGTACTGCCAATCACCTGCTGAGTGAGGCCCATACTGTTTGCAATATCAATAAAGTGTACAGCATCACTATCCAGTGGATCCTCCAGGTGAATGTTAATGTTGATTAATGGTGATGGTTCGTAGTGTTGGGTACCTGAACAACTTGTCACTTTGCTTATCTATTCTCTTCACAGAGTGGCTCAGGGCCCACCCCCCCGCCATTGGAACCTGGAAATGGTGTGGGGCATGCCAAAACTGTTCGTGGGCACCTCCTTGCCAACCATCTGATTTCGGTGATCAACACCTCAACAATGCTCTTCCTACCCAGGTGCACCAGGTCTTTGCCCCCCAGCCCCCAGATACACAATTGCCGCTGCAGGGACATGTGAGTCTTACCCAGCAGAACCTCCAGAGCGAGCTCCTCAACTGCCCCAGGAGCAAAACTCCTTGCCCATGCAAAGAACATTGAAATCAGCCCGCCGGGCCCCACCGCATACCTGGCTGCGAAAAAACATTGTTTCAACCTGTTTACATATGAATGACCCGCTATCCATACTTCCATTTCACCTGGCCCCTCAGGCAGGGACCTGGGCTGGGCGGGGTTCTGGCAATCAGCGCACAACGGTGAGCTTCCTTCCTGCGGCACAGGACATCAAAATGAAAATTTTGCTGGCACCACTGAGAGCACTTCCATGCTTCATTAGCACCCCTCCTGCTCGAGCAACACCAGATGGCCGTTCCGCTCGCCCCACTCGTGAGCAACTCACATACCTCTGCGAGCCTTTGCATGCCAGCATCCGTCTGAAAATTAATAACAAAAGACGTGAGAATCCTCCCCCGACCAGTGCCTCACGCTCCCGGGCGCTCCTTGCACCACCACCGCTTGGAGGCAAAACATGGTATAATATCCTCAACAAGCTGGCCATCTCCCCCATCACAAACCCTCTCAATACTACCACTTAGAAGGAAAAAAGACGAGGCCATTCCGACACAGTCCAGGCAGTACAGGCCCCCGCCAGTCTTGCACTGTGCATGTGGGTAATCGATGCCCTCCTACCCTTGCGCTTTAGTTTAAGGGGTTGGACCAGAATCAGATGATGTTGATCTAAAGCAGAGACTCGAAACCTGCTCCCCCCCGAAGTACGCAACTCTGGGCTTAACGCTCCATCCTCTCCCAATGCATACCGGCCCCACCGCCTGAACTGAACCATTTTAAAAGCACATGTGCCTTCTGAATGGCATCTGGCACTGAACAGCAGGTGCTCACCATCACCCCACTCAACGGCATTCATCCCAACAACCTCAGAAGGATGAAAAGCTGAGTTGAGCCGCTGAGATTCGAAGCTGTGACCATGAGCTCCCACAGCTGACACATTAGTCCACTAAGCCACCCAGCCCTGAAGCCAATGGGGCGCTGTATGGAAGCACCAGTTACCTTACATAATGACATTCATCTCTTCTGACTCATAGGCTGTTGAGCGCCGACAGTCCGGTTTGAACCTGCTCTCTGAACTCGAAAATCGGCAGCTTTAGCCTATACCACAAACCTCACCCACATTTGATCAAAGCAAATCCCCAAGAACTGCACGTTAACTGCTGAAAAAGGAGCAGTCCCCCAACAACCGTGTCCGCCTCCTCATCCGGGCCCTCCGCGCTGGAGCTGCCCCTGCGTGCGACACCGCGTGTCAGGCGAGTATGACTTACACCCGAGTGGCTCCCAGTCTTACACCCTTTTGCTCCATTGATGCAGAGCCCTGACGAGACTCACAAAAACATTTCGCATATTAGTGTAAGAACTTTGAATTATCTTCACGCGCTTCCTGGTGTTAATGTAGATTTCATAGCGCTATGAAAACATGGACCATTCCAGAATAAGACGCTCATTAGCAACACATTCAGATACTTTAACCCTAGCTTTGGCCGTAAATTACCAGTCTGCAAAGTGCACATTCACCGTAAGGGTATTTTGGGCTGAATAACAGATCTGTATTGCTACCGCATTCAAAGATACTCCTTTTTCCGCCCGCAGAACGATGAAAAGGCTGCATGGACCCACCAGGAATTGACAACATGACCCTGGGGTAACTATTATGGAAGCTTTAGTCCAATAGGCAGCTGGATCTGAATTTAAGAGTTTAAAATTACTGTTTAATATTTTTATTTTTACCCCCTTAGGATAGATTGCCGGGATCCAAACCCTTATCCTGTGAGGACCCTTTCCACCAGGCAGAAGTCTTACTATTGGGCTTTAGCTCCTTGCTCGCTGTCTGTCTAACTGCCCCCCTGCTGTGTAGCAGTTGGGAGGGTCAGATGCATCTTACTCCTGATCACATGATAAGATTAAAATAATCACTGGTTTGTGATTTCCCACTATCTAGCACTGTCCCCATCCCCCAATGATTTTGTAAAAAAAAAAGAGGGGTGGGGGGTTATCCTGGGATGAGTTCCTCATGATTATTCCTAACATTTAACATAAGCATTTGACAATGAGCCCATCAATGCTCATTCTCCTGTTGGAATGAGAATACACTTCATCCTTTTGCACATGGAGAAGACCATGAGCAGATGTAGTCATACAAAAATCTAGCAATGCTGCTTAAGGTTACTCCTCCTAACTCCACCCTTTGAGCCTTCTGGCCCCCCTCCTTAATCCTGGCCCTTATTACAAAACTCTGATTACATGCGCTGCCCTCCATTTCTCCCTATTGAAACCGTAGTATTCACACACACCCAGTCTTGCAGGGTAGCCAAGATCTTGCTGTAGGTGGAGAATATGCGACCTGCAGATTTACCACAATACCCTGCAAATGATTCTCCTTGGAAATGAATAAGTCACTAAAATTGCTTTAAAAATCTCCGCATCCCATCTCTACTCCCTGGTACCCATCTCACAGATGTCTGCAGCAGGTTCGCTATACAAAAACTCCCAGGTTATACCTCGCTGCAACAGGTGCGTTAACCCGACAATCAATATCACTTACTGATCTTGTAACATATGCACCTCAGATTAAGGTTCTTTCAGCAGGGGGCCCGGCCCCACAAAACTATCTCTGTGACGAAAGCATCTTAATGGAATTGGAACTTATAACCTGCATCTTGTCGCTCTATATTATTCCTTAAGCTGCATTTAAGAAATGTTCATTCCTGTTGATCGGAAGGATAAAATCTAGTTGGGGGCCCCTGAGACTGGAGACTGAGCATGCGAGTTAAGCACTCAGCTGTGTTAACTGGAATAACCGTGCGACCAAAAAGGAAAAATCACTACTGGAACCAGTTATTATCGTTACTAGCACCCTACTTCCTGGGAGAAATAAGCTTGAGGCGCTCTCGCCCACCCGGGCAGCTTTAAAAGACTTTTGTGTAAGAAAATGCCGATTAAATCAATCGACTGCTCGCAATTTGCTCGGGCATACTCATTTCTTGCAATCCATTCATCATTTTTGTTTCAAAGAAATTTGGAATCAGCCACAGGCACCCTCATCCTGCCAAATGGTGCAGTCCAGTTAAAAATATTTTAAAGAGACGCTAACCTGCAGTACACTATGCAGATATGCAAAATTGGTTACTACCCCTTCCGTGAAGATATACTATCCACGTATTTTCTTGGGCAGTTGCAATTTCCCTCAAAATTGAGCGTTTCTTGCTCAGAATGAATGGGGCGCTTCTAGTAAGGGAATTGCATCGCTCATTAAAATATCTAGATCCCAGCACCAGCTGCAGGTTCTGTAAATATAAGCCTCAGTCAGTGACCCTTGTGCTCTGTTTGTGTCCTGCTTTCACCACTGAGCGCAGATTGTTTCTGAAATCCTATTTCTTGAGACTTGGGATAAGTAGCTGTAGCTGCCGTTGCCGTTTGGATTGCTTTACCATCCGGGATATGTAAATTCACCCCATTTGCAGCCAGTAAACAACTATCTGCGCTAATTACTGTATTACTCTTTTCCTTATGCTCTGCCCTTGTCAGCCAAGCTGCATCACGTACAGATGCAGGCGCCTCCTGTCTGGGTGTCGCCGGCCTTGCCAGATTCACCCCGACTTTGGACGGTAGTCAGTTTCCCGGGATTCCCTACTCTCCATTTGCGTTCTGGCAATACTAAGAAACATGATGTGAGACCACACCCCTGTCCCTTGCACCCGAGCAGAATCATCCCTACGTGCATGCCAAACCTCTCGCTGTTAAATCCTGAAAACTCCCTTTTCCAGTAAATACGCACAGCAAGCAAGCCGGCACACAAACACAACCCAACTCGGCTGGAATCGAAACAGCCATTAACACCCAACCCTATTAGGTGTTTTTAAATGCCTTGTGCAGCAATGCCTGTCTTTTCTATCCTAAAGATTAAAATGTTTGTTTCTGGCCCATACGGGGATCGGAGCTGCCATCTTGGCGTTAGTAGCACTACCGGCAATGCGTACAAACAGACTCCCCCTGCCAAACATGCCCCCTTTCACCACCAGCAATGCGGACAAAATTACTTCCCCCCACCAAACATGCCCCCTCTCACCTGGGGCTCCTGGACTGGAGCCGCTCCCACGCGTGACACAACGTGGGTAAGGTGAGTACAACTCCAACCCGTGCGGCTCCCAGCCCAAACGGCCCGCTCCTGCTATACCGACCGGATTGCCCGCTCAAAGAAAGAAGATCTACGTCGGTTAGACAGCTTCAGTTGGGGCTTTGTGGAGCGGCGAGGGAAAAGACCGTCCCGCCGCTCCACAGCCTCTTTTATCCCTCGGCTCTCAGCGTCAATTCTGTTGACTGCCCCAAGGGTATAAGAATAGCCTGGGGTTGTTCTCAGCAAACTATCAGAGTTACTTCAAAATATTGATAAGGAGGCATTGTCCTATGTAGATGATATTCATCTGAAAAGCTGAGTTGAGCCGCTGAGATTCGAAGCTGTGACCATGAGCTCCCACAGCTGACACATTAGTCCACTAAGCTACCCAGCCCTGAAGCCAATGGGGCGCTGTATGGAAGCACCAGTTACCTTACATAATGACATTCATCTCTTCTGACTCATAGGCTGTTGAGCGCCGACAGTCCGGTTTGAACCTGCTCTCTGAACTCGAAAATCGGCAGCTTAAGCCTATACCACAAACCTCACCCACATTTGATCAAAGCAAATCCCCAAGAACTGCACATTAACTGCTGAAAAAGGAGCAGTCCCCCAACAACCGTGTCCGCCTCCTCATCTGGCCCCTCCTAGATCTGCAAGGATGACGTCTAACACCATCCTGTTTTGTAAAGTGACTAAACGCGTAGCCTTGAGCTCAGCAGTGATATTTGTCATAATCCCAGCAGTCGTATTGATAACCCCTTCAACAACTCTTGTTAGTCGACGAATTTGAAGGCTATTGGCCATGGGGCCCCAAAAAGGCAGGAGGCCCTTTATGACATCCTCAAACTGTTGTGCGGTGGTATCTGTCTGATCTAAATCCTTTGTGTCAACAACCCTTCTGACTCTGGGCAAGTATGTACTCTTACGCTGCAGCTGATGATCTTTATGATAATTGGACGGGGCAACATACACCGGGGGAAGGAGGAAAGAGAGATAACATCTGCCTGACCATCCCCTCGGAAGCCAGACATAAGCTTGGGATCCACAGACAAAATAGACATTAGGGGGTAGGATCAAAGGCGGGCTATTAATAGTTCTCAGTCTGTATGTGAAATTGCATTTACTCTCCCCCACCTTTACCTCCCCAGTCCCCTGGACACAGAAACTAGCTGTTGTGTTGACCACGGACACCGGCATCGGTTTGTCCTTAGTAATATTGCGAGCTTGGAAAGATTGAAAATACTCAGAGGTGTTGAACCTTTGGAAATCAGCCATTTCCATTCAGAGCCATGTTTCGTTCTTCATTTTATCGTATATGCTCACACAGGAGTTTGGGGACAATGTACCAGAAGTCCCTTGTCTTGCCGTTCCTATGGGATTAAACCTGTGATGAAAACTTATATACTCTACCACAGTGCGAGAATCAGCAGGTGTCATATCCTGAGTAGAGAGTTGGAAATGGTAGTGCACCATAACGAACAGTTCAAACCAACCTTCACAGCTACCAACATATGGCAATGGCATGGACAACAAATTATCGTTCTTATAAGTAACTGAGGGGAGCAATCCACAAACCCAACAAGTAGTTGTACTGGAGACTTCATGGGCTTGATGCAACATTTGTATAAAAACATTATCTGTGTACAACTTTCTATGCTCTTCTTTGAGAGGGGCCAAAGTAACAAAAATGTGCTCAGGAGAAGTGGGTGTCGTGCCAACCAAAGCGTGTACAGGATACTTTTCCTCTAGAAACCAGGATATTCCAAGTATTATTATCAGCGTAATCACAACAATTAGTATGCAAACTATTTTACTCTTTGTTAACCACCCCCGTGCTAAACGCGGTGGTGCAAATGGTTGTTCCTACTCCTCAATAGGTCGACCAAACGGATGCATTATAGAACAAGAAGAGGAATGCAATAAAACTGATAGCAAAGGCAAGTGTTCCCAGTGTCCGTCTGAGCCTCACTGGTACAGGCTCCTATTGTTCATCAACGTTGGCGCTCTTGAGCACCGGCGGTGGAGCTTGCTCAGTCCTAAGCTCTTGATGAATCCCACGTCGCACAGTATAATGTACCCCCTTCCTGGGGAGCACGTGCGATCCATCCTGTCCGAAGTCAGAACGGTGCATCAATCTCACAACACCCTAAACTTACACCGTTGGTACTATAGCAAAGTACACCCTAACTTACACAGTCATCCCTAACTAATCTGACTTCTCCTTTAGTGCACTATTCCTCAGCCGAGGGCGCAAATTGTACCTGATGACTCCAGGCACAGAGGGATCAACAAAAAGCAGCTCCTTAATGGCTCGAATTTCTGGAGGGACCGCTGCATTTAGCATGTCATCATTCTCTGCATCCGTTTGGGTCCAAGTTAATTTTGGGTCGCTGAAGGGGACGAACTGAGGCACCGTCTCGCACTCGGTGTCCCCAACTCCATCAGCGACCCATTGGTCATAGGGCAGAGGTAGAGGCACTCATTTACAGTGAGTGCCATGGATCCAGTTCTTTCGGCCAGCAACCTTGACTGCGCTTCTGATGGCTAGAAGGACCTGCTCAGGTCCCTTTCAGCGCAGCTCCAAACTCTTCTTCCGCTGAAAATTTCGCACCAGAATCCAATCACCAGGCTGGATGTTGTGTCCGGGGCCCTCTGGTATATCGGGCAGAGCCTCCTGGATCTGTTGGTGAATAGAACGCAAATTTTCGGTTAACTGGCACAGGTAGTCTGTCAATAATGGATACTCAATATCAGAGAACTTACGAGGGCACGGGACGCCCCAGACATTTGCCGGGCGTCCAAACGCGACCTCGTAAGGTGACAATCCTGTTCTAGAATGTGCTGTTGTTCTTGTCGACAAAAGAGCTAATGGTAAAGCATCTGGCCACTGTAAGCCTGTACTTTCCTGAATCTTTGCTAATTTCAGTTTGAGAGTACCATTGTACTTCTCAACCAAACCTGCTGACTGGGGGTGATTTGCAGCATGGAATTTCTGTTTTATGTGCAGACCGTCACAAATTAGCTGTATGACTTTGGCATTAAAGTGACTTCCGTTATCACTCCAGATCAAACGGTGCAAGCTGAAGCGAGGAAAGAACTCCTTCAGGAGTACCTTTGCAGTCGCCATGGCTGTATTGTCTTTGGTGGATTAGGCCTCAAACCATTTTCTGAAAGCGCAAACAACCACCAACACATACTTCAAATTATTGACCCTTTCTAACTCAATGTAATCTAATTGAAGAACCTCAAAAGGGAAAGTAGGTGGTGCAAAATTACCAGGTGGCGTAGGGGTACCCTTCCCAGGATTGTGCAACATGCACACCATACAGTACTTCACTAAATGTGTAGCTGTCTTCGAAATTTTGTCATTTTGCCATACGGGGTCTAACAACTTGCAAATACCCTTATCACTGATATGGGCTGGGCCATGAGCCATCATGACTACAGGAAGAACATATGCATCTGGCAACATCCATCTTTGCTTCCCATGACTTGTCAATCCAACATCCCTCATCGTTCAATTGTGCTGTACTTTCTTGCCACACAGCTAATTCCTCCACTGTGGCCTCACTCTGAATCTCCTTCACATTCTCAAGTGTATCCTCAAACATTGTAACCTCGGGCACCCACCTAGCGGGACCTGCTACGAACATTCTTTTCATCCTAGTCCGGGCTGTTTCCTTAGCTGTCTGATCTGCAAAAGCGTTCCCTCTACCTACATTGTCAATAACTTTTCTTATGGGCGCTACACTTCACTATTGCCAATTTCTTAGGGAGTGTCAAAGCGGACAAAAGCCTTTATATAAGGTGACCGTGCTGAATTTTTGTCCCATGGAAAGTAAGAAACCCTCTCTCTGCCCAGAGTCGCCCGAAATTATGGGCGACTCCAAAGGCGTACTGGCTGTCAGTATAAATATTAACAACCAGTCCCTCACTCAATTCGCAGGCTCAAATTAGGGCAACGAGCTCTGCCGCTTGGGCCGACTGATAGGGAACTCGTGATGTCTCAACTACCGTGCGCAGCGTAGTGATAGCATACGCAGCGGTTGTAGTGCCATCTGGTAATTTAAAACAAGAGCCCTCGACATATAGTTCCCCTTGGGGGTCAGATAAGGGAACATCAGTCAGGTCTACCCGTCCTTTTGTCTCTTCTTCCGTCCGGAAGATACAATCATGTATATTAATCTCCTCATTCTCAGAAGGGAGGGGTAGTAATGTGGCTGGGTTCAGAGTGGCACATCGTTTGATCGTAATGTGTTTGGCGAACAGCGTTAGCTCATAACCTGTCAGGCGTGCACTGGTGAGGTGCTGCGTCTTTGTCTTATTCAAAGGTGTATCTACAGCATGGGGTACCATGACTGTGAGGTCAGTATCAAGTACGAGTCCAGCCGATTGCCTTATCAAGACAGCCACAGCCACGACCGCTCTTAGACAGCTCGGGAGGGCTCGTGCGACTGGATCAAACACAGCAGAGAAATAAGCACACCGCCATTGCTTATCTCCAAATTTTTGTGTTCGAACAGAAAGCGCACAACCAGCCGTCTCATGGACATATAATACAAATGGCTTGCTGTAGTTAGGCGTGCCAAGCACTGTAGCCGAACAAAGCGCAGTTTTTAATTGCTCAAAAGACTGCTGACATTCAGGCATGCAAGGCAGGGGTTCATGCACATCTTTAGTAGTCAAAGCAAGCAGGGGTTTGGTTAGTAGGGGAAAATTTGGAATCCACTGGCGACAGTAGGAAGTAATGCCAATAAAAGCGCGCACATAATTTTGAATTTGCGGAATGGGCATTTTAACAATGGTACTCATGCGCTCAGGGGTCAATCTCCTACCCTCCTTCGACAGTAGGTGACCTAAGTAGGTGACCTCCTGTCGACAATGTTGAGCTAAATGTAACAGTAATTTAACCGTACTGTCTCTGCAACCTTGTTCTGTATCCGAGGGGATGAGCAAGTCATCAACATACTGAAGCAATACATTACCTGTAGGGAGCGACAAGGAGTCAAGCTGACCTTTCAATGCCTGACGATAGATACTCTGACTCTCTGTATAGCCTTGAGGAGCGCGACAGAATCTAAAGCTTCTACCAGCTAGGGTGAACCCAAACAGATACCTGCTGTCAGGATGAATGGGAATACTGAAGAACACGTTTTTCAAATCAATGACAGAAAGTATGTAGCAGAAGAAGGAATCATTGTCAAAAAAGTTGTAATGTCAGGGACCACCGGGAACTGGGGAATCACTATTTTATTAACCTCCCGCAAGTCAATCACAAAGCGATAAACATCTACATGATCATCAGAAGAACCCGAAGGTGTCCGTTTAAGAATGGGAAGAATAGGGCTATTACAAACATTAGCAGTCGTCTCCTCAACCACTCCTTTCTCAATCAAATCCTGTACAATTTGCAATAAAGCTCTCTCACCTGCTTGCAGTATTTTGTACTGAGGGATGCAAGGTAAAATAGCATTGTCTTTAACTCGGATCGAAACTGGCGGTATCTGTAACAATCCCACATCTGTGTCACCTGTCGCCCAAAGAGTTGGCGGCATGTCTTTAAACTACACAGGAAGAGGCGCATCTTTGGACAGGCACTGCGTAGCGCACACCACATCCGGACCTATTGTCATGTAAACACCTGCCGGGGAGCAGTAAATCGTAGCATGCAATTTCTTCAACAAATCCAAACCCACCAAATTTTCTCCACAATTAGACGTCAACAAAATGGTGAATCCACAGTGAAAAGACCAATAGTCAATGCAAGGGGTTTTGAAATGGGGCTCACAACCGGTACACCAGAAAAACCTACTGATACATTATTATGGCCAGACAGAGCTGCCCCAGGGACCAAGGAATGAGAAATAGAACTGTTTGTTGCACCTGTATCCACCAAAAACTCCTTAGTCGAACCATACACATCCGCACTAACGTACGGACCACGTTGATCTACAGGTATAGGAACTGGTCCCTCACTCTGTCCCTGGCTGTCCTAGCTGTAGGACATCCCTGTCTCCTCATCCGTAACGTAATCATCATGATAATACTGGCCTCCCCGAGGGTCATCAAAATATTTCTGATCAGAACGACCCTGCGGGGCCACAGCATTCTGAGCCCTGTCCTGGCCACCAGCTCCACGACCCCGTCCACGAGAACCTTGTCCTCTCGGGACCGCCACCTTCTGCAAAAGCACAAGACACTCGCTACGCCAGTGTCGGTCCTCTTTGCAATACGCACACTGATTCGGCCCTACAGGCGTAGTATTCCTGCTAGTACGTGGAAGCTGCCGGGCCAAACCACCACGTCCTCTACCATTCCCCCTAGAAGCCTGCTGCAACAACACCTTCGTCTTCAAATCCTTGTGCTTCTTCTCCGTCCTCTCCTTATCCTCATTTTCCCTGTTCTCATCATACTGTGCCATATTCAAAATAACAGAAGGAGAAGAGGTGGACCAGGTGCTCTCGGAAGCCTGCAATCGAGTCGCAATCTCGGGAAGCAAATTTGAAACAAATCTATTAACAAACAATCGAACACCACCTTCGATCGAATCCTGCCCACTATAATCTAGAAACACACCTTCAAACCGAGTGAAAAAATCAGACACACTCTCATCTTTCTTTTCACGGCAAGCTGATAACTTGTCCCAATCAACCTTTCTCGGGGGAATAAGGGAATGCATATATGTAATGATACGGCCAGGCAAAGCAAGTATCTCTGCTCTAGGCTTATCACCTGGCTTCCGTTCCTGATCCCATGCCTTAATTTGGTCCCAGGTACCACCTAATTCTGCAACATGATCCTGTGTGTGTACTTGTCTCCAAATATCAACCAGAACTAGTAAACCAAAAAGCATTTCAATATCAGCAAGTGTCATCTTCAGTGGCAGCTTCAGTCAATTCTTTATAATAAGCAGTCGGATTTTTCCTAGGGTCCGGTAACTGAGTCTTAAGGGACAAAATCTCACTCCTTTTCCATTGAGTATAAACCCACTGTTCTTGGAAACGGGCAGCTGCACCTTGTCTAATGACATTATTGTGCTGATCCTTTATGGTATTTCAGGATGATAGATAGGATGAACCTCCCGCATCGGAAACTGAGATACCGGGGTGGGGCTCTTTTCAAGCAGTCTACCCCGATAAGCAACCAACGTCGCAACGTTACCAAAGACTTGACCAGGCGCCATATCAGCAGCATATACATTATCCTTAATATCATATATAATCGGCGGTGCTGCATCATTGAAACACTGCTCCCAAAGACCGATCAAAGTAGCCGACATATGCTTAAGGGCATGCTGTTGTACAAAAGGCTCATAATCTTTCATCACACTCCACACATCTTCCACACCATAAGTGGGGTTTTGGGCCCACTGCACAGCCTGAGTAGCCACTACCTTTTTCTCTGCACCTCCCATATCAGATCGGACTAACGTCCTTAAATTTCATCCAGTCTCTGTCCTCAAATCCACGTACTGGTGTCCCACTACTCTGTAATGTCGGAGGATGAAAGAACACAGTGGGAGTGACGACAGAGGTAGTAGGCACTAACGTCGCTGCTGGCTGTGTCGCGGGTGTAAGAGCTGGCGAAAGGGACGCCGAAGCAATAGGGGTTGCAGGAGTACTAACAGTCATAGTTGCCACAGACGGCGAGGACAAAGAAGGGACAGGGGGTGCCGTGGCCAAGGCAGTCTGATCAACAGTAACAGAAGCAGAAACAGCAGAGACAGAAGAACCGGGTAGCTGGGCCTGTAAGGGAAGAGCGAGATATATCCTCTGCGGGGCATATGGGGGTGGGGGTCTAGTATCTAGCAATTCTTCCACAAAAGTATCATTTTCTTCTCGGGCTACATAAGATTTATCAATATTCAATCGAAACCTCCTATCTTCATGTTCCATTCCTATCTCTTGTTTCTCTCTATCATGTGCTCCAGCCTTCTGAGTCAATGTTTGCATTCTCCCCTTCCGGGCCGCTTTCTCTGCTTTCATTCGCCTCTGTTTAGCCTCCTTTTGCCATGTTTGGAGAGAATCAAACGTTGACTGTCTACTTCTTCTCGCAAACAACTTCTCCTGTAAAAACCCAATTTTTTGTTCATCAAAAGTGCCCGTCAACGGCCACTGCAACTCGGCATTGTCCCTCGTATATTTGTGCCATAGCGTACTAAACATAATAGGGCCAAGGCCATGCTTCACATACATATCAAAGTTTGGAGTGCCTTCTGGAGGCGCCAGCTGACTTTCTTCCAATCGAGCATCTGCAGAACAACAAGGACAACAAGAAACCAAGAACCTGCTAAACCCAGGCATTTTCAAAAGTGAGCCAAATTCATTTTGTTGCCTGGCAAAGTGTTCGCAAACAACTCGTACCAAAATCGGTCCTCAAACCGTGCCAAAAACAAATCAAAATGGTACCATATCCAAAAAGAACCAAAACAAACTCACCTGGTGCACACAGGTCAAACGAGTTTATTCTCCACTGCCGACTCTTCGGACCAAACGGTTAGATCCAAGGGTTTCGCCGTTCAGGACCCCAGTCGGGATGACCGCTGGGCGAGGCACCATCTGGTGGGACAGAAGGGGCAGCTGCGAGTTTAGGAACTCTCTCATGCAGGATCCCTGGTCCGTCCGTCCAACCCGACGGCGGCCTCAACCTCCCCACCCGGGAAGGGCCACTTGACCGATGGGGTCCCTGTTCGGGCACCAACTGAAGGGAGTGACCCGATTAGAGCCACCGGGGGCACTCGCGACCACCTCTCAGCCTTCCATACAAATGAAGAGTCGGTCAGACAGTAGAGAATACAAACCAAGTATATGTTTATTCAGATACACTCGAGCGGAGCCCCGTCTGCCCAGTCGCTTAGGAGTGCTGCAGAGAGGACTGACATCAGCAAACATAGAGAAACATTATGTACATTTCAGAAACAAGGAAGACCCACCCATAATGGAATTTTACTAGCAGGTGCAGCTGAAACAAAGAAGTACAGTAGGATGAGCTTCGACTCTGAGGCCGGGCACACATTATCTCTATGCCAAGGTCGTTCTGTCCTTGCCTACCGCTAGACTAGTGGGAGAAGGCCTCTGTCTAGTGGGAAAGGTATGCGCTAATTAGAACAATGTATTCATTAGCAGAGCAGGGCCTAACCTTGGAGAAATAAAACTTTCCACAGCCTGCTTCTCGAGGAGGGAATACGCAGTTGATGGCATGATTCAAAATAGCGGCTAAACATAACTTGGTGCCGCGAATGCTAACTTACATGGAACAATGCACGAATAAAATAGCACAAACATATTCATTTCATCAAGGACACAAACATCAGCGTAAGCAGCTGCTTGCACTTGGTAAATGTGCTCTCACACTCAAATTCTTTCCTCAAAATTACACTTAATTACGCGAGCGGGCAAAATCGTGTTATTATTGGTAATTCCACATCAAAGAGTAACAAGCATTGGCATAGCCAATAGGTCTCGCCTTTGGGACCTTATAAGTGTTTAGTTATCCAGCACAATATCCTTGGTGCAACAACATCAACTGTTGCATGGCTAAACACTTATAAGGTCCCAAAGGCGAGACCTATTGGCCTTTGCCAATGCTTGTTGTAGTTGTGCATGATACATGTAAATGGTTATGGTAAAGCTGGTGCCCCATGCTTTACCTACCATACGTTTTCAGCGGAAAGCAAAATGCTTTATCGAGGCTTTGCTGTTTTGTATTACTTTGGGTGACTTTGCACCAGTGCAATGTCTCGATAAATCTGCCCCAAAAGTGTTCAATATTTGCTTAACTACTAACACACTTTAAATTATAACAGCCTTTCTTCAAATTAAGAATTTCTCTTAACTTATTAATACTTAACTCATCTTTCTCACAGTTGTTGCCTGCAAAAAATGGGGACTCTGTAGCGTTTATTATAAGCTTTGCTTTCCTGTTCTATGACAACGATGCTACATGAGCACCCCTCAGGCCCAGCACTCTGATCCGCCTCTGAGCTGATTGAAGATTTCAGAGATAGTTGGATCTCATGTTTAGGCCTTGTGGGATCTCAGACACAGCTCTTATTAAGACGATGGCCTTTCTGTCTCATAGTCTAACAGGCAAATTTACTACAGGTCTAATGTTATCAGCCTCACCAATGGCCCAAGAGATAAGATCTTTGGAATACCCTGCATCACAGTCCAGCTTCATTTATGAGACATTTAGGTTAAATATGTTTAAATAAGGTATTTGAATTACTTTGATGTGATAATCAGATATGATATTTTCTATTCTGAAACTCAGAAATTTCAGAATCGGTAGTCAATAAAATTGCGTTCATGATTTTAAAATGATAGCTGTTTTTAAAAACTTCATTTGCAAAACTTGCCTTTTACATTTATTGCCTCCCTTTGAGGATTCTCTTGTTCGGGCATTTTGCTTCCTTCTTCTTTAGATGCAGCAAGTTCTTGTGTGCTCTTAGTCGTTGATTTATCTCCTTGTTTTATCAAACTCCTGGGCAGGAACAAGAATGGAATGGCGGCAAGTAAGCTGACGACCGCGCACAGTAGAAAGCCAATTCACCAAGCGCCAACCCAGCGAGAATCTTGTGGAGTTATTGCCACGCTTTCTGGAACAAAAGAAATAAAAAATACAGTTCATGTTGGAGCAAAACTATCATGGAACGATGATTTACTGCTGTTCTTATTAAGTGGTATCAAGGTATGTAACTATGTGAGAAATAAAGAAAATCCCCCTTCCACCAAGCAAAGCGCGTTGCCTTGGTGGGGTTGGGCAGGCAGCAGCATGCTACTGAGACTGGCCTAATGCCTGTTTTACTGGTACAACGGCCTTCAACAGAAGAATCACGCAACTCACGATACAGGCGAAAATTCCCTTCTGCACCTAAAATAGGATTCTCAGGGGCAGATTTACAAGCCCCTTGCGCCACTTTTGCGTCACTTTTAACATGGGAAAAGTGATGCAAAAGTGGCGCAAGGGGCTTGTAAATCTGCCCCCCTGTTCGTGGTGATTCCTGTATTCCTAAAGTGTTTCCATTTCCGGTTGGGCCAGAAAAGGCCCGGGGCAATGCGAAAGGAATAAACTTCTCAGAAGAGACAAAAGATGTAGAAATCAGGTGCGCAAGCCTCTTCCCAAGCAGAACTTGATGCTGTAATATCTCCTGCACTAGGCACTGCAGCTGGCGGCAATGGTGTTTACCGGGTGCACAATTACCACACGGGATTGTGTTGTTATTCGAAAGAGCCCCAATATGGTGAAATGTAAATGAGCCCATAACGTTTTTTCCAATGCTGCCCGCTATAATGGTTTATTCTACGGCTTACTTTAAATTCATTTAGGTATTTGTACGTAGCACTCTGAGATGTTTTTAAACACAACCACTGTTCATGGCAACAAGTCTTTATACTCTGGGCAGGATTCAGAGTAGGTGAGTGTAAACTCTTACACAGGCTGCTGAAAGGAGATGGATTATATAGGTGACACAGACAATACTATATAACAGAATAACTTCACAATTACACTGAGACACGTCTACCCTGGTATGGTGTTACATTTTGAGCACTTCATGAAAGAACCTAATGCCAAAGAAAACAAGCGTGCGCGCCTCGCGCTAAAAGTAAAAAAACACAAGTGGCGGCAAAAGTGAAAGCGTTTCCCTTGCGGGAGCGAGCAGCGCCAGGAGCGATAATTGCTAACAGATGGCGCCAAAGCTCGCTCCCGCAAGGGAATCGCCAAACGTGCACGCGTTGCCATTGAAAGCAATGCAACGCGTGTACGTTTTTGCCTGCAAAGCTGTGTCGATTACAAAAGGTCTTTTTCCTATGCCGCGCATGCGTGCTGCGTAGGCGAGACCTAAAAAGGAATTAGCAAGATTACTCCGATTACTGGAATTAAAAGTCTGCCCAGGCGTAGAAAAAAGCATCTAAAATTGGTAGATTTTACCACTGAAAATGATATCAGCTCTGAGCTCGGCTTAAATAGTTTCAAAATCAGCTGCCATTACCTGAAGTGTAGTGACTGCACCCTGAGGTAAAATGACAGAGGTCTGCAGCATCTGCTAGATCGCTTCATCATTTTCAGGGATATTTTGGACGTCAACACTAATATCTCTAAATCTCATACCATGGTGTTGGGATCCAAGACCGCTAAAATGAGAACAATTATGGTTAAAGGTTAGCTTATTAGCAGGGTTGAATATTTTTATGATCTGGGTATTCTATTGGATTCTCAGCTCAACTGGAATTCCCTGATTGATAACAAGATCCAGTCCTTTAACAGAGTAGTGCACAGCGTAGGTGGCTTTTCACGACATTTGATACGTAGTCATACAGAGTCGATTTTTGTCACATATAAAAGCTAAATGTATTCCCACTGTCAGTTTTTGGTGTGAGATTTTGGGATATATGTCCTGTACTCCCATCCAGATTGCAGAAAATAAATTCCTAAGGCACCTACTAAATGTCCCCAAATGTACTCCTTCTGAAATTGCCCACGAGGAATTAGGCTTGGGTTATATTTTAGATTTTATTTGTGTCCGTCCGTTGCTCTTGTGGCTTTCAGTACTGTTGAAAGAGAAACTTAATTTTAACAAACTGATCTTAAGGGATTGTTTGGGGTCAGACTGTATGTTTTGTATCCCTTGACTGCTCTATATCAGGAGCACACTGAGGGACCTCGGAAGACCTGAACTTTTTTTGGCCCAGCCGTTATTACCAAGAGCAACATTTGGAAAGCGCGGACTTTGGAAAGCGCGCCATCAGGGCCCGGCACCCTGGGATCCTGGCCACGCCCATCCCGACGCCGGGGTAGCCCGATTGGCAACCGGCGGTGTGATTCGCTTCCGGGGCATCCTGTGACGCACTTCCGGCTGGGACCGGCGATGGGGGGAAGGAGTTGGGAGGGCCTATTTAGGGCATCGCGCCCAGGCCCTCATCCTCTCCTTTTCCAGCGCCGGCCCCAGTTGCAGTGGACGTCATAGGAATCTTCTTCGGATCGTCGCATCGGCAGACCTCTGTGCTTCTTTTTTTCCCCTTTGTTCTGCAGGTGGCGGTCGGCGATTCCAAGGCGACTTCGGGGGCCGGTGCTCGGCGTCATCAACATCGATCTTGGGTCATATCCTCGCAGGATTAAGGCAGCAGACCCGGAGCGGTCTGGTGTCGCAGCGCAGGCCTAGAGTCGAGGAGCAGCGAAGAGCTGGGCGGTTCGACAAGGAGTTGGCGGTAGTGTGATTGCCGGTACACGGAGGTAAAGGGAGGGGGGCCTTTGGTTGTGGCATTAGGCAGTCACGGGGGAGGTGTTAGTTATTGTGTTAGTTCACGGGGGCTGAATCAGGTGAACCCTCGCGCCTCTCGTCCCTGAGGCTGCCCATTGCTCAGAATTGAAGACGCGTGCTAAAAGGGAGCGCGGGAGGGATCGTTTAACTGTTAACTGCCCCCCTCCTCTTCTAATAGCAACGGCAAGTGTGTGGTAGCGAGGCACGGGGCTTAGAACTCGGTATAAATTGAAGTTGGAGAGAAACACCCGTAGTCAGATAACAAGGGCATACTGCGCGGGGACTGCTGCAAGTGGTTGGTTTGGCGAGTGGGGCAGGACCCATATAGAAAGGGTGTTGAAAGGCGGGCCCACTCGGGCACGCCGCCATTATGGCGGTCGCGCCGGGCCCCCGCACCCAGGGGAAGGCAGGGATCGCCGCGCACATTAGTGACGTGGCGTCCTGCCTCCCCTGAACCACCACGCATGATTGGTTGCCCGGGCATGAACCGGAAGCACTTCAAGTGCTTCCGATTCACGCATCGGAGCAACGTCAGGCAAGCCGGTCAGAACCGGCTTGCCAGCCAATAAGGGGTTAAAAGGTTGGAGAGCGGATCGAACGGTCTCAGTTCACCGCTCTCCAGCCGCCAACAGGACACGGATAGGATCAGGGCCTCAGGCTGAGGCCCCAAGCAAATCTTTTTCACTTTTGTCTCTTTATCCTTGTAGGTTTGTTCCAGGATCGCGGTGGCTAGGAGAGCGTGTTTGGTGCGGGGATCGCGGCGGCGAGGAAAGCGTGTTGTGTTTCAAGGATCGCGGCGGTGAAGGGAGCGTGTTGTTTTTTACACTTCTTGTCCCCTTGCAGGTGAACGGTGAGCAGCTGCGAGCCTTTTGACAGATCAGCTGTTTTGCGAGGGAGCGGAGCGGCGGTCCTGCGAGAGCGGTGGGAACGTGTCTGCGGTTTGCACAACACAGTCGGGAGCAGGTAGAGCGCGGCCGGGGGCACGACAGGCAGGCACTACGATTCCATTTTTTTTTATTCATTGCGGGGGAGAAGCGCATTTAAGGAGCAGCTGTTGTCTATAAAGCGGAGCATGTAAGCGCGTACAGCGCGTGTCTGGGCAAATAATTTTGGCACTTTTTTGTCAGCTAAGGGACAACAGCAGGTGGAGCGCGTGTGGGGGCAGTTTTATTGCGTGCCAGAGTTTACAGGCAGCATAACAGGGAGGGAGCAAATCGGGAGGTTTCGCCCCACCCCTCTCCTCTTTCTTTCCTTATTGTTTTTCCCCTGCAGTGGCATATAAGCGGACACGCATCGGTCCTGTGGAACAGGTCGACAGGAATTTGGAGACATCACGGGCAGCAGGTCACACAGGACCATCCATCTAAGGCACCACCGGCAAGCCTGCATTTACCATCGCTTCTGGGAGCCACGCGGGTTTGAGTTTACTCACCTGACCCACTAGACTAGCTGGTGGGCGTGGCTCTGGTTGCATGGGTGCGGTGGCCGGCTGGTGGGTGCTACTACTTCTAGGTAAGGGTTTGGGCATTGGCTCAGACCTAGAGCACGGGGGATTTGGTGCGTGTGCCTTTTTGAGGGAGGTTGTCATCTAAAGCGTGTTTTTTTGCACCCTGTTGCAACCGGTTATTTAAATTGGTACGCTACATGCTATAAAGATCTTGCTGCCAGCTATTGCAGGACAGTATTAACTGTGTGTCAGTACATTTGGTTTTGCCTACAATAATGGCCCCGAAGGTGAAGCGGGATGACCAGCGTTTATGGATGGATATTTTTATGGCTACAATGATGAGGAAAATGGGGGCGGTGGACTCCATGGTGAAAACGGTGGATGAAATGGGACAGGCATTAGCAGCTCTGACAGACAGGGTTGAGGGCCAAGAGGGGGCAGAGGACAGACCCAGGCGGTTGGGGGTAGCACCTAAGGCAGCCTTTCCCCCAGTTCCTAAAAGGAGCAGAACTAAGAAAGGTGGGGCACCACGACCTAGTGAGGGGGAGGGGACAGAGGGTGCCCCAGTGCCAATTCCTGAGGGGCTGGTACCCAGGGTCATGGAGCCCCTACCAGTCCCACATACCAACTCTCAACCTAACACGAGTGTTGGGGTGATCTGCCTAGCAACGAGGGGGCATGAACTCCGGCTGAGGGTCAGCCAAGCACACCAGGAGGGACGGGATGCAGCCCACAGTTCCCGCTGGTCCCTATGACTGAGGGCCCATCCGGGAGCACGCCAGTCCAGCCTGATTTTGTAGCTAGTCTAGCAGCGGTACTTCCTTGGCTGGGTAAGGTGGGAAACTGGTCCCCGGCATCAGGGTTGTCAGGTAGTGGGGAAGACACATTGGAAAAGGCCAGACAAATAATGTCACAATTAGATGGGGTTCAGCCTGTAGGTGGTTTAGCGGTATCAGCAGTGGGCGCGACGGGGGCGAACACAGGGTCAAACAGCGGAGTCCCCGCCAAGGTCACCCCACCAACGGATGCAGGAGCAGCAAAGCCAACGGCGGCAGCAACAACAGGTATGCCACAAACATTGCCACCTTTGGGTTTAGGCGAAGTCCGCTCCGGTAGGGAGCACTTAGGCCGACATGTGTCTCAGGAAACTAAGGAAAAGATTTGGAAGGGCTCCAATGTGAATATGTTTTCCCTGTTGCTGGATGAGTCAGAAAGGGAGGAGGCCAAAAAGAAGAAAGAATGGACACACCCAAGAGAGTGGGCGAGCATGTTGTTGAAGTTTAGGGTTGAGGAAACATTGGTAAATTGGATCAAAGGTTTCACGGTATTCACTTCCATAATGGGCGAGCGTTTCCCAGGTCTGGCTTCAGAAATGGCCTGCTACCAAAATAGGATAGCTTGTGCACATGATACTTATGGTGGCAGTGGGTGGAAAGATTATGACAAGGATTTTAGAAGAGCTAAGGCGTCGGACCCGGCTCTGTGCTGGAATCAGATTGATATGATCATATACCTGATGCATTTCAGAGGGGGTCCACAGGATGCCACCCGGGGTCCGGCACAGGACACTTTCAGGAGAACCCTGGGCGTAGGACTACACTTCGCTCATGTAGTTTGCGTAGTTTGCGCAACTACGCGCTACGCGAATTGCACGTAGCACAGTGCAAAAACGCGTAGCGTGCATTTTTTGCTTGTTTGCGGTCCTCAACGTCAAGTTGGCAACTGCGAGCGAGCAAAATGACATCCCGGCGAGACTTCTTCCTCGTTCGCGATCAGCAACATCAAGTTGCCGATCGCGAGCGTGGAAAATAAACCTCCCGGCGAGATTCTCAACGCGGGAGGTCAGGTTTCTCATTGCGAGTGGTCGCGTATGCTTGCGACCGCTCGCGATGAGAAACTACCAGTCCGCGTTGAGAAAACTGCTGCTTGAGTACAAATCTACTCGAGCGGCAGAAAACGACCGCTTGCACTGTGCAAGATGCTGTTTGCAATGATTGCACAGTGCGGACAAGCATCCGGCACTGTGCAATCAGTGCGAACAGCATTTTCCCTACCGCACTACGCATTTCGTGTAGCTACGCGTAGCTTGCGTAGTGCAAAGTGCACTTCGCGTAGCTACGCGTAGCGCGACTATGCGAACTACGCCCAGGGTTATTCAGGAGTCAGCCCTTTCACTCAGGCCACCCAAGTGGCTCAGGGGGCGGAGGTAAAAGTAAGGGGGCATGCTGGGACTTTAACAGGCGCTCGTGTAGCAGAGTAGTGGGCACATGTAAATTCAAGCACGCATGTTCTTTCTGTGGGAACTCCTCACATCCAGAGTCAAAGTGTTTTAAGAAAACAAAGGACAAAGGAGGCAAAAACATGACTGAGAGTATGTCCCTCAGTAAGGCCAGATCTACCATTATAACCAGCACTTTGATACCTTGGTTGAACAGCTACAACTGCCCCAAGTCTGCGAGAATTCTGTTAGAAGGTTTCAGGGATGGTTTCAGGATCCCGGCGCCTGGGTATGTAGGGGTGTCACACTGCAAGAATCAGTTATCAGTCAGGACTAATGAAGTGGTGGCGGCTGCTAAAATTGAGAAAGAAGTTCGGTTGGGCAGAGTAGCTGGCCCATTTGAGGCCCCCCCAAAAGCAGGATTTTGTCTGCTCTCCATTGGGGGTAGTGCCCAAAAAAGAGCAAGGGGAATTCCGATTGATTCATAATCTTTCGGCCCCCAGAGGTGTGTCACTAAATGACACCATTGATGACGACCTATGCAGTGTTAATTACGCTTCTTTTAATCAGGCAGTTGAGATACTCAAAGGTTTGGGGCGGGGCGCTTGGTTGGCAAAATCAGATATTGAGTCAGCTTTCCGCCTATTGCCAGTGCACCCACTTGATTTTCACCTACTGGGCTTTCAATTCAGGGGGAAGTATTACGTGGACAAATGTATGCCTATGGGGTGTTCAGTGTCTTGCGCATATTTTGAGAAATTCAGCTCCTTTCTGGAATGGGTTTTTCGGCGGGCAACTGGGCACCAGTGGGTACTGCATTACCTGGATGACTTCCTCTTCTTCGGGGCCCCAGATTCACAGGAGTGTGGGTGGGCATTGCAGAAGTTCTGTGCACTCATGCGAGACTTTGGAGTGCCTTTGGCACAAGGCAAGTGTCAAGGACACTTTTACTCACTTGAAAATCCTGTACTCCCGGGAGCAGAATGTCGAGTATTTCTCAATTCCCACCTCAGGCCTCCACACGAACACCTAAATTAACTGGTAGACGCGTGAACCCCGTCGGGGGAAAGGGGAAGTGGACAGAGAAGAGACTGCCTTGACCTTCTTGATATCTTCCAACTAGCCTTCTTTATCTTTCTTCTGGATGTGTTTCCTCTTCCAGCTTTCTCTCTCTTATTTTATGGTAATGGTGGAGATACTGCAATTTAAAGCACACATTATTATTATTCCTCTAGAATCCCTCCCTTCCACTCCTTGTTTTCTCTCTCCTAAACTCCTTACCCAATTAGTCAAGGGCCTTCGCTCCTCTTCTATTTTCTTTTGTGTTTGACAAGTAACATCCTAGACAATAACAATAACCTTAGTTTTCTTTTAGTCAATTCTCACCTTTAAACATTGTAGCTCTCACACTCGCATTCTGTCTTACTTGTGATTTTCTGTAACTCCCTTTGTACTTTTCTTCCGCAGATGAACCTGCTGGCAGAACGCTGTCCTCTAACCTTCGGAGAAACTCAGGACCAGAAGATTACGGTAAGTGAAGATTCTACCTATGTCCATTTGCTTTTACCTATTATCTAAAGCTAATTCCTGTCTAACTACCGCCGCTACGAAACGCTCTAACCTACGCCTTAGCCTAGCACCAAAACTAACCTTAACACTGACTAGATACTGCAACTACAGAGATAAGCTCCTCACCGGGGAATTTTGTTGGTGAAGTGCGCGGTTCGAAATTCAACCGCGGAACTTCACACCTGAGCTAGACCTCGCGCTCGAACCCAAGCACGAGAAACTAGACAGCCAACCTCACTCGCATTCCTCCCTGTTGGAAGAACAGAACTGTTTGCCTTATTTCGCATAACGATCACCCGCGAGTTAGTTCGAGCGGGTGATCGTTTCCAAATAGTTTTTTCCTGGATTGTGGTGGCGCCTTGGAGTTTACGAACTCCTTTCTTTCCAACCCTGACAGTACCCCCTCGCAAGATCAAGCCTCCGGGCTAAGGTTTGTGTGGAAATTGCAAGTGAAAAATCTTAATTAATCGGGGTGCATGGACATCAGATTGTTCCACCCAGGACCTATCCTCAGGACCATAGCCTTTCCAGTCCACGAGATAAAAGATTTTACCTCGAACTGATTTTGAGTCCAAGATTCTCTTAACTTCAAATTCTTCCTTTCCTTCAATAAAAAGGGGTTCCCTATGCTTTAATTCCTTTAGATGTGGTGAAACCCTTTTTAGCAGGGAGACATGAAACACTGGATGTATTTTTAACTGTGGGGGAAGCGTCAACTTAAAGGTAACCGGATTCACAACCAGTTCCACAGGAAAAGGACCTACGAAACGTGGTTGAAACTTCCTGTTTCCCTTCAACCTTAGATTTCTTGCGTTCAACCAGACTCTGTCTCCTTTACGCAAATCCGGTTCTGGTCTTCTTTTCCTGTCAGCATTTTGCTTATAACGTTCCTTAGCTAAGGGTAGATTCTTGGTGGCAGACAGATGTACCTCACTAAGGAGTTGGACTAAATCTTGTGTTTCTGGCACCAACACTTCTTGGGTGGAAATCGCAGAATTTGGATGTCTTCCGTAGTTCAAGTAAAAAGGTGAATACCCTGTGGAGACATTCTTTGCATTATTATGCGCAAATTCTGCAGTCCAAAGAAGATCAGGCCACTCACCCTCTTGATCTATCAGGAACAATCGAAGATACTTCTCAAGCTCCTGATTGGCCCTTTCAGTCTGCCCATCTGTCTGGGATGAAAACTAGTGGAATATTGTGTCTCTATGCCCAGTTTTTTAGTGTAGGCCTTCCAGAAATGGGACAAAAACTGAGAACCTCTGTCTGTGATTAAAACCTTAGGGACACCATGTATTTTAATCAAACTTTGGTTTAGCTGTGTGGCTATTTTTTTTGCTGATGTGTCTCCCTTCAGGGCGACAAAGTGCGCCATCTTAGAGAAGGCGTCCACCATTACTAAGATTGAATGGAATCCCTGACTAGAGGGTAGATCTACAATTAGATCGAGTGTAACCGTGTGCCAGGGGTATGGAGGAGTGGGCAAAGGTCTTGAGGTGCCTGTTTATCCGTCTTTCCCATAGCACAAGTCCCACAACCTTCAACATGAACTCAAACGTCTTTAGATAGCCCAGGCCACCAGAATTGTCTTTTCAGCAATTCCTCAGTTCGATGGATTCCAGGATGTCCAGCCATTGGACTATTATGGCACTCAGTTAGCACTTGTTGTTGGAGTTCTTGAGTTGGTATAAACAAGGCCTTGGAATGAAACGGTAACACATCGTGAATCTCATGAGCAGGATTCTCTTGAGCCCACTTCTGCTTTTCTTCGGGCGTCAAGGCTTCTTTGACCTTGTCTTCCAGAGTTTTCTCAATTGTAGCTCCAGCGATTTTTGTCTCAGGAATTATCTTTTGTTCACAAATAAGAGTTTTTTTTCCATCTGTGTCAATTCGCAACAAGGCATCGGCCTTCCCATTGTTCTTTCCGGGCCGATAGGTTATTACAAAATCATAGTCGGCAAAGTACAGGGACCATCTCAGCTGACGTGGAGTGAGAGTTCTGGCTGACTTTAGAAACTGAAGATTCCTGTGATCCGTGAATACTGTGACCACATGTCTGGCTCCGAGAAGGTAATGCCGCCACTCTTGGAAGGCGTCTTTGATAGCTAAGAGCTCCTTATCAGAAATGGTATAGTTTATCTCAGAAGGTTGTAGCTTCCTAGAATGGTACGCTACCGGGTGTAACTGGCCAGTTTCCTTGTGTCTTTGTGAAAGCACCCCTCCGATAGCTTGCTCTGAAGCATCAGTCTCCAGGTAAAAAGGTTGAGTAGGGTCGGCATGTAGCAAAATGGGCGCAGAAGTGAAACTTTTCTTTAGAAACTGGAAGGCTCCTTCAGCCTCTGCAGTCCATTGAAATGGAACCCCCTTACGTAACAATCTGGTAATGGGTGCCACCTTCAAAGAAAAGTCTCGAATAAACCTTCGATAGAAATTTGCAAATCCTATGAAGCTCTGAACTTCTTTCACAGAAGTAGGTGGAGGCCAATTCAGAACAGCTTCAATTTTCTTGATATCTATTGTTAGTCCTTCTGGTGCGATTACAAATCCCAAGAAATCCACTGAAGTAACTCCAAAGGCACACTTTTCCAATTTCACATAAAGGTAGTTTTCCTTCAGGCAGCGCAAGACCTTTGTAACCTGATGGTGGTGTTCTTCTTCTGAAGATGAATAAATCAAAATATCGTCGATGTAGACAATAACACATTGATCGATGAATTCTTTCAAAATGTCATTAATAAAGTACTGGAAGGCTGCGGGGGCATTACTTAAACCGTAGGGCATGACTTGGTACTCATATAATCCGTACTTTGTTCTAAAAGCAGTCTTCCATTCGTCTCCACTTCTCACCCGGATTAAATGATAAGCTCCCTGCAAATCTAACTTCGTGAAGATTTTTGCATCTTTTAGTTGATCCAGAAGCACAGAAATCAGGGGCAGCGGATAACGATTCTTGATGGTAATCTTGTTCAAGGCACGATAGTCTATACACGTCCTCAAATTCCCATCCCGCTTTGGGACAAAAAACAGAGGGTACGAGACTGGGGACTGGGACGGTCGTATGAATCCGCTTTCCAGGTATTTCTGAATGTAATCCTTTAAATGTCGATTCTCAGCTTCAGTAAGCGCATAAATCCGACTACATGGAAGATTGGATCCTGGCTCTAAATCAATCTTGCAATCGTAAGATCGATGAGGGGGCAATTTGTTCGATTCCGATTCACTGAACACTGAAGCAAACTCCTGGTATTCAACTGGTAAGGTCACTGTCTGCATCGCACAAACCATCCTTTTTCTTTCGCATAGTAATGCTGCAGGGTTTTCTTTTTGTTCTTTCTGTCTTTCTCCAAAACAATGTTCAGCACAATAACCAGAGTCGAACTTCACAGTTCTTTCACTCCAGTTTATTGTCGGGTTATGTTCCGTCAGCCAAGGAAGACCCAATATGATTCCGAACTGCGGGGCATCAATTAAATTGAATTGAATCTCCTCCCTGTGACCTTCCGTTGAGATGAGTTCCACAATTTCCGTTTGACTGGTTATTGGGCCGGAGGATAGGTTGGTTCCGTCAACTGCCCTTACTGCTTCAATTCTCTCCTTGGGTATCGCCATCAATCCAACTCTCGAGGCATACTTAAGGTCGCAGAAGTTCCCAGTCGCTCCCGAATCCAACATCACCACTACCCCAGATAGAACGCTATCGCGGAACTTCAAGGTCATCGTCAGGATGAGGTGTGGAGAGGAGGACTGCAATGTGTTTGCTACTTGATGAGAATGTGGAGTTGTATTTTTGTTAGCAACCACCAGCCCAACTCCCTCTACTGGTGGTGCTGAGAGTTTTCCTTCTTGAAGGTTTTAGGCTTCTTGGGGCATTCCTTCACAAAATTCCCGTTGGTCCTGCAATATAGACATAGATTATTTTGCCTGCGTTTTTCCTTTTCTTCTTTTGTGAGTGGGCCTCTAATGGTTCCAATTTGCATTGGCTCAACACTGTTTTCTTTTTCTCCAGATCTCCCCAAAACTGACCTTGCCCGGTCAAAGCGCGGAACACTTGGTCGAAATTCTCGTCTCCTTTCTCCTCTCCTCTCAGTTTGCCGATAATCAATCTCTAACA
This sequence comes from Calotriton arnoldi, assembly GCA_963921515.1. Taxonomy (NCBI): domain Eukaryota; kingdom Metazoa; phylum Chordata; class Amphibia; order Caudata; family Salamandridae; genus Calotriton; species Calotriton arnoldi. The sequence goes on along the minus strand of CAWUFW010003655.1, from coordinate 113,358 downwards.
CCAGGTCAGTCAAAGCGGACACCTCAGTAGGGCGATTCGGAATTTGCGACAAGGCATCTTTTAAATCGTCCTTCAACCCTCGGTAGAACAAGGCTGCTCTTTTGGACTCCGGCCAATCCGTTTCTACAACTAACTTGTTAAACTGTGCCAGGTAGGTGACTAATTCGCAATTCCCTTTTCTCAATTCCAGCAATTCATTATCTGTTGCTTGTGCGACCTTCCGTCGATCAAATATACGTAAAAATTCCTTCTTAAATTCTTCAAAGTTATACAGTATGGGTGCATCTTGAGTAACCAAGGGCATTGACCACGAGGCAGCATCTCCATTGAGGTTTGACAGGATGAAGGCTATTCGAGACTGTGTGTCTGGGAAGACAGTGGGTCGGCACATAAAATGTAGTGAGCACTGAGTCAAAAAGACTTGAGCCTTTTGGGGATCCCCGCCGAAGCGCTCTGGAGGTGCCAATGGGATAACTGGGGCCAAAGAATGTACGACCTGAGTAGTGGACCCAGTACTAGCAGCTGACCCTTGATTGAACATACTAGTTCCAGAAGGGAGCGAAGGAAACTTATCCCCAGACCCGTCTCGCTTCAACTGGGCTGCCATTTCTTTTGTCTCTCGCCTAGTAGCCTCCATCTCGAATTTAATAACCTTATTCTCTTCCCTTACTGCCATTCATTCCTGTTGAATTTCCTTAAGGACATTTCCCAATTTTTTTAAGTCCAAACCTTCAACCATTCTGCTCGGGCGAGTAAAGATCGTGGGCACTTCACTCTGTCAAGGACACTTTTACTCACTTGAAAATCCTGTACTCCCGGGAGCAGAATGTCAAGTATTTCTCAATTCCCACCTCAGGCCTCCACACGAACACCTAAATTAACTGGTAGTCGCGTGAACCCCGTCGGGGGAAAGGGGAAGTGGACAGAGAAGAGACTGCCTTGACCTTCTTGATATCTTTCAACTAGCCTTCTTTATCTTTCTTCTGGATGTGTTTCCTCTTCCAGCTTTCTCTCTCTTATTTTATGGTAATGGTGGAGATACTGCAATTTAAAGCACACATTATTATTATTCCTCTAGAATCCCTCCCTTCCACTCCTTGTTTTCTCTCTCCTAAACTCCTTACCCAATTAGTCAAGGGCCTTCGCTCCTCTTCTATTTTCTTTTGTGTTTGACAAGTAACATCCTAGACAATAACAATAACCTTAGTTTTCTTTTAGTCAATTCTCACCTTTAAACATTGTAGCTCTCACACTCGCATTCTGTCTTACTTGTGATTTTCTGTAACTCCCTTTGTACTTTTCTTCCGCAGATGAACCTGCTGGCAGAACGCTGTCCTCTAACCTTCGGAGAAACTCAGGACCAGAAGATTACGGTAAGTGAAGATTCTACCTATGTCCATTTGCTTTTACCTATTATCTAAAGCTAATTCCTGTCTAACTACCGCCGCTACGAAACGCTCTAACCTACGCCTTAACCTAGCACCAAAACTAACCTTAACACTGACTAGATACTGCAACTACAGAGATAAGCTCCTCACTGGGGAATTTCGTTGGTGAAGTGCGCGGTTCGAAATTCAACCGCGGAACTTCACACCTGAGCTAGACCTCGCGCTCGAACCCAAGCGCGAGAAACTAGACAGCCAACCTCACTCGCATTCCTCCCTGTTGGAAGAACAGAACTGTTTGCCTTATTTCGCATAACGATCACCCGCGAGTTAGTTCGAGCGGGTGATTGTTTCCAAATAGTTTTTTCCTGGATTGTGGTGGCGCATTGGAGTTTACGAACTCCTTTCTTTCCAACCCTGACAGCAAGACTGTGGGACCAAGCACGGAAATTGAGTTCCTAGGGATTGAGTTGGATTCAGTGCAGGGAGTGTCACATCTACCGCAGGCAAAAATAGCGGTTTTTAAGGCTGCTTTGCAGCAATGCTTGGTAAAAGATAAGGTTACGCTTCATCAGTTACAGCAGGTAGTGGGACAATTGAATTTTGCTCTGAGAATAATTCCTATGGCACGACCTTTCTCGCGCACCATCGCACAGGCCATGTCAGGACTCAGGGAGAAGCACCATCACACCAGACTGTCCAGTGAGGTCAAGCAGGACATGCGGATCTGGAAAGCATTTCTGCGAGATTTCAACGGTAGGGTTGTGTGGCCCGCCTCTCCCAGGTCCAGCCCGGAGATGGGTCTGATGACCGACTCAGCAGGTAGCGAGGGTTTTGGTGCCATTCTAGGTACAGCATGGGTTGCACAACGCTGGCCAGCATGGTGGGTGGACACTGGACTTACAACAAACATAAGCTTCCTGGAGCTTTTCCCCATCCTGGTCGCATTGACAGTTTGGCCAGAACAACTGAGGGATCAATCAGTGGTCTTCTGGTCCGACAACATGGCTGTGGTAGAATGCATAAATAATCAAAATGCAAAATGTAAAATGATCCTGCGTTTACTGAAGGAGATAATACTGTTGTGCATGCGAATGAATTTGCTGTTTAGAGCCAAACATGTGCCAGGAGTCTTAAACCACGCAGCTGATGCTCTCTCTCGCTTTAAGATGCAGGTATTCAGGTCTCATCACCCAGAGGCGGCGGAGAACCCAACGCCTTTCCCAGAACAGCTTTGGCAACTTGGTGTCCCCAGTTATCAGACCTCGTGGCAGCTAGCCTAGCACCCAGGACCAGGAAGGCATACGAAGGGGCGTTTGGGGCTTACTGCTATTTTCTGGGGGACAGTTGGCCGGAAAACTGGCACAACACTGAGTCTGTCATTTCCTATTTGAGGGCCATGAGAGATGAGGGGCGCTCAGCAGGCAAGGTGGCATATGGCAGCCATTTCCTTCTTTGCAAAAACTAGGGATAAAAGGGATCCCACCAGCACTTTCATAGTGCGGAAAGCCTTAAGAGGGTGGCAACGCCTACAGGGGGGACAGCCTGACGTAAGGAGACCAATAGGTATTCAGACATTGGCCACACTTATGGGGGTGTTACACCAGGTGTGCACTTCAGCTGGGGAACCACTTTTGTTCCAGACAGCTTTCTGTCTAGCGTTCTATGGTGCTTTCAGGATAGGGGAATTGGTAGCAAAAAACAAAACGGATTGGCAGGGGGGGCTCCAGTTGGCCCACCTGCTGCTTCAGGGTGACTCCCTATTGATATCTATACCTAGGTCCAAAACTGATCAGGAAGACAGGGGTGAAGGAGTGGTATTGCATAGGGCTGAAGGGAGTACTTGCTGCCCCATTGCCAGCCTGGAGAAATTTCTGGCGCAACGCCCAGGGGACGCGGGGGGACCACTACTGGTGCACGCGGATGGGACTCCCCTCACTATCTTCCAGTTCAAAAGGGTCATGGGCCTAGCCATGCAGAATGCCGGTTTAGACCCGGGCAGCTTTGGGAACCACTCTTTCAGGATAGGGGCCGCCACCGAGGCAGTGGCCAGGGGATTCTCTGGGAGTGAGGTGCAAAGGATCAGGAGATGGTCCTCAAATTGTTATAAACGCTATGTGCGCCTACACATGCTATAGAAGTGTCAAAATAACGCACTGACGGTTGGTTTTCTTTTATGGTTCTTGCAGTTTCTACATCCTGTGACGCAGGGGGGAAGCCTGCATCGGTCCACCGTCTAACAAAGGCGGCAACATCCTGTCAGTCAGGAAGACAAGGATCAACGGGTCATCATCAAGCAGCACATGTTACAGACCAGGTGGGCGTCTGGGACCGCAGGGAACAGGAGGTGTGGATAATCGGCCACTCATATGTAAGGAGGTTAAAACAGTTTGTTATTGCAGGTTCCTATGAGGCCAGGGCACGCAAGGCAGGCGTAAAAATCTCATTTCACGGGCAGGGGGGTCTGCGACTAAGCCAGTTTAGGGCCCTGGTGGCACGCGCCCTGGAGAAATGTGAGGGGCCTCCTGCAGTTTGGATTTTGCATCTAGGGGGTAATGACCTGGTGCACCTGGGGCGGAGGGGCGTAATTGAGGCGCTGCTGACTGAGGTAGGGTGGTTGGCAAAGAGATGCCCCGAGTCAATGATAGTGTGGTCAGCTATGATTCCTAGATTAGAGTGGAGAGGGGGTGAGTCAGCATGGGCTTTAAATAATTCGGTTAAACGGATTAACAAGAAAATGGAAAAGTTATTCAGGACCCCGAAACTAAGATCTATAGGCCATGGGTACATCCGAGGGGAACAGTTTTTCCTGCGGGATGGGGTGCATCTCTCAAGTCATGGCAACCAGATATTCATGGAGAATATAATGGCATGGTTAGAGGGAGCAAGGCGCAGGACATGACATTCTAGTAGGTAGAGGGGGGAGGCCGTAGATTGTCGGGCAACTATACTGGCCTGTGGCGGTAAGGTCATGATTGGTGAGCATAGTTTTCGGTCCTTAGCGGGCATCACCATTGTAAAATGGGGACGCCCGAGGGGGAGACAGAGGGTCTCTCATGGAACTCCAGGGGCAGTTACAGCCACTAGGCTGGAAGGGTGCGGGGGAAGGGAAGTCTTGCTTCCAGTAGGCTGGTTGGCCAATCCCCGCAAGCGCATGCGCTCAAGGGCGCAAGGAGGCATAACTGCCACGCCCCTTTATGGAGTTAACGTTGAGGGCGTAGGGGGAGGTATCCATCCGGTAAGCTGGGCCCCCTACGCAAGGTCACGCCGGTAAGGAGGCGGGGACCTAGCTGGATCAGGATCTGGGGCCGCTAGTCATTGACCTTGCCGTAGGCTCTAACAGCAGGATACGCAGAAAGTTAATATCTTCATCACTTAGACTACGATAGGTTTGGCTCTGTATTAGAAACATGTTAAGGTTAGCCAAGTGACATCTTGTACCTATCAATGTATTGGACTTTCTGCGTATTGTACATAATGTAAATAATATGATTAATAATGTTTTTTAAGATTTTATGGAATAAAATATGGCCGGGGTTACTACGACCCCTAATCCAAACAGTTGTGGTGTTTGCATTGTTTGCCTTGGGGGAAAGGAGGGGCGGGGAGCCTCCAGGGGAGTGGGGAGGATCCCCCCATTTGTCCAGGGGCAAGTGTCTTATTAAGAGGAGGGGGTCTTAGGCAGTACCAGACCATATTGAAAGGCGGGCCCACTCGGGCACGCCGCCATTATGGCGGTCGCGCCGGGCCCCCGCACCCAGGGGAAGGCAGGGATTGCCGCGCACATAAGTGACGTGGCGTCCTGCCTCCCCTGAACCACCACACATGATTGGTTGCCCGGGCATGAACCGGTTCACGTGTCGGAGCAACGTCAGGCAAGCCGGTCAGAACCGGCTTGCCAGCCAACTAGGGGTTAAAAGGCTGGAGAGCGGATCGAACGGTCTCAGTTCACCAATCTCCAGCCACCAACAGGACACGGATAGGATCAGGGCCTCAGGCTGAGGCCCCAAGCGAATCTTTTTCACCCACCCACCGTCCCCTAAGGCAGATTTTTTTTGTGTGATCAGTTTGTTTTTTCCATTTGCAGGAGGAGTAATGAAAATTAGTATACATGTTTTTGATGTTGTTTTCTTAATGTTTGTATTAAAGCTTGCTTTATTAAATTGAACGTTTTATTTTCAGGTTGACTAATTTTGTCGTATTTTTATGCGTTTGTCCTTGGTCAGGCGGTAAGGTCATGATTGGTGAGCATAGTTTTCGGTCCTTAGCGGGCATCACCATTGTAAAATGGGGACGCCCGAGGGGGAGACAGAGGGTCTCTCATGGAACTCCAGGGGCAGTTACAGCCGCTAGGCTGGAGGGGTGCGGGGGGAAGGGAAGTCTCGCTTCCAGTAGGCTGGTTGGCCAATCCCCGCACGCGTTCAAGGGCGCAAGGAGGCATAACTTCCACGCCCCTTTATGGAGTTAACGTTGAGGGCGTAGGAGGGGGCCTGGGGGGGTATCCATCCAGTAAGCTGGGCCCCCTGCAGAAGGTCACGCCGGTAAGGAGGCGGGGACCTAGCTGGATCAGGATCTGGTGCCGCTAGTCATTGACCTTGCCGTAGGCTCTAACAGGGATACGCAGAAAGTTAATATCTTCATCACTTAGACTACGATAGGTTTGGCTCTGTATTAGAAATATGTTAAGGTTAGCCAAGTGACATCTTGTACCTATCAATGTATTGGACTTTCTGCGCATTGTACATAATGTAAATAATATGATTAATAATGTTTTTTAAGATTTTATGTAATAAAATACGGCTGGGGTTACTACGACCCCTAATCCAAACAGTTGTGGTGTTTGCATTGTTTGCCTTGGGGGAAAGGAGGGGCGGGGAGCCTCCAGGGGAGTGGGGAGGGTCCCCCCATTTGTCCAGGGGCAAGTGTCTTTTTAAGAGGAGGGGGTCTTAGGCAGTACCAGACCATATTGTTTTTGTAACCGGAATCTGCGGGAGCTGCTAATTGTTTCCCGACTGGTGCTGAATAAATTAAGTAGGTCCTGAAGAGCTTGTGGGCCAAACATGCCTTCCTTGCCAAGGTGAGCGCAGAAAGGGAAGTCCATTCTATGGCAAAACGCTCAGTGACTCATTATCATATGATCAAATCCATAAAAAATCTGGAATTTTACTTGACTTTAGACATGCCTGCAGCCCCAGAAGACTTTTAATTCATTTTAGGTTGAAATTGCTTCCTTAGCTTTTTTTGTATGGCTATGCTGGGTGGCATAAGACCTTTGGGCTCTCTGTATGCGAATGCGACATGGTCTGCAGCCCAGATACTTTGCATATTGTTTTTATTTGCCCCAGATTCAAAATTCCTTTGCCCACTTCTGAAGCCATTGAATTTTAGACAAGTATGTCTAGCGTTATTGTTTCTGCAATCTTTACCTACCGCAGCTGTCTGTTTTTATCTATCATGGCTTTTATCTGGACCTTTACATTCTAGTTTTTGAGATGTATTGGAAATCTTTTATCTGAGATTTTAATATCATCATTTTATGATGTATGTATTCAACGTACTTTTGTGATTTGGTTTTGAGCAAAGCGAATAAAGAAATACTTGACTTGACAGAGGAATGTTTTTGCCACAGAGTTCGTGTGTCTTTCAATTCACATTTCTATTTTTGTCCACTGATATTTTATGGACTTGGAGTGAGACAGTGTCACAACGGAAAAAATTATGTCATTTTAGCACCTACAAAATAGAAAATTGTGTGTTATACCAGCGGTAAATATGCTACAGGCTATAATTACCAATTGTGGTACTTAAAAGCTGTGATAATGTTAAACCACTGACAGTTTTGAGGAATATTAGTACTGTTGAAATTATCACCAAGATGAGTGGTAATATGGAAAGAGGGTTATTTTACCACCCACAGTATCTTTCTTGAGTAAGGCCCAGAGTAATTAGTTTGGAAAGTTGCAGTGGGACTGCGGTACAGTAAAACTCAATTACATTACCCAATTCAATGCGCCTCATAAGTACAGAAGGCCAAGTCGGCCTTGCTCCAGTTAAAACGTGTGTGATTTGCGGTGATCTGCATGCCACCTGGACAAATCCTGGGCTACCGAGGTTATTAAATTACTATTAAATTGGATGACAATAAAAGCTTTTATTTACAGTGTTTATTAAGGAGAAGTGCGGTATGAAGTGCTAGATAAAAACAAGTTACTGTTACATTTTAACTATTACTAGCAACAAAAGGAAATAAACTCGGGCCCAAAATTTCCATTGGTTTCTTTAACTTCGGCCATGTCTTGGAAAGGAGCGTTTTAAAAAGTCCGAATCACGGCCTAAGGATTCTTCTAAATTCCACATGTGGGGAGCGCACCACAAGTCGACAGGAATTACAAGCTGGACATTCCTCTCTGGTGTGTTTTATTCCCAAAAGATGCAGTGCTGGAGAGGGCAGCGTGTACATACTGGCCCTCTTGCGCTGGGCTCATAATGAAATGCATTGTTGTTGAATTTCTAGCCTGTGAGTAATTCTTTACCTTCTTGTGGTGCGTTCCTTCCCTGTGTGTGGAATTTGGAAATATAACTTCGCAAGTGCGCACGGTTTGGTGACATGGTTGCTTGTGAAGAGTCTTCTACTGAATAGGTATGGCTCATACTGGAAATAGTGGCCCACTGTACCGGAGTGCCCTTTTACTTTGCAGTTTTTCACCTTCAAAATGGTAAACTTGTAAAAAATAATATAAAATAAAAAATAAAAAAGGAGGGGGGCCTAAGGTCCTTAACATTTTCCTAGGCCTTGGTGTCCAAATACCAAGGTTGCCTAGTATTTATTCCACCTCATGCCTCTTTCTTCCACCTCACTACACTTCCTGTTTCTTTATCCCACTCTTGCAGGTTTTTCATCGATTCTTTCACTCATTTCACAGTTTTCCTCTCTTTCAGTTCCTAATTCTTTCTTCTTTTTTGGCCATTTACTTTCTCTTGCTCTAGATCACGATCTGATGATAATAAATAAGTTCTGGTCCCCAAAAGGGACCCCATTGTTACCTTAAAGAGTTACTAACCATACCATAGGCATAACAGGCCCCTTTTAAGAAACCCCTCCACCTCGGGAGAGGCTTAAGATACATGCAATGAAGAAGTGGAAATAGATTAGGTATGGCAAGTTAGGTGTAGTAGGCAGGGTAGGTATGGTAGGTTAGATATAGTAGGTTGATTATGACAGGTACGCTATGTACAGTAGATTGGTGTGGTAGCTACTGTGGTAGTTAGGGAGAAGTGATGGAATAGGTATGATAGGTTAGGTATTGCAAGTTAGGTATGGTAGTTAATAGGTCGGTTAGGAATGGCTGATAAATAAGTTATTGTAGTAGGGATTGTAGGACGGTATGGTTTTTAGGGTAGGTAGCTATGGTATGTTATGCAGGGGCAGCTCCTCCGTTTGAGCGTAGGAGCGTCACCCCACTGAAATGCCCCCAGAGAGAAAAATAAAATGGTAATGAAGATAATTCATTGCCATTTTATTTTTCTTCACCCCGTCCCGAATAGAGCATCAGGACGGGGGCGGGGCTGCTGCTGACTGGCAGCAGAAGAGAGAGCAGGGCACTTTCAGTTTAAAGTGCGCATGCCTTTTGGCCGGCCGTCTTGAGACGGCCAGTCACACATGCGTAGTTTAAACCTCTCTAACCCAGCTGTCTTAAGACAGCCGGGTCAGAGAAAGCCAAAGCCTCCAGAGCGCTATGGAGTTCCGAGTGAGGCCACTCCCACCAATCCTGCCACTGCTGGTGAGAGCAGCTCTAGGATTGGAGAAGGGAGTTTGGAGCCTGCCTGCCTCGAGGAGAGAAGACCATCGAGGAGGACGTTGCGTCGCGCTCGCAGGTAAGTGTTTTAAAAAAAGAATTTTAATGTCCCACCTGCCCTACCACCCTCAGGACATGTCAGCCACCACTGATGTTATGTATGGTAGGTAGCATGGTACGGAAGCAGGTACATTAAGTATGTTTATCAGTAGGTATGTAGGTTAGGTACTGGAGGAAGGTTAGGTATGGTCATGCCACAACCATTTACTTCTCACATCTACACATTCTAAGGTGTCTATTGCTGGGTGTCAGACCTCCCTCAACTTGATTAGTTGGCCAGTAGAATGCATAAAATATGATAATTGTGGTAACCTGCAGAAGACCCATAATAATGGCTCGGTGGAAATTTAAGAGGTATCTGTTCCACCTTTAATAATGCAGATGTCTGCTTCATTGGTTTACCTTATGGATGTGTAGTGTGGAACACGCTTTGTAGGTGAATTTTCATGTTGTTGAAGGCATAAGATGAATCTTACCTGATAGTTTGGCAAACTCTTTTTCCATCATGATGTTGATCATTGCCCCACAGTTCACATAGAAAGTGTTATTATGACCATTGATCTGGATTGTCCAAATCCAAGAAACACATTTTGTGATACACTCATCTAAAGACGTGCAGCCTTTGCCAGAGAATACTTTTCTGCTTGATGGTTTGCTGGGTGTTGATGACAAGGATCTGTTAGATGATCCTTTTTCAGTCTCCAGCCTCCTTGCTCAATGCTTCATCTTCTTGGTGCACCTAGATTTGGTGGATTATCGCTTTACAGAAGCGGCGCCTTTTAAACATCTTTTTCTTGCCAGGGTTGCATATTTTTGTGTCCACACCGACAGCACTTTTGTCATTGAGTTCACCCTTTTTAGAGAAGAGAACTCAGATATGCAGTGGTAACATTCTTTATGAAAAGAATGCCCGGTCTGACATACTACTGGGATGTGACAGATACACTTCCTTCTTTCACCTTTAGATGTACCCATGGTGCATGGCTGATTATCAGAGGTTTATGCTGTTTTTTTCACACTTTCATTAGGCTTCCTCAGTTTCAGCAGGGGTATGTAGCAGAAAGAAGATGATTCACAGCTCATGATTACCTGCAAATTGATTGCCTCATCATTGTTATACCTGTCAAATTCACAGCGTTTCATGCAGGCTTTGACTTGATTGATAGAAGCCTTCCAGATTTTAATCAGGGTTTGATGAGTGCATTGGAAAATGTTCTTCACATAGTCCACATTTTTCAGTGCCATGAACTATTGATAGAGACTGGCCTGGAGGTTGATATGTACTTTAGACTCAAGATCTGTGCAGCCGAGGTCTGTGCAGGTAACAGCGGTGGGGCGGTGGGGCCGGGTGGGGGGATTCCGACGGACGATGGCGAGGGAAAATTAATTATTTATTAAATTTTCCCTCTGCATCGTCCCTCGAAATCCCCCCTCCCTCCCGGCCCCTCCGCCCCACCGCTGTTACCTGCACGGACCGCGGCTGCCTCTGTGAATACAAATATGATGTCCACAGCATCAGTACTTATAGAGTGCTTGCAGACCACATTTTATGCTTCTCATCTGTGATGACGCATGTCTGGATGAAAATGTCAAATTCCTTGACCCATCTACGCACCCTGGCCTCAGATTCCTGGACTCTGACAGAGCAAACATCAATAGGACTCTCAGGACAATAGCCTCATTGAACATGTTGGTTTCTGTGGTGCTACAAAATTTCAGGTGCACCAATACCTTCTGAGACTCTTCAAAGACTGTGACTGACCGTGCATTACTTGATAATGAAAACCCTAATGAATACAAAGTTTGGAAGATTAAAACTATGTATTTTTGAACTGTACCCAAGAATCTGAGTTTAGGGGTAGTGTGTCATTTGAACCATTACAACATCATTACTCATCATGGAAGGTAATTCTGAGAAAGCTTTATGGAAAGAGTTTTTGAGGACACTGCCTTACAATAGTAAGCAAAAATATATCAAAATAAAAGAAAATTCAGCAGATATTAACAAGTGTCACACCATTCTATATTTTCACACCTCTCTTCAAAAAGTGTGGGGGGATATGCCATCATGGAAAGCAGAAAACAGAGGCTTAGAATTAGGTTATATTTTGGATATTGGTAGTTGTGGTATTTGAACCCAGAATCAGCTGGAATCTACGGAAACCTACCAACCATAGACACTACTGTAAGCTACACACATCGGGGAGTCTGGTGTACTGTTGACTGTATGGATGCCACCATTTTTCTTACTCGGAATCCCCTTCAAACATCAGACTTTGATTCAAAAACAAATTCTCAGTGATGTCATTGAACATGTCATGAGTGATGTAATATGTGAGGTGATAAGCTGTGCATGGCAGGGGTGCAAGTTATAGTTAGCTCAGTAAACTATAACTGGTGAATTTCAGTAATTTCTTTGTTTTAAAGCATACTTTTCAGATAATTACAATGCCTAGCTGTTACGTCACTTTAACCGATGCTTTTTTCAGCGGATTTCAGTTTTTTTAATGTAAAGTAAGATTTTATTAACTTACCTAACTATAAAATCACTTTAACTTTTGATTTTATTTAGTGAAAGTTTTTTTTTTTTATCATATTTACCCGACTCCCTCACTAAGCGTACCTTTTCACAGAACACAGTAGGGCATTCGACGCAGGGACTGGCAACCCCACGGCTCGCATGGACTTCGATTGATGTTGCAGCCAGACAACCAGATCTCTCGGTCCTGCCTGGCTTAGCCAGTCCCGTGAGACCGAAGTGGCTAACTGGAAAAATGGCTCTCTCGGCCAATTATAACACTCTATTTTTTTTAATTTGCGGTACCAATCTTCCGTATACTGCTAACTTTTGAACCCTAATTTCTAAAAAAAATTGATTTTAAACTAAATCACAAAAAGCACACTTTCTTCTGAGTTAAGATCTAGCTATTTGCCAAATTTAGCATAATTCTGTTCAGCTATTTTCTCTAAAACGGTGTCTAAAATTCCTAAGGGAAATTGCATGGGGAAATGCATTTTTTGACCCCTTTTTTTCTCAGCTCTCACTTGATGGATCACCCCGAAACTTTCCAGGAAGGAGCTCAGATGGAAGAACTATTTTTTGGAAAGTTTTGTGAAGATTCATCAAATGGCGCCAAACTTATTAGCAAAACAAGAACATCTCTTCCCATGGAAACTAAAAAAAACACTGAGGTTCACCAGTTATAGTTTACTGAAGTAACTGTAACTTCCACACCTGCCATGCACTGTTTATGAACTCACATATTACATCACTCATGACACGCTCTATGACATCATGAATAACATCAGTGATGACATTTGAAATTACATCATTGATGACAAAACTGTGTATGACAGGTCCCAGTGTCCTGAAGTTAATTTATAAATGACACATAAGGGGGCACTTCTGGAGGGGAGCCAGAGGGACATCATCAATCAATCAATCAGGATTTATAAATCGCAGCTCATCACCTGATAGGGTGTCCAGGTACTTGCGGCCCCAGAGGCTTATTCGAACAGCCAGGGCTTGAGGGCCATTCGGAATTCCGGAAATGAGGCGATGGTCCGGAGGTGATTGGGGAGGCTGCTCCAGGTCTTTGCTGCGATGTGGGAGGAGTGTCCTCCACTTCTGCTTTGGTAGATATGGGAAGTATGGCCAAGTGAAAGGGAGGTGGAGTGTAGTCTTCTTGATGGTTGGTGGAAGTACAGGCGGTGGTTAATGTAGGCGGGTCCTTGGTTGTGTACAGCCTTATGTGCATGGGTCAGCAGCTTGAATTGGCATCTCTTCTGTATGGGGAGCCAGTGGAGTTTCCTGAGGTGGGCGGTGATGTGGCTTCATCAGGGAAGGCTGAGGATGAGTTCTGGCTGTGGCGTTTTGTATGGTCTGAAGCCTCTGTAGAAGATGTGCTGCGATTCCTATGTAGAGGTCATTGCCGTAGTCCAGTCAGCTGGTGATAAGGGATTGTGTCACAGTGCTTCTCGTGTGTAGGGGTAGCCACTTGAAGATCTTACGCAGGGAAGAACGGTTACTGGGAAAACCCGGTCGGGAAAACCCCAGTGAGAAAACCCAGGCAGCTGCGGTGTCACTGGATCAGTCTGGAACAAGCAGGAAATGGAGGCCACAGGTAAGTGGCAAGCTAGGTGTCCAGGTGCCTACTCATCATCATATAGGCCAAAATGAAAAAATATATATTTCTGCCATGAGTACCGCAGTATTTCAGTGAGACGCAGTGCTGTCCTTCATGTGGTACTGTGGAACTACTGTGGGAGATACAATACCACGAGACCAAAGCAAGGTTGAGAAACTGAAGCTTGCATTATCTCACAGTATTGGGGGGTAGATGCTGGGTGGTAGTACCGCTGGAGTATTGGGGTCTAGAAGAAAAAGTTTTTAAAAAATGGAAGATGTGGGGTGGAGCTATGTGGTGGATGGGCCGCAACAAAGGGTTGCACATCAGTCGCCAAACTCAGGCCATGCATCAAAAGTCTGCTTCCAGCGGGCAGGCATATTTTCAAAGCTCCCTCCCACTAGGAGCAGTCTTTGTATTTGCTTCCGCTTGGCTGGAGTTTTGAAAATGCTCCCACCAAGTGAGAGCAAACACAGGTTTCCCTGCCTGCGCCGGTAAAAAGGGAAACCACTATGTCTGGGGCCTCTGGAGGATTGGGGACGGGGAGGCTGTGTGGCCCCTCTCAGCACATAAACAGATTTCAGCCCCAGGGGTGGGCTCCCCAGCGGCCTCTGGAGGCTTGGGGAGGAGTGCGACGCAGCCCCCTCCTCTTTATGAATACAGGCCCAGGGGTGGGCTCCGCAGGGCATAAACACAGTAAATGCGGCCCAGCTGCCATTTTTATGGTTTTGTTTATGATCCTGCAAGTGCTCCGCGGGATTGCTGCATTTTTCACTGATGTATATTCTTTTTGTCCACATGGAGCCTATGGGGTCAGGGTATCCCTACCCTGTCCCTTCTTTTTTTTTTTTACTTGTTCAGGACAGGAGACTAAGTCCCTGAGTCCTGGAATGGCTGGCAGTAACATTTTTCTCATGTTCCTGGCAGCCAATCAGAGTGCTCGCTCCCGCAGGAGTCTGACTCCTGCTGGAGCAAGATGGCCCAAGGGAAATAAAGCTCCCTGGGCCAATCAGAACTCTCTATTTTTAAACTGGCGTGCCTGCGAGAGTCTCCCGAGACTCTCACGGACCCAACCGTCCACAAATACAATTATATTTTAACCTAAATTTCTTAAAATCTACTGAACAGATTTACACCAAATTACAATACGCACAATCTGTGGACCAAGATCTAGCTTCTTGCCAAATTTGGTGTAATTCCGTTTCAGCAGTTTTTGCTGTAGCCCGTCTTAAAAAATGCATGAGGATTTTGTGTTTTGAAACCACCCTTTTTTTTTGGCCCCCGCTTGAAGGATCACCCCGAAACGTACCATGCAAAAACTAGTCAAACAGCAGCAGTTTCTTGGAAAGTTTTGTGAAGATTTGTCAAATGGGGCCAAAGTTATTAGCAACACAAAAAACGTTTTTCCTATGGAACAGCTGACCTAACTGTAACTACCTAGTGGCGACTTCCACTAGGTAATATAGACAGACAGACAGACAGACAGACAGACAGACAGACAGACAGACAGACAGACAGACAGACAGATAGATAGATAGATAGATAGATAGATAGATAGATAGATAGATAGATAGATAGATAGATAGATAGATAGATAGATAGATAGATAGATAGATAGATAGATAGATAGATTGATAGATAGCGCCAATACCCTTTCAAGCTTAGAGTGCAGAATAAATTATACAAAACAGAAATCGGGAACTCTGGGTAGTTCCCACGTTTAGGCAGAGAGCAGCTGCTTCATATGGAGCACCCTACAACACCAGTGACACTCTGAATCTGTTCACCTCAAATGTCTAGTTTTTTTTCTAGTATAGTCTTATGCTTAGGGTTAGCACAGTGCCATCCACACCGAGCTAGAAAGGGATAAAGCCTTTTGCCATTTTTACAGCGAAGCCTTTAAGCGTAGGATTAGAACAGTGCCATCCATGTCGAGCTGAAAAATTACAAAAGCCTTTTACCACTCCAGGCACAGTATTACAGCTTTGGATTGGTAAAATACAATCCAAGCCAACCTGGAATTAATAAAAGCAACCCCTGACACATGAGTTTCACTCTAGTTAGAGCTCATCAGAGAGATACATCTTTGTCCAGACACAAGAGAGCACCCAGTATAAGTCAAGACAATACCCTTTCAGGTGAGGGACTTGTCTCTCCTGTCAGCCCACTTTCCAGGATGATGGGAATGCGTAGTAGGGAGCAGTCAAGCACTAATCTCTCTGCAAACAGCCCTAAGCATATACTGGTCTCTCTAGAAATAGCTCTGAGCATGTACTGGACTTTTAGTTTTATATGATCTCGCTGAACACTTGCGGAGCCAGTACACCCCCTGTGTACTCTTGCAAATAAAAACAATTTATACTACAATTTGGACCCGGGGGGGTGGGGGGGTCCTTCTCTGACCCTCCCAGAAGTGCCAGGGTCAGGTTACCTCTACCCTGCCCCTACTACTATTTTTGTTACATATTAAGGAAATACAGACAAAGTCCCAACTCCCTGAGTCATGTGAAGATGGCTGCAACATTTTTGTTCAGGTGGCAGCCAGCCAATCACAGCGCAAGCTCCTGTTGTACTCACAGGAGCCTCTTCCTCCTGCGGGAGTGAGGCACCCCATGGCAAAAAAGGACCACTCTGCCAATTCGATCCCTCTCTTTTTTTAAGTTGTATGCCTCTAGGACTCCCATGAGCCCAACCATCCAGATATCTATAATTTTTAAACCTTAATTTCTCACAAACTACTGAATGGATTTACACCAAACCACAAAAAGCATGTTTTCTAGGTGAAAAACTAGCTTTCTGCCAAATTTGGTGTAATTCCATTCAGCTACTGAGCTGTGGCGCTGTTCAAACATCCCTATTGAAATTGCATGGGAATTTGCATTTTGGGATCCCCACCTCTTTTTCTCATCCCTGCTTGACGGATCACCCAAAACTTTCCAGGAAGGAGTTGCAGTGGGTGAAGATTCATCAAATGATACCAAAGTTATTAGCAAACCCAAAAAACTATTTCCTATTGTAGCTAGGTCCTAACTATAACTACACAGTGGCGACTGACACTGAATATATGTATGTGTGTGTGTGTCTGTATGGAAGTGTGTGTAATATGATGCCTTATTTACGCAAGCAGTTTACATAAGTAGGATTTGCACTGGTAAAATAATTCACACAGGCATAATATTGCCAAAGAGTGGGTAAATGTCCTAGCAGTGTCTGGGAGTGTGCGTTCCAGCATGGGAATGCCCTGGAAAGTTTGAGAACATCAACAAATGCACAAGTTTGTGGGGTTCCCACACCTGTCCATGGCCCATTGCCCCCACCCAGGAAATAGCTGCACATTTACCCCTTTCCATGGCAGGACTAAATCTGTTTCCAGGGTGGAATGGGCAGGGAACACACAAAAATTAAAGGAGGTGAAAGGAGAAACATTTCTCCATTGGCAAAACATTTTCTCCGTGGAGAAAAAAAGGGAACATAAAAGTCATATGCATAAATGTGAAAGTATTTTCACATACACAATTAATTGCACACTAGACACATGCAGAACGGCCTCCACGTAGACATAATTAGGAACTCACAAACCATTTCCAAAGAGGTCTCAGATTTCCACGAGTATTCTGGGGAGTGTTTGTGAATTTGAAGATTTATGAATTTCCCCATATGTCTCGGCTTAAATTGGAGGCTGCACATAAATGCATTAAAGTTCATTCCTGCACATATTTTGCTGAACGGTGACCTCTCAGTGCGTTGCCTGTGAAAGTCACTTTACTGAAGGCAGCTAAACAAATGTTAAAGCTTACTAATTGGTTAACATGTAGTGACAAATGAGTCCCTTGGTGGTCCTCGGGCTTCTGTGGAGCAAACGAGAGAGGTGCGCCTTTACAGGGTCTTCTGCCTGCTCACAGAAAGCTCCTGAGGTCTAAAGTAGGCTTTAGAGAAAATGGGGCCATTGTCAGGGAAAGGATGAACACAATGGGCCCTCTTTACACAATTAATTTTGTTTGCAGAGCACCAATCTGTCTATTTGTTACTTGGAATGTGTTAATTATTGTTGCTAATTGCATGCTAAACACTCATTATCACCTACATGTAGAACAGGACCTCTTGGGTTTTAGTGCCAAATTAATTGCGACGCTTTCCTGCTGTAAACGCGTCTGGGGTAGCCGGTGCTATTATCAGAAAAATAAACAGTTCCGCGAGATTGCTTCTTGACGACATTCCACACACCTTAATTGAACGCTAATTGCACGCAGAGAATGTCAACCTGCTGGTTTGTTTCATGCGGGTATGTCAGCTCCAACGCTGACGGCAACTCGGGATATACTGGGCGCGCCAGAAAACACCGCGAGACACTGCTTGTGTGAGTGCATTGAGCGTAAACAGTTGCAGGATTTCATGGGTCGGTGGCGAGAAGAACTGATGGACAGAACGAAGGCGAGAAAGACAGGCAGGTAGGAAGGTAGGTAGATAGATAGATAGATAGATAGATAGATAGATAGATAGATAGATAGATAGATAGATAGATAGAGAGAGAGAGAGAGAGAGAGAGAGAGAGAGAGAGAGAGAGAGAGAGAGGTAGGTAGGTAGGTAGGTAGGTAGGTAGGTAGGTAGGTAGGTTTTCTATGGTATTGTACACAGAGAGAACTCTTCAGGGCGCTCTTTATGTCTGGTAATAATTTAATAATGAAAAATGATCGGATTCAATGCTGATACAGCAGAGCTGGACCTCCCTCCTTCATAATTACCGTGCCAGACAGGGTACTGCAGTGATTCCTTTCTTTTTCACATTTCCGAAATCAGAAAGTGAATTTGTGTTTTATTCTTCTAACATGCATTTTGAACTTGTAATGTATGTATTAGCCCGCTCGCCTGCTGTAGTCACATTAAACTTCTCTTGAGCGTTGCGAAATCACGTGTTTGACGGATACATGCCCATGCAGATGTTCCCCGGCTTTGCAATAAATTAGCAAATGTCAACACTTAATTTGTGTGCGGTGTCTTCCTGCCTCTTGGAGAAACGTTGGCAAACATTCTTCAATTAAACACTGTTAAAACCTGTCTGCTTGTGTTTCACAAATCACGTCTATCATCAATCCAGAGTGATTTCAGACACTGCATTTCCTCCCTACAAACCAGCATTCTAAATACAATACAACACGCCCAAATGAGTTTCCTCCCACCGGCACACTTATAAATTCATTTGGGATCAGCAATCCTGCAGGGAAACAGCAAGGATGTAAGCCACAAGCGCAAATATATGCTTTTGTGATGTAGAGAACAAGTAAGTGGCACAAATCAGAGTAAATTTGAAACGTGCCATCAACCACACAAAAGAAAATGTAATGCGGGATCATGAGAGCAACTATGTACTTTGAGGAGAAGAGAACAAGTAAGGTGAACATAACAGTAAAAAGAACATTCTTATTCAAAGATAAAAGAAAACATGAATTCTTGTGCATAAATTAAGAAGATCTCAGCATAAAGACTAAAGAAAGGATCACAGGAAGGTGAGTAAACTAAGCGAGCAGTGGTGTTAGGAGTAGTAGGATTTTTTTGATATTATACAAATCTTTGTTCAAAATTCTGGGGTGAAAGGTTTGTTTGACATTCGCCCATCTTTATTTTTCCCATTCTCTTCCTTTCCATTTGTTTTTAACAGCAACATGTGGGAAGCGCTAAACAATGCAGGTCCTATTCACAAAGACATTTTGGAGTTCAGACAATAGTATTTTAGTCATACTCTTTTACGTACTCTTATTGTTTGTGAATTGGCCTAAAAAATTCTGAAATGGGTCTATTCAGGGAATATCATTGTCTCTTTTGCCACTGAGGACATTGGTATAGTGGCCAGATTCTGTGACTCTATCCAGGTGCTCAGTTTATGGATGTCCAAGAACTGCCTGAAACTTAATTCAGGAAAGACTGAGGTTTTGCTTTTCGGTGCCTAGTCTTCCTTCTGGTCCTCTGTGCGGTGGCCACCAGATTTACGCTTACTCCCAACACCAGTTAGGAAAACCAGGAATTTGGGAGTTCCACTCAATGATAAACGCACCTATTTGGATCAGGTAAATGCTGTTATCTCTGCCGCCTTCCATACTCTCAGGATGATAAAGAGGGTCTTTCCTTTTATTCCACCTAATCTTCAGAAAACTGTAGTTCCATCCTCGGCAGTGCTTAATTTGAGCCGGTGCTTTCCGGTGCTCAGCACCGGCACTTATTTCATAGGGCCGGGGCTACAATTTCTGACCCTGCAGGTGGTGGTTTCAATATAAATTGTTCAATTATAAAATAAAAAAATAACATACCTTGCATGGTGACTGGCTGGTATGTGTTCATAGGCAGGCCGGCGTACACCCTTCCAGGCAGGCATGATTGTGTATCACCATGTTAGTGATGATGTCATCACGCCTGTCACGAATCCAAGAAGTCATCTTTAAATAATGGCTTGCTTTCTATTCCCGAGCCTGCTGCACCCTGCCACTGCCTGAGCCTAAGCCTCCCATTGGATAATTGTGGCTGGGGGCTGGCTCATGACGGAGTTGAGGCAAGAAAGCTGCGAGAGCGCATTTGGAACTTGAAAGTGTGGGCTCATCATGAGGAAGAATAAATGAAAGTAAGTGTGGACTTTATTCTTGCTGCGCAGGCAGAGTAGCATAACCTCAGCCCTGCATTGCTGCTAAATCATCAACGTGCTCGATGCGGCCCACCACCAGGGGCGGTGCGTCCATTGGGGCGTTGGGGCGTTGCCCCCCCGCCCATGCCCGCAGCTCCCTCGGCATCTCTGAACTTAGTTTACTTAAGTTCAGAGATGCCGTCACCGAGGGAGAACTGAGTCTGACAATCATGTCAGTCAGCATGACGTCAGACCGCCCACGGTGGGCGGTCCGGCGTCATGTTGACTGACGTGCATTGCAGACCAGCCAGGGACAGGCAGCAGCACAAGTGCGCATGAGTGGGGAAGGTGAGCGAATGTTTCGCCCGTGCCCAATCATGCGCACTTGTGTTTCCACTGGCTTGCGCATGCCCATTAGGAGCCCCTCGGTCTCCTAATGGGCAGGCGGCGGGCGAAGAGTAACCGTGCCCTCAGCCAAACCTGGCGCTGCAGCAGCGCCAGGATTGGCTGAGGGGTTGCCACTCCACTCCTGATCGAAGAGGCGCCATTGCTGCAACGCGGACCAGGAGCAGAGGCGGTCAGGTAAGTTTTCTAAATTTTGTATTCTCCCTCGGCCCCCCACCCCCGTGCGACCCCCCCCCCCCCCGCGAGTACTGCGATCCGCGGCTGGCAAGTGTAGGTACTGAGACCAGACAGTATCTACCCATTTAAAGCACTGGTTGCACTGCTGCACGTGCTGCGTTTGTACTGTATGAAGGAGGCTAAGCGTGTGTTCCTGTTGCCTTTGTAGCACACGTTTTGTGCTCGAGGGAAGCGTGCTGTGCTGTGCTGTACCTGTGCTGAGAGGTCTGTGCTGTCAGTGGTGCTTGCTTTGCTAATGCTCGTGGTGCTTATCCTCTGTATGCCAGAAAGCTTGTTTTTGTATATGAAGTTTATTTTGGGCACGGAGGAAGCTTACACTAATTGTGCCGTGTGTGTGTCTGTGTTTTTTTTTTCCCAGGAAGCCTGCACTGCTGTGCCGGACCTGTTCCTGAGTGAACCTTGCACGCCGGCGCTAAAGGTCTACCCTTTTGTGTGGGTGAGGAAGGAGGAGCGTTTGCCGTGCTATACATCACTGGTGAGTGAGTTGTGGCCTGTCGCTGCTGTATCTCTTCTTCTGTGTGAGTGAAATGTGTGCTTTCTAGCAGCTAGTGCCCATTCCTTATGTGTTCTCTGAGTTGTGCTATGTGTAAACTTGCGCCTCTGTCACCAGTGCAGTGAGTGTGTATGTGTGTGGCCAATGCATTGACTTTCTGCGTCGATATACAAGCTTGCTCCACTGCTGGCAATGTAGTGCGTGTCTGTTGCTGCGTCTTTGTGGGCGCGTGTGTGTGCCCACACAATGGACCAGGTCAGTCATCGTATTGATAGTAAAACCTGACTGGGCCAGACTAACACTGTTTGCATCAGAACCAGGGTATTGCGGTTCGGTCTCCTAGTGTTTTACGCACTCCCCGGTGTGTTATTAAGATGTTCTGGGGATAACGGTTTGTTGCTTGCTCTATGCCAGCCAGTGTATTTCATTGTATTGTAGCTCTTGCATAGTGCCTTATATCACTGACAAGGCTCCGAAGGTGCTTTGATTGTTAGGAAAGAGGCTATTCTCTTTGCTGTGCATGGTTGCCAAGTCTGGATTTGTTGTGTGGTTTATGGAAAGAATTTGGGTGTCAAGCGTGAGGTTCAGAGGTGCCCTTCGAACAATCGTGGCGAACTTGTGTCTGTGCTTAACGTGCAATGAAGCAGAGACATGCAAGTTACGCTTACATGCGCATTTACCATCTTCTAGTAAGAGGCTGCACATTTGTTACACTGCTGGCTAGAGAGCAACTTATGGGGGAAGAGTTGGGCTGCCCTAAGCGATGTTCAGAGGGGAAGAAACATGCCATGGGGTACTTAGGGCTGGGCCTGTGATAATGCGCGTGTAAAAGTATTCCTTCATTCCTGCACAATGCAGTATGGGAGGCACCGAATAGTAGAGAGGCAGGGGCTGTGAGATGGTCACATGCAGATTATTTCGCCCCACCACTTTCCAAGTTCACCAGCCACCACTGCCCACCACAACTTTTTTGCGCCATGGAGTCACCTGTAGTATCGGTGCTGCTGCCTCCCAGCATGCTAATTGCTGAGCGTGCGAGTCCAGTAGGCGCCACAGCCATACTCACCGACATTGGCAGCATTACGGCTGGGGTCAATGCTTCTGCTGTAGCAGGCAGGATCACAGCAAGCTGAGCAGTGGATGCCGATGTAGTCGTCATCCCTGGACCTACTAATTACAGGCAGCACTAGCAGTGACACGACCTGCTATGCTCGGGCAGCCGCCTGTTCCGCAATAAACCCAGTCATACCGCACTGATTAATATATGCAAAAAAAGCATTTTCATTTGGTGTACATTTTGTTTTTGCACTGGGTGTAGGTAAGAAAGTAAAACGCATGTCATCTTCCTCTTCTTTAGAAATGACAAGAAAACGCGGAGTTCACAATAGCACGGACTGGAGACAGGGGTGACAGCAGCAGCAGTAGCAGCAGTGTTATAGACGAGAGAGAGCAAGAGTAAAGAAGAGAAAGAAACAACAAGAGAGGAGAGAGATAAAACGGAGCAAAGTAGAAGAAAAGGAGGAGAGCAAATCAGAGACAAAGAGAAAGCAGACATGGTGTGAAGAAGAAAGCAATAAGAAGAGAAAAGATAGAATGAAAGGATGTAGAGGACAGGACAGAGAAAAAAAGCGGAGAAATGATAAAACGGAGACACAGCTAATCACTGCTAGAAGAGTGATAGTAAAGAGCCAATATCGGGGGGAGAGAGAGCAGAGCATGGATAAAAGTGAAGAGGAAAAAGGGCAGGGGTAGAATGAATAGAGGGCGAATCAGAAATACAGGGAATAAGGTAAAGCACCATGTGTGACAAAGACGATAGAAAATGATTAGAGAGGTGAGAGGATACACTCTTAGAGCAAAGACTTAGGGGACAGACAACAAAGCAAGGTTAGAAGATAGAGACTCAGGCAGTGCGAGTGTTGAAAGTGGGGCTCACAGGAGGTAGAAGTGGGTTGTGGCCTCCTTGGCAAAAGTTTCGGCACCAGCACTTCTTTTTTTACAAATTAAGCACTGATCCTCGGTGTTGTCCAAGATTGACTACTGTAATGAAATGAAATGAAATGAAAAATACATTTATATAGCGCATGGCTACCCAAGGGCATCCCAGCGCTGATAGCGGCAGGCAACAGAGCCATCCAACTAGGGAAAGAGCCATGTTTTTAACGCCTTTCGAAAGGCAAGGTGATTGTGTTCCTTGCGCAAGTGAAGAGGGAGGGAGTTCCAGTATTTACCGGCATTGTATGAAAACCGCCGTCCCCCGCTTCTAGATTTCCGAATCCTGGGAACTACTGCAAGATGAAGATCATCTGAGCGGAGGCGTCTGTTTGCACGGTAGGGCCGGACAATGGAATGATTAATAGGAGGGCCCTTTCCGGTTAAAGACTTATGTATAATGCACATAGCCTTGAACTGAACTCTCTCCCTGATGGGTAACCAGTGGAGAGATTTCAGGGCGGATTTAGCCGATTGGCACTTTGGGATATCCAGAAGGATTCTGGCTGCCCAATTTTGAACTGTCTGAAGTTTTGTGAGGGTAGTGCATGGGGCCCCAAGATAAAGGGCATTCCCATAGTCCAGACGTGATAAAATGAGTGCCTGAGCCATGATCTTCCTTGCCTGGAAGGGGAGTAGTGGGAGTACTTTGCGGAGCATCTTTAGGATGCTATGGCATGAGGCCGTCACATTACGTGCCTGAGCCTTGAAAGTCAAATCGCAATCCAGCCATACACCTAAGCTTTTTATTTGGCTCTAAGGGGCAGGAGCAGGGCCCAGGTCAGCTGGCCACATTAAATTGGGATCAAATAGAGACGGATTCCCCAAAATCATCATCTTAGTTTTCTCTCCATTCAATTTCAGAAAAGAGGCGTTCATCCATTTGGCCACCTCTTTCAAGCAGGGAGAGAGGCTGGGGGAGGATTTGTCTGCCTGGTTGAGTCCCACCACGAGTTGTGTATCGTCTGCATATGTCACTATGTGTACCCCAAAAGGCAGTACGATTTCCGCTAAAGGACTCAGATAAATGTTAAATAAGGTGGGACTCAGGGAAGACCCCTGAGGCACTCCGCAGCGGAGAGGCAACTGTTTTGAGGTCACATCAGCTTCGAAAACCTGGAAGAGTCTGTCCTCCAGGAAGGACTGCAGCCATGTCAGCGCGACCCCGGTCACCCCCAATCTTGTAAGTCTGTGGGCCAAGATTTGATGGTTGACCGTGTCGGAGGCGGCACTGAGATCTAAAAGGATGATGACTGTAGTACCTCCGGCATCCATGATTTGCCTAGACTCTTCGACAACAGATAGTAGGGCTGTTTCAGTACCTTGAAGAGGTCGGAAGCCAGTCTGTGACGGATGGAGGAGGTTGTGGGACTCTAGGAAGGCAGACAGCACGGAATTAACGTATTTTTCAGCTATTTTACTGATCCCTGGGAGAAGAGAGATGGGGCGGTAGTTTCCCAGGGAGTCCGGGTCGAGGTTAGGCTTTTTTAAGAGTGCCTTCACCATCGCTTTCTTCCAAGAAGGGGGGACCACTCCGGTGGCAAGTGAGGCATTGATCAGTTCCAATATAGTGGGGGCGATGGTGGTGGCAGCTTGTTTCTGGATGTGAAGAGGTGCTGGGTCTCTGGGCGAGCCGCTCTTTACTTTTGAAGAGATGCTTTCAACAGTGCTTAATTTGTAAAATATGAAGTGCAGGTGCTCAAATGTTTGTTGGAGGGATAGGGGCTAACTTCACAGGGAGTGTTGACCCCGCCCCGCCGACTCCATCTGGTGAAATATAGGCAAATTATGGTACTACGCGAGCCGTTTCCACCGTCCCGACATCTATGAAGGTAAGGCCCTCACAGGGCTCGAGTAGCACTTATTCGGTTCTCCTGGATACATCAGGGTAAATGGATCTTACCTCAATAAAGGTCTGGTTTAGCAATTCGATGTTTTGTCCCTCCTATAACTTCTATTCTATATGTAATCAACATAGTAAACTCTTTCAAAAAAAATTTGCAGTTTTTTATAGCGCCAACTCGACACAACGGTATTGGAGCGCCTTACATGAGTACCAGTTCCCCATTCTAATGGTGTCAAACGACTTCACAATTGACTTGTTACTGGTTACATTGCTAGCTCTCAGCTGAGAGGCCAAATATTGTATGAACTTATTGGGTATATTGGGGTTTGCAGAAGATGCACTCCTGGAGTGTACAGAATGGGCTAGAATGCCCCAGAGCATTTCATTAAACATCTCATAGATTGCAGAATTTTAATGGCTCCAATGTATCTATTTTTCAGAATGTAAGGACATGCACAGGTTGATCCGTGCACAGTAAATGTAGACTACCTCACCAACAAATGTGATAATAATTAGTCTCTTATATACTGCTACACTGGGCTGGCCCTAATTGGAATTGACCAGGACAGCGCCCTGGGCAGAACGAACATTTTATATTTGCTTTGGGGGTAGGGGGTCGTTGCGGTGTGAGGAAGATGGGAGGAGGGCACATGGTTGACGGGGTGCTGGTAACAATTACGCTGAGGAACATTAAGGGCTGATTACGTAGTCTTTAACGTGCCCGATTGAGATCAAGTGGGATGGACGAGCTGCTGTTTGTATGACATTAGGTCAAGCAGCTCCCTGCGGCGCCCCTCGAAATACTAGGCCAGCTGCCCATGCCCGGCTCTGGTGCTACATATTACACTTAAGCCGTTTTTCTAAGCGCTTCAAATAGGAGATGTTATTATTAGAATATTAGTCAATGTAATTGTACTCGATTTACCCACCTCAGATGGATGGAAGGCTTAAACGGTCTTGCTGGAATTCAAACTGGTGGCATGCAGACGCCGCACGTTTCAGCAGTGAGCGTTCTACTCGCCGTGTCTGAGCCTCCCTGGCGTAGCGCAGCCACCCTCCCTCACACACAACAGATACAGGTGTTTTTTCTTTTGCAGGCATCTTCTTAAATCTGCATGAATTGGCCGATCGCAGATTACAGGTTTATGTTAAGCCTGCCCATGTCAGACACAACTGTGTAAATATGGATTAGGGCGAGTATATCCCTGGGAGCACTCACAGCGCGCAGGCGCACTGGAAGGGGCACGAGGACAACAGAAAGGTCGTGAAAGCTCCCACACACACTGGCCACGTACCTCTTCAGATTACAACATACTTTACAGCACGACTACTGCATTCTGTTGACGGGTAGGGGGCGAATAGCTTCAATACGGCCAGACACAAACTAAGGGGTTTGTTAGAGTCCCCTAAATCAATTTCTTGCTGAAACGCTGGTGCAGCCTCAGTTGATTTGTTTTTAGTTCAGGTATGTCCAATGTAGGTCCAAGGGGGCTGGGTAATGGCAGATTTTCAGAATAAAACTGCCTCTTTCAAATTGGTTCCATTTAGAAAACGACTTGCAGATGTATCTCATGTGGAAACCCGACACCCCGAATTTAGTCAAAAGTGAGGAGAAAAGGCAAAATGCATCCAAGATTTAGTTTGAATTTGTGATGAATGCCTAAACGCATATTTTTCCCCGTAAATTAAAGACCAACTTTAAGGGTGAGGACCTTCTACTGTGTACCCGAATGAGGTCATATTGCGTAATTGCGGGCTATTGGAATGAAGTAAGGTGATGTATGGATTGGACCCCCTTGTAATTCCGATGAGTCAGGGCCCGCCCCCTACCCCACCACGCTCCCCCAAAAACTCTGCGTTCTTTGGGCAACTAACTTGGACTTAGGCAAACCAGGGCTCGAGGGCCGGCCAGGCATTAGGCATTGATTATGATGGCATGCATATTGGCAATTTGGCATCGCTAGTTGCAGTGTGTGTTTAGCTGCGCTAGGTAACTAACTTTATTAACTTGTGTAGGTACTACTTACTGTGGTGGGCGGGCGGGCGGCCGGCTGGCACAGGGACTACTCGGGACACGACGATGGCGATGCACACACACAGCCTGCAGTGCACTGCCTCAGTGATTAGGCAGTTGGCAGTACTACTGGCCACTGATCGATGCCCCGACCTCAACACGTCACCATGGTCCGGTCGTCGGGTGGGGCCGACTTCAATGACTCGTCACTCGTCGTGGTGGCAGTGGCACTCAGGTGGTGTCGTCGTGCTGCGCGGTGCGGTGGTTATGCTGGGGCGTGGCAAACTGGCAATGTGGAAAAAAAATCTGCGCACGTTGCCGCCCGCCGCCCGCCAGCCGCACAGCCCCTACCCCATCATAACCAAAAATCCAGCCCAAATTTCGGCCCGCCCACCCACAGGCAAGTTAATAGTGGCACTGCCTGGCAACACTGAAGCACTAAGGCAAGGCCGCGGGCCGCCGCGGCGCGTAGCGCAGTGCGCGCACCGCCATTATTATATTTAAATGTCTTTGATCAGAATGTCATTATGTCAATGAATGAATTATGCCGGCGGATTACTGCGTCGTTCTAAATTGGGATACATTGTGGAAATACTTAAAGTATTAATTTGCTGCGTATGCCGTATTCGGACATTTTTCTTTGCGTGTGTGTACTGTGTTCTAGTGTACATATAATTCAGTGGAGGAATAGATGATAGCTGTATACGGTACCTTCTCATGTCACTGACTGCGCAAAGTGCGCAGGTTCCGTTTTTTGAATCACGTTTCGGTTTCATTTTGAACAAGGCAGCCCGGGCCTGGGCCTGCGGCTGCTGCTGCACAAAAGGGTAAATTGAAAAATGTGATGCATGGATGTGCGTCACTGCGTGCGCAGCAGATGCTTAGACCCGGCCCTATCAATTAAGTGCCGGTGCTAAGCACCGGCAAGCACCGGCACAAATTAAGCCCTGGCTTTCAAGCACCTCGAGGTTCATCAGGGGAATTGCCTCCAGAGAAGAATCTAAACTGTGGGGGCTGGGGTCCCATGTTTGGCCATCCATCGGTGAAAAAGACGTGCAGATGTCTTGTATTTTAAGGTGGAAAAAGTCTGCTAATTTATCACAGCGTGAGTCTGGGGTATCCGAGGTCACAGGGGGCGGGGGGACTCTGAGCAGGGTTTTTGCTATGCAAAAAATCTCGCGTGGTGAGTTCCCAGCTGAGCATATTTTCTCTTCGTAATATGCCGATTGAGCAGCTTTAATTTCTGTCTTATACAGTTTGATGGCTTCCCTACATTCTGATTTCTTATTAGGGGAAAAGTCCTTCTTCCAGGTTCTTTCAAGTTTTTTACATGTTTGCTTCAATGCCCGGAGCTTCGGAGAATACCAAGCCCTTCTATTGATTCCAGTTTTTAACTGGGTGGATTTTATAGGGAGGACTAGGTCTAAGGAACCTTCTATCCACCTATTAAAATTTTCATTGGCAGTTATTACATCGGGATCAGGAGCTGGCTTAGTTTTTTCTAATTCGGAAATCCATCGGTCTATCGGGAGTTTGGACCAGGGACGAGACTTTTTTATAACCGGCTCGATAGGCAGCGTGGCAAGATTGGGGGACCAAGTGAAAGGAATGAGAAGATGGTCAGACCATGGTACTGAGATGGGAATCCCTCCTACTAAGTCCTCCAGATTAGAAAAAATGGGATCTAGTAGGTGTCCTTTCGTGTGTGTTGGGAGAGCAACTTTTTGAAGAAGTTGATAACCTTCAAGGTCATTTATTAACTCTGCTGCGGGCTGCTGAGAAGGGTTGTCAAAATGAAGATTAAAATCGCCCAATAGTGTAAAGTTAGCGGAAGTACTAGCCAAGTTAGCAGCTATATCAGGAATAGCTTTACAGAATTGACCCACGGACCCAGGGGGCCGATAGATTAATATCCCCAACAGGGTGAGCGTGGGTGAAAACCCGATGGCGAATGCAAGGTTTTCACAATCTGGTAAAGGGCTTCCGACAGTACGACAGGTCAAATGATTTTTAAAAATAATGGCAATCCCGCCACCCCTACCGGAGGTCCGATCTAGCCTCTGGATATTATAACCCGGAGGAAGGGCTTGAACAAGATCGGGATCAGATCCTGAGGTGAGCCAGGTTTCTGTTAGGAACAGCACCTCTGGCCCTTCCTCTTACAGAAGAATGGAGATTTCTGTTGCATGCTTAGGCAGCGACCTACAGTTGAGAAGGAACATTTTATAGGATTTGGGGATGGAAGTTTTAGAATGTAAGTGTGTTTACAGTTTGAAAGAACAGTGTGCGCACTTGATAAGGTTACTGTCAGGGTCAGTGGTGTGAAGACACTTATCTAGAGTCAGTCCCTTTAATTGGAGCAGCTCTTCTGTATTATAATGATACTTTGTTGGGGGGGAGAAGCAGGGGTTCTGGCCCCTGGCCCCGGCCGGACACGGACGGGCGCTGACGGGCGCAGACGGGCTTGCCTTTGGCGCGCCCGCTGCGCGTGTCCGCTGCGCGCGTCTGCTGCGCGCCCGCTGTGCCGACCGCTGCGCGTCCGGATCAACATGCCTCTAAATAGGGAAGTCCAGCCCCCGGAAATGAGGCATCTGAGGGGAGGAGCCATGTCCCTCCGTAGCAATCGGCCGGAAAGCCGTGGCGGACCGGGGACCAGCAAGAAGGTGCGAGTGCTTTGAGGTAGAATACAATTTAAAAGTTAAAAAACAAATGCCCTAAAGATTTGCGGCGCTAAAATGTATAACAGTAGAAAGTTAAAACTGGTACAGGCTCTTACGAAGGTTCCCTGCTGCTTACTGCTGTGCGCGCAATCTCAGCATGCCTCTAAATAGGGAAGTCCAGCCCCCGGAAATGAGGCGTCTGAGGGGAGGAGTGGCGTCCCTCCGCAGCAATCGGCTGGAATGGGCTCTATCTCAACGCCCATCAGCATGTACTCAACAAACTGCAAATCTGTCCAAGGCGCACCTAAATATGGGGCGCCATGCCTATGGCAGTTTCGCCTGCCCAGCCCAGTGTGTTCCTGGCCGAGCCGTGGCCCGTAAGTGATTGAACACTTCCGGGTCACAGCTGATCCGGCTTGCTCCGGATCCTGCCCTTAAAGGGAGAATCAGATAGGGAAGGGTTTCCTTGCCTATCACTGCTCCATCAAACAGACGGTGCTGGTCCCCCCGCCGGGGACCAGAACAATTTAATTTTGTTTGTATTTTCTTTGTCCCCATCCAGGTCACACCGTCGGCTGGGAGCCACGCGGGATGCTTCGGCTATCCATCGATGGGCCGGTCGGCCCGTGGCAGCAGCGGGGGTTGGAGTTATACTCACCTGACCCCCGGTGTATCGCACGCAGGAGCGGCTCCTGCCCGGTGGGCCCAGGTGAGGGAGGGCATGGTTGTTGGGGGGAGTGCTTTGGGAATTTAACGCGCACTCCTTGGGTGAGCAAAGAGCAGAAGGGCAAGTGGGCAAAAGAAATGACCTAAGTGCCAGAGCTGAGCGCTTGGGAACAGGAGAACCAGGCTCGAGTCCCGGTGAGGGTTCAACATCCTGTGATTCTGGGCAAATTGCTTAATTTCCCGTGCCTAAAAACTTTCATCATTTTGCTAAAGTTTAAACGTGATTACTGTGTTAAGGGCCCATGTGTAACTTGTAGGTCACAATGCCGAGATGTGTAACTTGTAGGTCACGAGTCATTCCTTCTCTCCTCCCAGGACTTCAGCGGGGTGTTTTTCCTAAGCTGTTATATGGAAGTGATCCCTAGTGTGCACACTCGCTTGTTTTTTTTGTAGTCTTTGTTATTTTAATACCATTCGGAGGCCATAGAGCCGTTTCTGTGGCTTTTTATCTTGAAAAGTTTTAGAGATGAGGGCTATTTATGGATCTGCAGAGATACGTCCTGAGTGGCTGTCGGCGAGCACGTGACTCCAATAAACTTTGTTTTATGGCTTCAGTGGACAAGCTAAAATATAATTCCCACCATAAATTAGTTAAAGAGCATACAAGTGCAGATGCTTTGCTTCCTGGGAGCAGACAGTAGGGAGAGTTTAGAGGGAGCATGGTGCCTGGTCCTGCTTGCCGCGGAGTGGTCACTGGAGTCCTGCGCTCCGCCGGGAGAGCTCGTAGTAAGCTCCTCTTCAGCGGACTATTTCCCAGGCCTGTACTCCCCGCCACCGCGGGCGGGGGACGTGCTTCACTCCGCCCGGGCCTCGCATATGAGACGTATATATAGTAAAAGAAGACGGTGCGAGTTCAGTCTAAGGTTTCTTGGCTTTTGAGTGTCCCAGCAAATGCCACCGACTGTAAGTTCATGTAAGAAACTCTTCCAACGTTTCTTTTTTTTAAATTTAAAAAAAAATTTTTAATGGGCAGAGAAAATAGACACAGTAATCAGAGTATAGTACAAGAGGAAAAGTGAAACATTTCATAATAACCAATCTCATAATTCATTAGACTATAAATAGCATAACTACACATTACATTTCACATAGTATATATCCAGCATTACCTATATCCAAACATGAATTACCTGTAATAAAGATAGATAGGGGCATAAATATTACTAAAAAACTAGCAGCTGTGTTCTTTCTACGTTTCTTTTCAGTAGATTGAAAAGGGAGCTCACTGTAAGGCAGGTGTAATTCAGATACAATGCACCGAGATAAGAAGAGGTTACTCTCAATGCACCGTATTGTAAATCTTCTGTTAAAAAACGTGGGATGTTTTTTCACATGATTTTGTTATAAATTATAATTTGTTGTGGCTGTTAGATTCCTTCTCATCATTAGCCAGTGGGCAGCTCTATGTACAATAAAACTTCAGCATAGCTCCTGTCACTTTATGCAGGCTGTGCACGTGCATGGTATGATGCATTGAAACAAGTGTCAGCTCTGACACTGACCTCCAAGGCCCGAGGTGTGTTCGTTTTGAACTGAGATCTGTGTGTAATGCAAATAATGACATTTTAGAGACATGATAAGGATCCGAGGGCAGTGCTCAGCCAATTAAGTATCATATTTTCAACTGTTCCTTGTTTTTCCTAAGCTACTTTGAATGCATATAGTTACCTTATTGCAGTAGGGTCTCACTTATGGCTATACGTTTGGAAACCACGCAACAACTCGGCGTTTCCAGGTAACATTGTTAACTATTACATTCATAAAGGATTCCAGGCTCTCATGGGACAAGGGTTCAGCCATAGCTAAGTCTTTTAATTTAGTAGTTCAGTTAGGTGTTCCGGCAGGGTCGATTACATTCAGAGTTTCACAACTTATTTTATTGAGGGGGGTGGTTTGTCGCTAGGGATACTGGAGTTGTGGTTGACTGGTGGACTAGGTTTATGTACTGTGGAAGAATACTGCAGGTGCAGGGGAGTTCTTGAGCTGGGCACCTCCCCTCCTAGGTGTCTGAAGATGGTCCTCTTGGTTCAATGGTTTGTGCTGGGTACCCTAGACATGATCCTTGCTGTGCGTGAGTAGGCTGCATCCAGTCAAGGGATAATTAGGAGATGGCTTTGGAAATACTCGGGGATGGCTTGCAGGGAAGAACACCGGAGGCTGACAATTTTGTTCACTGAGAAATTGCTGATGAATCCAAGCTGGTCATTTCCTCGTGCTTCCCAAGATGGCTGTTTCTCCCATTTCATTTGCTGCAGATTAAACGTGTGCACTACCTCACAATTGTACCTATGCTACAGCACAAACCAGTCTGTGGGCACCCACGCATCTGATACTGGATAAGTTCTCCTTAATGACTCATCCCTGGACTAGGGGGAGGCCTACGTTGGTTTCATAAAATGCCCAGCACCGGGTCATTATCTTAATTTTATTGCTAGCCCCGAGTATAATGCACTGCAAATGCTTTCCTTGGCATCGGCCATTTAGAGTTACCTAATGTTCAGTTCAGTAAACCCGAGTGAGAAGAGGTAGGAGAGAGGTCCCGTCCTCACTCGGTGGTCAGGGAGGCAGCTTTCTATCTCTGAATGGGCCTTCGCTGAGGGTTTTCCTCCATGTTGAGGCCCTTGCACCTATGGGGGCATATATGTTTCTCTCCATTTCTTTTCGGGGCTGGCCATGATCGAGGTGGGGTCACTTTTAGAATGAAGAGGATAGGTTTCCTACAATGAGTCATACATGTGGATAGAAGTTCCGTCTTCAACCTGAAGAAGAAGCAAGTCTATGGGACCGTAGCCTCTCTAATTAAGAGTGCGGCTGTGCGAAGTTACAAAGTCTGAAGTGGGAAGTGTGAAAGTCAAGGCTTAATAAAATGGATAGCTTCAGTTGCAATAAAGAGAAATCATTCTGCAAACAGTAGTCTGATTCCACAGACTGCTGCATGACCCTCATGGATTGTTGCGTGTGGTCAACTTTATTAGGTGGGTAATAAAGTCTGTTCTGCCCTGTTTAGTAGTCTGATTCTAACTGAAGCGGGGTTGCCAGTTGGCCTGCGTGGGTTACTGGCCGCTGCGATGCTATCTAGCGTTTTGTCCCCTACCTCTCATGTTAGCCGCAGCTGTGGTAATATTTCTGTCCCGCAGTTTGATTCCTGCCTCCGTCATCCTTCCCAGAGGGACTATCTGGCTCATTGATTGCATGATTCTGCTCTGGTCTTGGAAGGCATGTTTGTCAATGTACACAGAAGTCATGAACGGTATCCTACTCTTGATAGACAAATGAAACTTGTGATGATCGCAGCCAACCTTTTGAAGTTTGTCGCCTTAAGGAAGCTTTCTCCCTTGGCTCTCTAAGGGGCGCGAAGAGTAGGAGAGCCTTGTTGGCAAGGAGGCAGGAAGGATATTGGTAGTGTTTAGCAGATGGCAGCTGGGCACTATAAACATGGCTTTTGAGGTCAGGATGCCACTAAAATGTTTTCCTATTTGCCGGTGGGCACAGTAAAACTTGGCGGCAACAGGTTGGACCTAGGGATTATATTTTGGCATTCATTGTTGGTTGGATACAGTCCCTGGGACGGCAGGCAAAATGGGTGGTGGGGCAGGCAGTCAAAGGAGGGACTGGGACTGTCCGATTCTTATAAGCATTATTGTAAAATTGAGCGCTTTCTGCAATTTAATTTTCATCATTACAATATTTCCCTGTCAATGCAGATGAAGGGCAGGATACGGCGGTGCGTCAGCTGGGACGCTGGAGTGTTCTTGTTTCCTTTCATCACAGGTACAGTGGTGCTGATATTGGGCTGCTCGTTCATGAGCATGCAATGTTTTCTTCTGCATCTATTGCATGCTTGGATCGAAGAGGACCAGATGGCAGCTGCCATACTGCGAGCAAGTGGTGCGGCATGTAGCCACAATGGAATTGCGTTGGACCAGATTATGCCCAGGAAGTTTTTCGCATCCGGGGATGTTTTTCCTGTCCTGTGAAGCTGTTTGTTTTTCCTGTCATGTGACGCATGGGGAAGCCTGGGGAGCCAAGTCTCTTGCCAGATTCATGTGCAAATCTGGTGCATGCCGGGATGACAGCGTGATGGAGGCGTAGGTAACAGGGAATGCTTAAGTCATGCGTAGGTAAAACAAGTCCAGCATGTTTTTGCACAGATAGGTTTGAGGACAGGGCTCACCAACCGGGCTACCATGTTGTTCCACGGGCAAGGGGGGCCTACACTAGGTACATTCGAGGAGCATGCCTGAAACATAGTTACGCAGGGTGTGTCCGCCCCATGGTGGTGAGCTAGGAGTAGTAGCGCAGTGGTGTAGACTCTGGCCTGTGGCCGTGCAGATCCCTGCAGAGCAAAAGGTTTTCGAATCCGGCTAGGTGTCATCAGCAGCAGTAACATAAATAATTTCTTGCATCTGGGTGACAACGTTTTGGTCCAACTAACCAGGAGGGAGTTTTTTGAGTCACTGATCACAGAAATGGGCTGTTTAGCTCAAACTCCCGCACCCCAGTCATCGCTTGGTCCACTTCACCCTGAGGTTACAATGGAGAGGGGTGAGTCGGTCAGGACCATGAATAATTCTTTACATCTCGGTGCAACATGTTTGGTCCATCTAGCCAGGTCAGAATTTTGAGTTGCCAATAATCAGATATGGGCCGGTTAGCTCAGAAACTCCAGCGATCAGTCATTACGTTGTCCCACTCCATCGCGAGGGGATAATTGAGAGGGTTGGGACGGTCAGGGCCATCAATCACTGAGTGAAGCGTTTTTCTATTAGAAAATGGCAGGCTATCCGGCATGAGTCCGTCCAAGGGGAGTCCCCCGCTTCTTTGGCCCAGGGTGGGGTCCACCTCTCTAAATAGGATTTCTTGAGAACGTCCTCATGGGGTTCATACATTTGGCCATCTGGACATGACCATCTCTTGTGGGGGGGGGGGCAGATAGTAGGTGAACTATGCTGGCCTGTGGCGGGTGAGGTCATGATTGGTGGGGCACTTCGGGTCCATAGAAGGCATCCTTTTTACTTGGGATACGCGGAATAGCGGTCTCATGGGGCCCTCCAGGGGGTGCTTGCAGCAAGTCGGATAGAGGGTGCGGGGGTGTGGGAGTGCTCACTGCCAACAGGCCTTTACTGCCAATCACCGCACGGGTGCGTGGGCACCAAGCTAGCACAGGCCCTTGGAGGGATAATGAGGGTGTATGGGGGTGCCTGAGGTAGGTAATCTGACGGGCAGATGGGCCTCCTGCACAAGTTACTCTCGGGAGCTACTCCCAGGGGGTGGGCCTCTCCCCCT
Organism: Calotriton arnoldi; assembly: GCA_963921515.1. Classification (NCBI taxonomy): domain Eukaryota; kingdom Metazoa; phylum Chordata; class Amphibia; order Caudata; family Salamandridae; genus Calotriton; species Calotriton arnoldi. Next base: position 77,721 of record CAWUFW010003655.1, on the reverse strand, counting down.
TAGGGAGGGGCCCTCACAGGTTGACCAGTCAAGATCTCACTTGTAGGCTCTACGCTGGATATGCAGGGACAATGTCAGATATGGTTAGGAATGGCTATGTATTAGAGTCTATGTTAAGGTGAGCCATCAATCAAAATTGTAAATAACCATGTATCTGTTTTATGGTGTTTCTGCGTATATTTTTGTAAAATGATATTGAGTGCAAATTTTAATGTTTTGTGATTTTTATTTTTGTCATAATAAATACGGCCGGCGGCTTACGTCCCCTAACCCAAAAAAGTTCAAATTGATGTTTTTTGCTGTCTGTCACAGTAGGGGATACTGGAGGGCAGGTGCGTGGTTTCTGGTCACTCCATTTGGGAAGGGCTGGAGCTCGGCGATATCTGGCCATATGCCCAAGGCACACCCAAAAAGGGGGCGCCACGCCTATGGCGGTTTCGTTGGCCCAGCCCAGTGTGTTCCTGGGTGGGCATTGGCCCGGAAGTGATTGAACACTTTCGGGGTCACCGCTGATCCGGCTTGCATCGGATCCCGCCCTTAAGGGGGTATCGGAGCGGGGAGCGGTCTCTTTGCCTCTCACCGCTCCATGAACTGGACGCTGCTGGTCACCCCGCTGGGGACCAGAACTATTTAATTTTGTCTCGCCCACCATCCCCTTAGACAGTGGTTTATTTTAAGGTTTAATTTTTTGGTATCCTTTGTGCATTATCCTTCTCTTTCGGCCTCACGTTATATAAGTTGGTGTTGTGGTTATCTATTTGCTGTTCATGTGCAGGAATTCTTCTTTTACAGCTATTTGGTGCTTGTTGTATTTATTGTACTATCCCAGGTCGGCGGGTGAGGTCATGACTGGTGGGGCACTTCGGGTCTATAGAAGGCTTCCTTTTTACTTGGGATAGATGGGACAGCTGTCTCACTGGGCCCTCCAGGGGGTGCTTGCAGCAAGTCTGCTAGAGGGTGCGGGGGGTGGGAGTGCTCGCTGCCAACAGGCCTTCACGGCCAATCCCCGCACAGGCGCGTGGGCACCAAACTAGCACAGGCTCTTGGAGGGATAATGAGGGTGTATGGGGTTCCTGAGGTAGGTAACCTGGCGGGCAGACAGGCCTCCTGCATAAGTTACTATAGGGAGATATTCCCAGGGGGTGTATGGGGGTGCCCGAGGAAGGTAGCCTGGCGGGCAGACGGGCCTCCTGCACAAGTTACTCTGGGGAGGTACTCCCAGGGGGTGGGCCTCTCCCCCTTAAGGGGGGCTCTCAATGTTTGACCAGTCATGATCTCACTCGTAGGCTCAACGCTGGATACGCGGGGACAATGTTAGATATGGTTAGGAATGGATATGTATTAGAGGCTATGTTAAGGTGAACCATCAATCAAAATTGTAAATAACCATGTATCTGTTTTATGGTGATTCTGCGTAAAATTTTGTAAAATTATATTGAGTGCAAACTTTAATGTTTTGTGATTTTTATTTTTGTCATAATAAATACGACCGGGGGCTTATGTCCCCTAACCCCAAAAAATTCAAATTGATGTTTTGTGCTCTCTGTCGCAGTAGGGGATGCTGGAGGGCAGGTGGGTGGTTCCTGGTCACTCCATTTGGGAAGGGCTGGAGCTCGGCAATACCTGGCCATATTGCAAAACGCGGTAGCTCGTATGCTGCTAAAAGTTCAGAGATATCATTCGGTCTCCAAGTCAATTAGGAAACTTCACTGGCTTCCCATTAGGCAGAGGGTAATGTTCAAAGTACTCTGTATTTCCTATAAAACACTACACAACCTAGGTCCCGATTTCCTGAAGAAAAGTATCACTTGGTACACTCCAGCCAGGTCCTTGCGATCTGTCTCTGCCAAATCGGTGGTAGTGCCCAGTTTCAAATGCACGTCTTGGGGAGGCAGAAGCTTTGCGCTGGGAGAAACGAAAACATGAAATGCTCTTCCTCTATACATCAAAGTCATGCCCAGCCTTCTGGATTTCAGGAAAGCCTTGGACACATCGTTGTTTAATTCTGAATAGGCTCCCTCCCTTCCGGTCCTATCTGTCTATCTATTCAGCAAGCACCAAGACACCATTTTGGTAATCGATAGCTTTAGAAAAATAATTAACATAACAATATTCACATACATTTCCAGAGGATCTCCTAACATGGGACAGTCAGCGATATGGCTGGAAGCCAGGGGCCACCTCCAGGTTTGCAGCACTTGTCCCGGTACTGGGGTCGGCCAGGGCCAAGATTGGGAGCATGGACTTTGCCCCAGAAGCTCTAATGGGCCCCCTGCACAAGTGCTCCTGAGGCGGGAGGGCTCTCGGTGCGGGAGAGGGAAGTGGGGTCCTCCCATAAGGAGGGGCCCATTCTTTGGATGGGGGGGTTTAAGAGGAAGGGTCACAGAACCAGTCATGATCTCACTTGAAACGGTTATGTTTGTTGGTTGCACAGGAACACACTAGTTATGGATAGGTGTCTCCCTTGTACTAGAGTCTCTGTTAAGGCTAGGCCTCACTTGTAAACAAGATGTAAATAATGTGGTTACAAAGCAAATTTTGATGTCCAACAATTCTTTGTTTGTGTGTAAAAAGAAATACAGCCGGAGTTCTTACGACCCCAAACCCAAAGAAGATCTGGTCTCAGGCCTTGTCATTGACTTTAGTGGTTTGGTGGGGAGCAGTAGGTACCCATGGCCATCGGCGACTCCCTGGCCATATTAGTTCAAATAGAAACTACTATGCCTTCTTTGCACTTTTGATAATGCCCCAAGGTGCACTCCGAATGCAGGAGTGGCTCCCATTTCCTGTGTATCAGGCTACAAGGAGATTTTTCCGGTGAAAGGGGTGTGGCCTGCCACGCCGTGTTACTGTGAGCCCAGCGATATTACGGGTCTCACGATTGTGGCGCAGAAATGGGCAGGGCTGGGGGCCGGCCTTGAAAAGTGGGCGAGATCGGGGCTCAGTCTTTTCAGCACCGTATCTTGTCCAAGGAACCGGCCAACGCACCCTGCAGTTCAGGATCCATACGGCTTGAGGTGTTTGCAATCTCTAACTAGAACAAAAGTTGGGTCTTGGGCTGATTCATTGGGGCAGGAACGGCGAGTGAAGGGAGAGGGTGTGGTATGGGACACATTTGGTCTGATTGACTGTGTGAGAAGGGACTCAGCATGTCTCCTCACATATAGGAAGTTGGATATTTTGGGGCAGATTCACAAAGGCATGTAAGTGTATATGAAGGACTGCTCTTGTGGTTCGACTTCTCATAGTCAGAAATGCTTTTGTGACCCAGCCCCTGTCTCTTGTGCTGATTGGGATGTGGAAGACACACATTTGGTATCAACCAGATTCTGCAGGTCAGAGCTGATTTCAATTAGGCCAGAAGAACCTCAGGTCTTCCATGTGCACATCTGCTGGACTGGTACAAAAGCAGCCACAAAGTTTCTTGTGCTCATCACATCTAGGTTCCATCTCCATCTCATACACGCACATAGGCTGAATATTCTTTTAGTATTAAATCCCCTGTACTCTGCCGCCCCCACCACCATGAGTCACTGCTGAAAATCCACAAGACCTTTTGGTTGTGAGCTTGAAAATGATCATATTTATTTTATATTACCGATTTCACAGCCAACCTTATCCAGTATTTGCATCAGATTAATTACATCTTGTTAGAAATAGGGGTCTCTAGTTGGCAATGGTTTGCACCTTAGTCCAAACAAGGACCCTTGCTTCTAGTCAGGGTAAGGGAGTTACGCCCTTAGACGACACCTGCTCACCCCCTTGGTAGCTTGGCACAAGCAGATAGGCTTATCTCAGAGGCAGTGTGTAAAGCATTTGTGCACACATACAGTAACACAGTGACAACACTACAAATGGACACCACACCAGTTTAGAAAAATAGGGCATCTTTATCTAAACACAACAAGACCAAAACGACAAAAATCCACCATATATATATCAACGTATCACCAAAAATTGGTTATTCACAAAAAATAAAGCTTGTATCAACAAATAGCTCCACCTGGGGCTATTACGATGTCGTGACAGATGAAAATCCCAAAGTAAGGTGCTGACCGCTAGGTGTGGGGCATCGGGTCCGGAGTCACTGGGACCCCAAAGAACAGTACCTTGGCAAACAATGAAAACAAATACAGTGCACAGCGTCGGCGAGCTGATGCTTCGTTGGCGCCGGGTGGTGGCGGTTCCTAACGACCACAGGGGATGCGAGGCGTCGGTTCCTTACTGTTGCCAGAGAGGTGACGTCACGGTGGCATCGAAGCATCGGTTCCTTACGACAATGCGAGATCAGTTATCAGCTCCGCGATGATGAAGCATCAGCGTCAGTGAGGTCGGGGCTGCGGTGCGAGTCGGGAGGTGCGTTGTGAGCATCATGAGCAGTGCCCTTGGCTCCAGTGCAGGCAGCGGCCTCGGGGACGGCATCAGAGTTGGTACGGTGCAGCATCGGCAGGCATCAGTGCTGCGGTGCAAGTCCGGGCGGTGTGTGGTGCACTTCACAAGGGGTGCCCACAGCTTTGTTGCAGGTTGCAGCATCGCTCGCCGGCATCAGTGTTGCTATTTCCAGGAGCAGTTCCAGGTGCAGGAGGGCTGAGAAAATGAAGCCTTTGTGTCCCTGAGACTTCAGAACAGGAGGCAAGCTCTACACCAAGCCCTTGGAGATATTCTTCAAGCAGGATACACAGCACAGATCAGTCTTTGTCCTCCCCTTAGCAGAAACAGCCACTGCAGGCCAACCCCACGCAGCACACAGCACAGGGACAGTACTTCTCCTTCAGCTTTCCCAGCTTTTCTCCTTGGCAGAGGTTCCTCTTGAGTCCAAAAGTAATCTAAAGTTCTGGGGTCTGGGCGCCAATATTTATACCACATTTTCCTCTGTTCTCTTGTGGCACAGTGTCTCTTAGCTCAGTCCAAACCAGTTCTGTCCTCTCTTGTCCAGCTTCCTAGCAGAGGTGGAGCCAGCATTGTGTAAGGCAGACCAGGTCTTTTCAGGTGCAAGGAAACTCTTCCCACTACCCTATATGCATCCCAGGTCTATTCAGCCCAGCCCTGACTCATCCAGGAAAGGCAGGACACACCTCAACCCCCCAGTGGCTGTCTACAGTGAATGCACATCCCCAGCCCCTGTCACTCCGAAGCCAGACAGGCAGTCCGCAACCCAGCAGAGTCACACAGGATGGTTACGCATGGAAAATGCCCACTTTCTAAAAGTGGCATTTTCAAACCCACAATGAAAAACCATCTTTACTAAAAGATGGGCTATTAAATTCTGAGTTCAGAGAGCCCAAACTCCATTTCTCTATCTTGTCCCAAAGGGAAGTTATGCTTGTAAGATGTTACAAAGCAACTCCTATTCATTCCTGTGGGACAGACAGCCTTTCAATAGTGAAAAACAAAACACACTGAATTTCACTATCAGGACATGTCACACACACCAGTACATGTCCTACCTTTCACATTCACTGCACCCTGCCCATGGGGGTACCCTGGGCCTACCTGAGGGGTGCCCTACATGTAAGAAAGGGGATGGTCAGGGCAGACACTGCAGTGGCAGGTCTGAAAACCCTTTGAAGGGCTGCTTGTGTGGGTGGCACAACCAGTGCTGCAGGCCCACTAGCAGCATTTGATCTACAGGCTCTGGGCACACACAGTGCACTATACTAGGGTCTTAAAGGTAAATCAAATAAGCCAATTAAGGAAACACCAATCCATAAACACAATTTACATAGGGAGCACTTGCACTTTGGCACTGATCAGCAGTGGCAAAGTGTCCAAAGCATCTAGACCAGCAAAAACGAAATCCAGCACACAGCAAAAATACAGGAGGCAGAGGCAAAAAGACTGGGGAACCACGCCAAGGATGCCAGGTCTAACACATCTGAAAAATAATGGGTCCTGTGCATCAAGTATTAATCAGTGCAATTCTACTCCATTTTCATACAGGCAAAACACCTACACGTGCCTTTTATTAGACGATCCTGATCAAGTAACCAACCTGACACAAGTCCTAGACCCGGCCCTGACCTGCTAGCTATGGTAGGGTCTCTCACATAGGAGTCACAGGCTAAAACACATTAGTCCACTCACACAGTGATCCCACCTATCCCACTCCTAAAGGAAACTATGGATTAAAAATGCCCAAGACAATATATCAGCATTTGTCATCAGTGACTGTTAGGAGAGTTTTTGTGCAATTGTTCAAGACAAAGTTCGTAACCTACCACCCTCAAAATGCAGCCAAGAAAATGAATACATTAAAAGTAAAAACAGGATCATACATTATACCCCATTAACTGCCGAAGTCCAAATATTATGTTAACACAAAATCATAAATGAAAACATCATTTTATGATTTGGAGTGCAGGTAAATGTGTGAGTGGTGTCACCACCCCATGCACAGAGCCTCGGGTATTTGTGGCAGTGCAGAAAGGCCTGGGCTGGAGTACAGGACAGAAAAGGCCAAGGTCAAGATCACCAGGGCTTAAATACATACTTTCCTGCGGTTCAATCTAGTTGTGACATCACAGTATCCCCCAATACTCTTCTGGAGTTCCCACCCAGAACCGGAAGTGGCTCCCAATTGAGGATCTTTCTGCCACTTGCGACCCAGTACCTAAATGCCCTATTAAGCCGGTGAGTCTGGTGGGGTTGGGGAAGTCACCAATCCCTGCCTAATTCTGCTGCCCCCCATGCGGGAGCGCACAATACCATAATAAACCACCGCTCAGTATCCAGAAAGATATCACATCACGCAGACCAAAGAACCAACAACATCCACAAAAGGACATGCAAAGGTACATAAAAAAAGTAAACCACAGAGCAAATAACTCCAATGCTGATTTTCATAGAAAACCTCCCCCTCCTTTGAGACTCATAAAGTCACCATGAAGATGTCACAGAAGTAAACCCATTAGCAAATCATATACAAATCCCTTAAATGCAAAGCAATCTGCACAATGTTATATCAACAGCAGACCAAGCCATAGACCAGAGGTCTTCAAACTGTGGGGCGCGCCCCCCTGGGGGTCCGTGGATGGTTTCCAAGGGGGGCGCGAATGCCTCTGCAATTACATGTAAATGAAGATGGCCTGGAACTGCAGCCTTATTCATTTGCTGCATTTCCAGGCCGTCTTCATTTACACACCGCCCTTGAAATGTGGATTAGAAAGATTGGGAACAGTGATTCTGAAGGGAGGTCACAGAGTCAAGAAGTTGGCTAAAAAGAAAATAACTAAATCGTCTGAGTATTTTGTGTTTTCGCTGTCAGCTAACTGCAAATAAAATGATGAGCAAACAAATTGAAAAATAAAATCAAGTTAAACTTATCCTTGGTAAATGTTCTCTTTTATATCATGAAACTTCAGTTGGCACATGCCATCACTGCAGATGTCTGTGAGTCTGAAACCTGAGCAACACTTAATTGAACCTTAGTTCATACATTGGGGAATAGTGACCTTTGTACTGATAGTGCTGCGAAGGCCCAGCCTGTGACAGAAAGCACTGTGAATATGTAAGTTATTATTTTAACTTTGCATTACACACAGTCTAACATAGGCTGCTGCAAAATGATGCAGTGATTGAAATAAAACACATTCCTACAAAATATAGCTTTAAGTAAAAAGTAATCAGACTGTACCTAATGCAAGCATTTTTATAATTATCTCCACTATTCCAGAGATCAGCAGATAACACCCCTACATGACCTAAAAAAAAATCTTTGTCACTGTGAAGCATTAAGTAGGGCCACTGGAATTATGTGGCAAGAGAGGGCCAAATTATGCAACAGGGTTGATTAAATTATGCAAGAAGAAAGGGTAAGTTATGCAGCGTAATCTGGCACATTTAGTGGTTAGCTTTACTTTATTTGTTTGTCATTTTTAGTCATGGTAACACTGCCAGGTGAAACATTATACCTCATTAGTACCAGTTTAACACCCAAATATATCAATAAGCAATTGCAAGATGACCAATCAACCTTTATGAAGGGCCTTCTACTGCTCCGAAACACATGTCGCCAGCCATGTTTTAAGTAACTTTTGATCCGTTTGAACTAGAATCAAATTTTTTTGTTAAAATCTGCTGATTATGCAGCAGATGATGGATTATGTACCAATGTGGTAAATCCATAACAATGCGGAAAACATTGCTGCCTCATAAACTCATAATTCCAGTGCCCTGGCTTTAAGTGACTCAGTCGATTAATGGCTGGTAAGAGGATGTAGTGTAACAGCCATAGTGGCTGACCTTGAAGCTGGGGAACCAGGTTCGAGTCTTGGCGGGAGGCTCAAGAATCCTGTGATTCTTGGCAAATCCCTTAATCTACTTGCGCCTGAAAAGAAATTAACGTATCCGTCCGCTTTTTTTCCTTTCTAACATTAGGACCACGGGCACCATTGCATATAAAGGAAGACAACATGTGGGAGCTCTTTTTTTCTGAAAGGGCCTGTTTCAAGATTAGAGTGATGGTGCAGCATGGTGGCAAAGGGGTATAAGAGGCAGAGGAGATAGCCTGCTACTCAGGACTGAAGTTATCATTAGTGCAGCAAGTGTAGTTGCATTGGAGTGCGAGGGGCTCACAACACCGCAATTATAGGGAGCAGCATTTTTGGGTCAATAACTGTTTTTGTTTGGTCCATTTGCTGTTTTACAAGTCTCATATTTAGTATGGTTTATGAGCTATAGAAAAAGTACTCCTGAAACGATCTCATCAGCCATGCCCCGTGCGCTCAGCCCTTTCCCTCCCGCTCAAACAATCCCTGCCATAAAGTTTTGGAGGGGGGGCCAGACATTAGAACATTTTGCTTAGGGGGGCTCGGAGCAAAAAAGTTTGAAGACCTCTGCCATAGACATTTGAAAGATGGTCAGAATTTATTGTGTACATATCCTCAAAATGTCAGAAAATATAAATGGATGACATAATCAAACCAAACTATTAGTCTATTGCTCTCTAAAGCTCAATCAAACTGCCACATCAACATAAATGATGGCAAAAGATGCAGAATAAACCTTATCTACAGCAAACAATTGATGGTGTGTTTCCTGAATTGGGAATAAATGCAGTTAGGCCAGGCCCATGAGGTAAATTCCCACCATAAGACAGACATTCCATTAGTAATTTCTTGCAGTACTATACTTACAATCTCTGTATGACCCTTAAACAGATTTCGACTCATAAAAGCTGTGGCGACCAAAACATGCAACAGTTGTGTTTGCAACAGTGGAAATGTAGACGTTGAAGATGGTGTGACCTTCTTGGGTATCCATGGCATGAAAGATCAGGCTGAAATATAGCACGTTTTATTATACCTCTGTGCATGCAAGATTTACCTACTTTTGGTTGCCACATCTTTTATGATTAGAACAGTTCTGGGGGTCACACGTCATGTAGGTCCACCCATCATTTCAAATGCCACCCTGATTCTAGAGAAACTACACTGGCTGAAAGTTGAATCAAGTATTTACCTGCAGCCCTTGGTGACAATATGAAAATGTTCAATACGCTCAAATGTCAATGTACCAGTAATGATCAAAACTAACACTTCTACCACCCAACCCCCAATGCAAATAGAAATAGATGGTGAAAACATTGCAACGTAAGACTAAAGTCATTGAAGGGAGATCATGCTCACCATTCAGCTGAAATACTTTTGACCAACTTCTGCAAAAAACTAAACAATAATTACTGCCAAAAAAACATAACCACCATATCATAACATGCCTGGCGACCATCCAAAATGAGACTGATCGAATTAACTTATTCCCAAAAAGCAAGGACACAGAGTGGTTGCATTTCTTAAAGTTAAAGTGCTATATGACTGACAAACTATAGAACATCAATACAATACTTCATATGAGAGGGCTTCAGGGACATCACATGCAGTGAGGAAATGATCATTCACCAGGAGATGCATATGAATTCTGTTTCACCAAAATCTGATTTGTATTTGAAGAAACTCCACAAAAATAAACGCTTGAATTGAAAACGTCATGGTGTCAGGTACGAAGAAACATCAAATATAGATGCCACAGAATTTGAAATTCATAAGAATATTTTGACTATTTAGACGGGATTTGATCCAAACGTGGCATTTGATCCAAGACTTGTGATTTGTTTCAGGAAAGCAGAGCTTTATAAACAAGCTATTTCCCTTTCTTCAAGACCCGTGTTTCCCTCCATTCACTTTTCCTGGCTCTGGGGTATGTTTGCTCACACAGTAGTTCTTCAAAACTGACGCGTGTTTCCTGGACGTGAGGCTCAGAACCAGCATCGCCAAGTACCACTAGCATTACACTATCTGTGCATGGCTAAAATCTGGGTGGGGCGACAGAAACAAGTTAGGCAGAAGAAGAACGAGGCAAAACAAACTGATACATCATTCCTGATGTCAGTGATTCATTGGGTGGAAAAGGAAAAACATCTCTAGAACAGAACTCTTGTTGTTTCCTGCTACACTATGCTCAGGCCCACTGGAAAGTATGCAATTCTGCAGCTGCTGCATTTTCCGCATAAATATAATTTTGTCATACTTGTCACATTATGTATTACATGCTGCATAATTTGTAGATTGCCACACCACCGGTTGCAAATGAAGTCTCCTGCCTCAAATGTAGGAGGTAAACCAGAGGAAGCAGAGAAGCAGCATCTAAACCAAGGAGGAGTGGCCTTCTTCGGTAGATTAGGATTAGGAGGATTAGGATTTAGCTGCGCAAACCAATTGTCTTCCAAGCCTTAATGGGGATTTGAAATGTCTCTTGGATGATGGGAGCAGCTTGGAGTTCCTGGGTGTGGAGGCCTACAAGCAATAGGAGAATGCAAGCTCAGAAGCCGGGGGTCACAGGTCACGGATCATTCTGTCTGTGGGTACAAGTCTCCAGCCTGCACTTCCTGTGCTGCAGGTTTCTATTTAGGGTCCGAATACCCTCTTTTCCACATGTGCCGTGTTCTCTTTTGCTCTCTGCTTGTTTCCTTCTTTCTCTTTGTTATTGCTAGCCCAGGTGAATTCATGTGGCGTTTTCCTTTTTTTTTTTTAAAAAAGCCCAGTTTTTCTACTCATTCTTTTGCAAGAGTTAGAGAACGCTGTTTAACCGGCCTTACCAAACTAGGGATAAGAAACATTGCTGCATGTTCATGAAGCAATATTTTACTGTCCCAGTTGCTGTTAAGGCACTCACAAGGATTTAGACAGCAGAATCACATGACGGGTCCCATTTGTAGTTGTGTATGGAGGCTGCATTGCTGATTTCGGCAACAAAATACAACTTCGTAATCATTATTAAATACTTAGTTGTCAGATATCACAAGCGACCCTCCCCCAAATGCAGCATTTAGAAGGAGAGTGTGTTTTTAGTGCAATCGTGGTCTTTGCAGCAGGTAGGTTACTGAGGCCTGACGCAGTCTCCCACAGCTCCCACGCCATAAAAGCCATGTATGTACTTTAGCACACTTCTGTCAGAGGGTGGGCGGGAACCCAAGAGTTAACAGTGCTAGGCCAGGCCTGAGGCACTGCAGCTCTGACTCATGCACACAGTAACATCCTGTGTGCTTGTTGCCTCTGTTTGGTTTCACACAACATTGCCAACTTTCTTTTCAAACAGACGTCTACAGGCTCAAGGATACACTTCTGTTATACATACTTCAGGCAGTCAGAGAGTGGCTGCTTACATTCTGAAAGAAAAACACAGTCTTGCGTTTTAACAAAGAGGGCACAATGTTGTACACAGTCTCTACATTTTTTAAAAGGTAAAATTCCCTCAAACCTAAGCTTCCTTGGGTTCCACAGTTTCTTTTTGGCTGCCTTTTTGGGCCCTGCTTGCAAGTGGTGGGGAAAATTACAATCCATGAGCAAATGATCATTCCCAGTAATGTAATAATTATTGCGACCCCACAATTCCCCCCACCACCCTGTCCCACAGATTTCATCCAAAAAGGCAAAAATTTATTGGGAGGAAAACGTCAGAAATAAAAGCAAAGCATGTACACGTTGGTGCAGTAAACATTGATTGCGCGTGTCTTTCCTCTCTCCAACCTTCGAAACGTGGAATAGGTGGTGTTTGCTGCCCCTGCCACCTGTCCCACCTCTGGTTATTAGTATATGGTGGGCGTGGCAGGCACCACACCTATTCCCCAGTATTTGGAACTGAGGTTTTGGATTCATTTGTGTTTTCTTTAAAAAAAATAAAAAACGTATGTAGTTTTTTTGCATAAAGAGGTACAAAAATTGTAACACATACCTCAACAAATTGGTTTTCAGACATCTTCTCATACATCAGTTATACACAATGCCACTATATGCTTGTAATTATTGATTTAATTTATTGCATTATATAGTGCTAGCCCTTTGAAGGGCTTTGTGTCAGAAAGGACAGGGGGTGCAAAGGTTAAGAATAGGATCATCAAATCAGGTAGTCACAAGTTCTCAGAATGGTTAAAGAAACAGGGACTGCCCATAAAGCCGTGAACCACAGGCCTGGCAGTAAGTTTTCTTTGCTTTTATAGGGATTGGCTAAAAATCAAGAAGTCACTTTCAAGGCATAAGAAAAGAGAGAGCAAATTCCAGCGGAAGTAACCTTTTTATTAGAGTTTTCTGCCCCAAAAACATTCGTGTCTCACCATTGGACGCCTGGTCAGTCTGCATAATGTGAACTGATTGGCTTGGTGACCCAGTACTCCTTCAGCCTGACTTACTTACTTGTGGGTGTATGCTAAGAGTTGCATAAGTCTCTTGCCAGTCCTAATTTTGGACGTCTATTATTTTTATATTTTTCGATTGGACAATGACAGTGCGCAATGGTGGAGTATTATATGTTCCTTTATTTTGTATAGACCAGATGATGTCAACGAGACTTCTTCAGTTATTGGAGATTTTACAGCGCTTGTCACTTACATGATGAATTATTTCATGTCCACCAAATTTACTAGATTGCCTTTCTAGGAGCGTGGTCATATTATGTAAAGAAGAAATATTCACTCTATCATTCACACCACGTAATACATTATGCTTTCTCGTGTGCACAGATAATGCCCAAGGCTGCAATACTGTCATCATTGGCAGGGATTGTCTGTCACCGTACCCTCTTTATAAGGGACCTTCTCATTGGTCTGCACGACGTCTGAACACTTCTCCTCCGAAAGGCAAAAAAAGATATTGTTTAAACCCGTTTCTCCTGATAAACCTAATTATTTCCATTTCTGTTTTTAGGTATTGTCCGGGAGTGCTTAGAAGCTTCTCTGAGAGAGGCTGTATTCTACAAGTCCCAGAACCAGTTAAATTAATGAATCCACGAAGATGCTTCTATGTTAAGGTGATGATTGGAGTTTGTGTCGATATTCCAATGTTGGTGATATGAGTCATGGTGTCTGAGTAAATGTTAGATACTGGTGGTATTGAGTGATATAGGATGTTGTGGCTACTTCAGGGGCTTAGCTTGGTCAATAAGATTTGGGGGGTGAGCTTCAAATTTTCCAACAATCACGCTGGCATATATAGTGTTAAAACACATTATTTGACAAGCAGGGGCCTAAGTGATAGTGTAAAGAGAGAGGAATGCGGATTTTAGGAGCACTATGTGAAAGAAAATACACTATTTTGTAAAATAACCAACATTTTTAGGACTTTCAAAACAGAGAAAGGGAAAGTGAGTGTGTGCTTTTTTGTCTGTGTGTATGTAAAATATTCCTGGTGAAATCCGACAGACAACTCACCATACCTTACTGAAAGCACCTGGACCCAAATATGTATGTGAAAATGCATTTATTAGGTGGGTGTAATACCCCAAACACCCCCCCAAAAGCAACGCCCCTGGGCTACTTTTTTCTGCAAAGCTGATGTATTAAGTAGGCAGTTTTTTAATTTTTGTTATTGTACCCTACGTTTTGCAAACTAACGTGAAAGACTCATCAGGTCATTTTAACTCACCTCATTTTTTTCTAGACATCTTAAGATGTTTAGCCCATGCACATAGTTTGCTGAAAGAACCTGATATCTTTTTCTTCAAAGAAGTAGTTGCACATGGAAGCACTGATAAACAGCAACTCGGTTGCATTTTAAAAATGATATCAACATGCTTACACAAGTAAAATAATTTTCCCCACAATAAACTGGGAGCCTAAAAGTCTTTATAAAATCATTGATTGGGGGAAAGCTGAAAGTAAATTATGCAGAAGTGCCCAGTCACTATGTCATGCAGAGAGGGAGAGGCAGTGCAAGCGGCGACCTAGGGTGTTTGGACGAAATACCAAGTCCAAAATATCATGTCAAGAAGATCGAGGACAAGAGTATCATGAAGGTAAGTTTCTAGGGGTATGCAAAGTTCGGCTATACCTAACTCCATATATATGTACCTTGACGATAAATATATCTTCAAGGTACGTGGAGATAAGCATAGTAAATCTATGCTTACCTATTCTCACTTACCTGATCGATATTTTGATCCACGATATTCTGTGATTGATCCCAACCTAGGACAGTGAATTCAGCATAAACTGCCATATCATTTGCATAGCTGAAGTTTTGTTTACCTCCAACCAATGTATAAAACTTGCCCATCTGCTCCGCAGGCCTGGATTTGGTAAGATTTTCTGAAAAGCAGCGCAGCCAGAGAACTAGCTGCGCTGTGCTGCATGAAAGGGAGAGAGCAGAACTTCACCATATTTACAAAGGTATGGCGCAGTTCACCTCTCTCCTAGTGCTGCCACACTTTTGGCTGCCTAGAGCTAACACAGGCACCCCTGGGCTATTGTACAAGGATGCTTGCACTGTGGTTAGGATAGTTTTTGTGCAGCTGCTGTCTTAGAAGTCAGACTTTGTATTTTGTGATAGGAGGCTGGAAGCAGGGGCGTAGCTAGGCCTTAGGCTGCCCGTGGCGGCCCCTGCGTTTGCCGCCCTCGGCAAAATGATAGAAGAGCGGGGGGGTGGTAGCGGCCGCAACGGCCGCAGGTAAGAGTGGGGGGAAGGGGGGCCGGCTACTGCCCGAAAACTCGTGCCGCCTGGGGCGGTCCGCCCCCGTCGCCCCCCCCAGCTACGCCACTGGCTGGAAGTTTTCAAAGTGAAACTTCCTAGATTGTGAGATGAGGGCACCTTACCTCATGTCTCGAGAACTTTAGGAACCTTAGCAGCAGTTTCTCTGGCCAATCTTTGTGTGTCTTAAATGTTACCTTTACACCTGTGTTGTGTTTTTAGATGTGAATATATAGTCTTATGAGGTGCCCTTTAAAATGGGCACGTTTTACTCGGAACCTGCCAAATTAAACACATTGGAAATGATCTATTTTCTTTTAAACTGGAGACACAATTTGTGATGAAGCCCTGTTTAATATTCAGCTTATGTGTGAGCAACAGAAGTGGGAGGAAAAATGTCGTCTGAAAGGAGATGTAGGTGAAAAAGAAGTTTTCTGCGGAAGCAAAAGTGAGGTTTTCACCCATGCATGGGATTGGACAACTGTTTGTCTCAAAGCAGAAACAGGACACAAATGGCAGTTCTCACCAGGAGAAACATTTTTCTGACAAAAGGCCTACTTGTGAGTCAAGTTCAGAAGTTTGAATTTCCTTTCAGCGTGCATAAATGGACGTCAGTGACAGGGAGGCTGTGAGAACTTGGCAAGCTATCCAGGGCACAGTGATGATTACCTTGACAATGGCAAACTACAATATTCCCCAGCAATGGTTAAGGGCACAATGCATGCCGTCTGTATAGAAATGAGAAAGGGAAAACATAATAGAATGATTTTATTGCAGATAATTGCCATTCACATGCCTCAAGTAGTTTGTATTCCTGGCCTAAGCACAACCACTCATGGTACTGAATTCGTGCCAGCATTAATTGACTCTTTGTACTTAAGAGAAATTAAAATTCATGATAGGCTGTTCGTGAAACTAATATTTCTTATGGGAATAAATCCCAAACACAGAGAAGAGACAGATTAGGGCTTAAACGTTCTGATTATTTGATGAAAAGACTTTTCTGAATCAAGGTACACGGCATATGCTGCTCCTTCATTTGCAGTTGAAAATGCTTAAAATATTTAACGAATCGGGTTAATTATATAAAAAATAATTGATTCTCTAATAGAATGCATCTGAGATGTAATTTGCCTAATATTGCTTGCTTCTGATGTAGCTGCCAGCGGGGGAGAAAAAGCTACAGAAAGGTTAATAGAATGAAGACAGTGAATTCCACTTGAATTCTGAGCACAACATCTGAATTTAAACTGGAAGTTATTAGGGAATGAATTGTCCTTAATTTATGCCAGGCGCATTTCCTCTTAAAGTATTAATGCCAGAAACGCTTGCATAATTACAGATTGGCCTCCTCCAAAAGATATGTTAAACTGCAGGTCACGGGCCTGGATGCAGTACTTTAGCTTTTGGGGTTAATGCGTTACTACAGAGATCTATTTGCAACTTGCTGGATACAGATTCTAGTCTCAGTAAGATAGTACAGTGGGTTAATGTACCTACTGAAACGATTTTTTGTGTGTGTGATTGTATCAAAGACCCCTGTGTAGTATGCATCATACAAGTTCTAGTTACAAAATTATATCTCAGTGGAATGGCATACTTGCTGCAAGGAACCTCATGCAGTCTGTAAGATATCTCAGTGAGTTAATGGAAAAGTCGTAGAAAGGAAGCAAAGTGACAGACTTTTACACACACAAATTAATAGTAATTGTACATTGAGATTCACAGCTGAGAAAAGGAGAGTTCAGGCACATACTGACCAATATAATGTGGTACCGGACTATCATTGTTAGAATGCCATCTGACATAAATATCATATCCTAACTAACATGTACAAAAATGTATCTCAAGATAGTAATAGAAAGTCTAAATCCAATAGGACAATGTTTTCGTATAAAATATTTCGAACATGATATTAAAGTCAGGCGATATTTCTGTACACGATGTTCTGGCATACAACTGACAAAAGCACCATCTTCCACATTCAGCATGATGGCATAGACTACACAACTCCTTGCTCACTCTGCTTTTGAAACAACAGCACAACGCCATTTTGATATGTAACAAATGGAATGCATGATCTATTAGTGACCCACTCATTTCAGAATAACACTTTCTCACTCTCACTCAACCGATTTGTCACCCACATTTTTGTCACAGGTTGAATAGGGGTGGTCTTGTGCATTATCATAAAGACTTGTGGTTCCTCTTGTGAAGAAGTACAAACTCTCCCACTCACAGCATTTAAGGAGTCAAAATCCTTCACGCTCGGGGAAGAGTTGGAGCAGCAGCAGCTGTGTGGTTTGATGAAGGCATTGAGCCATTTCACCAAGGCTAGCGCTATAACCCGCAAGATCATGACATAGTGTTTCCCTGTGCCTTTGCCTTCAGGTCTTTTTGAAATGCCCACAGCCCTGGGAGGTTCTTGTAGCTGCGGAAAAAACACGTCAAGCCCTTCCACTTTTGATCTTTTTTCTCTTGGTTTAGTCCCCATCATTAGCCAGACTTCTAGTTGGATCAATAAAAAGGCAAGGTTCTGTTGAGCACAGCATCACAGATGATGGCTGACAGAGTAATTTTCCAGTTGTTACTAACACTGAAATAACACTAGGCAAGTGATAGTCAAGGAAATATATATTGCTGATGAAACACATCAGAGAACATCAATTGCAGGATGAATTGTTACCGTGCAGCTATGAAGGTAGGCTCTGTAAAGCAAATTCTCAGTGAAGTGCCTATTATTACTTCTTTACCGGATCTTCTTGCATCTTTTTCTCTCTCAGATGAACCATCCTATCCATCTCTCCTCATGACTCATGCTTTAGGAGGCCTGCATGATTTTTCTTTTTATACAACCAACCAACGGCGCAGCCGTTCCATCAAACTTTGGAGTCAGTCCCAGAGTTCACAACATTACTACCTTCTTTGACTCTGTGTGTGCAAACCACAATTCCATGCATTTCATGTTTTATCTGGTCCCAAGTAAAACTTGAGGAAGAGAGAACTGCCACTGGTACATATGCCTTCTGGTCAGAAATCAAAGCAACCTGTCCCTTCATACTAAGCCCTTATTAAACCTAGGACGGCGCCTCATGAAATTACATTACGTCCAGTATTTCCTGTGAGGAGGTGTTTGCTGGCACAACAAGCTCAATGGCCAATAAAGAAGAACTGGTCCCCCGGTAGCTCAGAGCTCAGTGGTGTAGCTGCTGCCATGAACCAGTCATATGCTTGTGTTTCAAATTGCTACAATGAGGGATCAGAGCCACTCTGAGTGCAGGAATCCTAAAGCGAGTAGAAAAACCCTAGAACAACAACTTTGCAGTCTGTTTGCTGGGATATAAGTTGAGCAATGGAATCAGCTTGGTCGTCTGGACTGGTGTGGGCAACTCAAAACTAGCTAGGGGACTTAACGCCATATATTTTCCTTTCTCTTTTGACTTCTTGTTACATTTGAATTCAGGGTGGGAGGGGTGACCACAAAAGGAGCAAATATGTTTGCATTACATGATCTGGGCGGGGGCGTGCATAACTTTCTATTGAAGGCCCAACACAAGCCCTTCCTATCTCCAGTGTGTTGCTGGCGAAAAAGAGGTTTATGCGGAGTCTTGTTGTTAAAGCTCTCTAGCCACACATTGACTTTTGTCTGGTCCCACCCTATATCTGGATCTTCCACTTTAGCCCACCTAAAATCCCAGTCATAATCCAACCAAGATGCGCCCAATACACGTGGTGTGCCTTCAATATTTTATTAGAATAAAATATCATTGAGGTCACAACCTCTGGTTTCTTCTCAAGCATAACTGACATGTATACCTTAAAACCAAATAACCAATTTGTGTTTGTCTCCTCCACCTTGGGTTTCTTGTCTTTAGATGAAGAATCTTTACTCTCTTTATCTTTGAGCTCACAATCCCTTTTTCAATCAATGAAAATAGATCCACAAAATCACCTTTCCAGATTTTTCCTTCATGTCACCAGGCACATGAGAAGCCAGCTTAACAGGTCTGGATAGCAAAGTGTCTTGACCCCAATTAGCCAAGGAGGAAGCAGAACCTGCTTTCTCCCTGCCTTGGTCAGCCTTTTTACTTGATTCCACACTTGCGGGGCCCTTTGACACAGCTGATTCAGGTTTGCTGGTCATCTTTTGTTGGGAGCCGGCATTTTCCCTGGAGCGTGCCTTACTGATTGTCTCTACCTGTTTCTTAAGATTCGCAATAGCTAGCATAATATCATTGGATGGAACCCACAGAGCAGTTGGTGGAGGGGGTGCAGCTATCTTAACCACCGGGGCGAATAGCTTGGAGAGCAATTGGGCCACCGAGCCGAACACCTGCGTGGTGGCGACCTCTGGATCTGTTACCTGCCAGCGGTTAAATGGGGTCAGCTGCTCTTGTGGGAGTGACGAGATCAGTGGCAGAGAGATGGACTGAGGCTGGGATGGTAATGCAATATTCACTATATGGTTCTAGAGCTGCTTGCTGTGGGGCTCCATTGAGCCAGAAGATAGGTTTAGGAGTGCCTGCCTAATATCTGCCGAGGCTGCATAAAGCCTGTGGGACTCAGTTGTGTTCGGTATGTGGGGAGCAGCTGTTGTCTTCGTGGATACTGCGGGGATAGGCTCCAGAACCCTATAGCGAATATCGCATTACGAGCCCAGCCTCAGTCCACCTCTCTGCCACCGATCTCGTCGCTCCCACAAGATCAGCTGTGGTGTGGTGTCATGGTGCCATGGGGGCATCAGGTATAACTGCTGCTGAGGCAGGTACTTCCTCAATCAACGTGTTAGAGGGGGCCTGCACCTTTTTTTTAGCCTTGCGCTTCACTGGTGGGAAAGCAGCCCGGGGGAGGGGGAAGGGGAACATGGGACCGCCCGAGCAATCAAGCACTGCACTCTGTTCATCCCGCTCTGACTCTGACCCAGAGATTTCCGAACCCACATCATCGCCTAACTTAACTAGGACCAACTTCATCAACTGGGTCAACTCGGGATCCCTCCCCTTTCTTTTTCCAACCCAACCTCCTTTAGCAGCCATTAGGCTAATGGCTAATAGATAACTGAAATCAAAATTACAGTGCAGGCGAGGACAGGCAACCCCCAGGCAGGCACAACAAAGCAGGTAAGCCCAATCAAAAACCTCAGCTGGTGATGGGAATTAAAATTGGCGAGGGCGTTAAACTAAAACCAGTTGTGCTAGCCACACAGCGATCAAAGAAGGAAGATGGGTGCCCCTCAAGCACAAAGGTACTAAAAGAAACCTTGGTTACAGGCACAATGCATGCCGACAGCAAGCCGAGAGTTGTACAGCTAACAAATATATACCAACAAAAAGCACCTTTCTCCCCCGCTTACCTCTTGTCTAGCTGTTCCGCGTTCCTGGCCCTGCTAGGCTGGACGTCCAATCCAAATCGCAGGTACTGCAGTTCCTCCCCATCAAGTCAGGAAGGAGGGTCAGGACAAGGAGGTGAGCTGGGCGTAGAGCTGTTAACCGCTCTGATGTGGTAGCTCACTGCCCTAAGATTGTGGCCAGATAGGGAAAGATCACTGTACCTTAATAGAGACCAAGGCTTGGTGTTGTCCTGCACAAAAAGCCTGTGCTTTCGTGCTGAGTTACAAGGCCCAAGGAGAGGGGGAAAAGGTGGGAGAAACTACCTGCTCGACCATGTAGCGGAGACTTTAAAATGAGTGGTGGCACCCAAAGTAATCAGGGACCAGTGTGCCCCAGGTTACACGTACCTCGCTGCAGCGTGAGCTGAACCCACTACTCTATGATATGGGGTGAGAGGGAACCCATTCCTCGGGCCCTGGGTGTATGCAAAATTGGGGCTGAAATCGCAGAGGCCTGCGCAACAATGCAGGAAGGCAGGTGCGGGTGCAGACGCATCTAAGAATGCAATGTTGGGCTCTGACGAGTTATCCTGTTGTTGTTGCACCTGCCACGATGCTCTGATTTGTTGTCAATGCGCCCACTGCCAGCAAGATGCTCTGCTTCAGAAAGGCAGAGGCAAGGGGCAAGGTAACCTATATACCCCTGGCCATCGCAGCAGCAGGCAGAAGTGATGCATACATAATGCGACTTCGCACTTTCCATCACCCCCCCACTTCTTGTGAGGTGAGGCAACAGGAAGTTGTCACAAGGCTGGCATGTCGCTGAATCAGGAAGGGGCCCAGACTATGGTGGTCTCAGGTCCTAAATGCCGTGCCCTCTTACGGGCGGGGCACTCTGTCCATTAGGAAGAAGATGTTGAAAGCAGTGTAACCAGGTCACAGGTGGGAGACGGCATCAAGACCTATTCAATCACACCACTGTAATGGTCCTCCCACTCCCCTTTAAGGGGTGGGAATCTCCCCCCCAAATGACCAGAGTTGAGCTACGGGCATTCTTACGTTAGAGAATATAACAATTCTCAGGCCGTATTTATTTCAATTCATAAATACGACATTAAAAAACATTAAAAGCATTCTTGCATATTATTTACAATATATGCATCACTTAATTGGGTTAACTGATACATGGGATCTCTAACAAAGTTCTCAAAAGGACTCATAGTTGACCACCCCTCAGACACTTATGGCATTGACTACTTCAATTGACTTGGTGGCCCATGTAACACCTGTGGTTCCCCCATAAATTGTACTTCACAAGGCAAACTCATCTGTTCTCCTTCAAGATAGAGGGAGCATGAGCCAGCATGAAATCTGGACCCCAAACAACCATGCCAGAGCCAAACCAAAGAAGGGAGTTCCCCTGGCATTCAATAGGAGATGGGCCTGGGCAACCAGCCTTACCTTCGTCCCCATCCCCCAACATCCCCAGGGCCATGTAATGAAGTACCTTGTGAGGCTATGGACAATTGCTGTAGCAGGCATCCCTAGTCCTTCCCTCCAGACCACAGTAAACATGCCCCATTTTGACCCAAAGGCTTCCCACACCAATTCCATCTTGACTTTGCCAACACTTCTACTCCTGATGCCAAGGTTGTCCACCTGTTTTGTGTCCAAACATGACTCTTTCCCTGCCAGAAAAAAACCCCTTCCCAAAATGGGCCAGCTACAGAGATGGGTAGGGAAATAGTGAACTTCTCAACTTGGGAGCAAAATGGAAGGTTCCACAGGGCAGGCGCGTCAGATGTCATCATGGGCAGGCAGTCAAAGAAACAGGTTGCGACAGGTAAGGTTGTGCCCCTTTTAGCCTGCCTAACTGCCCCTGTCGCTCGCCCAGGCAACTCTATCACTGCCTCACCAGCCAATAGCTGGCTTCGCAGGGAGCCCTTGACAATTCAAACATGGTGGCCACATTTGGCTGCCTCCTTCTGCCAGTTCGATCTGGCTCACACCTGTCTTTGTGGCCCGCCATTTCTTGGCATTGCCCCTGGTCCAATCTCACAAAACAATCCTTTGAAATTTCATCTTGGGTCCATTTGCAGCAGCTTTGATTGTTTGTTTGTCTTTCCCAGAAGTTTCTGAGCCCACATCGAAGTCACTGAAGGAAAAAATGAAAATGTGGAGAGAAGGACCACAACATATAATAATGCTGTTACCTGTATGATGTTGTGTTTAGACGTTGACTAATCCTCATAGAAGGACATGGTCTTTAAAGAATGGGAACTTTAATGTAAAAGAGCTCAACAATCTCTGCAATGGAGTGTTGCCATGGCTTGGATCAAAGACAGCAACCCCTCTGTGGTACTACTTCAAGAAACTAATTTTCAAAATATGATTTCTATTTTAATATGGTTGCGTTCAGGCTACTTTTTTCTCCTCTTGAGCTGCAGCACAGAGAGAGGCTAGTATTCTAATTCAGAGGTATCTCGTGCTAATAGTTGATTCTGTACATCAGGATTCTCAGGGGCATTTGGAAAATGGTATCTTTTCATAAAGCTGTTGCCAAGTAAGTAGTTTATGTTTACGTTTCATTCATGGGCAATTCTCTGTCAATTGGCATATTGGCCCTGTCTCGGAAAACAAGATAATCGATGTGAAGTGCAATCACCTATGTGCACCAGACTCTCCCATCCTCAAATTTCTCAAAATTAAACTCAGTGCTTGTGATGCCATTGGGCAGCTAAAATGAAAGGTCAATATCAGCTTGTAGTGCTGGGTCACTATTTCTTCTGTTTCTCACAAAATGCAATAAAGCATCAAGACTATGTTTATTTTTGTCTGACCTGGTAGAGGTTCTAGTGGTTTTTTTCTTCCAGGCATTTTACTTAATCATTTGGCACTGACACTAACTGCAGATGTTCTGAACACCCATCCCAAAAACCCTCATTGTCAGTAGTTCAATACATTTCTTTAACTGAGGGGTTTCAGGTTTCTACTGCCAGGGCTGTTTAGCATCCTTCTGAACATCAGATCGTCATGCTAAGATGTGTTGTAAAACACAACTCTAGGGAAAATAACAACCAATTAGGTAAATTCGAAACAGTGTGCTCTTGCAGCCCTTCTTAGATGGATTAAAAAAATGCTGCACTGGCTTTTTACCTCAACAGGTCTTTTGGAATATGCATAAGATTGACAAACTATGCATAAGATTGACAAACCCAAAAGTAAGCTCAAGAATTCGTATCTGAAGTTGGATTTGGTGGGCGCAAATATAATATAATAACTCCGTCCATGAAGACAGCAAGATGACTGCTCTATACCTGGTTTGGATGGCTTGTAAAACAATAATTTCGATTTGTGATCCCTAGACTGGCTGTCTTAGTAAAGGCCACTCTCATATTAAACATGTTTTCCATCTCTACCAGAAAATCTTAAATCCAGATATTTCCTGGCGGCATTTTAGAATAATGAAACTCATTCAGTGCCTTGATATTAATAGTATTTATAAAGCAACTGTGCACAACCTAGTCACCTCTTTGGGGGCTCTTGAGGTTGAGATTGTTCAGGCAGTTGATAACCAGCTTCCCAGTGATAAAAGTTCAGAGAGAATGGATTGTGTATTACATTTTATATATGTTATTTAGATTGAAATTCCACTCAAATAATTAGTTTATTTATTTGGCTTCTTGTTGGTGGTAAAAAACCTGTCTCTTTGTTACTCCCTTATACCAAAAAAGCTGTGTCTGACTTGTGCTCACATAGGCCAATTACTCTTTTAAACACCCATTATATGATTTTAGCTGAAGAGCTTACAAGCTAAATTATGATGTAGGGTGCAACATTCACCAGTTTGATCAAACTGCATTTACACATACCCCTATTAGGCAGTTATCCCTTAATAACTATTTTCTAATTGAGACAGTGGATTACTTTTCAGAGAAGGTACCAGCGGATATTATAATTATAATGTTAGATGTGGAAAAGGCATTTGGCCCAAGAAATTGGGAACTTTTGAACGCCATTTTCAACCAAATGAGTGTTCTGTCCCAGCTCACGAGATTGATAGCCTCACTCAAATGGTTATAATTTAATATCAGGATGTAGGAATGATTGAAGTTATATGAGGAACTCTTCAGACCTATCCCATGCTGCCTATTTATTTTGCATTATTTGTTAAGCCTTTTGCTCTACTTGTTTGTACCTACAACAGTTTTCTCACTTCCCTGGCCACATGGTGTCTACTTAGCCTCTATTCCTTGCAAGGCAAATAAAATGAATAAAGCTCCGATATCAGGTAGTAAGGATATGTAGACTACAATGCAAGACAGTAAAATATATAGAAACACCCATTAATAAAGTATTTTGATCGTTGAATGATAAAGTACTATATAAGCAGCCAGTTATTAGGATTCTCATACTAGATATAAAAAAAAATTAAAAGATCTGGAAGGTCCAATTCTCATGATATTTAAGATGCTTCATATGGAAGATAAGTGTGTAGTGTAAAGAACAACAAATTAGCTCATTAAAGACAAAACCTATTGCATTGTAAGCTGCACTTCTATGGGTTTGATCTACCCTTGAGGGTTTTAATAACATTGCTGACTTTTTGTGCCTTTGGTGGCTGGAAGTCCGCTAGAGAGCATGAAGCGGCACATTGGGGAGAGTGGATCACAGTATTGTGTGCTTTCCTTCTATATTTAACATCACACATTGCATTGATTATTTATGTATTAACTAACATCTTGAGGATGCTATATTGTTTTGGAGAACTGGAACCTATTTGGTTATTGAAGATTTTGCTTTCTACAAAGTATATTATTTAGGAATAATACATTTTTACTTTCTGCGTGGTAGCTTTTTATGTGTACTTTGCACATGTGTTGACTCTATTGAGGAAGGGCAAAGTTGGAGATGACTGGGTCACCAAGGGCATACAATTGGAGACAGTTACTTGAGATGTAAATAAAGCAGCAACTCCTCAGACACAAAAGGATGGGTGTTAGTTAAAAGCAAGGGACAGGTTATGATTCACAGGTTAAGAATGGTGCTGGTATCCTAATGGGCTACCGGGCTAGTTTTTCAAATGGAATAGTAGTCTACTGGCCCCACACGGAAGCCAAGGAAGAGGGAACACTATCCCAAGAGCTCTGTCAGGCCACGGTGGTGGTCATACCAAAACCTGGCAAAGCCCCAGACGACTGCGGGTCTTACCGTCCAATCTCACTTCTAAATATCGAGACCAAAATCTTGGCTTCCATACTTGCCACGCGGCTGTTAACGGTTATCACGTCACTGATTCATAAGGATCAGTCGGGCTTCATGCCCAAGCGTTCCACGCGTTTTAACTTGCGCCGACTTGCAAACTGGATGGACACGGCTAAAAGGTGTTAGGCCTTGGACACTCCTGTCACTCGACGCCGAAAAGGCATTTGACACGGTTCACTGGCCTTTCATGCGACTTGTGCTCCAAAAAACTGGATTTGGGGATAACTTTCGGTCGTGGATAGACTTATTGTATACAAACCCGACCGCCAGAATTAAGGTCAATGGAGTCAAATCAGAGACCTTTCCCATCCAACGAGGGACTCGACAGGGTTGCCTCCTGTCCCCTCTCCTCTTTGCACTGGTCCTTGAGCCATTGGCATGTTTAATCAGAGCGCATCCGGCGCTGAAGGGATTCCAAGATGCTGAGGGGGAGGTGAGGGAGGAATGTCTCTCCCTCTATGCAGACGATATCCTACTATACATTGCAAGCCCGGACACAACACTACTGGTGGTCTTCGAACTAATCACGGAGTACGGTAAACGAGCTGGATATAGCATAAATTGGGGGAAATCCAACATTTACCCCATCGGTGGCCCTGCAGACATACAATCTATACCGCTGCGTCTTCCGACTGCAGCCGAGGGCTTTAAATACCTAGGACTGTTTATCTCCCTTAATGATGCAGACTGCCTCACCCACAATATCCAATGTGTCCTGCAAGAACTCCGGGAGGACATGGCCAGATGGCAGCGCCTCCCATTGACGTTGCTCAGAAGGGCCGCCATGTACAAAATGATTACACTCCCAAAGCTCCTATATATTCTTCAAAACATGTTTCACAAGATCCCAGAGACAGTGTTCAGGGCTATAAACGACCAAGTCCGCATATTGTTTTGGGATGGAGGCCACCCTCAAGTTGCACTCCAGACACTGCAACGCAGTCAATATAATGGGGGAATAGCGTTACCAGATATACGGGCATAATATAGGGCAGCTCACCTCACCGTACTTAACGAATGGGGACATGCACCCGGAGACCACCCCACGTATGCACTGGAGAGACTCCAAATTCAAAAACACTCTCACCTACATTACATATACGGAGGGGGGGTACATGGCCTACTGCCAGCAACAAGGAGAGTGGTAGAAGCATGGAAAGAAGCAGAACGTCAAATGAAATGGGACAAAAGGTTGACGAGGGCTACCCCCTTGTGGGAGGGCAGGCGTTTGCAGGAGATTGCAAAACTGCGGGGGTTCAGAGGATGGGACACCATCGGGATAACTAGCCTGGGGGACATTGTTAGACAAGGAGATTTGATGACATTCCCACAACTGCAAGAGGATTATAACTTGTCCGACAGGCAATACTACAAATATATCCAGCTCCGGCATGCTTCGGCGGCACAGAAACCCGACATTGCCGATCTCCCCGAAAATGCTCCACTAGAAGGTAGGTTGCTCCAAGAGGAGATATTTGAGAAGGCAGTTTCGTGGACATATAAGACCTTAATCAGTAACATACCCGATAACCTACTCGCACTGAAACATAAATGGGAGGCTACAACGGGCGAAATAGAGGACATAGACTGGGAGATGGCCCTAATGCACCCCAGAGAAGTGGCAATAAACCTCAGGCTACGATTGATTCAGTTTAAAATACTACAAAGATTGTACTATGATAGGGCGAGACTCCATGCAATGGGCTGAGCTGAAACACCCGAATGCCTACGATGCAAAACAGAGAGAGGCTCCTATATCCATACGCTATGGGAGTGCCAAATAATACACAGCTATTGGACGCGGGTGCTACAAGAATTAACTAATATACTTGGGACGCAAATCCCGTTAGACCCTAAATATGTCCTGCTGGGTATACATACAGACGTCAACTTGCCTAGATATAAACTTTTGTTAAGTAACCTTGGACTCATAGTAGCAAAACGCGACATAGCTAGGAACTGGGGAAGAGCAGATCCCCCAACTATGAAAGATTGGAGGGCTGGTATGGATATGTACATGGGGGCAGAAAGGACAGTATATCAGGCAAGAGGGTATCCCAAGAAATTTCGGAAGATTTGGCAACCATGGTTGAGATTCTACGGGCTAGAGCTAGATGATGGGGACACGGACATTATGCAATTGATTTCATGGGAGAGTGTGGATGTGGAGCCCGGAGGCTTGAAACAGGAATCTCTTGCGGGAGGGGTGTAACAGCTACCATGAGGGCGAGAACCGGGGGAGAGACCTAGAAATAGTGAAATGTAATGTTATTTACTCCATGATACCACCAATTGTAATCTTTATTGATTTCATACGCAAAGAAGGTATGGGGGGTATATCTGTTGCTTATTGTTTTGTTGCCTTTTATATTTTTGTTATTCTAAATATAAATAAAAACAGTTTAAAAAAAAAAGAATGGTGCCTATTACTTAATAAATATAAAGTTGCTTTTTACATCCCTTAGGTTGCCTCAATTAGTGTGTTTTGTGAACGGGTAGAAGGTGGTTTCGAAGTGGAAGGACATTAAGAGAAAGAACAAAAGCTTGGACATAGTGATATGGAGATCAAGAAAATGAAAATTAATTAGTTAGGGAAAAGAGGCTTGTTACATTTAGGAGAGTTCAGGGCAAAAGAGTTATGTTCAGAACCGGCAGTCCCAGAGTATGCCGATGTATAGTGTTCAATAGGAAGGGAAAATGAATCAACACAGCTGCTCACGTTCAACGTTTGTAATAGGTGGTATCTTGATTGCATTTGTGAAAGAGGTGTATACAGTGTGGGCCGCTGGCGCTTAGGTACTAAAAAAGAAGATGGTTTATAGGGCAGTGGAATGGGAAGGAGCCACGTCAAGGTTTACCATAGGGACATGAGAAGGTCAAGTGGGGCCTAAGGACATGATGCTGATGAGATAAACACTTGCATTCACTTTCCAAAAAAGGCACAAGAGATCAACTTGGACACAGTTGGGAGGCATTCCTGCATTCTGAACTTGGGCTCCCACGTAGACAAATTGGGAAGTTTGGTCTTTCAGGGGATTTCAGGTGACTGCATGCAGCCACTGTGAAGTTAGTTGTTGTTTTAAGGGATAAATGTAGCAATGTGAATTTGATATGTGTCTTTTTTGTTGCAGGTGTGGCTCTGGCAGCAGTGTCAACAGCAGGGGAATTGTATTTGCAGGCGCTGTATTATGTATTGACTATGAAAGAAATCAACCATTCAGTGAACAGCTCAGCAATCGGGCAGGGAGGAATATGCTGGCATGGGTAAATCTCACTGTTGTTTGGGTAAAAAGTGAGTAAAGAGAGGAAAGTATCTGTTTCAGATTACAAGACTTAACTTGTTAAGACATATTAAAAAATACTTCCTGGCCAAGGTGTAAAACTGTCTGCTTGGATATGTTGCATATTGCATTATATTCAGCAGCATTATGGTCTCGTTAAGAGTTGCGTGGAGTGGTAATACCATAGTTTTTGGTGAAATTAGCACCTGCTCAGCCATTCATTATGTAAGGGAAAAGTGCCAGAAATTCCACAAAAACATACACTTAATGGTCTAGTAATTCACAAGCCTGCATGTTATTTCCTTTTTAGGCCTCACACTTGTAATATCCGATAAATGTGCTTGTAACTGTAGCAGTAATACTGGATCTAGTACTACCACTTACATTTTCTGGCCAACTCGTAATGGGGCTGCAAGTACGGTCATGAAAGGAAATCAACAGACTTCTATGGTGTTTCGATAGTTCTTTAGCACTAGTAGGCTGAAACACTACAAAAACTGAGTCATGTTTATTTCACAATGACACGTGGAAATACAGGAAGCAATGGAGGGTATCTTGCATGACAAGAACTGGGAGAAGGTGTCATATGGAAAGAGTCCTCCTTTGAGTGCTTGTTGCACAGAGGTAACTGGGAGGTTTAGAGGTGAATTAAAAAGGTGAAAGTTAGTAGGAGAAAAGATAGGATGCTCCAAGAATTGGGAGCACAGTGGCATACTTGAAGAAAATGACTAGTGATTAGTGTAAAAAAAGAACTGGGAAGCATGGTCTCAGTTGGCAGTGGTGGTGGGTTAGATGACAGTAAGAGATCTTATGAGAGAAGGGTTAGTTATGGCCAATGACCCTGATGCCTCCCTCTGTTGCAGGGATATCCTTAAAATAAACACGTCTTTTTACCCCCAAGATGGTGTGTTTGGTATTCTTTACAACGCTTGGAGCAGAAAAGTGAACTTTTTCACAAAGGCACATCCATTAGTCAGTCCTAACAGCAACATTGTTGGAATAGACAGAGCTGCTCCAGCAGTCAGGCATTTGAGCAGCAAACATTGGGGTGTAACACACTATGCACATAGAGGCTGTGAGGGTGCTGGCAGTTCAGAAGAGATGGGGCAAATGGATGGCGCTCACTGGGCCAACAGCATCATCCTGACTCATCATCACATCCAGATTGTTAGATGGGTATGAGTGTATTACAGGCCATTTAGAAGGGCCCAGAGGGTGAAAGTTGTCTGGAATTGCATTTGGGTGTCTTTGGAGTTTGAGGAATAGCGGCTGTCATTTCTGGAAGAATTATTTATGTTTCTCACTTGAAAATTGTCAGAGAGATCAATGACATGTGTTGACGTTAATAAGGAAGGGCAAAGTTGAAGATGACTCGGCACCAGGGCACACAAAGGGAGAGAGCCACTTATGATGTGAATGGAAGGGTAAACCCCCTGATGAATAAGGGTGGGAGTTAGATGAAAGTATGACATGATTTTCAGGTAAATGTTAGTTATAAGATAAGGCACAGGCCCCTTATTCGAAGAGGTGCCTTTGTATTACCAACCACCTTTTCATTCTGAACATGGTCTCTTTTTGTTTTTTTGAATATTTTTATTGTCAGCAAGGGAACAACATTACATATTACCTTTAGAGTATCTTATATCGTACAGTCGATACAATATGACAACCACATTAAGAATACATCCCGGCACATCTTATTCCTAAGACAATACAGTACCGATGATACCGTAAGTAATTTTATAATAAACTTAAATCTGTATCCATATTACAAGGGAGTTTCTCTTCAAATTATATATTACACATTCACTCAATCAAATCTATTGGGCTTATGTATCAAGTTCCAGTTGCCCCCATATAGCCTCCAATTTTATCAAAGAACAAGTTCCTCTTGCCCTAGCTAAGGCTTTCTCCATCTCATAAGTTTCCCTTACAATGACCCACCATTCGCCTATGGTGGGAGGTTTAAGAGAGATCCAAGCCCTGGCGATGGTAAGTCGGGCAGCCACTAGTAAAATTGCATTAAGCCTCTTCAGCCCTTGGGTCTCTTCTTTGTGGCCCAGCATAATTTCTAATACTGTATGGGGAGAATCTACCCCTAGTTGTTCCCTCATCACTTGAGCTATCTTCTGCCAGAAGGGTTCTAACTCTGGGCAGGTAGCAAACATATGTACTAGGTCTGCAGCATATATCCCACATTTCGGGCATTTTTTTCGATCTCCTCTTTGGCTCTGCTGAGCCCAGCTGGCAATTTTCTCTGGGGTAGAGTAAAGCATACATATTGTACGAAATTGCTGTAATCTTAAATTAACTGAGTGAATTGACTCTTCTATAGTTCCTAATGCCTGAGTAATAATTGTGGGTGTAACATTTACCCCCAAAATCTTAGTCCAACGCACAGCAAGTTTTTCACATCCGTTCTGCCTACAATTGCTGAGACACTGATGCATAATACTGATTATTGATTTTGATGTTTCCGCGTGTAAGCAATCCCATATTTCTGACCTAGACACTGCTGTTAAGGCTAGATGTTCCACAAAGTAGTCCCTAATTTGGATATACTTAAAAAACATTTGGCCAGGAAGTTTGTAAAGAAGCTGTAAATTCTCAAATGTGCTAAAACCCTTGCTATCATACAGATCACCCAATTGTTGGATCCCATACCTAGCCCAACATCTGCCAACAGTGTCTTGAAACATAGCCGGCAGCATGGGATTACCCCACAGTGGTAGTTTGTCGTGAAACAAAGACAAAGTACATTTAGCAGCCATAGCCCGCCATATATACACAATGTCTCTAATAGTCTTGAACCTAACCCTTTTGAAGTAGTTGGGGTCATTAGTTTTGTATAGAAACATTTGACATTCAGATCCCGACAGCAACCGGTGAAGAAAATTTAGATTTTTGGGGTCTCATGTATATTACTAAGGTTGAGAGGGCGAATTGAGGGTCTGCCTTAGAACAGCCCATCTGCGGTCCGTGCAGGTAACAGCGGTGGGGCCGGGTGGGGGTATTTCGAGGGACGATGCCAAGGGAAAATGTATTATTTATTTAATTTTCCCTCGGCATCGTCCCTCGAAATACCCCCCCATCCGGCCCCACCGCTGTTACCTGCACGGACCGCGGTTGGAACAGCCCATCATTAAAACATCGAATTAAAGCTGTGGGAACTTGACACCAAATCTGGAAAGCAATATGTGCTCTCCTTCATTAATATATGTTTCACATGGACCCCTGAGGTTTTCCACCAAAGGTGAATCTGTTTCCGATTATATTTAGCTAGTCTGCATTAACTTATTAAAAAGTATAGGGATATGTGCGCAATGTCCATAAAATACATGTGAACTCTTGTTCTGGGTATTTTGATTTCAACTGTACAAACGGTTTAAATTACAACTTTTGCTGCACAGGTTCTTACTTTAAATTGGAGGAAACGCAATTGGTTGAGCTTAGCATGAATTGTGGGTGAAAGCAGTCCCCATGCCTCCATTTTGTCAAAGGATGTAGGGGAGGAACATTCTCCACATGGAAAAATGGTTTTCTTCTGGAAAAAAAGAGATAATACCTCTAAACCTGCAGATTGCCTCCTTGCAATCCACCAGGGTAGGGTTTGAGGAAACCATTATTTGTTTGGAAATCAGATGCTTTATTAACCACATTGCTGGGGAATTGTGGGACTCTCTAAAAATAACCTGATCCAACTAAAGCGTAAGCATCAGGCTACAGACTGACTCTTTTTTTCAGAATAGGGCCCATGATCTATTTAATTATTTTTGCATGTTTCATTGACAGACACTAAGTAGTCAAATGTACATCTCATTTTAAAGAGCATAAAGGTCACAGTTCACAGCAAAACATATTTAATAGATCTTTCAGATGTTCAAAATATTTTCTCCCTGGGAAATAGTTAATAGCTGTTTCAGATGTTGAAAACCGTTTGAAACCTAACGTTTTTTGCTTGCTTTGTTAGATCAGACTTTATACTTCAATCTATTTGACGGTAAATAAAAGGGATACACACTGGAGCGCCATATTGGGTGGAATTCTACATTCTCGAATCGTTCTCTGAAGAAAACATTCACTGTGAGCAACTAGGTAAAATACTATCTGCCACATTTGGTTATAAAAACATCAAAAAAAGGGAATTATATCAGATATTTTGGGGAAAAAAGGTGCAATTTTAAACACTAAGTTTGATTTTTTTTTAAACCAAAGTTTTTCAAAATTGAGAACTGTTTCAGCTAAAAGACAAGCACATCGTTCTTTTTTTAAAACTAATTCAACATTTAAGGCATGTCTGCCTGCATTCCCAGTGCCTGTGACAATAGTAACACTTCCTTTCAGCCTAATGGTTCCTGAGCGCTATGCTTTGTCCGCTGATTAACTGCTCTATTCATTGACCAGACCACTAATTGCAGGCTCCTTAATAGTTACCCTACATTACTGTAAGAATTAATGAGACACAATTACAGCTCCCAGAACTCTCAGGCCTCGCCAACTGCAAAACACTCCAACTGAATAAGAACTCCAGAAGAGAAAAAGAGGAAAAATTCGGTCTATTGTTCGGATCAAGCAGAATGTTTTTTTTTGTTAGAAGAAAAAAATTGTATTTATTTGAAGCTGTTTCATAATTAGGCCCTTGAGGGTGAAAAAGCGCGAGACCGGAGAAAGAGTTGGGAATCTGCATTCACTGAGAACACGCCTAGCAGGCAGAGAGACATAATTCGACTAGCAGAAATGTACAGGGACTTGAGCACGTAACAAAATGGCGTCATACAGGATAAGTTTACTCTCCCGACCGCCTAGCTACCAAACTATGATTCTGAAGTTATTTTTACCCCACTTTTCAATAAATAATGCAGCTTACAGTCGTCCTGTAACATGATAATTGCACCGCGTACCTCAATGGTCATCACGCATGACATGGAAACACTCCCCACATAGGATCAAAACAAAGACAACACACTTCCAACCACACACCCTACAAAATTTAGTGCACTGCCCATGTAGGCTAGAGCTTCAGTGCCTCACTTAGGGGTAGTAAGCGCTATATATAAAAACTTTGCAATACAGAAGATTGAATGGCTGCAGACCTTTCAGAACTCGGCGGACAGAATCACTCTCAATCCCCCACATCACATTCATACACACCACACCTGAAGGAGCTCCACTGGCTCCCCATACACAAACAAGCACAATTCAAACTCCTCTTCTATACTTTCAAGGCACTTCATAACACTGTCCTAGTATACCTCAACAATCGCATCTGCTTTCATAAACTTTCCAGACACCTCCATTCATCCGTACTTCTACTTGCACACACCCCACATATACTGAAAACCAGATCCAGCAGTCAAACCTCCTCCTACATAGCTATTGAAGAGCCTCCCCACACTTCTTGATTTCTGCAAGAAGATGAAGTCCTGGCTTTTTGAATAGTCCCACTAGGCCTTACATTGGCTAGACTCAGACCTGTTGAGCACCAGGATACCCTCCCAGGTGATATTGCTCTATACAAATTCGCATAACATAACATACAATACAATGTTTGCAAAAAACATAGAAATGGTTCCCTTACAAACCAAAGGAAATGAAAGAATTTCATTCTGAGATGAGGATCTTGTTTAAAGCAAACCGTGACCTCCCTCCTCTGGAATACCATGATGGTTCACGCTTGCAAGCAAGCCACATGGTCTTGTAGGTTAGTGGGTGAAGGCTTGGAGTAGAAGGAAAACACATTTTTAATTTCCTATTGCTGTGGTTATCTTGTTTTCAAAATCTGGATGTGTGTCAAAATAGTTGTCTTTGTCCCTTGACTGTAATGTGCTGATTTGTCAGAGAGGAACTCTTTTGCATACTATCTGCTTTGGTGTTCCTTGTTTCTAACCAGTATGTACTATAGCAAGGCAAAGATCCTGCTGTGTGTGCAGTTTACTAAGACTATTCACATTTGTGCAATATTTTGGGTCCTCGGCCATTGATCAGTGAACCCCTTACATCATGAGACAACTCCCAAACCTTAAGCAAGATGTTCAAACTTCTGTGCCAACAAAAAAGTAGATGCAAAATAGCGCCAAGGCTCTAGTTATTTTATGGTAGTTAGTCTCCCAGGAAAAAATATTTTACAACACCATGAAAGGAGACTCCTTCAATAAGGATGACTCTAAACTACTCCCACTGATTCCTGTTCTCTTACTGACCAGACATTTATCTAATCTTCTACTGCTGTTCTATTCTCATCTATACCACTTGTCCCATCCAATCACCGAAGTAATAAGGCAACCATATCGAATATACCATTTCAGCCAGCTTAGGTACAATCCTCTGGCATTCATAATGTTAATAAAACTTTCCAATCTACCAACCATGGGGCATATTCTCAAGGACTTATCGCCGAGTTAGCAGCACTTTATCGCAGCCAAAGTGGTGATAAATTCATCGCACCATTCACAAGCTGGTGCTAACAGCCGATATCACCAGTTTTCCTGCGATAGCAGCCGCAAAAAACATCGCCACGGATGACACCGGCAACTAACGCTAATGAGATGCAGAGTAGGAGTTCCCGTGCAAAAAGCCGCGAAAACACCACTCCACAACATTCTCAACGACCAGCCAGATCGGCGATAAAATTCAAAAATATGCGATAAGGCGCGTTAGCAGCAGGAATTTAACACCTGCTCCTACCTGGTGCTAAGTCAGACGACAACCTGCACCATAAAAGGGAGCCCAGTCCACAGCCACACCAGAAGAACAACAGATGCCATGGAGCTACTGCTCATGCAGCTCGGAGCCCCAAGAGGGCCACAACACCCACCGCCACCACCCCCAGGCCCCCCACCCCCCAGGACCACCCCTCCCCCGAACTACCACAGAGGCAGCGCAGACAAAGAAACCGGACCTTCCGAAAATGCACCAGCCTCGGAGACTTAACGCCAGAGGAAGTCATTGCCCACTACAGGCTCAAAAGGACAACCATCCTCCGCATCCTGACCCTCATTGCCCACAGGCTGACGGTACCAACACAGCGGAGAAACAACATCCCTCCGCAGACAAAGCTGCTGGCCGTGCTGCACCTGTTGGCCTCTGGGACCTTCCAACCAACAACTGCCATAGTCGGAGGAGTCTCACAGCCAGCCCTGTCAAAGTTCCTCACACCTGTCTTGGATGCCATCATCAGCTTGGTACCCCAGCAACTTTACTTCCCACACACTGCGCAGGAACAGCTGGAGATCAAACAAGGCTTCTACGCCATAGCTGGCTTCCTGCACGTGTTGGGGGCAATTGACTGCACACATGTACTCCTCGTGCCCCCTGCCGCCACTGCACACAAATACCGCAACAGGAAACACACGCATTCCATCAATGTGCAGGCAATAGTGGACCACCGGGGACTCTTCACCAATGTCATCGCCAACTACCCAGGCAGTGTGCATGATTCCTTCATCTTCCGACAGTTCATCATCAACCAGCGCTTCCAGGATGGCACCTATGGAAATGCACTGCTCGTCGGTAAGTACCAACGGAACACACCACACACCTCAACACCACAATCAGACAACTCACAACTCTGGGAATGCACACGTCACAAAAATCACATACAACATGACAACCAACATCCCCACATTCCAAACACGACAACACAACTTACTGTGGCAACCTGGGCTAGCCATCTACACAAGCCATCAACGGCATGGCACCTCAGCCACACAATAGCAGAATGTGGGGAGAGGTGGGAACCCGGCATGTGCGAAGGAGGCAAGTGACCCATGAATGTGAATGTACACAATGCCAAGTGTGGCGTGGATGTGCTGGACAGACTGCAGTATGCAGACCACAGACACTTCCATGTCGACATACACTGCTGGTGTCTGCAGTGTACTGGACAGTGGACGCAACCATGTAACCGCAGCCAGTGGGGAAGAATGCGGAAATGTAGCTTGTTACGTCCCCCCCTGTAAGCGTGAGCGGAGTGGGCTGGCCCGGCATACGCCAGGCCAGCGTAGGGGTGTGAATAAAAAGCCTGTTACTCTGGGCGTGGTTCTCTTCCGGAATGGCCAACGTGTCTGCCAGGGCGGCGCCTCTCACCCCGCCATGAGGCCGACGCCGTGAGCGGCGGTGCCTGCGATCCTGTGCGCCTGCTGCACCCCAGGCCGCAGGTCCTAGGACCCGTCTTGCCCGCCCCAGCGCACCCAGGCCTCGCTGCTCACCTGCCGACACCGGCGTGTGTCAAAGAGGGCCCACCACATGCCGGTGCAAGCTCCAAGCCCGAGGCCCGCGACCATGGCAGCCTCCTCAGACCATCACGGCCTCCGCGACACAGGCCCCCATTACTCCTTTCTTATTGACGTACTCCACCGCTGCCTCTGGCCTACACTGCGGTCCAGTAGGTCACACATTTGGAACTGAGTCTTGATTATACAATGGCAGAGTACATACGTTTATTGCAGATTTTATATCACTGTACTCCCTACGATGTGGTGCCACCGACTCTGTGCATAGCATTCCAACAACAAGTGTCTGTGGGCCCTTGCTGACTACTGCCTTCGGCCTACACTGCGGCCCAGCACCGCGGAGTCACCTGTGTACTGCCTACACTGCGTTCCAGCAGGCCTCACACCAATCCAATCCAATCCGTACCAGGCAGGACACGGCATCATCGCAGGCTGCACACACGCTCAGCTCTGGTGCTACTACCTCCGTCAACCACAAATCATCACCACATGGCATTCCAACGTCGTGTGTGAGAGTACCAGGAGGAGCTGCCTGAACAGCGGTTGGCCCGCGCTGACCGCTGCCTCCGGCCTACACTGCGGTCAAGTAGGTCACACATTTGGAACTGAGTCTTGATTTTACAATGGCAGAGTCCGTATCATTGCACGCTAGGAGAGGAGTAAGAGGAAGACGCGATTCAGTCCAGATGAAAAACAGGATCCTCGTCACGGAGGTGACCGAACACCAACAACAACAGCCCTGGTGCCACTAACTCTGTGCATCGCAAGCCAAGGACATGTGGCTGGGGGCCCCTGCTGACCGCTGCCTCCGGCCCACACTACGGTCAAATAGGTTACACATTTGGAACTGAGCCTTGATTTATTTATGGCAGAGTTTATACCATTGTACAGGCCTCATCGCAGAATGCATCCCCTTTCAGCTCTGGTGCCACTAACTCTGTGCCCCAAAATTCATGGACACCCTCTGGTTGAACTGTGGTGGCATCTAAGTCTATGGCCTGGGGGCTGTCTTCATCATCATGTAGCTGATACTGACTTGGTGACAAAAATGAGTCTGTAGCATTCATCTCCTCCATATTGCCTGTGTCTGCTTGGTACTGCCCTCTGTATCATGCCCTGGAAGAACACCTTCAACTGTCCCCCAAAATCCCCCGCGACATTCACCTTGGACATCGACGGAGACCCGCTCAGCTCTCGTGCCCCTACCTCAGTGCACCGGTAGTCACCGTCCCGTGGCGGTGTTCCATGTGCCGGCCGCTGTGCATCCGGGGCCACCAACTCTGTGCAGCTCAAGTCATGGACCCTTGCTGTTTGAACTGTGAACTTCTGATTGTCTGATCACTGTTGTAGTTGTTGCCAGCAACAACCACCAGTTGAGGGCTGGCTCACACTCACCCCACACCCATCCAGCACAGGCGTCACTGGACATGTGACCCTGGCAATAAAAGGGGCCTGGCGCACGTGTCCGTAGCCAGTTCCACAAACTATCTAAGTGTGTCGGTGTGGTCATCGTGTATGCATGAGGGACCCGGGCCCTACCACATTGCATTGTGCTGTGTACAGCGGACGCAACCATGTCACCTCAGGCAGTGGGGGAGACCTGGGACATGTAGCTGTGTCGCACCCCCCTGTAGGCATTGCTGGAGTGGGCTGGCGTATGACAGTCCAGCGTAGGGGTGTGGATAATCACCCCGGGGCTCTGGGTGTGGTTAAGTGTTGGGCTTGCCAATGAAGTACCTAAGGCGTGTGTCTCTGTTGTAGTGTCGGCGCCACCCATCCCGCAATGGACAATGTTGCGATGTAGCATGCCCCCGGAGTGCGGGCTCGGCCGAAGGGATAAATGAATGCGCGCAAGCCCGCTCGAGGTCCGGGATCATACATGCGAACTGTTATGTGTGTGTCGCTGTTACCGCAGCATAGGCCAAAGGTATTGCCTCAACCGCATCGCGAGTTCAGCAAGCCATGAACTCCACATCTGTGTCCGCCCTATCCTTACCATCGGCCTACACACACGTGGCCGCCCACCTTCAACGCACAACATCACAGTGTCGTTGTCAGGCTTGTGGACATGCGCAAACAGGCATGACGATGGTGTGCGGGAGGAGTGCAAGTGATGCAACCGCGCAGCGCACACAAGTAAATGGGCTCAGGGAGAGGGAGGAGCAGCAGTGAGGCTACGTTGTACACATTGATGGCGCTCATTTGCTACAAGCAGTACATGTCAAACAGTAATCACTATGACACACATATCACACGCCAATGAACTAGTGAGCCTGCCTACACATCATGCAGAACCAACTGTTGACTCATGTCTCTCTGCACTGTCACAGGTGATCAAGGATATGCACTCTGCCCTTGGATGATGACACCCTTCCGAGCCACGAACACACAGGCCCAGAGGCAGTACAAAGCTGCCCACAAACGCACCAGGGGCATCGTGAAATGCACATTTGGCGTGTTGAAGTCACGTTTCAGGTGCCTGGACATCACAGGTGGGAGGCTCCTGTACAGCCCAGGCATTGTGTGCAAGATGATCGTTGCATGTTGTGTGTTGCACAACATATGTGTACGCACTAATGCCCCATGGTTACGAGTGCCAGATGCACCGGACGATGATGAGGAAGATGAGGCAGGTGGGCCACACCCCACAGCAGCTGCAGCAGGAATAGCCCGTAGGAACACCATCATTGACAATTTCTTCACATGAGGACATCACATTGTGGCAGTCCTTAGCAATCATGAGACAGTACAAAATGACCACAGCATGTGCAAATAAATTCTTTTCAACACACATTCCCTGAGTTTCTGTATGTGTGCTGCAGTGTGGCACGGGGATCAGGGACATGATCCAGAGTCATTGTGGGTGTGCAGTGTGCTCTACTTAATTGTGCATGTGTGCCATTGTGCCCATCTCCCCCCGTCCCCCCAGTCCCTGGTCGGTACTCACCCTGTTGATGTTCTGTCAGGTCATGTTGAGCAGTGTCCCGATCCCCGACTCCTGGCACTGTATCCCGACTGATGACTTTGGCCACCATTTTCTCAATGTCATCCAGCTCCTGGTGTGCCGCTGGTCCCCCACCTCCAATCTGCGTTGCTGCTTTCATGTTGGCATCGGGTTTCTTCTTGGTTTTGCCCTTCACATCATTCCAGCGCCTCTTGACCTTTTCCAATGTCCTCCTCAACACTCTGACAGCATTCACGTTGTTCACGATGTGTTGCCATATTTCCGTTTGTGTGGCTGATGACACAGTGGAGGTGACGGACAGTTGTTGGTAGTGTCCTGTCACCTCCATGACGATGATCCGGTTTTCCTGCGGACTGCCCCGCCTTCCTCTTCCTCTTCTCTTTGCCCTTCCCCGGCCCCGGGGGTCCTGGCTGGTCGTCTGTGGGGCTTGTGGGGTTTGCGTTGTCCTCTGCACTAGGTCCGAGTACGTCCATGGTGCTACGCAGTTGCATTTTTTCTCCTTTTTTTTTCTCTGCTTTTATAGTGCATTTTCCCGCATGTCGCGTGGGAATCGCAGGCCTGTCGCTGGTTATCGCTGCTTTTTGTTTCGCGATTTGGGACTTCGCAACTTTTTGGGCGTTCGTGTTTCGCATTTTTTCGGCGGCGCGTTTATTTTAACGCAGGCATTTGTCGTGTTAATGTGTGACTATCGCATGGTGCCGCTGGGCTGGGAATACTGCGTTAACACAGTGTTATTTTCCCGCAATAGACTGCGATGTGAGAAGTTACGTTAAGCGAATTTGGCGATAGTTAACACGCGTTCTTGAGAATATCCCCCAATGTTCCATGCAGCGCCCTTCAAAACTCCATGTGCAGAAACAGTACACAAGAGCAACAAGTAGGCATAATCTACTCCCTAACATGCCTTCTAAAAACTGCAGTGTCTGCAGTGGCCAACATTATTGAACTTAAAAATACATAAATGGAAACAAAATGGGATTTTTCTCACCCTAACTTGATTGATGTCATCCTAGTAGCCTATTGTGAATCATGGATATGGATAAATACACTTAGAATGCAGACATATAACAAAATCACAAGGTTTTTCATTGTCCTCATTCTCAGTCAGGGCTAGCTCATATACTAAATCATCTTTCCTAATTTACAAAAGCTTGTGTGTAAGAGTGCATTGATCATTAATCATGTGAGCATATAACTACCTAACCCCGTCCCGTCTCCCTCTTCTTCTTTTTTTACATATCCCACTCCTCTCTAAACACCTATTCTCATCATCTCCTCTCTAGATTGCCCACTTAGTCTCACTACTTCCATCCCACCTTTCCTTCCCGCTTCTTCTACTATCCTGCCAATATCAGCAATGCCCTTCTGCCTCCTTGCTTGCCTAACTTCTGGGACATTGATACACCACTCCTCAGGCTGTGAATGCAGACTGGTGTCATCCCCATTACCCCAACATCCATCCCATTGGAGATCTTCATAAATGTGTGATTCCTAAACAAGAACTGATTAAACATACTGGGCCTTATCAAGGACTCAATCCCAGTCCTACTCTTCAAAAGGAAGGTGTGCATAAAAGAAGACATTGGCCCTACTTTCCACAAGGTCATCGCGGGGTTTGAAAATCTTAATCCGGGCACTGGTAAAGCAGTAGCATTTG
This sequence comes from Calotriton arnoldi, assembly GCA_963921515.1. Classification (NCBI taxonomy): domain Eukaryota; kingdom Metazoa; phylum Chordata; class Amphibia; order Caudata; family Salamandridae; genus Calotriton; species Calotriton arnoldi. The sequence goes on along the minus strand of CAWUFW010003655.1, from coordinate 36,039 downwards.
TCTTCAGGAGTAGCTTACACGCAAACCGCTTCTCAAAATTATTTTCTGCTGAGCATTAATCCATTCCAGGCAGGTGTTCACCTTCTCACAAAGTTATGTTTTCAATCCTGCTTATGTACAGACTTTCCACTCCACATCGCAACCCCAACTCAAGTCTTTCTTCACTCCATTGCTTCCATCACCCTGAACTACCAGTACCTCCTGAGAGACCTTAACTTCTGTGTATATTATTCCAATCAACCCTTCCTAGATCTTGGAAGCATTAAACCCGCTTCAGCAGATAAATTACCCCACATACTTGGTCAGATACACCAAAGACTCAATATTTTTGCCTTTCAAATCCACCACCAACACTGGCAATTATGATCTCACCAGGAGTGACCACCATGCCATTACATTTCACCAGAAGCAACCATCCATGCAGACTACTCAGACTACGGGAAAGATCAAGGTCATTGTAAGACCTTTGGGAGAAACTCAACCTCAAGGCACTTTAGTTACAACTTTCAGATTCCATGCCAAACCAACCTAAGGCATCAGTTAAACAGTTGTGTCTATCACCACCAATTGCCTTTGACATTCTGATTGCTAGTAAGAACTCCCGGCTCACTAGTCAGCATACCTTTGAGTGACTATCCAAGAAACTAGCTCTGAAAAAACACAAAATAGAGCTCTCAAAAGACTTAGAAAGAAACAACAAAAAAGGGTGATAAACTGCACTTGAAACCCAACTACAGATTATATAAAGTCATCACCACCTGCTTATATAAACCAAAGAGGCATCTCTGTAACCCCAGCCTCCTCTAAAACCATGTATTTCCAAAACACCCCAAACAGATCTTCAATGCATTCCAGAATTTTGATTTTGCCTCTTCTTCTGTTATCTGCTTTCAAGCCTGCTGTGACATGTTGGAAACACACTACATCTGCAAAGGAAAAGCCCTGGATACCACCTCATGGCTATATCCCTTAAAGATCTCTCTGCACCTATGATCCTTCTCACAAATTGCGGCCGCTCTTTTATTCTTTCAGCCTACTCCCTTTTGACACATTTTCAGGCCTGAAACAAACTAAAGGCAATGCTGGCTGCCCTGCAGTTCCTTGCCCACAACACATCTTCCAGAACATCTTCCTCTCCAAATCTGCAGTTGATCTGACCAGGAACAATATCAGTCTCTCTCACCCCTGACTTCTTCTCTAACAACCTTGTGATTTCCTTCACTAGGCCCATAGTTCTAAAAGAAGGTCTTGACTCACAAGCCTAGCAAATGTAAGAGTCAATGCAAATGGGCATTCAAGAGAACAACCTTCAAGCAATTCTAGGCCATCTGTGAAAAAAACAATATCCTGTTGAACTCTCAAACTAGATTTCACCCCAACCACGGGGAGAAACTTTAATGATCACCACCTGGGACAATCTGAATTCAACAATTGATCAGAATCAGTTGAGGCTCTCTGCCTATTTGATCTATCTAAGGCTGAAGATAATTTGTCTAGCACTTGTGAAACGTTGACACCAAAGCAAAGGTAAATCAACAATTTACTTAGGTATTTATGTTTACAGTAGGCATAGATATGTTTGCAGATTTGTTTGAAATTGTTCACACATTTTAAAATGTGATTTTGTCAAGCTTGTATAGCAATTACAGTGTTAGCTTGATCTCCTGATCAAAACACCTATATAGAGTGACATAACATAGCAGATGCTGAGATACTTGTATCTGAAATATAAATTCTACATAAGAGTTCATTAGAGTGTGGATATGTACTGATTCTCCACCAGGCTGATAATAGTGTGAAACTAAAATTGCTTCAAACTGGCCACTTCTCACACTTTTATTTATCATGCACCATATGAGGTAATGGACTTTGCTGGAAAGGTGCTATCAAGGGAACTCTGACAGGACCGAGACATGGAAAGGAGAGAGTCTCAAGCACACCGTACCACAGTAATTTATCACTGCTATGAGTAGGGGGAATGTGTATCAATCAGAAATGGTACAAAAAACATATGAGAGGTGTTCTGGATCCTGGTGATCCTGTTAATAGACAGGAATGAGAACATATCAGGAGCCTTTGAGCCAGTAGCATGTAAAAGGTGCTCCCTGTTACACCAACCATTTTTTCTATATTAGCAAAGATACAAATAAACAAGTGCAACAGAAGAGTACTAAAAAAGTTGGAAGGCATTTCTAAAAGTGGACACGTCACGGCTAGAACTGGTAGACCCCAGCATGCCAAGAGGACTAGACTTCTAGCACAGTTTCTCTAAGAACCCCAAGCCATGGCTTTGGGCCAGGTTCTGAGTCTCTGGCTATCACAGCCTACCCTGTACCCTGGCTACCTGAGACTACCCTGTGGCCAGTAGCGGTCGGTGGTAGGAGTGCCAAATGCGATGCAGTGCGCGCAACGAAATTCGTTTTATTTATTTAAATGTTTCCTTACCTGTATTCCGCCGTAATCCGTGGTTTACTACCCCCCACCCTGCCCCTCCCCCGCCCCACGTCACCGCCCGGCCGGCACTCCTACCACGGACCGCGACTGCCTGTGGCTGGGAGCCCAAGTGATGGTATCCAGAGGCTCCCCAGTCTGGGCTTGGGTTATGAAGACAAGGGGTATTCTATGCAGGTGGCGGAAAGAGGCATTAGAATGTGTGAGGCAGTCATCCTAATCAGATTCACCTAATCTCAGTGGTGGGTACACTAGCCCTTAGGCTCTACGTGGATGTGCCAGTTCACTTACTTACTTAGGAATCTGCTTGTCCTCACATCCTTGCATTGTATTGCTTGTGCATGGCATAGGAATTTGCAGTGATGAATCACCAGGGACAACATGATCTGGATTGTTTAGGGCCACGGAAGTCCTGCTTCATGCAGGTAAGACAACATATTGACAGGGGGTTCCTGATACAAGGACAGTGAGAGTTAGCAATGAGTAAGTGAACACAAAGGTCAACCGAATGCAATTTGCCATATTTTCCATCCTCTACTTTAATGCTCCTAGGTCCACCATAAAAAAACAATGGGGTTAGTTCCTCAACAGTAGTTTTTGCTGCAGCGTCACTTTTGAAATTTCTGGCATGAAGACATCTCTAACTGTTCAAACTGATGTAGAATATCCAATCTTATCCAAATCATGTCAGCATCAGAGCAATGCGTCTGAAAGGACTTTGAGCCTGATTAGAACTTCAGAGGATGGATGACGGACTCTGGGTTCGCTGTGCCACTGAAACCAAGCTATATCCAACTCAAGAGCCCCAAGTAGAGCAAACTGATCTTGGGTTGCTTGTGGTCTGGAGCAGGATTGTAAAACAATGGACCTTACAAAAATAAATACAAGAAAGAATGCCGGCTGAAACAATATCACATAGATTGTGATTGCCATGAATGAAACCACTGACCTTATGGGTTACTTGCCTCTTTGACTTGTACTCAGCTATGGCATATGCCACTCGTGTAGAAATCATCTGTATATGTTCAAGTGTTGCTCACTGTAAACAGTTTTAAGTTACAATACATTGTACTCAATATTTGTGTTATGCCCAAAATATATTTAGAAACAGAAAAACCGCAAACTAAAAATATAGGGCCTCATTTATGAAAAGTGACACATCGCTGCGTGAAAACAGCGATGCGTCACTTTTCATTGCGCTCTCCTTGCGACATGCTGGATGCGTCATATTTACAGTATGACGCATCATGTCGCAAGGAGTTACAGATACGTCAGTATTTCTGACGTATCTGTAGACGCAAAAATGACACATTGCTGGAGTGTGTCACAAAAGTGACACAACTCCAGCAATGGGTCATTTCACATGGGCAAGTCCCATTTCAAATGTGCCTGCGTCAGTCTTACGCCTGCTGTGAGGCAGGCGTAAGATATTTACGCATTTGCGTCCTAGAAGTGACGCAGTGAAATCTCATAGATTTCACTGCGTCACTTCTACGAGGCTTACTTGCGTCGGAACGCCCACCCTGCATACATTATACCTGGCGCAGGTATAATGTGGCGCAGGGGTTCACAAAGTGACGAATCTACCTAGATGCGTCACTTTGTAAATATGACGCAACATGGCACATTTTTTACGTCGCTAGTCCGTCACAAAAAGTGCCACACCGGCAGCGCAAAAGTGCCGCAAGGGCTCATAAATAAGCCCCATAGTTGTGGAGGGCATGCTAAACAATGCAGTAAAGCTATACAGGTGAATCAAAGACCATCTGGTTAGGTTACACAGAGAGAAATTACCAATTAAACCATTATAGATTCCACTGTTGAACCATGTTTGATTTATGATTTTCTAACCTTGCTAATACAGAAATGTATGTAACTCGCAGTTCATGTTCAAACCTACTTTAAAGCAGTGAAGAATATTAATCCATTTTGTTTCCTCAATCCTTAGCCTGAGTTCTCTGCCTCCACCTCTTCATTTTTTAATACATGCCTCACCAATAATCTGATTCCAGATATATTGCAGGCATTATTTTAAATTTTAAAAGGATACCATCATCGGATATCTCTGGTCTTCGTTGACGAGAGCCTCATATGTTCTTTCCAGCAGTCTTTAAGGACCCTTTTGATGGAATCAGCACATTGCTTTCGACAGGCACAATAGAAATGGTAGACACACTATGACAGGTTGCAATTAATGACATCACTGATTGCATAGTTCTTCGTAGCACCCATGTTGCAAAACGTCATACATTTATCCTTTACATATTTACAACATATACAAGAACCACATTTGAAACACACATCAGGCAGTTTTGGTCACCAACCACTGTTGTCCTCTGAAGTATATCTGGAAGTGTTACTTGAATAGAGATTTTGACGTAATGAATCACATTTGCAATAAGAAATAATTGCGTTTTGGGGAATAAGTTTCACATTATCAGAATCCATTTTTAAAATGCCCCAATGTTTCTTCAGTAAAGCACTTATTTTTCTATTTTTCGAGTTATATTAAGTCACAAATCGTAATTCATTCCTAAAATTTGGATGTAGGGTCTTATGCCCTCACTCAGGTCATTGAAAAGCGTTCCAATTAAAAAGCAGAATGCCAACCTTGACACTTGGGACAGCATTGGGCAGCGGGCGCACCGCCCTAGTCTACGCCACAGTGTGAGTTTAACTGGGTGCGCTGAGCATGGACTGGGACAGTGCATCCTATAACAACAAATTTGCTGTTCCCAGTGCTGGCGCGAACCCGTGCCGGCTGTGAGAACAGGGTATTAGTAAAAGGTGGATGGATGGCTGTTGGAAGCTGCCAGTCTCCCTTATGCTAGAGGCGGCTACCCAGCTTCCATTTCATGGTGGGGCAGAGATCCCACTGCAGGCCGGCACCGTGATTGACTTTATCCATCTGCAGGGGGATGTGTGAGGGTCTTTGGGACCGCCATTCAGCTCTCACAAGCGGAGCATTCAGGTGGCACACTGACTGTGGCAAACAATCAGTGCATCTCCTGACAGCCTCTTTGTCTCTGCACCCTCTTCTTTAATATGGCGCAAGCACAAAAGCAAAGATTTACCTCATTTGCATGGGGCCACACCGCATAAAAATGGAGGCATCTTCCTTTGGGGTCGACCCTGTGCATAATAAGTACCAGTGTGATCCACATTACAGAAGGGGCCACACGAGAATCTTCGGCTCCTTCTGTAATATCAGAGTACCCAAGGGTTGCACAAAATGTGTGGAAATGTGCGTTGCACCACTGAGACACTATGTCCACCATTGCCCCTCGTAGCATATGGCAGAACGGAGAGTGCACCCGCTAAACATTCACACCAGGGCTGTGTGTAACAGTAATTACTACATGGGCTTCTGCACAGACATATACTGGCACACACTGACTGGTTATGGCTATATTCTTTAGAATCATGCACACCCTCACACAGCATTAGTCACCCTTACTGCTCAGTAAGAGTGTGCATTGGCACTACCATGTACTTTGAAGAGGGGTGCGAAAGGCCTTGCCACGAGTAATGCCAAGGTTTGCGGACCAAAATATTGTTCAAACAGTGCAAAGTGCCATTCGAACATTTCTGTGACATGCAGAGTGGAGTTAACGCAGGAGCAAAGTGGGCAACTGATCAAGGACCCCACATACCAAGTGCCCCCCGGTAAAGTGATGGGGACAGTCAAAGTGTCCCACAGTTATAACATGTTCATAAAAAACGGAGTTTTCATTGATAGCTGGGCATGCCTGCTTTATAGAAGTTTAGTATGCATGTCCAGCCTGCCCAACCCTAGCCCCTCTGCTCTCAGGCAGCTTGTGGCAATTACATTAAAAACAATCTTTTAGTCTCATATTTTTCTTCTTCGCTTCTTCTCTTCTACCTCCCACTACTCTCTTTACCCGCTCCCACTCTCTACTTATCTCCACATCTCTATGTACCTACCCCATCTCAACTCTCTCAAGCTAGCCTATGTTTCACCTGTCTCATAATACACCCCTCTCCACCCAGCTTGGCTCTCTCTCTTTTTAATGACCTCACTTTTTATAACATACTCTGTGTATACCTCTACATCTCATCCCTCTCTCTAACTCAGCTCTCTCTCCCTCACCTCCTTCTATGTGTCTCACTGCTCTGATTCCATCTCACCTTCATCTTCCTCTTCTCAATCTACTACACCTCTCTCATCCTTATTTTTCACTTTACCTCACCTCTCTATTTCTCCCTTACTTTTTATGCCTCAGATTTCTATACCTCTCTTCAAGTCCTCTCTCTCCCTAACACTCTTCAGCTAACCTCTTCCTCTTCTTCATTTCTGTCTCAGTCTCATTTCCCTAACTACCTCATCTCTAACTATCTCACATCTTTCTGAATACATAATCTCTCTACCACTCCTCTCACCATTTTTTGCAACCTCACCTCTCCATTTTACCTGTTTCTCTTTATAACGTTTTCTTCTACCTCTATTCTCTCACTACCTCACTCTGTTTTAGCTACATCTCTTTTTCAACCTCTGCCTCTTTTACTTTGTATCGTGACCTTCTCTCTCTCTTGCATCTCTTTGCACCTCTTTCTCTAATTCATCTCACACAATCAACATCACCTCTTTTCCTACCTCTCTCCTTTTACAGTCCTCTACCAAACTTCTGTCTCAAGTTTCTTTTCTGCCTCACAACTCTATCTCTGTACCTCACACTCACCTTTTCTCTCTCTGCGTCTGTATTGACTTCTCTTTCTCTCACACTTCTCTATACTTCACCTCTTTTCTCTCTACTCCTCATCTCTTTTTACCCTTCACCTCTCTTTCTCCACCTTTCTCTCTGCCTCACTACTCTCATTAAGTGACCTGTCATTCAGCACATCTTTTCATTGTGCGCCTCTATCTACCTCATTGCTCTTTCGCTCTACCTTATATCTATCTCTATATTTATTTCACTATTTCGCTTTTCTACCAGTCTACGATTACCTCTAACTTTCCCTGCTTTTACCTCTAACATACCTCTCTTTGACCTTATTTTTGTCTCTGTCTCATCCCACAATGAACCTCACTGCTTTCCCTTCCTCTATATTTCATTCTCCATGTCTTTAAACTCTCTGCTTAGCTTATATCTCTAGCTCTCCTCCTCTTTCTACCTCTCAATATGTTTCTTTCTGGATACCTCACCTTTTTCTCTTTACCACACATCTCTTCCAACCTCACCCATCTCATTCCTTGTCTCTTACTCCTTCACTTCACTCGCTATATCATCTTTACCTGTCTTTCCTTCCCCTATTTCCTACCCCCTCCAATTCCTCTTACTGTCTAGACAAAGATGTATACACATAGAAAGAGGAGAGTAGGCACAAGGCAAGGTAAGAAAAGGATGGAGAAAATTATCCAATGAAAGGGAAAATATCATTGGACAAGTGCTTTTATTTTCACTATTGCAACAATAATGGCAGTTGTGAAGGGAGATGTAATCATGATTACAAATACCGAACATGTAAAGCTACAATTCAAAGTGCTATGTGCTTATGTCTTATTTTAATTTTATGCAATTCTACAATAAAAAGCCATCAGGTCACCGTTACCATGTCTTTAATGCAATTTGAGGAACATGGTTCAGACAGTGAATGTCACATAAAAGTTGCAAGTAAAGCAATCTATATAAAGGTGCAAAATGAAATGACATTATCAATGCTTCTTCAATCTTTTTTGGTACTGCTTGACTGGAAGACGCTGCTCAGCTTCAGCTTTTCACTATTTTTGTTTTCCGGCATTTTTTAAATTGAACATATAATTCAATATTGTCTGAAATCGTGAGCTAACTGAAAATGAGTAATACATTAAAAGTTATTCTGAACATGTCTTGCCCTGGCACCCCAGAAATCCGTAAAATGGCGCTGGTAGCATGCATGGCCTTGCAACACTATTGTGATATTACACCGAAATTATTTGTTGTAAGGTGGATACATGCTACCTTATGTTATATTATGTTATGTTATGGTTTAGTATAGTATGGCATGTCACTGGTATTTGTATAAAGCACGAGTCTCTAGGTAGAATTTTAATTTCTGACCTATTTCCAAGCTGTAGTCATAAAAATTTAATTGTTTTCTCAAAATGCCTAAGTATTCCAAGTCAATCCAAAAATATAATTCTCACTTAGAAATATTACCTCTCATTCCCTACTGTGTGTACTTCCCTTTATGAGTTAACAGTCATTTATTTAAAAATATCAGGTTGTGAGCCTCGAGCAATGTTCGTTGCCGCTGCCAGGAAAGACTGAACTATTTCAAACAATAATAAACTTTAAAGCAACAGCAAAGAAAACTCCGGGACTACAGCATAGCCCTCTTATAATTCCTTTAAATTTGCTGTCTTGAAATATTGCAGTTAAATCAACAAACTGCTTCTATGTAACCCCTGCATATCTTTTAGGTTGAAAGGCTTGCAGCGAAGAGAATAGACAGGAAATGCATAAAAGAATGCCAGTGCTTCCAAAGCCATTTGTCAATTCTACATTTCATGCAGTCACTGGTGATTCCTAGAGCAAAAGACAAGCAAACAAAGGTTCATCTCAGCAGAACAGGAAGGCATTACTCAGCTGAATGCTGTGGCAGGTGCTCTTCACCGGGGAGTGATTGATTGATGACTCAGCCAGGAGGCCTGCCCAAAGAAAGCTTTTAAAGTGACAGCGCACAAAAATCAAATATGCTGGTCTAGGTGAACTGACAAAAGAGAAGTTATAATTAATGCCTTTGTCAACATCTGAGAGGGCAGCTGATCAAGTGGCATTATGGCGCAGAACACATAGAACAGTAGATGATGACACCTCAGAACCCTGAGGTGAAAAACAGCCCTCCTGAGGGCTACTCCTCAAAAATATTTTGTTGTGTTTGAGTGCCATATCGTGGCCTACTCTGCTCAAACTAAGCAAACACGCCTCTACCTGTCCTGCACTTGTCCAAATACATTTGCTCCATGGTTCACATTAAATATGTTTAAACAACTTTGTATTTCATTTTCCACAGGGTTTTCTATGTGCGGGTGAAATGGAAGATAGGTCCTACTACTCTGAATTACTTAGAAATAAATCCCACCGTGAACAGATTCAAACCAATTTTGAAAAATAATTTCATAAATTTCAGATTTTTAACATTTTTACAATACATTTCTTTTATAACTTTTTATGACATTATTTGCATAAATCATTTTGACATGATTTTCCATCCATTATAGAAAATATGCATTCATTTGTTTAAAAAAAAGACAATATCACTACACAGTTCAACACATACCCCCATGAGCACTCCAGTATCATACTCCCATTTCACATACCATTCATTCCACATTCCATACATCCATCATACATATAGACTGTTGATGTGTCTAATCTGGTCCTATACACCAGAAGGAGAAAAGAAATTAAACTCCGCCGGTGTAAGGTTGATGCTGTTTTTTTCCGGACTGATGTATGATGGATATATGGAATGTGGAATGAAAGGTATGTGAGATGGGAGTATGATACAGGAGTGCTCAAGGGGGTATGTGTTAAGTGATGTACCAGCGGTGCGATGGGCTTGTAAATAAGCCTCACAGAATCTAAGAAACTTCTATGTGACCACAACACACCAGATATCCCAATACACTTACAATCAGAACAAACATGGTGGCTGAATCCATGCACCCACGCTGTGGAAAGCTAGAAATCCAATGTAAGGGATGAATCAAACTACATGTGGATTAGAAAAGACACAGCAACTGAAATGTTCCAGCTTTTTTGCAACTCAAATCTACACTTTCAGTGGTTTTAACTGAACAATCTGAACTCTAACTAACCCTTTTTGTAAAACATTAACCCTTCCCTCCAGACAGATATCATGAAAGCAAAGTATAGTGTGCCAATAGTAAATAATATAATACTAGATTTCCATTACTTATGTAAATGATTTTCTGGAACCTGCAGAAACACCATATGCATTAGGAAGAACAAACTGCTTTATGTTGACCCAATGAGATGACTGATATGCTTAGGATGAATCGCGTCACAGATTTACCCTGATCAACCTATGTAAATGAGACTTCAAAATTGCTGGGTTTTGAGCACTTTTAAAATACTTTTTCTATTCTGACTAAGGCTGGTAGAGCTATATTATAGCAGTCCACTTGGAATGCATGTTATGCCAATGGGCTCTAGCAACTAATGCACCTCCTTTTTACGTGTTTATAGAGAATCACTTTGCACATGAAATGAAATTTGTACTTGTAAAGCGCACCCATACCCCCAAAGGGGTGTCCAGGCGCTGTACGCATACCGCTGTGGAACCCTTCCTGGCTTTTCCCTGTGAAATGTCCACTCCTGGGCACCCCCAGGGTGAAGCCAGGCATCCCAGCGCTGTTGGGGCCGTTGTGGAGATTAAGCAAGCTATTGCCCAGAGTTGCAGAGTGGGACCCATGATTAGAATAGGCACCGAGGCGAGAATTATCAGGTCCGAGGAAATTGAGCCCAAGACCCGCCGAGGCGGGAATTGAACCCTGGTCCCGGGCCAGATCTCTGCATCAGGGTCTGCCACTCTAAACATTGAGCCACACTTCTCCACATAGAATATAGTTATCATTTATGGATTCCCCAAAGGTAAGACTCCCCTACATTAGACTCCAATTTCAGTGGCGGACGGTAGCTTTACCTGAAAGGGGGGCGAGTTGGAGGCACACACACACATACACTTCACTCACACCCATTCATTCACACACACACACGCCCATTCACAACACTCACTAACACATACACATACAGTCATACATGCACGCATGCACGCTCAAAACATTAAAAAAAAACACATAAAATGTACCTCAACAGCAGTTCTCCGACAGGAAAGCCACGGAGGTCCAAGGAGAATTGTGACTGCTGCCTTTCCTCATTGGCTGATCTTAGGTCAGCCAATGAGGGAAGGCAGCAGTCCCAAGCCTCGGCGGTCCCAGGAGGGTTGGGACTGCTGCCTTCCCTCATTGGCTGATAGCAGTCCCAGTCTCGTCACAAAGTGGGATGGGGTCAGTGAGAATGCTGACCCAATCCCACTCTGTGATGAGGTGTCACTGATTGACATTCAGCCATGGGCACTTCAGGGCTTAAAACTGAAGTGATCAGGTCCGAGGCAATCAGTGACACTCCAGCTGGTCACGAGGGGGAGGGCCTTGAGGCACTTTTGCCAGGCTGAGAAGGTCACACCCACAGGGCTATGAAATGCTCAGCCTGCCAAAGTTCAGCTCAGGCAGCCAGGAGCCTTGGCATTTAGCGTATGTCTAGCTCCTGGCTGCCTGACCTGAACCAGAAGAGTGTCTGTCAGGCTGACCTTTGTTCTTGCCTGGATAAAGTTGTGGGAGTGGCCCCTCAGCCGGTATGGACGGGCCACTGCTGTCCAGTTTTGATTTACTCCCTCTTTAATTCACAAATGAATAACAGTATGGTAAAATGCCCTGAGATTCGAGGTATGCATGTGTGCACTAGGTGAGTCAAGACAGGCATTGTACAAGAACCAGTGGCATAGGCACCCAAGTATCATCAGCTAAATATAATCACAAAGGTAGTGAGAACTGTTGCACTATCAGGCCCGGCTGTTGCAGGAGCTCACGGAGAAACAAAATGATGGATGTTGTCATGTCTCAGCTCCACAGATACCAAGTCTCAGTACTTTGCCCCATCTGGTCCGCCCTCGACTACATTGAGGGTAGGCCTGTGCCCTTTGACACATAGGGTACACTGCATCACTTAAGTTAGTCGTTTAAGGCCCAGGGCGTGTAGCAGCAGAAACTCTTGTGGACTCTACAATGTTGCCTCAGAAGGAAAGGTGTAATAAGGCCTTGTCGTGCTTACCTGCAAGTTCACACTTAGATGCGATCTTATGGGTGCAGATTGACCTTTTGGCTTCCACGAAGATTCTCGAATTTTGAAGGATTCGCAGAACTTCGAGGTTCCTGTGCTATGTTGGATGGAGCCCGAGATGAAAGGGGTTTCCGCTCAGGTCTAATTGCTAGTCAATCAAGTTCAGAGGCAAGCAGAGCATTAGCATTGCAGCACTTCAGGAAACAGGAGATTTCCGGAAGTCAACTCACAACTGGGTAAGTGGCCTATTTGAGACTGGCAGATGGAGCATAAAGGTGTTCTCAAGCCTGAAAAGGAATCTTAGTTTTTGAAAGAGCCAAGTACAGGTTCTTTGTTTGTTTTTCCTGATACAGACATTGATATTTTAACCTCTGAGAGAGGATTTCTTCTCAGAGGATCGGTGCTGGTAACTGAATTTTCACTTTTGACTCTGAAGTATGAGAAAGAACTGGGATACTTCTCTAGAGAGGAGAGAGACTACAAACTATTTGAGCATTTGTACCAGAAATTTGAACTAAGTAGATTGTGGATTGACCTTAGAAAGAGGAGAAGTTACGATCCTGGAATGTTTGATATTCTCACGCAGTCCACCGGTAGATAAGTAATAGTTTGAACCATAATGATTCATGAAGAAAGAAGCCTTAAAGAGATGAGTTGTGTATTATTATACTAAAAACTGTTAAATCTGTACTAAACTGAGAATCACAAATCTTGTGAATATCTGTTATTATCTGGCAGAAGTTACCTCTATACCCACGCATACACCCAATTCATTTAAATCCCTCAACTAGGTGAAGGTATTGTTTTTTCTTCTTAGTTGCATTTCAGCACAACTTCTCACTAAGATAGGAATTAATCTGGTTATTCATCTACGAGTGCATGTGAAATGAGGGAAGAAAGAAGAGTGACCCATCATTCTTGTCAATAGGATCTTCTCACTACCTGGTGTTCCCTCCTTAAACTCCTCCCACACATCTTGTGGAAACGGTGGTGAGTGGTTGCATTCTGCTCCCACATACTTATCTGGGTCTTGATAGAAGGAATGCTTTCCAATTAGTTGTCTTTTTGCTCACTGCGCCACTCCAGAGAGAGATCAACCATGTGTCAATTAGCCTTGATCCATCTCGATAAGGAAAATCCAGCCTGAATTGAAAGGATATGACTCCTCTTCATAGGAACACAATGAACCACAGGAATGCTTGTTGTTGAATACCATTAGAGACATGCAGCGTGAGTCCTGTGGCATTATCAATTATGGGACCCACATTTTGACATAACCCTAGCACTTTTGGTGCCCCATTGAGAAAAAAGTCAAAAAGCGATATGGTGTGCAGCCAATTAATAGCAACACAATTTCACCAGCTATTGAGGGCTGTTGAGTTATCAGTAGCTAGCATACATACAATCAATCAATCAATCAATCAGGGTTGGTAAAGTGCAACTACTCACCCGTGAGGGTCTCAAGGCACTGGGGGGTGGGGGAGCGGCTCCGTTGATTGCTGGGGTCACCCGAAAAGCCAGGTCTTGAGGTCCTTCCTGAAGTTGGGCAATGTGGGAGATTGCCGGAGGTGGAGGGGGAGGGTGTTCCAGGCTTTGGCTGCGAGGTAGGAGAAGGACCTTCCTCCCATTCTAGTCTTGGTGATACGTGGGACGGTGGCCAGTGAGATCTGGGCTGATCGGAGGTGTCTTTTGGGTGCATGGAAAGAGAGGCGGCTGTTCAGATATGCGGGCCAGTGTTGTGAAGGGCCTTGTATGCATGGGTGAGGAGTTTGAAGGGTATTCTTCTTTCGACTGGTAGCCAGTGGAGATCGCGGAGGTGTTGAGTGATTTGACTGCGACGGGGGATGTCAAGGATCAGTCTTGCTGTGGTGTTCTGGACAGTCTGGAGTTTGCGAAGGAGATTCTTGTTGATTCCAGTGTAAAGAATGGCATAAGGAAACTTACCATATTGTAGGCAGGAACCTGGTAGCATGTAGAAAGGGAATGGAGTTATGAAGGCAGGGATAGTGGGTAAATATGCAACAGGGATTTGAGATAACACTCAAAAAATCTTTTAATAAATGGTATTAAAAGTTCCAAGCCATAAAAATCCCCCCCCACATAGGAACATAGCTTGCCGTGAAGGATCAGTGTGGCGTATTCCTTTCCTACTGACCGAAGTGGCCATAAGTTGTATAGCATATACCAAAAGTGTCCATCAAATTGTGCTTTCATTCAGGAATATGGCCACAATGTAAATTAGTCAGACTGGGTATAATTTCCAGTCCATTGGGATGCACGTTCAGGGCTTATGGTGGGTGTAATGCAAAAACAACAGTTGATGGACAGAATGCAGAACAATGTCATACATTCACCCCAGTACAGAGATCTGGGCCTAAATCCATCGTTTTTTTGCTCACCATGCCATTCCAGTTTGGACCCAGCCATATGCAAATCAGTCTTGACCCTGTGCCTCATGGGAACAGTCCAGCCCGAACTGCCAAGCCAGGTCCTCCCTGGACTGGAAACAAGCATCCTAGGACCGGTTTCGGGGTTTCACCCCTCTTCAGCCAGGATAGCTTGATTCCAGTGGCATGGAGAGCACGGGACCCACGTCTGGGCATACCCGTCCCACTCGGGGTGACAAATGCAAAAACAACAGTTGATGGACAGAATGCAGAACAATGTCATACATTCACCCCAGTACAGAGATCTGGGCCTAAATCCATCGTTTTTTGCTCACCATGCCATTCCAGTTTGGACCCAGCCATATGCAAATCAGTCTTGACCCTGTGCCTCATGGGAACAGTCCAGCCCGAACTGCCAAGCCAGGTCCTCCCTGGACTGGAAACAAGCATCCTAGGACCGGTTTCGGGGTTTCACCCCTCTTCAGCCAGGATAGCTTGATTCCAGTGGCATGGAGAGCACGGGACCCACGTCTGGGCATACCCGTCCCACTCGGGGTGACAAATGCAAAAACAACAGTTGATGGACAGAATGCAGAACAATGTCATACATTCACCCCAGTACAGAGATCTGGGCCTAAATCCATCGTTTTTTTGCTCACCATGCCATTCCATTTATGGTGGGTGTAATGCAATATATTTGAGCCCTACCAGCTTCTGCCTGTGGCATTACTTAATGGCTGGTGCCGGATACATACCGATCCCCAGGAGATTCTAGCCCATGGCAGGATAAGTACTCTGGAATCCCTTGCCTAGCCTTTGAGGCTATGTCATCTTTGTATGTGTGCTGCATAACAAAGCACACATGCAAATAGAGAAAATAACAAAGAGAAATAAAGATATTTCACCTCGTTAGGCAAGTCACAGGCAGGCAATCAATCAATCACGTGTTTGTTAAGCGCGACTACTCACCCGTAAGGGTCTCAAGGCGCTGGGGGGGGGGAGAGGGGGGTGCAGGTTCCAGTCCATCAAGGAGGGGGTCTGTTGAAGAGCCAAGTTTTGAGGTTTCTCGTGACGATGGAGAGTGATGTCTGTCTGAGGTGGAGTGGTAGAGCGTTCCAGGCTCTGGCCCGATCTTGTCTTTCTGGTGCGGGGGACCACGGCGTAGGAGAGCTGGGCTGATCGTAGGGTTCTTTGGGGTGCATGGAATTTGAGTCGGCTGTTCAGGTATGCTGGTCCGGTGTTGTGGAGGGCCTTGTGTGCATGGGTAAGAATCTTGAAGGTGATTCTAGCCTCGATGGGGAGCCAGTGGAGTGTGCGCAGGTGCTGGGAGATATGGCAGTGTTTTGGCAAGTTGAGGACCAGTCTTGCGGCGGCGTTCTGGATGTTTTGTAGCTTGCGGGTGAGGTTTTTGTTTATTCCGGCGTAGAGTGCGTTGCCATAGTCGAGTCTGCTGGTGACGAGGTCGTGAGTGACAGTCTTTCTGTGCTCGAGGGGGATCCATTTGAAGGTCTTACGTAGGAGGCGGAGGGTGTGGAAGCAGGAGGATGCGACGGATTTGATCTGGCGGTCCATTTTGAGCTCGGAGTCCAGGATGATTCCATTTGGTACATCTGTTCGTAACTATGGGTTTGCTTCACAATTTATTGGTGAATGCACCGGGAAGGCACATGCACCACCCATAAAATGCCTACCTGATGCAAAGTGAAGCAAGGCAGCGCAATGCTCTGTGTTACTTTTCCTCACAAAGCCACGCAAATCAATATTTCTGTGGCTTTGTAAATTTTTGTTGGGGGTGCAGCAAAAAAGTGATGCAAACCCGACGCAAAATCTTTGTAAATATGGGACTAAGTTAAAAAAGCATGTATGAATTTTATGTACAAATTTTTCAGAGCATTTGGTAGAGGGCCAGGTAAGGCCCAGGTTTGAATTTTCTGTTGAATTATTTTAAACTATACAATAGTTTGTATGTTTCCTGTGCTCTTGGCATTTTGAATGTCAAAAGCTGCTCTTTATGTGGTATCACAAAGAGTTCATTTTATTTGCAATATATGGCAATCGTCAATATTATCAGTAAAAGCCGCTGGTTAAAAATCTGAAAGTACTGATACAATTGCAGTATGTCAAACTTCTGCTATGTGGTCATATGTGAAGAAACCTCTGGGCAGAAAGGGGAATGGGTACACAAGAGTTGATAGCTGGGTGGGAAACACATGATTCCGGCCTGATCACTTGTCTACTCTGTATCCATCCGCCAAGACATCATGCAAATATGATATGTTGAGCAGGACAAATCAGCAATGTACTTTGATAAATGTAATTTGCTCGAACTGCCATGTTTTTGGAAGCCAATGATTCTCAAATTGCAATTATCGATTTTTTAGTGATCGTGGATACGAGAAACAGCTTGCCTACTTAAACACGTTTTTTTACTTCCAGGAACAATAAAAAACGCTTCGTTTAAACGGTTTATTTTATAGTGTTGATCCCGACCCTTTAATAATGATAAGAGTTTTATTAGCCATTATTTTGATCCAAATGTGTCCAGGCTATTGTATATTAACTGCTACCTCCCTCACCGCACACCTTTTTGTGCTTCATGGCATTGTTCGCCTTTACAAAAACCTTTAAATAATTGAAATTTAATGAACCAAAAAATTGAACTTTTTAAAAAGTCGGCATACAATAAGGAAATAATAGGCACAAACATAATGCTGCATCTGCGGCCACAGGCCTACTATTACGTTTAATTAATGTAACTAAATATTTAAGTAGAAGAGGTGGGTCTCTTTCAGGTACAGAAAGTTGTCCTTGCCTCCAAACTCCTGGAAATATCAAATTGCCTATTCCCTTTCTCTATATGACCCTTTTTTCTTATTTCAAATAAATGGTTCTAAATAAATGGCGGCAGTCTTTGAACCGTATGCCATTTTTAAAAAAGATCCCCTTCAGTAATTTTACTCGTTCTGTTCTTAGGGATGCTTGAATTCATTTGTCTGCAGTGTGCAAAAATGGGTTATATATACTGAAATCAAATTAGAATTACAAAACGTTTTTCTTTTTTTAACTGAAAACTATAGCTGAATCAGGATAAAAAAAACTATAGTTGTTTTATCCCGAAAAGGCTTGCATGCATAATGATCCATGAAAAGGGGCGGGGTTCTTTGATCACAACTGTCAAACACTTACACCATGTTTTTCTTTTTTTTTCTTTTTGCAAAGAAATGGAAAGGGAATGCAAAACCCGGTGTCACTTAATATGCGTGCGTTTGTGCTAAGTGTTGACAAAATTGTTGAAAATCAGTCAAGGTACTTCCATCAAAAGCGTAACTCACTTCACCGCTGAGAGATGGATGGCTTCCCTCTCAAAGCAGCACTTCCGCATGCTGTCAGAGCAGTGCCATTTGTTCAAGGAGGGGGGAACTCACTCCAAACTCTCATCACCCATCCCAAGTGCTCTTTCCTGCTGACTGTCGGGATTTAGTTGAAGCCAATACTTGTGCCTTTGACACAGTCTTACCACAATTGAGTGTTTTAATAAGTTAAAACCATTATATGACAACAATTAACAATTAAATAAAAGATTACCTATTATTACCAATGAAATACAGCATAAATACACTTGATCATATTTATAGATCATTCGAAGCTAAAACTAATAAGAACAAATGACCATGAATTACTACATGTGTTTTGGAAATTGGAGTATACAAAAATGAAAGAAACATACCCCCTTCCCCCACACACACACACATACACCTCGGAGGGCTGATTAAAGCATGCTGTCTTTGACCAAGAACACCCATGTTTGGAATGACATTGTCTTAGGTTAAAACATAGCCATACTTCTAAAAGATTTCAGTCCCTTATGTGACAATGTTGGGTCGCAAACCCGTTGTGTGTTTTGCACATCAACTGGTTTAGGATCCGCCTGATTTTGCCTGATGTACATATCAGTTGCAGTGCAAAACCACCACTGGTAGGGAGTGGCATCAACTACTGCCTCATTATTAGTCAAGAGGTAGAATATTTTGTCAAGCATATCTGGTCACTTAAAGGGAAACGAGCTTCATTAAAAAGTCAACATTCAGTGAATGATCTCAAGGGAACATGCAGTGTTCCTCTGGATCACTCCCTTCTCTCCCCTCCGACACCCAGACTAGGCATTAAGAAAGTGATCGCTGTCCATCACAGATACCTTCTGCTTTACAAATGGCTACTGACTGATTTGACTGATTAGTATTTCATCAATGGTTTGTGATGGCATTTCAGGTCACAAACTATTGATACATTACTTTGCGACTCATTAGGAAGCAGGTGATGCCTCTTTCACGCCCCCTCCACCTACCTGTTCACAAGATGACATAAAGTGAGCTTTGCAAGTCAGAAAAACATTTTTGACTCAAAGTAGCGTTTGTAAATTGAGACTCCCTGTTTTGTGATCACAAAGCCTATGATTTCACAAGTTATAAGCTTTGCAACTGCAAAATAGTTCTGTAAATTGAGCCCTTAGATTTTGAATCAAAATCACAGTACCCTCAAGTGACATTGCTTATGTGAAGGTATACACAAACTGGTTGAGCCAATCAAAATGCTTACAATGCTGGTTTCAAATGCTATAGCTTGTCTGCATTTTAAGTTACCTGAGATTGTGAAGCAAGCGCATGACCAGACAGGTACACTGACGTGTATCTACCTATATTAGGTCAGCTTAGAGACAGCATTGGTAATAGCTCTTTTGTGAATATCTTGCAAAAGATCATCAATAATAATTATTCAAACTCTTTAAGTCACTCTCGGGACTCAAGTATGTTTGCCATTTCTTGCTATTATTGCCACTGAGGGTGGTGGCAGAAGATCACAGGGTACCAGCTATTATTTATTAATCATGTATGAAAGGGGTGAGAACATACCAGATGGAGAAGGTTGTGGTGGAGATCTTCCCATGGTAAAGTATAGGGAAAAGTAAAATAGCTTATTAAACTTGAAAAAAATAGTAATGATTTTATGTTAAATAATAACATAAATGAATGTTATATATTTATTTTAAATCCAGAAAAAAATAAACAACATGTTACAGCATTAATAACAATTTAAATATTTTTTTAAAATTATTTTAAGATATTACATTAAATTAAAATTATTTTTCAGTTGTTTACATTAAAAAAGAAAATTTCCAACTTGAATTTAAAAAAGTATTCTTTTTGTAATGGGATGGGTTTATAGTGATTAAAAGTAATTTAATTATATTTTAATAATAAATAATGCTACATTAAGTTTTCAATTCAATTTTTTTTAATTGAAATATGTTATGTAAATATTTTTATATTCTAGTTATTGCCGAAGGGGTTTTATTTTGAGTCCCTACCGCCATTATTTTCTATGGGAGGGTGTTGCATACCAGTGATTGGTCATGTGTGGTGCTGGATGTACCCCTGGTCTGCGCCGGAGTACATTTATTACTGTTACAGGTCCTTTTTGGCTGTAGTAGATTTAGAAGTGCTGTTTGTGAATTGGAATAGTCTTACGTTTTTGTGGATGGGTGCAGGTCGCTCCTTAAACCCCTCTACAAACCTACCTAAACCTCTCCTTAATTCTCACTTAACCCCTCCTTTTTAGTAGTAAGTACTCCTCATTATCCGCCACTCCTGCCTGTCCCTCCCGCATTTACTACTAAAACATATATTTGCATGTTCGGAAATTCTGCAGTCGGGTGGGGTAAATCTCTGCCCAGAAAAAGATAGGAGAGGTCGAGCCTCTGCCCGTAGGTTTGTGAGTACCACTTTGTAGTGCGTTAGTAGTACTACTATAGTTCTACTAAACATATTATAAAATGCAATTTGTGGATAGGCATGCTAGTGTCTTCAGATGAAAGACTATTTCTAGAGTGATGCGTTTATAAAATCTCTTCTTTTTGTAGACATACACACCTTACTAAACATATACCTTGCCCATTACTCAGGAGAACTTAGTGGCTGATTACTGAGATCAGATACGCCAAAAATCCTGGTCTGACAGCTTCCTAATTGCCACCAGAAGCTAGATAAGTAGAGGGTAAACGATCACAACCAACAAATGTCTGTAAGACATAATGATCCCACATAGCACCACAACCCCACTGACTTTCTCTTCTCTTTAAATACATTCTTTGGGCTGTTGCACCAAGAGACAAAAGATATTACTGTACCTACACCAAAATAATAGATATTGGTCTGTTACAAGAGACTCCTATACCGAATCCCGACTCTCTATGACTAAAATGGGATGTATGACGATACCACGCATGCATTACATCGCATGCCATTAGATAGCGGTTTTAACAACGCAAGTCGTTACAACGACTTGCGTTGGAGGGCGCTGGACTTAGGAGTAGTTTAATTTACTATTCCAACTCCAGCCTACGTACAGTAGGGAAGGTGTTGGATAGTAATTTAAACTACTCCTTGTCCTATAGCGCCTCCAGTGCAAGTCGTTGTAACGACTTTCGTTGTAAAAACCGCAATCTAATGGCATGCGATGTAATGCATGCGTTCTAAAGGTTGTTTCCCCTAAAATGTGACAGGGTAATTACAGTCAACCGCAGTGGTGTATCCTAAATGCAAGCAAATACTAATACCAGTCCACAAAGAAACTGGTGTCACTATACTTATAAGGAAAAACATGCCTCATAACATACCACATACATGGGCAGATCCATATGGTAGGTATGGAGTTGTCAAAATCAAAACCATGGATACTGTATTATGCATTGGTTCAGTCTATGCCCCCAATACTGACAACTTTCTTTCTCTAAACCAACAATCATATTGACAGAAATCAGATCACAAAACGTAGTCATTATGGGGGGTTGTCACATTGCTTTTTATCCCATATAATACAAAACAGCCCCTATAGACTGAGAAAATAATAATTACAAAGCCATTTTCACAGATGGTATGTAATGTTTTCAGTCTAATAGATATACTGTTCTTAACACATACCAGGGAACAATAATATACATTTTTATTCAACCCACATGGTACTAAATCCCAAAATGACTTTTTCTGGCACTCCAAATAATATTAAATAAGGTGTCTCAGTGTGAAATATGTGAAGGTGGAATGTCAGACTAGCCAATGGTCCAGCTAGAATTAAAGCTAGGACATACCTACCCACCTCTAACAATGTGTTGTATGCATGCATATAAATACAAGGCTCCCACTGGCAAAGACAAATTAGGTTCACAATATTAGTCCAATCTTTGATACTTTCAAGGATAGACTATGGAAATGCACTTTATTTAGGGGCCCCAATGGCAGTAATCACGAAACTGCAAACGGTCCAAAATTGCGCGGCCAGACTATTGCTTGGAACGTCCAATCGCCACTCGGCTAAACCAGCCCTTCGTGCCCTTTATTGGCTCCCAGTGAAGGAAAGAATTAGTTTTAAGGCCCTCTGTGTAATCCACAAGTCTTTGCAGGGGAACGGGCCTCCCATAAATTCGACTATGTTTCGCCACTACAAGGCTAACAGGAAATTGCGCTCGGATGACCTTCACTTGGTTGAAGTCTCAAGGATTAAGAGGGCCAGAAGTGGCGGCCGGCTTTTCTCTCATAATGCGGCCAAACTCTGGAATGCACTGCCACTTCATTTACGCAGGGAACCTAGCTACCCTGCCTTCCGAAAGCAACTGAAAACACTGTTGTTTCCCTAAGTATCTCTGTCAGTGGTCACTAGTCAAGCCCAGGGCTGGGAGGCCCCCGGGTAGCCATGTTCTATATAAGTGTCTTTTCATTTCATTTCATTTCATTACAAAGCAGAAAATGAATCTACAGAGAAGTCGGTCGACATACCGGGCAGCAGGAACATCTATTTAGAGGGGCTTGATAAAGCAAGACTTGGTCATAGGGCTTTTATCATAGTGCCCGTACAAATCAAAGAAGAATTGAACAATCAAAAAAAGTATACGGTAGCCAAAAAAGGGACTCTCCACATTGCGTTTATGGATCTATCCTCGGCGTTTGACAGAGTAAATAGATCCAAGCTCTGGGAATCGTTATTAGCAATGGGTATGGACAAAAATATAGTGTCCTTTTTATCTGACCTGCATAGTGATCTTTCAGCCGCAGTACGATTTGACTAAGTGGGTAATTTGACACAGAAGATAGATGTAAAAAGAGGAGTCAGACAGGGATGTATTCTGGCCCCTCTGTTATTCACTCTTTACATTAACAAGTTAGACTTGGTCTTGTGTGGAGCGGCCGAGGATATTCCTCATGTGGGGGATCGTTTGATCCCAGCATTGCTTTACACCGATGACGCGGCCCTACTGGCATGTACTGCTGTGGGGCTTCAGCGCCTATTATCCTCGTTTGCCGACTTTATGGGTTCTCTGGACCTAAATGTTAATTTTTCTAAATCACATGCTATGAGTCTGGGAGAAAAGACCAGTAAAATTAAGACGTTTGGTTGTGATGGAAATGAAATAACCAGGGTCCCCTCATTCCCGTACCTTGGTGTCTTATTCGATAAGAAGTGTTCTTGGGTCCCACAGAGGAGGGCAAAAAGAACAGCCATGGCCCGTTCTGCTGGTTCAATACTTGACTTTGCTCGTAGGCTGGGCGCAAAACCTATGAAGGCAATGCTTAATGTATATAAATCTAAGTGTATAGCCATTGCCAATTACGGCTCTGACATCTGGGGGTTCATAAATTGCCCTGAGATCCAAACTGTAGAAAACAAATTTTTAAGAAACCTGCTCTCAGTCCCCCAATCCACATCCTCTTATATAATACATGAAGAACTGGGAATTGGCTATGTGACCGATGTAATTAAAATGTCCCCCTTTCTCAAATGGATCTCGATCTGGTGTACTCCAGAATTAGAACTAAACAGGAAGATCATTAGAGATTGTATGACTCTGGACAGGGCTGATAGGATCCCATGGCTTAATTACGTGAAAAGTTCCGTAAGGAAACTCGGTCGCCCAGACGTTTTCGATAAACCAGAAAAAGTATGCAAAAGGGATGTGGGTTAGGGAAAGTCTGCATTTTTGCGTTTTGCAACTGCAGAAAGAGAGGCTGTAGAGTTATTAAAGCCTACAGTCCGAACCCACCAGATCTTAAAAACTTCAGGTATGTTAGAGCCCTATTTGGATATAGTCACTAAACCGAGACATCGCTTTCTATTGACTAGATTGAGGTTTAACCTCCTACATTTTTTGTTGGCCGAGCCCTTGGGTTGGAGCAGGCAAGAGGATCTGGGCCCTTGTTCCTGCGACAATTTCTCAAGGCATGACACTATGCACTTTATGATGTTCTGCGATCACTACCTGCAACTGCGGAAGCGTTTTATTTTTCCAATTTTAAAAAACAAAGGCTTCTTGCAGGTTAGACCGGCCCTAGTGTATCTGCAGATGTTGAACAGTCCCTGGGAAATTTTTAATATTGCTAGTTTTTTAGTCGCAGCAGTCAGAGCAAGAAAAATAGAAAGTAATTCTTTATGTATTTGATCTATTATGTGTTCTTCTGTCGTTCACCAAACACCTGATGTTTTTAAGATTGTATCAATTTTCTTGTGTAGTAGATTTTCTCCTTTTTAACTATGTACGTTGTTTATTTTAACATGGAATTTTTAGCCCTGTATTTTACTATTGATGGTCGATGAATGTTACATATTTTATCTTTTTGGATTAGTATGTATTTTATATGCTTTTATGATTTTGATTGATCGAATAAAGCAATTTTGACTGACTGACTGAACAATCAAACGAATCTCTTACTACCGAGTACTCAAATAAGACATCATCAGCAATACAAAAACAGGCAGAAATGATAAAAGCTGTGTTGAATTCTTTTTTCATGTCCAAAGCTGAAAGAAGATGGGTTAAAGCGAGAATACACCACTATGAGGCAGGCAAAAATGCTGGAGGTGGAAGAATATTAGCTTTCAAGTCAAGACTGATTGCCATTCCTGCAGTAACTCTACATGGAAGCTTTTATCCCTTATAGTGCAATTTCCTAAACTATTGCATCATTTTATGAAAATCTATACAATACGGTACACTCAGACACGTTAGATATGGAAGAGGCATTTTTGAGACCTTTATGCATACCCTCATTACCCTTACTAGGAAGATCATTCCTTGAGGAGGAATTTACCCTAGATGAACTACAAGAAATGATTGAGAATCTACCCACTTGCAAATCTGCGAAGGATGATGGCTTCCGGGGGAGCTTGATAAAATAGAGCTGCACCATTATTATTAGCACCAAGGCTATATGCTTCCTACAAAGAAGCAGAGAATACATGTTCACAGGGATGTATCACAAATAAAGCAATAATTTCCTTCTCCCTATTGATGAGAACGACTCTTTAGAATGTGGAAGCTACAGTCTGATATCGTGGGTTAATATAGACATAAATATCTTATCAAAACTTTTAGCACCAGATTATGGAAAGTCGTTCCCTTGCTAATCCATGACACACAAGTAGTATTCATCCAATTCCCCCTCCTCCAGGAACCATAAAAGCCTTGCACATCTTCTCAGTTCATCACATGATCTCACAATGAGACAACTGCACTGTCTTTATATGCAGAGAATGCATTTGATCATCTTGAAAGGAAATACCTTTTTAGAACACTAGTGCAATGACTTTAACTCCAAAGTAAAATGGTTTTATGAAAAACCAGTAGCACAGGTCAATTGCACTTTTACACAATTCTCCATATTCTTGTTCCCTGGTATGTGTTAAGCACCATATATCTGTTAGACTGAAATCATCACATACATCTGTAAAATGGCTCTGTCATTATTATTTTGTCAGTCTATAGAGGCTGTTTTGTCTCATATTGGATCAGTAGCAATGTTTTAATTCCCTGCAATGACTATGTTTTGTGATCCAATTTCTGTCAATATGCTTGTTAGTTTAGAGAAAAGTAGTACTACAGTAGTAGTATTTACTTACCACAGAATTCACTTCACAAATAGACTAGTGTAAATCTCCACCTATCCAATCTTTTCTATGGGGGCATCTTTGCATATGCAAGTTTACTACTTAGGGGCCGATTCCGATGTCGGACGGACCTCTTGTCATCGGTTCCAGACCTGCAAGTAGGATGCGATCGAACCCTGTTTGGTCCCAATCCTATACTTAACAGTGGGAGCATGCATTCCGAATGGAATGCATAATCGCATCATTGAGTGCAGAGGTGCAGTTCATCCCTGAACCCGGTGGCAGGCACCCCAAGGTGCCTGCCACGGGGTGCAGGGATCAACAGGGGGGCACCGATGGTGCCCCCTAGGCCGCCATTCGGTGGCCTCGCAACCATGGAGGCCCTGCTGGGGGCCCCCAAAGACAATTTCCCAATGCCTTTCTGTGCAGGAAAGGCCGTCACAAAAAGGAAGTGGGAAACTGCCCTCACACTCCCTCGGCCGGAAAGAGCCAGCCGGGGGAGTACTGAAAGGTTTCCGGATGGCAGACGGGTTATCCGAGCCCGTCGGAAGCCATCCGGAAAACTGAGTCAGATTCCTTTCCAACCGAGCCCATCGGAATGGCTCAGTCAGAAAAGAATCCGAACGGGCAAGTCCAATGCGGTTATAATGGGTCCGACCGAGGGTCGGAGCCATTCCTAACCGCATCGGAATCAGCCCCGAAGTAGTAAATTTGAGAGGGACCAGGGGGACTGGCTATAAAAGGGGTCTACGTACTACTAAAATGGAGGGATTTAGGTAGGTGAAAGAAGGATGAAGAGCAGGCCTTGGCAAAATGTAAATTGCACCCGCATAATTCACATAATTAAGTTCCAAAATTATGTTTTTGTTTGTTTTTGTTTGTTTTGTTCTGCATTTAAAATAAACATATAAAATAAAGTTCATTAATATTTAACATGAACATCCTTTTAATAATTTTCCTAAAGTTGAGTAAACTTTTAAAAAACAGAGGGGCATATTACCAAGGATGTGCTATAATTATCGCAAAGCGCACTTAGCGCTGTTTTTTTTATCGCTGGATTACATCGCGGAGGTAACGCGTTATTATCAACGCTTATCTCCAAGGCGATAGAAAATCCAGCGATAGCGGCGAAACCCAGCAATAGCGCGCGAAATCCAGCGATAAATTCCACGCGCTAATGTAAAGCTTGCTAATAGGCAGGTGAGGACTTGTGTTTGCGACTGTTTTCAGTAGCTTTTAGTTGGGAACGCCTACTTTGCATGAAGCTGTCGCTAACAGCTGTTAGCGACAGCTTGCTAATAGGGCGATAAAAATATCGCCGCTTTAGCGGCAAAAAGTGCCGCTAAAGTGGCGATACTGCCCTTGATAATATGCCCCAGAGGGAAATCTCTGCTGCGATAGTGGAAAACTGTACATACATTTGAAAAGTTATGAGTAGTAACGTTACACTTTTAACTTAATTTTGAAATGTATAAATGTAATTATTAAATATATTTAATTAAATTCAAAATATTTTTTAGAGCTGTATTAATAAAATAACACCTAAAGTAAAATGTTTGTGTTCACATATATATTATAAATTACTAAATGTAATTTATAGAATTAATTTATATTATGTCACTTTTCTTTCTTTTAAAACTATGGTTATAGTTATTTGTAAACACTTTATTACAATATTTTATCTTAAAATATTTATTTTTTATTTATAAATCTTTTTATCATTAAATTGCATCTATATTTTTTTTCAAAAAGTTGAAATAAATAAATTAATTGTAACATTATTTGCTATGGCTTTCTATTTTAAGTCCCTGCCTCCATTATTTTCTCTGGAAGGGTGTAGCTGTATCAGTGGTGATGTGTGTTGCTGAGCTTACTCCAGGTCTTTTTTGGCTGTACCAACTTTACACTTTATAGTAAATGTACATTCGGAACTGCTGAATACCCAAACATAGGAAATTTACTACAAAGTAAAAGAGTACATTTACATGTGAAGATTTACTTACATGTAAAGTCACCTTTTTGAATATGCCACATTAGACCAGATGTACTAAACTCTTGTTGCAAAATACCATTTGCAATTAGCAACCACCATGCTATTTTGTGAACCGACCTATGTATTTATAGGTCGGTTAGCAAAATTCCCAATTTTTAGTGGCTCACAAAATGACTTACCTCATGATAATAATGAGGTAGGTCAGAATCTGCTACCAACTAGGAAAGACAGCCATCACAGAGGGATGCAGACCATAATGTCTGTGATTGCTTTTAAATAGAGCAATCTTTATTTTTTTTTAGGCTCAGCCTGTTTTCCTCAAAGGAAAACAGGATGTATTCTTAAAAATTGAATTGTTTAACTCAGAGTTTTTAACATTCTCAAAGGGGAATGGGACTCTTGGCATTACCATAAACTAATGTAGCCAGTGAAGTTTTAATGTTTTGCAACCGGATTTCAGTCGCAAAACATTAATATATGCCATTCTGATTTGGTATTTGGAAGGAATGGCTTAAACACCCACCTTCCAAATACCAAAGCAGAATTCAGTTGCAAACCCAAATTGCGAACTGGTAACAAGTTACCAAATCGCAATTTAGGATTTGTACATGAGAAAAATAATTTTTGCGATTGCAACCTACCCGATTCTGTGAATCGGCTGTTTGCGACAGCAAAATTGCTTCGAACATCTGGCTCTTAGTGTTTTGTTGAAAGCAAATATAAATTCTGCTATACTTACCCAAATTACAATAATGGGAAATGGTGTGCAAATCGAGAAAAGATGAATGGAAGATGATGCACAATGTAACTGACCAGGAAGATAAGGGACGGCTTATTCGGGGCAGAGGGAGGAGGGGAATAGATTTAGTTTTAATTTTTCTCTATTACATTGTGAGATATCTTTAAGACTTTTGAATGATAGGCAATTAAAAAAATGACATGTAAGATTAATGTGAATAGTATACTTGATGCTCAGACATATGGA
The DNA here is from genome assembly GCA_963921515.1 of Calotriton arnoldi. Lineage (NCBI taxonomy): Eukaryota > Metazoa > Chordata > Amphibia > Caudata > Salamandridae > Calotriton > Calotriton arnoldi. The sequence goes on along the minus strand of CAWUFW010003655.1, from coordinate 7,425 downwards.
GCCATGCCTTCTCACATTAAGTTCAAGATTGGGAATTGAATGTTCTTGATCTGAAACAGTGGTATTAAAATAAACCCAAATGAAGAATAATTGAAAAAAAATAAAGTGGAATGTAGGACAAGAACATGATGCGTAAATAGAAAAACTGTGGTAAATGGCCTGGTAAATCTAGATGTCATAGGTTATTCTCTATTGCAGCAACCTGGAATGGAGTGGTATGACCACCAGGTGTCAATAATTATAGGCCCTGAATTACCACTCCAGTTTTAACAGGTGATTCCTAATGTGTTCTTAAGAATAGGAACAATATTTGGATTCCAAATTACATTAAAAAACTCTTGCTTGAATAAATTCTAGACCTCCTCAAGGTGACATTCTTCTTTTGTAGATGGCGTGAGAGTTTTCTTCAGTTTACTGAGGTATATATTTGATCAGTAGGCTCCAAAGACAGAGATAATTTGGTTCATTTTCATCAGCTATTCAGCTGTGAATACATGCACAAATAACTCAAGAGGGCATGAATGGTATATTTTTTTTGATTTGTGAAAATGGTGTGCTAGCATACAACTGACGGGATTTTCTACAATATTGGTGTCTGAACACCCCCATTAAAAAGGATCATTAAGTCCCTGAGTGTTACATTTTGATTTCCCACCCTAAGGCTACATATCCCTGAAATTATAGAAGGCAAAACATTTAAGTAATGGTACTTCTATTAAGCATACACTACATGACATCCTTTTAGCTATCCTTATGTTAACGAGGGTTCTTACACAGATGGCAAGTATTTTCAATCTTGTCTTCTCATGTCCGACAACTGTCCAATGCAAACCACCCATACACCTGGACTGGTGCAACCACTTTGCCCTATCTCGCTGCTCAGTGTTTTACCAACAAACCAAGATAAACACAAAAAAGAAGACCAAATCTTCATATCTTTCAAAGACTTATCGATAGATAACCTAATGCCTAAACTTATCTGTCACCCTATCAACTCCACATACAACACCAATGCTCTTCTAACAACTTCAACACCTTGTTTGGGAAATCTATGTCAACATCCACACCCCAATTAAAACGCGCAAGTGCAAGTCAAAGCCTTTGGCATCCTGGTACTCTAAAGACCTTGCTAATAATAAACAAATGTTAGAAATTGGGTTGTGGGTTGACTGGGGATGAGCCCTAGGCAAACAGCAACCACAATCCTAGTCAGGGTAAGAAGCAGGCAACCCCTAAATTAACTCGTGCTCCCCCTCTGGTAGCTTTGCACAGAGCAGTCAGGCTTAACTTTAGAGACAATGGGGCCGATTCCGATCTCGGTCGGAGGCGCACCCAATACTATTCGGTCGGGAAAAAAGCCATGCGAAAGCCAGTTTCCCGACCGATCCGTACAGCACACCGAACGAGCAAGTACGATGCGCACAACAGCAAAAATTCCGGCCGAGCCGTACTCACTCAAACCAGGTCCTGTTCTCCGACCGAGGCGAATCCGGAAACGCCGAATCGAGTCGCACGGAAGGGAAAATGCAGCCCCGTCCGGCCGAACAAGTACGATGCGCTTCCGTACGCGCCGAACCCGTCGCTACGCACGGCACGTCAAAGCATCCAGGAGAGGCGCACATAAGCTCCGAATCGCGCCACAACACGATCCACGGCTACGAGACGAACACGGCACCGACGAGGACGACGCGAAGCGACGAGGACGAAGCGAAGCGACGAGGACGAAGCCAAGCGACGAGGACGACGCGAAGCAACGAGAAGGACGAACGACACGAACCAACCATGAATCCCTTCGTCCCGATCATACCAATATTCTACATCTACTACCGGAACAGGCACGGACGCGTACGGCGCAGAAGGTAAGTCAGACACCAACCACAAAACACATACAACACGTACACGACACATCACACACATACACTGGGAATCTGAATATACTTACACCAGCAACAGCAGCACCATAGGGGCGGGATGCCCATCACCAATGCCACATATGCACACAGGGGCCTGAATGCGCGCCACCACCCCAACCCAGGGGGGGCTGGATGCCTACCACTACTACCACCCTTAGCCAGGGGGGCAGGATGCCTACCACTACTACCACCCTTAGCCAGGGTGGCAGGATGCCTACCACTACTACCACCCTTAGCCAGGGGGCAGGATGCCCACCACTACTACCACCCTTAGCCAGGGGGCAGGAAGCCTACCACTACTACCACCCTCACCCACGGGGGGCAGGATGCCTACCACTACTACCACCCTTAGCCAGGGGGGGCAGGATGCCCACCACTACTACCACCCTCACCCAGGGGGGGCAGGATGCCCACCACTACTACCACCCTCACCCAGGGGGGCAGGATGCCTACCACTACTACCACCCTTAGCCAGGGTGGCAGGATGCCTACCACTACTACCACCCTTAGCCAGGGGGCAGGAAGCCTACCACTACTACCACCCTTAGCCAGGGGGCAGGATGCCTACCACTACTACCACCCTTAGCCAGGGGGCAGGATGCCTACCACTACTACCACCCTTAGCCAGGGGGCAGGAAGCCTACCACTACTACCACCCTTAGCCAGGGGGCAGGATGCCTACCACTACTACCACCCTTAGCCAGGGGGCAGGATGCCTACCACTACTACCACCCTTAGCCAGGGTGGCAGGATGCCTACCACTACTACCACCCTTAGCCAGGGGGCAGGATGCCCACCACTACTACCACCCTCACCCAGGGGGGCAGGATGCCCACCACTACTACCACCCTTAGCCAGGGGGCAGGATGCCCACCACTACTACCACCCTCACCCAGGGGGGCAGGATGCCCACCACTACTACCACCCTTAGCCAGGGGGCAGGATGCCCACCACTACTACCACCCTCACCCAGGGGGGCAGGATGCCCACCACTACTACCACCCTCACCCAGGGGGGCAGGATGCCTACCACTACTACCACCCTTAGCCAGGGGGCAGGATGCCCACCACTACTACCACCCTTAGCCAGGGGGCAGGAAGCCCACCACTACTACCACCCTCACCCACGGGGGCAGGATGCCTACCACTACTACCACCCTTAGCCAGGGGGCAGGAAGCCTACCACTACTACCACCCTTAGCCAGGGGGCAGGATGCCTACCACTACTACCACCCTTAGCCAGGGGGCAGGATGCCTACCACTACTACCACCCTTAGCCAGGGGGCAGGAAGCCTACCACTACTACCACCCTTAGCCAGGGGGGCAGGATGCCTACCACTACTACCACCCTTAGCCAGGGTGGCAGGATGCCTACCACTACTACCACCCTTAGCCAGGGTGGCAGGATGCCTACCACTACTACCACCCTTAGCCAGGGGGGCAGGATGCCCACCACTACTACCACCCTCACCCAGGGGGGCAGGATGCCCACCACTACTACCACCCTTAGCCAGGGGGGCAGGATGCCTACCACTACTACCACCCTTAGCCAGGGTGGCAGGATGCCTACCACTACTACCACCCTTAGCCAGGGGGGGCAGGATGCCTACCACTACTACCACCCTTAGCCAGGGGGGCAGGATGCCCACCACTACTACCACCCTCACCCAGGGGGGGCAGGATGCCCACCACTACTACCACCCTTAGCCAGGGGGGGCAGGATGCCCACCACTACTACCACCCTCACCCAGGGGGGCAGGATGCCCACCACTACTACCACCCTTAGCCAGGGGGCAGGATGCCTACCACTACTACCACCCTTAGCCAGGGTGGCAGGATGCCTACCACTACTACCACCCTTAGCCAGGGGGCAGGATGCCTACCACTACTACCACCCTTAGCCAGGGTGGCAGGATGCCTACCACTACTACCACCCTTAGCCAGGGGGCAGGATGCCCACCACTACTACCACCCTCACCCAGGGGGCAGGATGCCCACCACTACTACCACCCTTAGCCAGGGGGCAGGCTGCCTACCACTACTACCACCCTTAGCCAGGGGGCAGGATGCCCACCACTACTACCACCCTCACCCAGGGGGGCAGGATGCCCACCACTACTACCACCCTTAGCCAGGGGGGCAGGATGCCCACCACTACTACCACCCTCACCCAGGGGGGCAGGATGCCCACCACTACTACCACCCTCACCCAGGGGGGCAGGATGCCTACCACTACTACCACCCTTAGCCAGGGGGCAGGATGCCCACCACTACTACCACCCTTAGCCAGGGGGGCAGGAAGCCCACCACTACTACCACCCTCACCCACGGGGGCAGGATGCCTACCACTACTACCACCCTTAGCCAGGGGGCAGGAAGCCTACCACTACTACCACCCTTAGCCAGGGGGCAGGATGCCTACCACTACTACCACCCTTAGCCAGGGGGCAGGATGCCTACCACTACTACCACCCTTAGCCAGGGGGCAGGAAGCTCTACCACTACTACCACCCTTAGCCAGGGGGCAGGATGCCTACCACTACTACCACCCTTAGCCAGGGGGGCAGGATGCCTACCACTACTACCACCCTTAGCCAGGGTGGCAGGATGCCTACCACTACTACCACCCTTAGCCAGGGGGCAGGATGCCCACCACTACTACCACCCTCACCCAGGGGGCAGGATGCCCACCACTACTACCACCCTTAGCCAGGGGGCAGGATGCCTACCACTACTACCACCCTTAGCCAGGGTGGCAGGATGCCTACCACTACTACCACCCTTAGCCAGGGGGCAGGATGCCTACCACTACTACCACCCTTAGCCAGGGGGCAGGATGCCTACCACTACTACCACCCTTAGCCAGGGTGGCAGGATGCCTACCACTACTACCACCCTTAGCCAGGGGGCAGGATGCCCACCACTACTACCACCCTCACCCAGGGGGGCAGGATGCCCACCACTACTACCACCCTTAGCCAGGGGGCAGGATGCCCACCACTACTACCACCCTCACCCAGGGGGGCAGGATGCCTACCACTACTACCACCCTTAGCCAGGGGGCAGGATGCCTACCACTACTACCACCCTTAGCCAGGGGGCAGGAAGCCTACCACTACTACCACCCTTAGCCAGGGGGCAGGATGCCTACCACTACTACCACCCTTAGCCAGGGTGGCAGGATGCCTACCACTACTACCACCCTTAGCCAGGGTGGCAGGATGCCTACCACTACTACCACCCTTAGCCAGGGGGCAGGATGCCCACCACTACTACCACCCTCACCCAGGGGGCAGGATGCCCACCACTACTACCACCCTTAGCCAGGGGGGCAGGATGCCTACCACTACTACCACCCTTAGCCAGGGTGGCAGGATGCCTACCACTACTACCACCCTTAGCCAGGGGGGCAGGATGCCTACCACTACTACCACCCTTAGCCAGGGGGCAGGATGCCCACCACTACTACCACCCTCACCCAGGGGGGCAGGATGCCCACCACTACTACCACCCTTAGCCAGGGGGGCAGGATGCCCACCACTACTACCACCCTCACCCAGGGGGGCAGGATGCCCACCACTACTACCACCCTTAGCCAGGGGGCAGGATGCCTACCACTACTACCACCCTTAGCCAGGGTGGCAGGATGCCTACCACTACTACCACCCTTAGCCAGGGGGCAGGATGCCTACCACTACTACCACCCTTAGCCAGGGTGGCAGGATGCCTACCACTACTACCACCCTTAGCCAGGGGGCAGGATGCCCACCACTACTACCACCCTCACCCAGGGGGGCAGGATGCCCACCACTACTACCACCCTTAGCCAGGGGGCAGGATGCCTACCACTACTACCACCCTTAGCCAGGGGGCAGGATGCCCACCACTACTACCACCCTCACCCAGGGGGGCAGGATGCCCACCACTACTACCACCCTTAGCCAGGGGGCAGGATGCCCACCACTACTACCACCCTCACCCAGGGGGGCAGGATGCCCACCACTACTACCACCCTCACCCAGGGGGCAGGATGCCTACCACTACTACCACCCTTAGCCAGGGGCAGGATGCCCACCACTACTACCACCCTTAGCCAGGGGGCAGGAAGCCCACCACTACTACCACCCTCACCCACGGGGGGCAGGATGCCTACCACTACTACCACCCTTAGCCAGGGGGCAGGAAGCCTACCACTACTACCACCCTTAGCCAGGGGGCAGGATGCCTACCACTACTACCACCCTTAGCCAGGGGGCAGGATGCCTACCACTACTACCACCCTTAGCCAGGGGGCAGGAAGCCTACCACTACTACCACCCTTAGCCAGGGGGCAGGATGCCTACCACTACTACCACCCTTAGCCAGGGGGCAGGATGCCTACCACTACTACCACCCTTAGCCAGGGTGGCAGGATGCCTACCACTACTACCACCCTTAGCCAGGGGGCAGGATGCCCACCACTACTACCACCCTCACCCAGGGGGGCAGGATGCCCACCACTACTACCACCCTTAGCCAGGGGGCAGGATGCCTACCACTACTACCACCCTTAGCCAGGGTGGCAGGATGCCTACCACTACTACCACCCTTAGCCAGGGGGCAGGATGCCTACCACTACTACCACCCTTAGCCAGGGGGGCAGGATGCCTACCACTACTACCACCCTTAGCCAGGGTGGCAGGATGCCTACCACTACTACCACCCTTAGCCAGGGGGCAGGATGCCCACCACTACTACCACCCTCACCCAGGGGGGCAGGATGCCCACCACTACTACCACCCTTAGCCAGGGGGCAGGATGCCCACCACTACTACCACCCTCACCCAGGGGGGCAGGATGCCCACCACTACTACCACCCTCACCCAGGGGGGCAGGATGCCTACCACTACTACCACCCTTAGCCAGGGGGCAGGATGCCCACCACTACTACCACCCTTAGCCAGGGGGGCTGGATGCCTACCACTACTACCACCCCCACTCATAGGATGGACAATGCATGACACAACAAGCACACCACAACCTAGGGAATGCAAGATTAAGACATCCCCCCACCACCATGACAAGCGTGTGAGCAGGCTGTGTCAAATGCCTACAACACCGAACATGACTTTGAACATACAATGTGACCCCCTAGCACATGTGCCACACATATATGTGTGTGGCACCCACAATGCAAGCAGCCCATGACCATTGTGGCAATGGGGCCTAAACCCCCATCATCACAGTGACCACAAGGTAAGTGTGGGGTCCATAGCTGAAGCACATTTTGACCATTGTGGCAATGGGGTCTAAACCCCCATCATCACAGTGACCAAAAGGCAAGTGTGGGGTCCATAGCTGAAGCACATTTTGACCATTGTGGCAATGGGGACTAAACCCCCATCATCACATTGACCAAAAGGCAAGTGTGGGGTCCATAGCTGAAGCACATTTTGACCATTGTGGCAATGGGGACTAAACCCCCATCATCACAGTGACCAAAAGGCAAGTGTGGGGTCCATAGCTGAAGCACA